>OY757014.1:148643331-149253391 GCA_963580285.1 Lucinisca nassula
CAAATGTCATTTAAAGGTTTTTCTATTTTTAGCTCTGGTGGCCATTTTATTTAACGGAGCGTAACCATTTTGTTAAACGGAGTGAAATTTAGGCAATTTTGAAAGAGGGTCATTCAAGGAACATTCCTGTGAAATTGTTTTCCAATAGGGCAATTTGCCTAGCAGGAGATGTCATTTAAAGTTTTTTTTTTCTATTTTTAGCTCTGGTGGCCATTTTGTTTAACCAAGCGAAAACCATTTAGACAATTTTGAAAGAGGGTCACTCAAGGAACATTCCTGTGAAATTATTTTCAAATGAGGACATTCGCCTATGAGGAGATGTTATTTAAAGGTTTTTTATTTTTAGCTCTGGTGGCCATTTTGTTTAACGGAGCAGAACGATTTTGGCAATTTTGAAAGAGGGTCACTCAAGGTACCTTCCTGAGAAATTCTTTTCAAATCGGGCCATTTGCCCAGGAGGAGATGTCATTTAAAGGTTTTCTATTTTTAGCTCTGGTGGCCATTTTATTTAACGGAGCGTAACGATTTAGGCACTTTTGAAAGAGGGTCACTCAAGGAACATTAATTTGAAATTATTTTCAAATTGGGCTATTTGTCTAGGAGTAGATGTCATTGATAGGTTTTTCTATTATTCGCTCTGGCGGCCCTTTTGTTTAACGGAGCAGAACGATTTAGGCAATTTTGAAAGAGGGTCACTCAAGGAACATTCCTGTGAAATTCTTTTCAAATCAGGAAATTTGCATAGGAGGAGATGTCATTTTAAGGTTTTTCTATTTTTAGCTCTGGTGGCCATTTTGTTTAACTAAGCGAAAACCATTTAGGCAATTTTGAAAGAGGGTCACTCAATGAACATTCCTTTGAAATTATTTTCAAATGAGGACATTCGCCTATGAGGAGATGTTATTTAAATGTTTTTTTTTTTATTTTAGCTCTTGCGGCCATTTTGTTCAACGGAGCAGAACGATTTTGGCAATTTTGAAGAGGGTCACTCAAGGTACATTCTTGTGAAATTCTTTTCAAATCGGGCCATTTGCCTAGGAGGAGATATCATTTAAAGGTTTTTTTTTCTGTTTTAGCTCTGGTGGCCATTTTATTTAACGGAGCGTAACGATTTAGGCAATTTTGAAAGAGGGTCACTCAAGGAACATTCCTGTGAAATTATTTTCAAATTGGGCCATTTGCCTAGGAGGAGATGTCATTGAAAGGTTTTTCTATTATTCGCTCTGGCGGCCCTTTTGTTTGACGGAGCAGAACGATTTAGGCAATTTTGAAAGAGGGTCACTCAAGGAACATTCCAGTGAAATTCTTTTCATATCAGGCAATTTGCATAGGAGGAGATGTCATTTAAAGGTTTTTCTATTTTAACTCTGGTGGCCATTTTGCTTAATGGAGCGGAACGATTTAGGCAAGTTTGAAAGAGGGTCACTCAAGGAACATTCCTGTGATATTATTTTCAAATCGGGCCATTTGCCTAGCCGGAGATGTCATTTAAAGGTTTTGTTTATTTATAGCTCTGTTGGCCATTTTATTTAACGGAGCGGAACGATTTAAACAATTTTAAAAGAGGTTCACATAAGGAACATTCCTGTGAAATTATTTTCAAATACGGCAATTTGCCTAGGAGGAGATGTCATTTAAATGTTTGTTTTTTCTTTTTTTTAGCTCTGGCGGCCATTTTATTTAACGGAGCGGAATGATTTAGGCAATTTTGAAAGAGGGTCACTCAAGGAACATTCCTATGAAATTATTTTCAAATCGGGCCATTTGCCTAGGAGAGAAGGTCATTGAAATGTTTTTTCTATTTTTAGCTCTGGCGGCCTTTTTGCTTAACGGAGCAGAACGATTTAGGCGATTTTGGAAGAGGGTCACTCAAGGAACATTCCTTTGAAATTATTTTTAAATCGGGCCATTTGCCCAGGAGGAGATGTCATTTTAAGTTTTTTTTTTCTATTTTTTTGCTCTGGCGGCCATTTTGTTTAACGGAGCAGAACGATTTAGGCAATTTTGAAAGAGTGTCACTCTAGGAACATTCCTGTAAAATTATTTTTAAAATCGGGCCATTTGCCTAGGAGGAGATTTCATTATTTTTTTTTTCTATTTTTAGCTCTGGTGGCCATTTTGTTAAACGGAGCAGAACGAATTAGGCAATTTTGAAAGCAGGTCACTCAAGGAACATTCCTGTGAAATTGTTTTCAAATCAGGCAATTTGCATAGGAGGCCATGTCATTTAAAGGTTTTCTATTTTTAGCTCTGCTGGCCATTTTGTTTAATGGAGCGGAACGATTTAGGCAATTTTGAAAGAGGGTCACTCAAGGAACATTCCTGTGATATTATTTTCAAATCGGGTCATTTGCCTAGGAGGAGATGTCATTTAAAGATTTTTTTTTCTGTTTATAGTTGTGGTGGCCATTTTATTTAACGGGCCGGAACAATTTAAACAATTTTGAAAGAGTGTCACTCAAGGAACATTCCTGTGAAAATATTTTCAAATACGGCAATTTGCCACGGAGGAGATGTCATTTAAAGGTTTTTTCTATTTTTAGCTCTGGTGGCCATTTTATTTAACGGAACGGAAGGATTTAAGCAATTTTGAAAGAGGGTCACTCAAGGAACATTCCTGTGAAATTATTTTTAAATCGGGCCATTTGCCTAGGAGGGGGTGTCATTTAAAGTTTTTTTTTCTATTTTTTGCTCTGGCGACCATTTTGTTTAACGGAGCAGAACGATTTAGGCAGTTTTGAAAGAGGGTCACTCTAGGAACATTCCTGTGAAATTATTTTCAAATCGGACCATTTGCCTAAGAGGAGATGTCATTAAAAGTTTTTTTTTCCTATTTTGAGCTCTGGCGGCCATTTTGTTTAACGGAGCAGAACGATTTAGACACTTTTGAAAGCGGGTCACTAGGGAACATTCCTGTGACATTATTTTCACATCGGACTATTTGCCTAGGAGGAAATGTCATTAAAATGTTTATCTATTTTTTTAGCTCTGGTGGCCAAATTGTTTAACGGAGTGGAACGATTTAGGTAATTTTGAAAGAGGTTCACTCAAGTAACATTCCTTTGAAATTATATCAAAATCCATTCACTGGTTTAGGAGGAGATGTCGTTTGAAGGAAAAGTTTACGCACGCACGGACGGACGCACGGACGCACGCACGCACGACGGACGACGGACAAAAAGTGATCCCAAAAGCTCACCTCGTCTCTACGTGACAGGTGAGCTAAAAATCATTCACCCACATCATTGTTCAACTTCACTTTTAGGATAAACATTGATAATAAATGCAACTGAAAAGCCTTCCCATCTAATTACACATTGGGTTATCTTTGCTTTAATGTCAATTCCTGCTGTTTGTTGCAAGTTTGATAAGTTTTGTTTTCAATATGTAAAAATTTGAAAATAAAAGCGATAATAACTTTTTGTCATTTGTAACCTTTGAACAAGAGGGCCATGGTGGCCCTGGATCGCTCAACTGATCCATATGGTATCAAGTGGGTCCCTGGGAGAGCCATTATTGGCCCCGGGCTATAATATGAATAATCTTGATAGTGGTCTAAAAGGTGAAGCTTCATACCAAATATCAAAGACTGGAGCCTTTTGGTTTCAGACAAGAAGATTTTTAAAGATTTTTCTTATATAGGTCTATATAAACCTTGGGCTTCCCGGGGCGGGCCATTTTTGGCCCAAGGGCTATTATTTGAACAATCTTGGTAGAAATCCACAAGACGAAATTCATACCAAATATCAAAGACAATGGCCTTCTGCTTTCAGACTAAAAAAACATTTTCAAATGTTTTTATTGCCTTGATTTCTATTTCCTAGGGCTATAATTTGAACAATTTAAATGAAGCTTCACACCAAATATGAAAGACCTGGGCCTTGCGGTTTCAAGGTAGAATATTTTTTTTAATTTCCCCATATTAGTCAATGTAAAAATGAAGGGTCCGGGGGCGGGGCAATTATTGGCCCAATGTCTATGATTTAAACAATCTTGGTAGAAGTCAACTAGATGAAGCTACACACCAAATTTCAAAGAACTGGGTCATGCGGTTTTGGACAAGAAGATATTTAAAGATTTTCCCTGTATAAGCCATTGTAAAACCAAAGGGCCCGCCGGTGGGGGAATTTTTCGCCATAGGCCTATTATTTGAACAATCTTGATAGAGGTCTACTAGATGAAGCTTCAAACCAAATATCAAAGACTGGGGCCTTGCGGTTTCAGAGAAGAAGATTTTTAAAGATTTTCCCTATATAACACTTTGTAAAACCAAAGGGACCCGGGATCGGGGAAATTTTGGCCCCAGGGCTATAATATCTTGGTAGAGGTCCACTAGATAAAGCTTCATACCAAATAACAAAGACCTGGGCCTTTTGGTTTGAGAGAAGAAGATTCTTAAAGATTTTCCCTATATAAGTCTATGTAAAACAAAAGGGACCCGGGGTGGGGGGATTTTTGGCCCCAGGAATATAATATCTTGGTAGAGGTCCCCTAGATAAAGCTTCATACCAAATATCAAAGACCTGGGCCTTGTCGTTTGAGAGAAGGTTTTTTTTTTTTTAAATATTTCCCCTATATAAGCCTATGAAATCCAAAGGGCCCCGGGGCAGGGGCATTTTGGCCCTAGGGCTATAATTTGAACAATATTGATAGAGGTCCACTAGATAAAGCTTCATACCAAATATATAAGACCTGGGCCTTTTGGTTTGAGAGAAGAAGATTTTTAAAGATTTTCCCTATATAAGTCTATGTAAAACCAAAGGGAACAGGGGTGGGGGAATTTTTGGCCCCAGGGCTATAATATCTTAATAGAGGTCTACTAGATGAAGCTTCACACCAAATATCAAAGACTTTGGCCTTTCGGTTTCAGAGAAGAAGATTTTTAAAGATTTTCCCTATATAAGTCTATGTTAAACCAAACAGACCCGTGGTGGCGGGGGTGGGGGATATTTTTGCCCAAGGGCTATAATATCTTGGTAGAGGTCCACTCGATAAAGCTTCATACCAAATATCAAAGACCTTGTGGTTTGAGTGAAGAAGATTTTTAAACATTTTCCCTGTATAAGCCTATGAAAACCAAAGGGCCCCGGGGCAGGGGCATTTCGGCCCTAGGGCTATAATTTGAACATTATTGATAGAGGTCCACTAGATGAAGCTTCATACCTAATATCAAAGACCTGGGCCTTGCGGTTTCAGAGAAGATGATTTTTAAAGAGTTTCCCTATATAAGCCTATGTAAAACCAAAGGCTTCCGGGGCGGGGGCATTTTTGGCCCCATGGCTATAATTTGAACAATCTTGGTAGAGGTCCACTAGATAAAACTTCAAACCAAATATCAAAGACCTGGGTCTTGTGGTTTCAGAGGAGAAGATTTTTAAATATTATCCCTATTTAAGCCTATTAAACACCAAAGGGCCCCGGGGCGGGGGCATTTTGGTGTTAAGTCTATAATTTGAACAATCTTGAAAGAGGTCCACTACATGAAGCTTCATACCAAGTATCAAAGACATGGGCCTTGCGGTTTCAGAGAAGAAGCTTTTTAAAGATTTTCCCTATATAAGCCTGTGGCGGGGGCATTTTTGGCCCCAGGGCTATAATTTGAACAATCTTGGTAGAGGTCCACTAGATAAAGCTTCATACCAAATATAAAAGACCTGGGTCATGCGGTTTCAGAGGAGAAGATTTTAAAACTTTCAGTACAAACAATCTATTTTTAGCTTCCGTGACCTAGATGTGCACCAGATCGGAACCATTTGAACAACTTTGAAAGGGGGCCACCTAAGCATCATTCCTGTGAAGTTTTGTCAAAATCGGTTCAGTGGTTTAGGAGAAGATGTCGTTTGACGAAAAAGTAACCCAATGACAATATCTGTAAAAGTACCATAAATCGAGCAAATGGGCTAGAAGGAGATGTTGTTTGAAGGTTTTCTATTTTTAGGTTTGGCGGTGCAAAACCGTTTATCTAAATCGCTGCGGAAGTAAGGGCGAGGATTGTGGCCACGTTAAATCGATTTAAGCCCCCCAGTGGAAATCTTTTCACTGACCGTTCCAAGGCGGTTCTTCTGTGGCGATTTATTTATGTTGTTGTTTGTTGCTTACTGTGTGTATCACTTGTGTCTTTTAATTTTGGATGGCCATATGGCCTTTTTGTGGGAAAGTAACTGTCCTTATGGCCTTCCTTTGTTTAGGTTTCCATTATGGTCTGGTCGCTTAATGTTTGTATTTCTTTCCCTTTGGTGTCTTTGATGGGTGGAGTAAGTTAATTGTATCGATTCCTGATCTTTGTTTTACTTCTACTTAGCAATTCTGGTAGGGGGTCACCCAAGGAACATTTCTGTGAAATTATTTTGAAATCGGGCTAATGTGCTTGGAGGAGATGTCGTTTAAAGGTTTTTTTTTTCTATATTTAGCTCTGGTGGCCATTTTATTCAGCGGAGTGGAACCATTTTCACAATTTTGGTAGAGGGTCACCTTAGGCATAATTCTTAGAAATTATTTTGAAATCAAGCCAAAATGCTTGGAGGATATGTCGTTTAAAGGTTTTTCTATTTTTCACCTATGGCGGCCATTTTGTTCAGCAGAGCGGAACCATTTTAGCAATTTTGGCAGAGGATCACTTTGGGACATTTCTGTGAAATTATTTTGAAATTGGGCCAAAGGGCTTGGAGGAGATATCGTTTAAAGGTTTTTCTATTTTTAGCTCTGGTGGCCATTTTGTTCAGCGGAGCGGAACCATTTAAGCAATTTTGGCAGTGGGTTAGCTTAGGAACATTTCTGTGAAATAATTTTGAAATCGGGCCAAAAGTCTTGGAAGAGATGTTGTTTAAAGGTTTTCTATTTTTAGCTCTGGTGGCCATTTTGTTCAGCGGAGTGGAACCATTTTAGCAATTTTGGTAGAGGATCACCCAAGGAACATTTGTGTGAAATTATTTTGAAATCGGGCAAAGGGCTAGGAAGAGATGTCGTTTAAAAGTTTTTTTTTTCTAATTTTAGCTCTTGCGGCCATTTTGTTCAGCAGAGCGGAACCATTTTAGCAATTTTGGTAGAGGATCACTTTGGGAACATTTCTGTGAAATTATTTTGAAATCGGGCCAAAGGACTTGGAGGAGATATCGTTTAAAGGTTTTTTTTCTATTTTTAGCTCTGGTGGCCATTTTGTTCAGCAGAGCGGAACCACTTAAACAATTTTAGCAGAGGGTTACCTTAGGAACATTTCTGTGAAATAATTTTGAAATCGGGCCAAAGGTCTTGGAGGAGATGTCGTTTAAAGTTTTTTTTTTCTATTTTTAGCTCTGGTGGCCATTTTGTTCAGCGGAGTGGAACCACTTAAACAATTTTGGCAGAGGGTTACCTTAGAACATTTCTGTCAAATAATTTTGAAATCGGGCCAAAGGTCTTGGAGGAGATGTCGTTTAAAGTTTTTTTTTTCTATTTTTAGCTCTGGTGGCCATTTTGTTTAGCGGAGTGGAACCATTTTAGCAATTTTGGTAGCTGATCACCCAAGGAACATTTGTGTGACATTATTTTGAAATCGGGCCAAAGGGCTAAAAGGAGATGTCGTTTAAAGGTTTTTTTTTTTCTATTTAAAGCTCTGGTGGCCATTTTGTTCAGTGGAGCGGACCATTTAGCAATTTTGGTAGAGGGTCACCTTAAGAACATTTCTGTGAAATTTATTTTGAAATCGGGCCAAGGGCTAGGAGGAGATGCCGTTTAAAGGTTTTCTCTATTTTTAACTCTGGCGGCGATTTTGCTTAGCAGAGCGGAACCATTTAAGCAATTTTGGTAGAGGGTCACCAAAGAAACATTTCTGTGAAAGGTTTTTGAAATCATTAACCTGGCTTAGGAGAAGATGTCATTTATGTGAATTTTTATTGACGCATGACGCACGACGTTTTTTTTTTCTATTTTTATTTCTGGCTGCATTTTTGTTCAGCGGAGCGGAACCGTTTTATCAATTTTGGTAGAGGGTCACCTTAGGAACATTTCTGTGAAATTATTTTGAAATCATTCCAAAGGGCTTGGAGGAGATGTCGTTTAAAGGTTTTTTTCTATTTTTAGCTCTGGTGGCCATTTTATTCAGCCGAGCGGAACCATTTCAGCAATTTTAGTAGAGGGTTAACTTAGAAACATTTCTGTGAAATTATTTCGATATCAGACCAAAGGGCTTAGAGGAGATGTCGTTTAAAGTTTTTTTTTCTGTTTTTAGCTCTAGTTGCCATTTTGTTCAATGGAGCGGAACCATTTTAGCAATTCATGTAGAGGGTCATCCATGGAACAGTTTTGTGAAATTATTTTGAAATCGGGCCAAAGGACTAGGAGGAGATGTCGTTTACATGTTTTTTTTTTTCGATTTTTAGCTCTAGCGGCCATTTTGTTCAGCTGAGCGGAACCATTATAGCAATTTTGGTAGAGGGTCACCAACATTTCTGTGAAAGTATTATAAAAATCAGTCACCGGTTTAGGAGTAGATGTCATTTAAGTGAATTGTTGCCGACACACGACGCACGACAGACGCCGGATACAGGGTGATCACAATAGCTCACCTTGAGCACTTTGTGATCAGGTGAGCTAAAACACTTGACAAATAGAAGCATTTGTCGCGAAGACATCGCCAATTGTTTATTTTTTTGTCATGTATCTGTGATATAATGTTCACTTAGCCATCATTTGTATTCATGTTTGCAATTAATAAGCTTTTAATATTCAATAGCATAAGGTCTAAGTGACTTTAAGTACTTTTAAGTGACTTTGACGTCTGAAGACGTAACGTCATTAGGACGTGACGTCAGAGTTAAATGACGTTGGATACCAGAAAGAAAAAAAAGATGGAAGGGTTTTACAATTATTAATAGTTTTGGACAATTTAAGCATAGAAACTGTTGGAAATTTAACAGACAGGAGAACATTCTGTTAATTCAAACCTTTCTCAATGATATATCCTCAAAGTATTGGTTAACAGATTAATCTGACTACATAAAATTGTCATTTATTTTGGTGCCACATTAAAGAACAATACGTAAGCGGTTAAACAGTTCACTTCACATTCTTTCGCCAGAACTTTACATCTGCCCTTCTTGAATAATCGGAATGGAGATAATGACCGTAGAAAAGATTTCATGATCAATCTCCACGAAAGAATGTTGCCGACCCCGGCAGGTTTCGAACCCGCGTCCTCCTGATCACCAGTCAGACGCGCATCCGACTTAGTAACCGAGGCCGGCTCTTGTTTAGTGAAATGATGTTTGTTATACCAGGAATTAACATTTTAAACAACATAATTATTGCCCAGTCATACAAAATTTAATATGCTGATTCGTTCGCTAGTGCAGAGTAAGAACCCCTTCCTGGATATAATTGCCTTATTGATCACGGTTGATAGTATTACCTTCTTGCAGCTGTCTTGTTTCTCAATAATAACATAAATAATATTAATACTAATAATTAATTCCAATACAATATGATAATAGTAAAAATGTCCAGTAATGACAGAGCAATAATAATTATGATAAATACCCATGGTGTTACAATGTGATCAATATAGACATTTTTGTGTACAGTCATTACAAAAACAATTTGGCCAATTAAAGTTTTTCTTATTTCTGCTCAAAACATAGATTGCGGGGACTCGATAGAACCGAGGCGATTCTATCGAGTACCCACAGTCTATGTTTTTGAGCAGAAATAAGAAAAATAATGTATACCCCCTTAAACCCCAGTTTTACTATATAAAAGTGGGGTATGAGGGGGGTGGTAAAATTATATAGGCGTGTTTTAGTAATGGACGAAAGTTATGCAACACATCTACAGCTATTGATTTCAGAAATTATGAAACATCATTGACTTCTTATTTAAAATAAGCTAAAATGTAATACTTGGGTCGACCGCCCACGCCCATCGGGGCTTGGAGAAATGGATTGGGCTGCCCGATGCTTCCACGCAGAGCTGAGTACTTGTAATCCGCTTAGAACTTCTAAGCCTGCCTAGGAAAATTGCTGCGAGTTCATGTTTATAAACCCTAGTTCTTTCATTGGGCGGCATAAATTGACATGTCATTTCATCTCGATGTCGGGTAAAAGTCCGTCAAAATTGGAAACAACGTCTCCAAAATGACCTAAATAGTGTTGATGGGGGCGTTAAACCTAAAATCAAACAAACAAACAAAACAAACAAAATACTTGAGTCGAAAAGCTATTGCATCATACAACTTTTCCTTATACATTGTATTATAAGATCCTTTCTAATTTTTAGGTACTAAAAGAAGAAAAATAGAAGTGGAGGCAATGGAGAACTACGAAACGTTTTTATTCAAAACATTGAGATAGATATAGAGTGTTCATATATTATTGAATTTATAAACGAGCTGAGGAAAAGGTATAAAATGTGAGGTTTGCCGTGCATTTTATACCTTTTCCTCAACGAGTTTAATAAATTCAATAATACATGAGCATGATTGTAAGATTCCATTTATCATATGACATTTAAAACGCATTTTATTCGCGACTGTCTTACAAAAATGTAAATTTTCCGCCATTAGTAAACGCGACGCCGTTAATGATGCCGTTCATGTAACGTTACGGGTCGTATCCAACTAATATGCATATTTAATCCACTAGTGGATTATCGAATTTATTACATGGGTTTATTACACTCTCAGACGTGACATCATATGATAAATATTTATTGTGTATATTATAATCATGTTGATGTGATAAACTACTTACATATCTTGTGCTCTAACGCTGTATGTGGACACTGGGACTCGGGAAGAGCTGGACTGCAACAATTCTTCGGAAGAAGAATTCGAGGAAGTGTGAAGCCCGAAAGTCAGGCATGTGTGTAAAATCTAGTGTACAGCTCAATTTTTCCTTTTCAGATTCTAAAACCTGTCATTGTTCGAGGTCTGACAGAGACAAGTCCTGTCATTATGCAGGCAGCTTCCCTGACTTAGACTTACAGAAAAAATCCTGTCATTGTGCAGACTTCAGCCGCAGCCATTGTGCAGGGTCTGGGCGAGAATGTTTATAGTAAAGATTGTAGATCAAATTTGAAAATTTAAGATTGTCAATTAAAGTGCTCAAATGAAGATTGTCAGAACGGAAACGGATTTGTCAGAAATCAATTAAAAAGGCAATTGTAAAATTTTCAACCAACTGCTTTACTCAAACACGCACGTCAGAGTTCTGTGTTAGATGAACTGATAGATGACATGACTTGTCTTTTTATTCAAACATGAAAACGAAAACAGTTTCGTCAGTTTAATCATCTTCTGAGAAATACAAAAAAGCGACTAAGTATACTTATATAAACACAGCTATTGATAGTATTTTGACTACTTCTTCCAGCCATTAAATTTCCAACTCAAATACTTTTACAGTGACAAATATTTCATTGTACTAAGAATATTACAGTTTCAGTGAAGAATCGAGGAAACCAGTGTACGTTCAAAGCTCTTTGTGTCTCAGTTCACACAGAATTTTTAAATTCTTCTTCAAGTAATGACCTGGACAAAATACTTACTTAATGAGATATTCTTTTTAAACACCTTACTTTTTGAAAGATTAAAAAAATCATCAGTCGATTGTTGACTTTTGATGAAATTACGGAAACTGTAAATGTTTTTAACAGAGATATACTGTAAAACACTTAAATTTGGCGGCAGCAATTCGGCGGTTTTTATGAGTGGACCTTTTGGCCGATTTATATTTTGGCTGATTTTCAATTTCGAAATAAAAAATATCGTTGATAACTGACGTAGCTTTGTGTCTGATGCATGCGAGTTCAACAGTTGTACACGATGATTTTCAACTGTTTTCCACATTTTGGGGGGGGGGGGGGGTTTACGGCCCTTTCATGATTATTTCACTTATATCGAGTCGATCATTAATCAGAGGTGGGCGAAACCCGCAGAGTACCCGGAGAAAAAACACCTGACCTTCCGTTGCAGAACTTTGCGTCTCACATATGACCCGAGCGAGGCTCGAACCCACAATTTGTTTGATTTTGTTTGATTTGAGGTTTAACGTTCCCGTCAACACTGTAAAGGTCATTTTGGAGACGTTGCTTTCAATTTTGTGGAACTTTTAGCCGACATTGAGATGAAATGACTTCTCAAGCCCTGTTGCCTAATGAAATCAATAGGGTTTATTAGCATGGACGGTCCGCCTCGCACCGCGGTTCCTGGACAGGCTAAAAACTTTAAGCGGGTTACCAGTACTAGTGTGCGGGCCGGATTCAGCTCTGCGTGAAAGCATCATGCAGCCCATATATTTCTTTAAGCCTCTATGGGCGGTGAACCCACAGCGGTGAGAGACCTAATGATTAAGAGTCAGCGCTCTTATCCACTAGGCCACGGTGGCCCGTCTTTCACATTTCATTGTACTTAGTGTGTGAGTGAAAACAAATCAGTTTTACTGTTATTAATTACCCATAAAACGGTTTTGGAGTTATAATTAGTTTTGCATTCACAGGTTTCGCATTTCAGGAAAGGCCACAATCTAAGAACGTAGCCGTTTCAAGTCATCTACAGAAAGTGACACGGAGGGACGAAACATGATCCAAAGGCACAAAGCCAAATAACAAATAAGACACTGCAAACGAACGACCGCCTTGGGACGGTCAGTAGTAAAACTACTGGGTGGGGGCTTCACCGCTGGTGTTTATGAAATTTCAACCCTCGCCCTCAGTTCCAGTACAGTACCAAACAAAATATAAATAACAAATTGATCCGCATGGAGGCTTTTTTAGCTCAACAGTGAGTCATGATAAAATACATGGCAAATGGTAATGTACAGATTAACAACAAAAATCCGACGTCAGAGCAGAAGAAAACCACCAGTTAGATCACGGAGGGTCGAACCCAGGAAATATCCGGCTCCACCCTTCCCGAATGCAAAGGATTTAAGGTGGTACCGTCATCAAAAGTCCGGAGTCCGGTCCACCGCCGTGCAACCATAGAGCAAAGCAAAGCTGTCTACTATAAAAGGGTCGACAACAAAACATTCGGTCTGTCGTATAACATTCATGCTATAACCACTTTCCTTGTATGAACCCTTTTTCTGATCTGACTAGAAAAAATATCGGTACCTAGTATTCTTCTGAATTTATAAACTAAATCCCCATAAAACTCACGTTCCGACAGTCCCCGTGTCTTCAAAGAAATACCATATTTAGAAATAATGTCGTAAGGTGGACGATAAAATTTTGAAAACGTTTTGCGCAGTTTATGATACCGATGTCCTTGTTTTAGAAGATTAGCTGTTAAAATTCTGTTATCATCAATATGACAGCAAGCTCTAGCAAAACGAATAAGCTGTGGCATGTTAACCCCATAAGACATAGCCTTAGGGACATCACCATCCAAGAAAGGAAAATTTACTATTCCAAAATAAAAATCATCTCTTTTATCATAAATTTTGGAAGAGACAGTACCATTAGAACAGTCAACAAAGTAAATCCAAAAAATGGGGCTTCCGAGCCATCAGAATTAGCCTTATTTAACTGCAATTCTTTTGGATAAATTTTATCAACCATTTGATCAAAATAAACATTATCAGTATTTAAAAGATCATCCAAATATCAAGAGGTAGAGTTTAACGCCTCAATAACATCGGTTTGTTGACAACATGATTTTTGTTCATAACAAAACAGAAACAAATCTGTAACAAGCGGAGCACAGTTTGTAACCATTGGACTACCAACCACTTGTCTAAATAATTGAGATCCAAACCTTATATAGATATTATCCAATAAAAATGAAAGCACATCACAAACCACTTGTTATGTCCAATGTTCATAACGATCATTATCATCTCAAGAAGCAAAATAAGCATTTCTATCATTGCAGGCCTAATACAGGCACTTTTCACGAAGAAAAATAGTTTCAATTAAAGTAAATAGGTTTTCTTTAATCAAATTATGAGGTAAAGTTGTGCAAAGAGTAGAAAAATCGTACGTCGACAAACTAGATCCACGAAAACCTCTTGCTTTCAGTTTATTCAAAAGCAATCAGTGAATTACCAATTATACATGCAAACGATGACAAGAACTGTCAAGATGATTTAGCTTTTATTCAGCCCTGTTAAGCATGCTAAATACTATCATAATTCATAATTTCAGCCAAGAGAAAGACTTGATAAAATATAGTTGATCTGCATTGTTTGATTGTGGCCTTTCCTCACAATATCTTTTACTCTGGCTGTATGAAAGCAATTTTTAGCTACGTTCATTCTCCCTAACACTTTGTTCTACTTCTAAAAAGTAAATACACTGTTTCCCTTTAGTCACCAAAAAGGCCTTTGACTGACTGCCGATGTAATGAATCATACCAAACTAGCAATGCGTATAGGAAAATTCTGCCAGTTTTTTTATTATTCTCTTGCGCTCCTTGAGCTCTTTTCGCGGTTTTTAATGTTGTAATGTTGGTGGATTTTTCCTTGACCGCTAAAAGCGCCAAACTAAAATGACTGCCAAATATAAGTATTTTACAGAAATCATCATTAAATATGTTCTAGAAAGGGTTATCCTTTGGAAGCAAGGAATACACCACAGAACCGGAACATGGAGCGTACATGCATTCTGGGCCAGACTAGCTAGCTTCGGCCATTTAAGCCTCATCGGTGACCCTAAAATATTTTCAAAATTCCACAATGGAATCAATGATTCCAAAGGTCACGAAAATATAAATTACACCAAGAAGTAGGGCAGGGAGACGTTTTACGACCGCCACACATTCTCAGACAACAGCTGTAGTGACGTTAAATATGTTCTAGAAAGGGTTATCCTTTGGAAGCAAGGAATACACCACAAAACTTAAAAAAGGAGTGTACATGCTTTCTGGGCCAGATTAGCTAGTTTCGGACATGCATGCCTCATCAGTGACCCTCAAATATGTTCGTAATTCCACAATGGAATCAATGATCCAAAAGGTCAAGAAAATATAAACTATACTATGATGTTGCCAGAAATGCTGCACAAGAGTTCCATAGTTCTTTTTCTTTAACTCTTAACCAGACAATAGTAGTTCAGTCATCATCATATCTACTGGCTATAATTAGAGCAATACGTTCTGCAGCATACACATATAATGATCATTACTATTCTGTTTTTTTTTATTCTCATTCTTATGCTCTTAGTGGGCTTTCATCTTTCGATGGCTGTTCAATATTGATAGCATTCAAAATTTTAGAGCATTTGGTCACTTATATTTATGCAATATATGAAAGCCTGCAGACAGACATGGAACACAAACTGATGCATTGCCAGTTGGTTTGTCACCGATGGACAATGTTACAATGAGCAATAACCAGGGGTACTGTTTGTCTGTTTCACCAAAACAACCGGATTGGACTGTTTTCCTCGAAAAAGAAAACTTGTTTCTGTTACTGATGACCCAGGGAAAAAGTATATGGAATTTCAAACACTTCCAACAAAAAATGTATAGAAAATCGAGATAGAAATCTCTGTGTAATGTCAAAACCCCGGATTTTTTACTATCTGGTATGAAAAACAAACTTTTGACGCTATGTAGCCTTTAAATGATAATGTAATCATAGACAAGAACGCAAAGTTAATTAACTTTTACCAGACTTTGACAGCAACGCTCGGAAGCGTTGCAAATTGATTATAAATAGGTTAGGTATAACATCATTCTTATAGCCAATGCTTAACAAAATAGCTGCGTTTGATCACAAGTAGGATACAGCGAACCAATCGCTGATGCTGATGACTAGTCGTGCCCACCGGAGTCTAACTCTCCGTTTTATTTTGTTTCAGCTTTTTGGTTGTTCCATGCTGCCGAATCCTTATCTTTGTTCTATCTCGGATTTTAGTTTTGATTTGAATGTTTTCAGAGATATTGTACTGATGAGATAAAAGCTCTTAAAAAGGGGTAATCCTTTGGAAGTAAGAATACAGTACAGCACTGAAAACTATGGAGTGCACAAGATTATTGTGGCCCAGACTAGCTAGTTTCGGCTAATTAGGCCTCATCAGTGAACCTGAAATATTTCCTAAATTTCGCAGCGAAATCATTGATCCCATAGCACTGGAAAATATAATCCACACTATGATGAAGGTCAGCCTTCACGCGGTCTGAACGAATTATTTGGGTAAATCACGACAAAGCAAGTAGTAGCCGTCTCAAGTCACCTATGGAAAGTGACATATAGGCACATACAAAAACAAGACGAAACATAAACCAACGGCACAAAGCCAAATAAATAAGACACTGCAAAAGAACGACCGCCTTGGATGGTCAGTAGTAACACTACTGGGGTTGTCAGGGGGGGGGGGGGGGCTTCAACTCCGGAGTTTGTGAAATTTCAACCCCTTTCTCTCAGTTCCAGTGCAGAATCACACAAAATAACAATAACAACGTTTTTCTTTTGCTGCGCAAATCAAAGGCTCAGCAATGAAAGGGAAATTATTAAAGAGAGTGAAAGGGAAATTATTAAAGAGAGTGTTGTAATAACCAGCCAAACGCCTTACAAAGAAATCCCACAAGTTGCCTTATGCACGCAGTTACGGGAAAATTTGAGATAGTTTCAGCTTAAGCATCATTAGCATCATTTGGTTTCATATGACCTTCACCTACAATGACCGAACAATAACACACTTTCATGACAGAGTTCACTTTTATTGTTAATTTTCTCAATAGTTATATCAAAGAATGCTATATTAGTCCCAAGATGTATAATTCTATTGCACTTGTAGATGATAGCATCGTGAATATTAGCACTCTAGCCATCTAGCCCTCCTATATCCATGTTTATTAAGCATTGAAACGTGGCTGGTGAGTTTTTCATTCGGAAATGGCATAAAGCTAAATAATCCGTCTTTTATAGTAAGTACTGAAACCTCCTTTGCTCCTTCTGTGAAAGGAATTTACCAAAATTCTTTCAGAACACGGAATTTCGTTATGTATTTGACATGCCCGATATTATAAATACACCCACCCATTCTTGGAACTGGAAAGCTGTCTGGTATACGTTCCAAAAGTATGTAAATATACGAAAAGTCCCATGAGGTTTTTGAAACAAGAATATAAAGAGAACTCCATTCACTTTGCCTTGGTTCTATAAAATCACTGGGTGTTTACTTTAAGATATTTTGTTTCGTAGGATTCAGACTGTTTTGATGATGTTTTAGGGGTTTAGAACCATTTATGTCCCTGACGGATATGTTATCCGTCCGAGTTGGAATGCGCGGAAATAAGTGTTTATATTAAAAATCAACTATATCAATTAATTTTGTCGATCTTGCTCTGGATGAGACAATTTCTGGCCAGCCTCGATAGCGCAGTGGATAGCGCGTTCGACTTATGATCGAGAGGTTGTGCTTTCGAATCCGGCCACCGGTATCAAGGTGTGTCCTTGGGCAAGACACGTAATGACACTGCCCTACTCCACCCAGGTGTAAATGGGTAGCAGTGGTTTATAAGCTACTGCCTCTCTCTCGCGCGTGCGTGAAAACACCCGGAATGAGTGTTCGAGAGCGATTCAATAAGCCTGAAGCTTTCATCGCAATAGAACTAAAATAAATTAGTATTAACTAACTTCTGGTCAAAGTAGAAGTAAAACAAAGATCAGGAATTGATACAATTAACTTACTCCACCCATAAAAGACACCAAAGGGAAAGAAATACTAACATTAAGCGACCAGACCATAATGGAAACCTAAACAAAAGAAGGCCATAAGGACAGTTACTTTCCCACAAAATGGCCATATGACCATCAAAATTAAAAGACACAAGTGATACAGTAAGTAACAAACAACAACATAAATAAATCGCCACAGAAGAGCCGCTTTGGAACGGTCAGTGGAAGATTTCCACTGGGGGGCTTAAATCGATTTTACGCGGCCACAATCCTCGCCCTTACTTCCGTCGCGATTTAGACAAATAATTTGTTCAGTCCGCATGAAGGCCTCCTCAAGATTCCTCAGAATGGCAAGATTCTGTAGTTTCGATAATGTGGGACCGGATTTCATTGAATAAATGTAATGCCCTCACAATTATTTTCAAATATTCGAGCTAACAAGACTGACTGATGCTATAAATGAACTATCCCTACCATTACCTATGTTTTCTTTACCATGTTAATATCACAAAATAGAAGTGAAGGCAATGACAAGACTGTTTAAGCTTGCGCCTACCAGCAGTGTCATTTATGCAAGTTACATCACTGATCATTTTGTCTAGTTTGTATGGTCCATAATACCTGGTTTGCAATGGTGTTGCAGGAATAGGCACATGAGCAAATACCTTATCACCTGGTTAAAATTCCTTTCTTTTATATATTTGTTTTACATTTTTCATTTGGTTGACGGAAGCTTTATAGGCTTCCAAAAGTCTATGTTTGAAGTCCGACACATACAGAAGTAAGTTTAGGGAAGTGATATCATTAGAGAGAAATTTCTCTTTCAGAAGTTTCAAAGATCAACGAACAGTATGGCCAATATTATTTCAAATGGACAGAAGGCAAGGGACTCGTACACAGATGCTCCAACATCAAATAAAAACAAATGAATGCCTTCATTACAATCCTTTTCGGTGTCAAAGAAACAAGATCTGATCATGTTTTTCGATATTTGATGGAATCTTTCAAGGGCATCTAAACTTTCAGGATGATATGGTGATGATCTGTACTGACCAATGCCTAGTTCATGCATAGGTTGTTGAAAATTTACATACATTACATTTGAATCTTGGTTTGACTGAATAAACTTGGGAAGTACAACAAATGTGACAAACTTCACTAAAGCGTTACCAAATGTCTTAGTTTATGTCCTGACATGGGGGGGGGGGTGGTTATGTGCAAAGTACGATAAACCCGCTGATTTACTATCTGGTAGTCAACTCATCTTCTCCTGAGACAATTGGCGGACAACGTTTACACATCAAAAGTCATTGCTAACACGATAACGGACTGGGACCTGAATTACTTCTTGCTCATAGGGGATAAATTGTAGAAGTACTATGTTATTCTATAGAAAGGCGTGACTCAGATATTTTGCCATGACCTTAATCAAGAGATAAAGGATTCTCATCAAAGTCTTTTCGGCCTCCCCCAATTGCGGCTTGAAGAAATAGATTGGCTGCACAATGCTTCCACGCAGGGCTGGAACCGACCCCACACGAGTGCTGTTAAACTGCTTAGAGGATCTAAAATAGAAAAGGCAATGATCAGGAATCGATACAATTAACCCACAGCTCCCATCAGAGAAACCAAAGGTAAAGAAACACAAACATGAAATAACTAGACCCTAATGGAAACATCAACAGCGAAAATTTAAAAGGACAGTTTCTTTCCCGCAAAATGGCCAAGAGACCAAAACAAAAGATATAAGCGATACACACACTCAAAGACAAACCATAATAAAAATAAACCGCCACAGAAGAACCGCATTGGAATGGTCGGTGAAAAAATTTCCATGATTGTGGTGGGGCTTAAAACGATCAGTTTGCTCGGCCGTACGTGCCATAGACCTTAAAACTGGACAAGATGGATAAAGATCAGGAATTCCCTGATCAATGGGCCAATGCAATGATCAGAAGTCAAAATTGGGTTCGCCGGTTAGAATCCCGTTCTGGTCGCAATTTTTCAGCTTCATTTCTTAAAGATTTCTGTACACTTCCAAGTTAAAGAAATGTTATCAGCGCCCGGATAGCGCAGTCGGTAGAGCATTTGTCTTGTAAGCAAGCGGTCGCCCGTTCGAGTTCGGTTCTGGTCGCATTATTTTTAATCTTCATTTCTTGAAGATTTCTGTAAACTTCGAAGTTGTAGAAATGTTATCAGCGCCTTGATAGCGCAGTCGATAGACCACTTGCCTTGTAGGCAAGGGGTCGCCGGTTCGAGTTCGGTTCTGGTCGCATTTTTCAACTTCGTTCCTTAAAGATTTCTGTATTTACTTGCAAACGCCGGTATTAAGTGCAGTTGTGGAGTCTGTTAAAGCGTTTCCATACTACATCAATAGTGCTGTTTATTTACTAAGTTTAGTAAACTTCGAAGTTGAAGAAATGTTCCCAGCGCCCGGATAGCTCAGTTGGTAGAGCGCTTACCATGTAAGACAACGATCGCCGGTTCAAGTTCGGTTTTTGATCGCATTTTTTCAACTGCTTTTCTTAAGGATTTCTGTATTAACCATAACCTTATATCCGGCTAAGTCATTGTCCAGGAATAAATGAAAACTTTTGAAAGGCGAATAAGTCAAACACCAACGACTACTTAACAAGATATCAAGTTTATGACAAATAAACGTTATGAAACGGAACATTAACCAATCCACATTTCACACCCAGCAGGACACCTTGGCCAAAAGAATTATTCTCAGAAAAAAAGGCATAGTAACTGCTAAGTAGAAGTAAAGGCAACAGGTATCTGCAAAAACACTATTTTATGGTCCTTTGGGATCATTGATTCCATTGTGGAATTTTGATGAGGCCTAATTGGCCGAAACAAGCTAAGTGGAAGTAAAACAAAAATCAGGTGTCGATACAATTAACTTACTCCACCCACCAAAAGCACCAAAGGGAAAGAAACACAGACATTAAGCGACCAGACCATAATGGAAACCTAAACAAAGGAAGGCAATAAGGACAGTTACTTTCCCACAAAATGGCCATATGGCCATCCAAAATAAAAAGACAAAAGTGATACACACAGTAAGTAACAAACAACAACATAAATAAATCGCCACAGAAGAACCGCCTTTGAACGGTCAGTGGAAAGATTTCCACTGGGGGCTTAAATCGATTTTATGTGGCCACAATCCTCGCCCTTACTTCCGTCGCGATTTAGACAAATAATATGTTCAGTCCGCATGAAGGCCTCCTAACTCATCAGTGCAACATCTCTGTGAACACAAATAATCAAAGAACCACAGAGGTGAGACAACGGTGTGGACTCGACTGCAAGAAACCACTGAAATGCTGGAGCAAAAGAAAACCAACAGTTAGACTCCGATGGGCCCGACCAGAGACAGAGCATCAGACACCAACCAACATTACCTTGAATTAGATCTCTCTAATTCTCAATAAGCCTTTACGTTGGGACCGTCATAGAATCTGAGGCCTGACCCACCGGCGGGCAATTAAAGAGGGAAGCAAAGTTGCCAACCGTGATTTGGTTAACTACCATGCATGCAGTCTGTCGTATAACATCCATGTTGTACCCAATCTTTTTATATCGAAGAATGATTTTATGAAATTGGGTGCTGAAGTCATTGCGGTTATATATTTATCTGAATTTATATACTAAGTCAACATAAAATTCGGGTTCCGATAGACCTTGTTGCAGAAGAGATTTAAGTCCAATATTGAATTTTGAAATTCAATCAGAATGGCGTCTATAAAACTTTGAAAAGGCTTTGCGTAGTTTATGGTACCGATAACCCTGATTAAGAAGTTTAGCCGTTAATAATTTATTACGAGTGTTGAAGTCAGTAACATGACTACACACTCTAGCAAATCGAATTAATTGCGAAATATAAACGCCATAGGATGGCGCACGAGGAACATCACCATCCAAAAAAGGAAAATTTGCAATCCCAAAATCAAAATCATCGCGGTTTTCATAATTTTTGCACGAAACAAACCCATCTACAATAGATAGATGTAAACCCAAAGACGGGGCCTCTGTATCAGAAGAATTTGCTTTATTTAACTGAAGTTCTGGGGGGTAAATCTGACTGATCAAACCATCGAAATAAGTATTCTCAATATTTAATAAATCATCTAAATGTCTAGAAGTGGAGCTAAAAGCTTCAATAATTTCAGATTGGTTATCAATGGAAAGCGACAACATGAAGTCTTTTTCATAACAATACAAGAACAGATCAGCCACAAGCGGTGCGCAATTCGTACCCATTGGAATGCCCACAATTTGTCTAAATAACTTAATACCGAATCTAATATAAATATTGTCAAGTAGAAAGGTGAGGGCATCCCACACTTTCTGACATGACCAAAGTGTATAATTCTTATGCTCTTTAGAAGTGAAAAATGCATTTCTGACATTACATGCAAGATAGAGGGAATCTTCTCTGTGAAAAGCCCATTCAATTAAATCATTAAGCTTTTCTTTTATAAGATTATGAGGAAGTGTAGTGTAAAGAGTGGAAAAATCGTAAGTAGACAGACTTGTAGCATGAAAATGTCTGGATTTCAATTTATTTAAAACCTCATTCGAATTTTTAATAGACCAAGTCAGATTTCTTCCTGATCTTTCAAAGACTTTATCACAACATTTAATCACATGCGCTTTAATAGCAATAAGACAGGAAGTTAATAATTTAGAAAGTTCAGTGGTAGTGCAAGAGCTAGAATTTGCAATAAACCGTGCTTTGTAAGGTCTTTTATGAAGTTTTGGTAACCAGTATAGCGTAGAAAGTTTGTCTTGGCCTTCGGTAATACACACAGCAAACTTGGTGGCTGAATGACAAATATGTTTATCTACTATAACTCTCTCTGGCCAAGACAACATGTGCACTTAATATGTTCCAGTTTTCTGGTGTAGTCCGTGCTTCCAAAGGATAACCATTTTATATAACATATTTGAAAAGCTCCAGTATCTCGCAAGATTCTAAAACGGGTATGATTTGCAGAATTGTCACCAATAAGTGACACACATCCATGTAATAAAATTTTTCTTAATGAATCGGTATTTGGCATTAAAATGAGTTTCCTCTCTCCCACAGAAGACTGTCGTTTGACCATAATGAGGTTCAGCCTGTAGATTTAAGTTCTTCTGGTCCGCTTTTTCTTTCTTTTTTCAATTTTAAACATTCAGAGATCAAACGCCCTGCAATAATAACTACGTATGTTTGAGATAAGGGTTTATGACCTTCGTTTTCACCAGGAGGTTTGGATGGATTCTGGTTTTAAACGTCACTACAGCTGTTGTCTGGGAATGTGTGGCGCCCGTAAAAAGTCTCCCTGCCCTACATGAAAGTGTAGTAAATATTTTCTTGTCTTTTGGGATCATTGATTCCATGGTGGAATTTTGAAAATATTTTAGGGTCGCTGATGAGGCCTAAATGGCCGAAACTAACTAGTCTGGCCCAGAAAATATGTACACTCCATATTTTCCAGTTCTGTAGTGTATTCCTTGCTTACAAAGGATAACCCTTTCTAGAACATATTTAACGTCACTACAGCTGTTGTCTGGGAATGTGTGGCGGCCGTAAAAAGTCTCCCTGCCTTACATCATAGTGTAGTTAAGTTTTTCTTGTCCTTTGGGATCCTTGATTCCATTGTGAAATTTTGAAAATATTTGAGGGCCACTGATGAGGCCTAAATGGTCGAAACTAGCTAGTCTGGCCCACAAAACATGTACACTCTATATTTTCCAGTTCTGCAGTGTATTCCTTGCTTCCAAATGATAACCCTTTCTAGAACATATTTAAGCACACATGGGCCGAAGGTTCCAGGGAAGCTTATAGTATAGTGGATCGTCCGCCGTACGTCCGTCATCAATTGTCGGTCCATAAATCTGACCAGTTATATCGCCGCAACCTCCAGGCTGATCTCAATTATTTCTCATCTGTAGCATGCCTCTGGTTTGGCATTGATGGCATAAGACTTTTATCGCAATTGAATGAAAACTTCGGTTGCCTTGGCAACCACATTGTCCCATTGACTTACAATGGGAAAATGCTTGTCATTACCGTAGCGCCTACAGCCTGAATCGGATCTTTCTGAAATTTACATATAAGTAAGCTGGGGACAAAAGGTCGGACATGTGCGAAAACTGGCGAGGTCGGCTTATCTATCATAGGCGTACGTCCCCTTGATATATGAAAATGCCTATTTTTGACATTTTCATCACGGTATTATCCGATCTCCTTGAAAATTGCATGTAAGGTACTCAACAATAAAAGCTCGGTCAAGTTCGTAAACTGGTGAGGTCGACATATCTATCATGGAGTAACGTAACCTTGACTGCTGCAAATGCCTATTTTTGACCTTGTCATTACCGTACCCCATTCTGTCCTTATCGGATCTTCTTAGAACATACACATCAGTAAGTCAGAGATAAAAGTTTGGCAATTGTTCTTTTGCAGTGTCTTATTTGTTGTTTGGCCTTTTGCCGTTGGTTCATGTTTCCTCCGTTTTGTGTTTTCTATAGGTGACTTGATGCCTCTGGTTTGGCATTGATGACATAAGACTTTTATCGCAATTAAATTCATTCAATTGCTTAAGCAGGAGCTTGGTGGTACTAAGGCCTGTGAACTTCAGCCTTTAGCTGAAGAGAGAGAGCTATAGTAGATAAACATGTTTGTCATTCAGCAACCAAGTTTGCTCTGTGTGTTACCAAAGGCCAAGACAAGCTTCCTGTGCTATACTGGTTACGTAAACTTCATAAAAGACCTTACAAAGCACGGTTTATTGCAAATTCTAGCTCTTGCACTACCACTGAACTTTCTAAATCATTAACTTCCTGTCTTAATGCTATTAAAACGCATGTGATTAAATGTTGTGATAAAGTCTTTGAAAGATCAGGAAGAAATCTGTTTTGGTCTATAAAAAATTCGAATGAGGTTTTAAATAAATTGAAATCCAGACATTTTCGTGCTTCAAGTCTGTGTTCTTACGATTTTTCCACTCTTTACACTACACTTCCTCATAATCTTATAAAAGTAAAGCTTAATGATTTAATTGAGTGGGCTTTTCACAGAGAAGATTCCCTCTATCTTACATGTAATGTCAGAAATGCATTTTTCACTTCTAAAGAGCATAAGAATTATACCCTTTGGTCATGTCAGAAAGTGTGTGATGCCCTCACCTTTCTACTTGACAATATTTGTATTAGATTCGGTACTAAGTTATTTAGACAAATTGTGGGTATTCCGATGGGTACGAATTGCGCACCTCTTGTGGCTGATCTGTTCTTGTATTGTTATGAAAGAGAATTCATGTTGTCGCTTTCCACTGATAACCAATCTGCAATTATTGAAGCTTTTAGCTCCACTTCTATATATTTAGATGATTTATGAAATATTGATAATACCTATTTCGATGTTTTGATCAGTCAGATTTACCCCCAGAACTTCAGTTAAATAAAGCAAATTCTTCTGATACCGAGGCCCCGTTTTTGGGTTTACATCTATCTATTGTAGATGGGTTTGTTTCGTGTAAAATTTATGATAAACGCGATGACTTTGATTTTGAGTTTGTATATTTTTCTTTTTTGGATGTTGATGTTCCTCGTGCGCCATCCTATGGCGTTTATATTTCGCAATTAATTCGATTTGCTAGAGTGTGTAGTCATGTAACTGACTTCAACACTCGTAATAAATTATTCACGGCTAAACTCCTTAATCAGTGTTATCGGTACCATAAACTACGCAAAGCCTTTTCAAAATTTTATAGACGCCATTCTGATTTAATTTCAAAATTCAATATTGGACTTAAATCTCTTCTGCAACAAGGTCTATCGGAACCCGAATTTTATGGTGATTTAGTATATAAATTCAGATAAATATATAACCGCAATGACTTCAGCACCCAATTTCGTAAAATCATTATTCGATATAAAAAGATTGGGTACATCATGGATGTTATACGACAGACTGCATGCATGGTAGTTAACCCAATCACGGTTGGCAACTTTGCTTCCCTCTTTAATTGCCCGCCGGTGGGTCAGGCCTCAGATTCTATGACGGCTACAACGAAAAGGCTTATTGAGAATTTGAGAGATCTAAACCAAGGTAATGTTGGTTGGTGCCTGATCCTCTGTCTCTGGTCGGGCCCATCGGAGTCTAACTGTTGGATTTCATTTGCTCCAGCATTTCAGTGGTTTCTTGCTGTCGAGTCCTCACCGTTGTCTCACCTCTGTGGTTCTTTGATTTTTTGTGTTCACGGAGATGTTGCACTGATGAGTTAGGAGGCCTTCATGCGGACTGAACAAATTATTTGTCTAAATCGCGACGGAAGTAAGGGCGAGGATTGTGGCCGCGTAAAATCGATTTAAGCCCCCCAGTGAGATTTCCACTGACCGTTCCAATGCGGTATTTCTGTGGCGGTTTATTTATGGTGTTGTTTGTTACCTAATGTGTGTATCACTTGTGTCTTTTTATTTTGGATGGCCATATGGCCATTTTGTGGGAAAGTAACTGTCCTTATGGCCTTCCTTTGTTTAGGTTTCCGTTATAGTCTGGTCGCTTAATGTTTGTGTTTCTTTCCCTTAAGTTAATTGTATCGATTCCTGATCTTTGTTTTACTTCTACTTTAAGACGGCTGCGTTCTTAGATTGTGGCCTTTTCTAAGTGACCTTTTCTTATTAGCTAGTTCGTAAACTGGTAAGGTCGGCAAATCTATCATAGAGTAACGTCCCTTTGATTGCAGAAAATGCCTATTTTAGCCCTTGTCATCACATTAGCCCCTTTCGATTTTATCGAATCTTCTTGAATCTTACATATAGGTAAGTCATGGATAAAAGCTCTGATGAGTTTGAAAACTGGCGAGGTCGGCCTATGCATCATAGTGTCATGTCCCTTTTGTTGCAGAAAATGTCTATCTTTGACCTTTTGATCACCGTAGACGCTTCAGATTTTATCGGATCTACTTGAAACTTACAAATAAGTAAGTCAGGGATAAAAGCTCGGACAGGACGAATTACTAGAAAATTCGGCCAATCTACCTTAGAGTTACATCCCTATGATTGCAGAAAATGACTATTTTTGATCTTGTCATCAATTTAAGCCCTTCAGTTATAATCGGACCTTCTTGAAACTTACATTTAAGTAAGACAGGGATAAAAGCTCGGATGAGTTCGAAACTGGTTGGCCTATCTATCATAGAGTTACGTCATTTTATGGCAGACAGTGCCTATTTTTACCTTGCAATCACCGTACTACCTTCAGTTTTTTTATCGGATCTTCTGGAAGCAAACATTTAAGTAAGTCAGGGATAAAAGCTAGGGAGTTCGAAAACTGGCGATGTTAGCTTAGGTTCTGATTGTATCAGTTCTTGATCGTTTCTATTTTTAATAATTATTAACCGTAGATTTGTGCCCCATTCTTTGCTAAAATAGAAGTGAAAACAATGATCAGGAATCGACACAATCAACACACAGCTCACGTCAGAGACATCAAAGGGAAAGAAAATCAAACATGAAACAACTAGACCCCAACGGAAACACCAACAGCGGAAAGTCAAAAGGACAAAGGACAGCTACTATCCAGCAAAACGGCCAATTGGCTATCCAAAATAAAAAATATACTGGCGATATACCCACTAAAAAAACTATAACAAAAATAAATCGCGTCAGAAGAACCGCCTTGGAACGGTTAGTGAAACAAAGTGGGTGGAGGGTGGGGGGAGGGGCGGGGGTTAAATCGATTTTACGAGGCTGCAATCTTCACCATTTCTTCCGTCGCGATTTAGACAAATTATTTGTTCAATCCACATGAAGGCCTCCTTACTCATCATTGCAGCATCACCGAGAACACAAAAATCAAACAACCACAGAGATGAAACAACGATGGGGACTCGACAGCATTAAAACACTGAAGTGCTGGAGCTAAAAAAAACAAGTTCGACTCCGATGGGACCAACCATAGACAGAGCATCAGGCATCAACCAACATTATATAAAATTAAAATCTCTCAAATTCTCAGTAAGCCTTTACGCTGGAACCGTCAAAAAATATGAGGCCTGACCCACCGGCGTGCAATTAAAGAGGGAAGCTTAGTTGTAAACCGTGATTAGGTTAACTACCATGCACGCAGTTTGTCATATAACATTTATGTTGTACCAAATCCTTTTATATCGAAGAATGATTTTACGGATTTGGGTGCGGAAGTCATTGCAAGTATATATTTTTCTGAATTTATATACTAAGTCACCATAAAACTCGGATTCCGATAGAGCTTGTCGCAGAAGATATTTAAGTCCAACATTGAGTTTTGAAATTAAATCGGAATGACGCTTATTTAATTCAAAAAAGGCTTTGTCGCGGTTTATTTTTGTCATTGTTTGTCTTTGTGTGTTTGTGTCGCTTATATTATTTAATTTTGGATAGCCTATTGGCCATTTTGTGGGAAAGAAACTGTCCTTTTGGCTTTCCGCTATTGATGTTTCCATTAGGGTATGTTGTTTCATGTTTGTATTTCTTTCCCTCTGGTGTCTCTGATGGGAGCTGTGGGTTGGTTTTATCGGTTCCTGATCATTGCCTCTACTTCTATTTTGCGTAGTTAATGATACCAATAACCCTGATTAAGAAGTTTAGCAGTTAACAATTTATTACAAGTGTTGAAAGCAGTTACATGATAAGACATTCTCGCAAATCAAATTAATTGCGAAATGTAAACGCCATAGGATGCTGCACGAGGAACATCACCATCCAAAAAAAGGAAAATATACAATCCCAAAATCAAAATCATCGCATTTATCATAAAATGTGCTGGAAACAAACCCATCTACACTAAATAGATGTTAATCCAAAAGTGGGGCCTCTGTATCAGAAGAATTTGCTTTATTTAACTGAAGTTCTTGGGGGTAAATTTGACCGATCAAACCATTGAAATAGTTATTGTCAATATTTAATAAATCATCCAAATACAGACCAGCTACCGGTAGAAACCCATTTTTATTGTTTCGCGGAGAAACCGACTAACGCGAAATCGGCTATTTTCTCCGCAAAACCGCGAGAAAAAATAAAATGAGCGAGAAATTTCTCGCTGAAATCTCTCCCGGTTTCGCGGAGAAAATTTGCGGAGATTCTCGACGAAAATTTGACCGATTGCTTTCACTGAAAATGTATTACCCGCATTTCGCGGAGAAAAAAGACAACAACTGTGCTTACGTGAAAGTAAAAGTCAAATTTTTGGCTCATTATCATTTCTTCGTTTGTTTGGCGTTGTTTTTGTGAACGAAGGCTATTGGTAATCATTGTTTAATCATAATCAAATATTCTTCCATGTTACACAATTACAGTTTGGTAATTTATTTCTCCATTGTATAATCCCTTTTTAAAAGTCTCAAGACAACTTTTATTCACATCACGAAAACACGCCTATTTATTTGGGTATGCATTATTTATCTAATTTCTGCTCACATAGATTGTGGTACTTGTTTAAACCGCCTCGCCGAGTCGTTTTAAATAGTACCCACAATCTTGAGCAGAAATAAAAAAAAATGTCAGAATTTTTATCCGACAATTTTTTCGCTTTTAGTGGTAAAATTTCAATATATTTGAAAAGTAGAGTTCTCCTAATGAGTCGTACATGTAGGTTATTAACACCATAATGATGTGTGACATTTATCAAAAGCTCAGCGGCCACGCCCATTGCAGCTTGAAGAAATAGATGGGCAACATGATGCTTCCACGTAGAGATGACACCGACCCGCACACGAGTACTGGTAAACCGCGCAGAGGATCTAAATATGTTCTATAAAAGGGTTATCCTTTGGAAGCAAGGAATACGCCACAGAAGTAAAAAATATGGAGTGTACATGTTTTCTGGGCCAGACTAGCTAGTTTCGGCTAAGCCTGCCCAGGCAAAGGGGTGGGAGTCGGACCAACCATGCCTATAAAACCTATTGGTTTCATTCGACTGCAGGGCTTGAGATAGATGTCATTTCATCTCAGTGTCGGGTAAAAGTCCCACAAAATTGGAAGCAACGCCTCCAAAATGACCTTTATGGTGTTGACGGGGACGTTAAACCTCAAACCAAACAAAAACAAATGTGGGTACTCGTTACCAACGACCTCAGTGAAACGATTCTAATGAGAACCCGCAAGTTACTTAAGGAGTAAAATAGGAGCATTATCACATATTTTCATCAGGAAATAACCGTTTTAGGTATGAATGATTGCATATGGGTGTGTTATCGTGATGTATACTAAAAATATTTCGTATTAAAATGTATAAATAGTAAACATACAGAGACCTATATGGAGATTGATAATGAAATCTTTTCTACGGTCATTCTCTCCTTTTCGCTGATTCAAGAAGGGCAGTTGTCATTTTCTGGCGAAAGAATGTGCACTGTACTGGTTAACCGCTTATGTATAAGCCTGCTCAAGAACAGTGTGGATAGGTAAATTGTCCGGCTCAAAAATGACCTAAAATAGTGTTTGCTGGGTCGTTAAACTCCAAAACAAACAAACAAAACAGATCTTCTACCTATAGTAAAGAGTCACGAGCGAACCCCGAATACTTTCATGTACAAGCGCTCCAATGTGAGCGCCGTTTGACCCTTTGAGTTCGCAAAATTAAAATGTGGAAGCTCCGTTTAAAAGGCAAATTCAGTTAGAGAAGCCATCATGGAAACTAAAAAAGAAAAACGATCAGGAACTGATACAATCAGATCCCAAACTCTTCCTACAATATCACTAGGGAAAGAAGTGGAAACATGGAGTGACATCAGTAAACAAAATGGACAACAGGTAAACCGAGTCAACAGCTCATTGCCAAACAGGTGGTGATACATAATGGGAGAAAATCTGAATAACTGAGTCTGAATCCCGATCCACCGGCGTGCAATTAAAGGGGAATGCATAATGTCTGACCGTGATTGGGTCAAGCACAATGCAAGCAGACTGTTCAATAGAATTTTTACTATATCTAATGTCTTTGTAACGTTAAATAATATTCGGTAATTGCTCCGACAAATTAGGTTTGCCTTAAATTTTTCTATCTCTATTTATATAATGTCGCCAAAAAAAAACCAGGCTGTGACAACTCCTGCAGTAAAAGTCTATTTAATCAAACCTTAAATTTAAAAATTAATTGAAAGTGTCGGCGATAAAACTTAGAAAATGCCTACCTAAGTTTTTTGATATCGATATCCTTGATGTAGCAGTTTAGCAGTTAAACTTTTATTGCGAGAGCGACATGATTGACACTCTAGAGGAGCGAATAAGCTGCGAAATTTATACACCGTAAGTTGGCAAACGAGGGACATCACCATCTTAAGATGGGAAGTTCACTTTATTTAAACCAAAATCATCGCGCTTATCATAAATTTTAGTTGAAACAAAACCATCTGAAATGTTCAAATGCGTATCCAGAAACGGGGTTTTGATATCAGAATTATTGACTTTGTTTAAATGCAGCTCCGATGGATAAATTTGACTGTCCATTCCTTCAACGTAAGGGTTGTCAATATTAAAAAAGACAATCTTAATACCTTAAAGTAGAGTTAAAGTCTTAAATAATGTCAGCTTGACTTTGACTAGAAAGTGACATCATGAAATCTCGTTCATAACAAAACGAAAAATAAATCAGCTATAAGGGGTGAACAGTCTGTACCCATTGAAATACCTACGAATTTTTATTTGGAACAACTAATTGATAAAATTTATTCCTCTGAAATAAAACTGAATATGGCTTATATCTTAGATACGGCTGCAATCTTTTAGATTTGGATTTGTCGATCTCTAATATAATATCTAAGATATACGAGAAATGGGATGCTTTTGACTTTAATATTGTTAATTCCAGTTCTTAGACGGGGATATCCACAGTTCTTCTCCATTTGGAGTACTCCATTTGGAGTATATATTTCTCAACTTATTCGTTTCGCTAGAGTTTCATCTCATGTTGACTTTTTAAATAATCGGAATAAACGGCTTACGCTAAACTTTCATCTCATGTTGACAATTCTAATAATTGGAATGAAGGTCATACTGCTAAGCTTCTTAAACAGGGCTACGGACTTCCCTGGGAACAAGCTACGAGCCCTCATATTTGACCATCACATTTATTGTAATTGATTTGTATTTCAGTTTGTTCTAACTTGTGTATAATATTCTGTGATGGTCTATTGATTGAGGTAGTTATCTCTAGGTGGACAAACTACATTATGTGTTGTAAATAATATTAGAACCGTGAGTGAAGCTTGGACCAATAGAATCGATTTAAACTCCACCAGTGGTTCTCGCAATGCGGTGGTTATAATGTTGTTGATTTTAAGTTTAGCTCTGTCGGAATCTCCGACGGGGCCCTCCTTGTTGTATGTGCTCTTGTTGTATGTGCTTATATCTATTTCTATATATTTTATTTTCAAAATCGAGTGTAGGCTTACCCTACTCTATCTCTGTTGAGACCCATCGACGTGTAACTGTTGGTTTTCTTTTGCTCCAGCATTTCAGTGGCTTGTTGCTGTCGAGTCCCCACCGTTGTTTCATCTCTGTGATTGTTTCATTTCATTTCTGTGTTCTCGGAGCTGTTGCACTGGTGATTTAGGAGGACTTCATGTGGTCTGAATTAATTGTTTGTCTAAATCAAGGGTAAGGATTGCGGCCACGTGTAGTCGATTTAAGCCCCCCCCCCCCCTCCCCACCCTTGGGATTATTTTCACTGGCCGCTCCAATGTGGTTCTTCTGTCGCAGTTTTGTTTTTGTTATGGTTTGTCTTTGGGTGTGTGTATTGCTTATATCTTTTTTGTTTTTGATAGCCGGCTGGCCATTTTGTTTGAAAGTATCTGTCCTTTTGGCTTTCTGTTGTTGATGTTTCCATTATGGTCTGGTTATTCAATGTTTGTGTTTCTTTCTCTTTGGTGTCTCTGATGGGAGGTGTGAGTTAATTTTATCGATTCCTAATCATTGCCTTCACTTTTCTTCTTGAGTCCTAATTCCATCATCCTTAACTGAATTGTCATTTTCCACTTTCTTTTTCAATTGGTTCCTCTTTTTTTCTTTCTTTTTTTTTTTGAAGGTGTTTCTCCATTTTTCTTTGTTTTTATGTCCCCGCCATTTAAAATTGGGGGTGGGGGTATGTAGTACCGTACGTTCCGTACGAAATGGTTTCATTGCGATATCTTTAGCAAAGTTTGGTGGATTTGATTCAAATTTCAAACACAGGTATATAATCATAAAATACGAAAGATGTTCGAAAAAAATTGCTTATTTCTATCTGGAGACTTCAAATTTCAAGTTAGCCCAAAAGTGCTCATTTCATGCTCTCGAAGTACTCCCCGAAACTTAAAAGTTCAGCCGATGTATCCACTTCTTGAAGGCGTCACGGTACGCCGATTTGGGCACAGTAATAAGGTACTAATGAATGGCAGATCCAAGTGCCTATCGGGACTGGTATTTCCGCCCAGCAAAGAATGACTTCAATTTCGGACACAAAAAGAAATCACATGGGCCAAGGTCTGGGGAATACGGGGGTGAGGCAAAAAAGTTACTTTATTTTCTTCAAAATCGATGTAACTATTGCGGAGGTATGAGCGGTTGTATTGTCATGTGGAAGACGGACATGTTTAAAACCAGTGGCAGGATGTCGTTTCTGATAAAACTTTTTCAGTTTCTTCAGTACTACGTCTTTTTAATACTTTCCCGTGATGTTTTTGCCCTTTTTCGCCAGCGCTTTAATTGCGACTCCTTCACCAGAGAAGAAGATTGCATACAAAGCTTTCTTTATACTCAAAGGACGTTTGGCATATTGTTGGGCGTTTGCTGTGTTTAGTGGCCCAGATCCTATTGCTTACCTTTCTGACGGGCTCAAAATAATGCACCTAGGTTTCATCATCTGTGACGACATTGGCAAGCCGCTTTTTGTAATATTTTGGAAACATTTGAAGCAGCTTTTTTGGCCACTTTAACCCGTTGCCTCTTTTGCTCGCCAGCCAACAGATGTGGCACCCGTCTAGCAGATATCTTTCTGACTTTCAAATGCTTCTTCAAAATAAGATGAACCGTTGATAGTGATATGCCTACCCTTCTTGCAATATCACGAACTGTAAATCTGGCATCTCCTTCAATAATTTCCTTTATTTTGGAAACGATTTCTTTACGAGATGCAGATTTTGGCCTACCTGATTTCGGTGCATTTTTTATTGAGTCTACATCAGACTCAGATTTCTTTTTCCATCGCCGAACTGTGCCACAAGACACAGAAAAAGGTCCGAAAAGCAGTAGAAATTTCAGTCATCTGCTTCACCAAAGAACAATCAAATTTTGAGCAAGCTTTGATGTAAGCCCGTATTTCTTTTTTTTAGTCGACGCTTCTACCAACCATTTTACTGCAGTGGTCAAAGACTGCGTGTATTCAAATGACAAATTTCATGTCTTACACTTAGTCTAACATGTACATTTATACACCATTGTGTAGATATTGAACAGCCCTATACAAGTATGTATTGGTCTCGGCACGTGGATATCGAGCTAGCGGACAATAAGCAATTCTTTTCGAACATCCCTCGTACAGGTAAATTTCGTTTTCATGTAAAATTCGCTAATATCAGAGTCATTGCCATTTTTTCAGCTTAGTTTTTACATGAAAAATAGTTTCCGTGCGATATCTTTTGAAAACCTTAACGGATTGGATTCATATTTTATACACACGTATATAATCATAAAATACAGACCAAGTGCGATTTCGAGTAAAATCCGCCATTTTTCATGAGAGTTATGGTCCTTTTACAACTTCATTTTACTTGTCAAATGGTTTTCGCGCAATATCGTTTGAAAACCTTGGTGGACTGCATTCAAATTTCGAACAATGATATATTATCATAAAATGCAGGTCAAGTTCGATTTAGGATAAAATTCGCAAATTATTATGAGAATTATCACCATTTCCACTTTACATTTTACGTGAAAAAAAAAAAAAATGATTTCCGTCCGATATTTTTCGAACGCCGCGGTGGATTAGATTCATATTTTATACATAGGTATGTAATGATACAAATACAGGTCAATTTCGATTTCAAGTAAAAACCGCCAATTAAAGTGTGAGTTAATGCCCTTTTACAACTGCATTTTTTTACTTGAAAAATGGTTAGCGTGCAACATCTTTTGAAAATGGTAGTGGGTTGGATTCACATTTCATAAACAGATATGCAATCATATAATATAAATCAGGTATAATTTCAGGTATACATCCGCCAATTATTATATGAGTAATGGTCCTTTTTCATCTTCATTTGTACGTGAAAAATGATTTCCGTGTTATATCGTTTGCAAACGTTGGTTGATTGGATTCATATTTTTCCATCCAAGATGAAAAGGCACAAGTGATACAAGTGATGCGCACGGTGGGCCACCACAGGGGGGCCGCCTTTGGGCGGTCGGTGGGGTGATTTCCGCTGGGGGGCTTGGGTCGATTTTGCGTGGCCGCGGTCCTCGCCCTTGCTTCCGTCGCGGTTTAGACAAATAATTTTTTCGGTCCGCGTGAGGGCCTCCTGGCTCATCGGTGCAACGTCTCCGTGAGCACGGGAGGTCAGGGAGCCGCGGAGGTGAGACAGCGGTGAGGACTCGACAGCAGGAAACCACTTGGGTGCTGGAGCAAAAGAAAACCAACAGTTAGACTCCGAAGACTTCCAAAATCTCGGACATACCCTTCCCGGCATTTACACATTTTCTTCGTTCGGGTCGATGGGCATGGTTGGCGAAGCTTGCTTACCAAGTAATGCTTAATATCCACGGACGCCTGATTACACTCTTCTGGAGTCCATGTCTATTGATCCGAACATTGATATTTGCCATTTTGTCTATGGATTAACGATTTTGGATTAACGCTTTGGTACTTCGACCTTAACTACTTATACAATGGTATACGGTCAGAAAATAATGTCATTTGATTTCTGATAAAATCCACCAGTTATTATGGGAGTTATGGCCCTTTTCTTTAACTTCGTTTTATCATACATAACAGTAGTTTGTGTTTGATATCTTTTGAAATCATTACTAGATAGTAAATTTACACTGAATTCATATTTTATATAATCAAGAAATATAGGTAAAGTTTGATTTAACTTACAATATGCCGATTACTATGACAGTAATGGCCGTTTTTAACGTAATCCTTTTTGCAAAATGCTTGTTTTCGGGTGACGCTGACCCTCTGGGCGGAGGCATCCATGTCATACTGACACATTTCTAGTTCTTCCAGTTCTAACATCTTACATCTGCATTTGTCTCTGCGTCCTTTTCTCCTCTCATTTTCATTGCTTTAACACATTCCTTTGCTGTTCCTCCTCTCTTGATTCCAAATCTAATATTATATATATAGTATCAGTTTCTTAGTGCTGAGGTTGATGCTGCGGTGTTGACGTCAGTACTCAAGTACTGATTTAAATAACTATATTATATCTTTAATTTTTGCAGTATAAAATTCTAATTTTTCTAAAAGTAAGACTGACTTGTCAGGTGGGCCATGTATCTTAGCGGTTTTGGTTGCCACTTATTGTAATATTTTAAATTTGGCAAGTCTCGCTACTTTGAACATCTCCTTACTGATGCCCGGGACTTCCGTGGAGTGTGGGCCATGTTTGCTGATGTTGGCTCGGTAGGGGACGCCTACAAGTCCGCGGGTGGGCTCTCTTGCCTGATGCCTCTAGTTGACCTGTCTCATGGGCTACGTCGGTCGGTGTGTGCTCGGAGGAGGGTGTGCTGTGTTTACCTTGTCTTGTCCGTCATCCGTTTCGGTTTCAAAACTTTGGGGTTGAAACACACTGATGAAGATTAAATATCAGAAAGGCCTCTGTGTCACTAAATTCTGTGTCACTAATAGTTACGCCTTAATTAACTTCTCTAACTGAATTTGCCTTTCAATTTTGATTTGTCCCATTTGCAATTCATCATTTATGATGACGTGAAGCCAACGTCGGCACATAGCTGAAGAAAAATCCCAGCTATGGTGGGATTCGAAGCCCGGCAGCTCGGGCGGAAGTCCAATGCTCTAACCACTGCGACAAATCGTCGATCCCCTGACGCAGCTGTCAGATAGTGGTAATAAACCTATAAGCAATGCATATTCTACCTAGTTAGATAACTGAGGGGAGGCAATGCGGTCCGTAACAAAAATACAAGATAATCCTTACATAATCCACCACAGATTGTAGAATGAAATTTTCCTAAAAAAAATAAAACTCAGCTAAAGAAAAATCTCTCCCCTTAGTAAAGATTCCAGAACCCGGTAGAAAGAAACTGTTCATATGTCGAAACTAATACGATCTGGGAATTTCTGGGTTCTTCTTATAAATTAACCCCTTTCCTTGTAAACAGCATATTTACTAACTATTATTTTCTGAGTCATATTATAGAACGTTCCTTCACAATAAAAGTTATAAATATAATCCAGTTGGGTAAAAGTGTTAATTAAAAAATTCCTATATATAACACTTCTCTAATATAACCGTATCAATAATAGGAACATGATTGTAATACAAACATATTTGTATCTTAGGATATTTTTGGTTGCAGTTTATGAGAAATAAAGTCAATATGCATTCAGCTGCGTAAAAAGAACAGAGACCGAAAATATCGTAGCGCCCGTATAAAATGCAGACACGTTCAAACTGAACCAGAATTGCATACAAAACGTTTTCTGTACGTCATCACAAAATACATACGTGCAGCTATATTAAACAGGGTACCTAACGCATTTATGGATATACTCTGAAAATGATGCTCTGGTTAATCTGACTAAGTTATATTTGATGTAACGTTCAGTTAAGAAGTTATATTCTGGTGTGACTTATTTTCAAGAAAGATACTAGTTTGTAATCGTCGAAAATGTAATATTTTAAACCACCGTTTGCCTATCATTCAAATTACATTTAGTCATTAGATGGAATGCCTTAACAAGTGGTAAACAATTAATACTAACATTTTTGTCTGTTCAATAGATGATTAACAAATGCTGCACTGATTTAACTCATAAACCCTTAGAAACCTTAAGGTATAGCAAGACATTTGCAAAACAATGTATGATTGTATGGTAATTGGACAAATAGTTTAGAAGCCACAGTCACAGAACATAGAAGCCACATTCCCAGAACAAAATACTAAGTTACAAACTAAGTGTTGTAATTTCTTTTGCATATTTTGAATTTAGAGTAAAAGTATACTGGCTATAATTTATCCTTTAGCATACTGGCTATAATTTATCCTTGGACAATATATATTTAGCGTCTGATTTTGTAATAACCTTCGCAAGAACAAATAAATAAAAAGACATCCAACGAAACCTAGGATCAAATACTGCGATTCGCACATCAGCAAGCCTCAATAATTCAGTGGTTAGCGCATTCGACTAATGATCGAGAGATTGTGGGTTTGAATCCGGCCACCGGAGGCGAGGTGTGTCCTTGGGCAAGAAACGTTATGCCACCGCCCAACTCCGCCCAGGTGACAATGGGTAGCAGTGGAGCAAAAGTCGCTGCCTTTCTCTCGCGTGCGTGACAACATCATGAACCGGTGTTCGAAAGCGATGCAGAGAAGTTTGTAGCTTTCATCGCAATCGAACTAAAAATATACTAGAATGCAGTCAGTGACACGACAGGGGCTAAGTTTGTTTGTTTGTGTTGGAGTTAAACGGCCCAGTCAACACTATTTAGGTCATTTTTGAGCAGGTCAGTTTACCTATCTACACTTTTCCTGGGCAGGTTTAATTTAAGCCGATTTAAAAGTAGAAGTGGGGGCAATGATCAGGAATCGATACAATTAACCAACAGCTCCAATCAGAGACACCAAAGGGAAAGAAAAACAAACATGAAACAACAGACCCGAATGGTAACATCAATAGCGGAAAGCCAAAAGGACAGTTACTTTCCCACAAAAATGGCCAATAGGCTATCCAAAATAAAATAATATAAGCGACACAAACACCCAAAGACAAACCATAACAAAAATAAACCGCGACAGAAGAACCCCCTTGGAACGGTTAGCGGAAACGAATTCCACTTGAGGGGGGGGGGGGGGTGGGGGGGCTTAAAAAGATTATTAAAAGATTGGGTACAACTGAAACTGAAAACTGTCCTTCTTGAATTAACGGAAGGGAGACAATGACCGTAGAAAAGATTTTATGACCAATCTCCACGAAAGAATGTTGCCTTCCCGGCATGTATCGAACCCGCGTTGTCCTGATCACCAGTCAGACGCACATCCGACTGAGCTACCGAAGCCGGCCACCACAGGGGCTAAGTACCAAATAACAAAATGTACATGTATTTGCAACTGAATTTGCCTGACATGTGACAATTTGATCCCTCCTCAGGGTCAAAATCTGACACCAGGGTAAAAATTTTACTTGTATTGTATTATATTCTACTTATCATCCCCTTTAATGTGATATATGCCCAATGGCTACGTTCTCAAAAACTAAAATTTTGACATTTTGATCCCCCACCTCAGTGTCCCAAATTGACCCCATGGTAAAAAGTTTACTTGTATTATATTCTACTAGTCAACGCCTGTGATTTGATATGCCATATGACCTTGTTCCAAAAAACTTTAATTTTGACACAACGACACCCCACCCCCAACTCTAACCCCTAGGGCAGCTAAAATCCCGTTCAATATGTTTTACATATTTCATTAAACATTACTCCTGCAAAGTTTGGTCTGAAAATGTATAAAAATGAATTTTATTGATATCTGATCTTATGACCCCTCCCTAGGGTCCCTTGGGGCTGGGCTAAAATAAATGTGCTGTTGCACAACCCACTCATTCAAGCAACCTACACACCAAATTTGACTGGATTTCGATAAATAGTTTAGAAGATAGCATAAAGGACGGACGGACGGAAAGAAGGACGGACGAAGGCGTTTGCAATATCCCCTCAGCATGGGGTTAATAAACTAAAAGCAAAATTCACAACCTTAAATGAAACCGGCAGCTAGAAGGCACTACAATAGAAGGGAAGGCAATGATCAGGAATCGATAAATTAACCCAAATCTCCCATCTGAGACACCGAAGGGTAAGAAAAACAAACATGAAATGACTAGACCCTCATGCAAACAGCAATAGCGGAAAGCCAAAAAGACAGTTACATTCTCACAAAATGGCTAATTGGCTAGCCAAACAAAAAGATATAAGCGATACACACATTCAAAGACGACCTATAACAAAGAATTAAACGCGACAGAAGAACCGCCTTTGAACAGTCAGTGAAAAGTATTTCACGTAGGGGCTTTAATCGATTTTGCGCGGCCGCAATCCTCGCCCTTACTTCCGATTTAGATAAATACTTTGTTCAGTTCGCATGAATGCTTCTTAACTCATCAGTGCAACATATCCGAGAACACAAAAATCAAACAACCACAGAAATGAAACAACGATGAGTACTGGACAGGAATAACTGAAATGCTGGAGCAAAAGAAAACCAACAGTTAGTGTCCGAGTTAAAACATATTTGAATGGGGCATCACACCGGCGACTTAAAATTAAAGTTAGAATCTTCATTGTTTCTCGCACAACACGAGTCACCATTATATACAAACGTTGGAGCTTCTAAATTTACTAGATTCTGAAAAATATGTGAAGAAAAAATACATCGACCAGGATAAAGAGAAATCAAGACAAAATCAACCACCAAGCTAATTAAGTACCGTGGAAAGCTAAACCTTAGGAAGCAAGGACGACAACATAGTATTGCAAAATGTCGAGAGGGCAAGTTTATTCACAGCCAGACTGGCTAATTTCGACCAATTAGGCCTCATCAGTGACCCACAGAATTTCCAAAATTCCACAGTTAAGTTACACTATATTGAAGGACAGGGGAAACTTCTATATTTATTTTTTCACTTCTTTTTGCCTCTCTGATAGCAACCTGTTTTATATTGTGAAGATATGCGACAAGATGAAAATCTAACAAGGTTTCAAAATTGAAAGAAATACACAGGAAGATTGGTCATTTGTCAATATGACATCAAGATCTAGGAGCTAGACTAATGGAAATGTAATCCTTTGGAAGCAAGGACGACAACACAGACTGAAAACTATCGAGTGGAGAAGAAAGCCTGTTGTTTCTTACAATGTCTGCTGGCCGGAACATTCTGATACGTCATTTGTTATGGCTTGGTCCTTTGACAACAGGCATCGTTATTACCTAGTTTACCACGTTTGAAGCTTCTAATAATTGAAATTCGTGAGACAGAAACCTTAGACGAACATATTGGCATTGGCTTATATGGGGACGTCACGATAACACGCCTGTGAAACGAAGACCCCTCTAAACCCCACTTTATATAGAGGAAAGTGGGGTTTACGGGGGTATACATTATCTGCCTTATTTTTGATCTAAAGCATTGAAGTGGTTCTAACGAGCAAACACAATCTATGTTGAAAGCAGAAATAAGAAAGATGTTATCATTTTTACCATAAAATTTGTCATTTCTGACACCATGTAGGACCCCATTATTTCACACGGACATGTTTTCCTAATGAGAAGAAGGAATGAACCAACAAATGAACAAAGTAGAGAAAGGTCATTGTTTCTAACACGATGAATGTCTTTCTTATTATGTTTTATACCAAGTTTTAGGCTGGCACCGTAAGTTTGCCTTATATTGTTTGTTTGTTTGGGTTAATTTCCCCGTCAACACTATTTAGGTCATTTTGGAGACGTTGCTTCCAATTTTGTGGGACTTTTACCCGACCCTGAGATGAAATGACATCTCAAGTCCTTTGCCCTATATTGAGACAATGACAAATGTATGAACATTTGATTAAATAAGACGACACAGTTAATTATTACTTTCACGATATTTCCATCGTTATTGCATTCTATAGATAAAAATAGGTAAAAATGTTAAAATCTTTCTTATGTCTGCTTTCAACATAAATAAAGAGGACCCTCGTTATAACGACAGCATTTGTCCCTAATACTGTGCCGTTAAAAAGAATTTGCCGTTATAAAGAACCCCAGTTAGGAATATGATAATATGATAGGTAATAAAAGGCCTTTTCCCCATCATTACTCGATGAAACAAATGTTATAGACTTTTGACAGGATCGCCTCGGTCAGGCGATTCTAACAACTATCTATCACATTTGTTTCTTTGAGTATTAGATAAGAAGAATCTTTCATGACTTTGGACTCAGTTGTGCATTCCCAACCCGAGGGAAACCCGCGCCACTCGGAATCGAGGCTGAACCGTTAGCTAAGTAGATATTCTGTTGAAAGTTTCGTTATAACGAGTTTTGCCGTTGTAACGAATGTCGGTATAAAGAGGGTTGACTGTAATAGTTGCTCGTTAGAACCGCTTCATTGAGGTGGTTCTAACGAGTACCCACAATTAATGTTTTAGAGCAAAAATAAGGCAGCAAATGTATAACCCGTAAACCCCACTTTTCTCTATATAGAGTAGCAGCATGAAGTAGTCAAGGGATTTAGTTTCCTTTACATGATGATCCTGGTAATATCAACGGAACATTGTGGCTAGGTCAGATTTGGTAAAAAGGCAGATAATGCATTCCCCGTAATTCACATTTTTCTCTGACCTAGCCACAATATGCCGTTAATATTACCAGGATCATCCTGAAAAGAATCCTAAATCTCTTGACTACTCCATGCATGGTAGTTAACCCAATCACGGTTGGCAACTTTGCTTCCATCTTTAATTGCACACCGGTGGGTCAGGCCTTAGATTCTATGACCGTTCCAGCGTAAATGCTTACTGAGAATGTGCGAGAATCTAATTTTATGTAAAGTTTATTGGTGACTGATGCTCTGTCTCTGGTCGGGCCCATCGGAGTCTAACTGTTGGTTTTCGTTTGCTCCAGCATTTCAGTGGTTTCCTTGCTGTCTAATCCTCACAGTTGTTTCATCTCTGTGGTTGTTAATATTTTTGTGTTCACGGATTAAATTGCACTGATGAGTTAGGAGGCTTTCATGCGGATGAACGAATTATTTGTATAAATCGTGACGGAAGTAAGGGCGAGGATTGTGGCCACCTAAATTCGATGCAAGCCCCCCAGTGGAATTCGTTTCACTGACCGTTCCAAGGCGGTTGTTCTGTCGCGGTTTATTTTTGTCATGGTTTGCCTTTGAGTGTTTGTATCGCTTATATTATTTGTTTTGGATAGCAAGTTGGCTATTGTGTGGGAAAGTAACTGTCCTTTTGGCTTTCCGCTATTGATGTTTCCATAAGGGTCTGTTGTTTCATGTTTGTGTTTCTTTCCCTTTGGGGTCTCTGATGGGAGCTGTGGGTTCATTATATCGATTCCTGATCATTGCCTTTATTTCTATTTAGAGGGTGTTTGTTTCACGGACATGTTATCTTGATGATAGGGCTTACATCACCTACTTTGACTACCAAATCTTGTTACCAAATCTGACCTAGCCACAATATACTGTTGATATTACCAGGATCATCATGTAAAGAATCCTTAATCTCTTGACTACTTCATGCTACATACAAAATGTCAGTGCCATTGGCCTAGTAGAAAACATTTTAGATATGTTCTATAAAAGGGTTATCCTTTGGCAGCAAGGAATACACTACAGAAGTGAAAAATATTGAGTGTACATGTTTTCTGGGCCAGACTTGCTAGTTTCGGCAAATAAGGCCTCATCAGTGACCCTCAGATAGTTTCAAAATTCCACAATGGAATCTATGATCCCAAAGGACAAGAAAATATAATCTACACTATGATGTAGGGCAGGGAGACGTTTTACCACCGCCACACATTCCCAAACACCAGCTGTAGTGAAGTTAAATATGTTCTATAAAAGGGTTATGCTTTGGAAGCAAGGAATACACTACAGAAGTGAAAAAATATGGAGTGTACATGTTTTCTGGGCCAGACTAGCTAGTTTCGGCCAATTAGGCCTCATCAGTGACCCTCAGATATTTTCAAAATTCCACAATGGAATCAATGATCCCAAAGGACAAGAAAATATAATCTACACTATGATGTAGGGCAGGGAGACGTTTTACCGCCGCCACACATTCTCACACACCAGCTGTAGTGAAGTTTAATAGAGTCTTTTACCAAAAGGACATGGCAGCCATCTTGGTCAGGTGACCGTGTAACAAGGACATAATGAAGTTACTTTGGCCTCCCCAACATAAAAAGTTTCCAAATGAAATGAAAGCGTGTGTGTGTGTGAGAGAATTCGGGTTTAACGTTGCTTTCAACAATTTTCCAGTCATATCACGACGGTGTCTGGTTGCGGCAGGGAGCTCAATGCTCACGTTTATAGTGCTGCCTCACTGAAGTATCATGTCCCAGACACATTATATGATACCACACCAAGTCACATTATCCTGATACTGGATCGACCAGTCCTAGCTCTACCCCGTAAATCTGAGTGCCAAACGAGGAGCAGCTAGTACCATTTTTAACGATTTTGGTATGTCGCGGCCCGGGATCGAACCCGAGACCTCCCGTTCCCCGGAGCGGACACTCTACCAACAGAGCTATCGGGGCCGGTGAAATGAAAGCAACCGCGAAGTAGTTTGAATTGACTTGTTCACCACATCATATGCCAGTCTGGCCAAAACCGTAACAAATAAGACAAATGAAAATGCAACGTTACTTGTGCCAAATATTCTTCATTCATCGTGTTTTTTCTGGGCACTATCATGCTGTGCGGGGTTTGGTCTGTATCTTTTGTACATGTACTCTATTTATGCCATTAAAAGAGCCAGAATTTAAAGAAATGCGTCATGATAAAACCACCGTCTGTATAATAATTTATTTTCAGTAACAAATTATGGTGACATACGCATCGATATTGAGTTCAAACCTATGACTAAAATTGTTGAAGGACCTTCAGCAATATTCAGGGACTTCAACGGCATTCAATAGAATGAAACAACTTGTAAAAACTACGGTCTCCAGTACTGTGCTGAAGTCTTTGCTTCCAAAAGATTACCGCTTATAGAACATTTAATTTCAACACAATGTGTGGCGTCTGTAAAAACATTTCCCGCCCTTCATCACTGTGTGGGTTATATTTTCTAGTCCTTTTGAATTACATATTCCACTGCGTAATTTTCCATGTAGTTTAGTGGCACTGATAAGTAAGTTATATAAAAGGTTTATCCTCTGGAAGAACAGAATACACCACAAACCTGAAAATGTTGGAGTGCACAAGTATTTCTGGGCTAGCGTCGTCCAATCTGGCTCATCAGTGACCCTCAGATATGTTCAAAACTCCACAATGGAATCAGTTCTCCAGATTGACAAGAAAACATAAATTAAATAATGATGAAGGACACGGCGACTTTTACGGCCGAAAATCATTCCCTTTTCAACAGCTGTAGTGTACAGGTATTTCACGACCAGACTAGCTATCCTCGGCATATCAGGCCTCATCAGTGCCCCTTAAATATTTTTTAAAAATTCACAATGAAATAAGTGATCCCAAAGGACAGGAAAATACAGACGACACTACTGTGAAGGGCAGCTAGACTTTTTGCAACCGCAGCACATTCCAATACCGCTAGCTGAAGTGACGTTAAATATGTTCTACAAATGGGTAAAGGCCTAACTGCTAGAAACTAGCTGGTCTAACCCTGAAAAACCTGTACACATGGTTTTAACATTCTATGTTGTAGGCCTTGCTTCCAAAGGATTGCCGTTTTATAGATCATCGAATATATTCGATAAACAGAAGTGAATGCAATGATTTGGAATCGATACAATTAACCCCCAGGTCCCACCAAATAGAAAGAAACAAACATAAAATAACTAGACCCTAATGGAAACATTAATAACGGAAAGCCAAAAGAATAGTCACTTTCCCACAAAATGGCCGATTGGCTATCCGAAACAAAAAATATAAAAGATACACACACTCAAACACAAACTCCTACAAAAATAAACCGCGACAGAAGAACCGCATTTGAGCGGTCAGTGAAACAAAAAATCTATTTTACGTGGCCGCAATCCTCGCCCTTACTTCGTTGCGATTTAGACAAATAATTTGTTCAGGCCGAAATGAAGGTCTCCTAACTGATTAGTGCAACATCTCCAAGAACACAAAATTCAAACAACCACGGAGATGAAACACTGGTGGGGACTCCACAGCAAGAAACCACTGAAATGCAGGTGTAAAAGAAAACTAACAGTTAGATTCCGATGGGCCCGATCAGAGACAGAGCATAAGCCTGACATTATTAAATCAACCATTCTAGAAGTTGTTTTTGATTTTTGATTTTTTATACTGCCAGAATATTGGCAATACTCTACTGTGGAACTCACATTTGAGTAGGTTTCCTATCTGTTCTTGTTTTGTTGTAAAAGAGACTTCATAATGTCCCTTTCCATTGAAAATCAACCTGGAATCATTAAAGTCTTTAGCTCGATTTCTAGATATTTGGATGTTTATAAAATATTAACAATACCTATTTCGATGGTTTGATCACACAAATTTACACCCTCATCCACACACGCCGATCTTCAGTTAAATAAAGCAAATTCTTATGATATAGGGCCCCTTATTGTAGACGGGTTTATTTTCTGCAAAACTGATAAACGCGATGATATTGATTTTGAGATTGTAAAGTAGAAGTGGAGGCAATGCTCAGGAATCGATACAATTAACCCACAGTTCCAATCAGAGACACCAAAGGGAAATAATCAAAACTACGAAACAACCGACCCCAATGGAAACATCAATAGTGGAAAGCCAAAAGTACAGTTACTTTCCTACAAAATGGCCAACAGGCCATCCAAAACAAAATTATATAAACGACACAAACACCGAAAGACAAACCATAAAAAAATAAACCGCAACAGAAGAACCGCCTTGGAACGGTCAGCGGAAACGAATTCCACTGGTGGGCTTAAATCGATTTTACGTGGCCACAATCCTCGCCCTTATTTCCGTCGCGATTAAGACAAATAATTTGTTCAGTCCGCATTAAGGCCTCCTAACTCATCAGTGCAAGATCTCCGTGAACATTAAAATCAACAACCACATAGATGAAACAACGGTGAGGACTCGACAGCAATAAACCACTGAAACGCTGGAGCAAAAGAAAACCGATAGTGAGACTCCGATGGGCCCGACCAGAGACAGAGCATCAGGCACCAACAAACATAAGCCTTTACGGTGGAACCGTCATAGAATCTGAGGCCTGACCCACCGGCGTGCAATTTAAGAGGGAAGCAAAGTTGTCAACCGTGACATGCATGCAGTCTGTCGAATAACATTTATTATGCCCCCGCCATTCGAAGAATGGTGGAAAGGGCATATAGCGTTGCCCTTGTCCGTCCGTCCGTCCGTCCGTTCGTCCGTCCGTGCGTCCGTCCGTGCGTCCGAAACTTAAACGCAGTCAATAACTTCCTTATTTCTTGATGGATTTAAAAATTACTCGGCATAAATGTTAACCATCATGAGACGACGTGTCACGTGCAAAACCCAGGTCCGTACCTCCAAGGTCAAGGTCATACTTAGAGGTCAAAGGTCAAAAAAAGGGTCCGAAACTTAAACGCAGTCAATTACTTTCTTATTTCTGGATGGATTTTGAAATTACATTGGAGAAATGTTAACCATCATGAGTCGATGTGTCACATGCAAAACCCAGGTCCGTACCCTCAAGGTCAAGGTCATACTTGGAGGTCAAAGGTCAAAAAAAGGGTTCGAAACTTAAACGCAGTCAATAACTTTCTTATTTCTGGATGGATTTTGAAATTACTTTGCAGAAATGTTAACCATCATGAGTAGATGTGTCACATGCAAAATCCAGGTCCGTACCTCCAAGGTCAAGGTCATACTTGGAGGTCAAAGGTCAAAAAAAGGGTCCGAAACTTAAACGCAGCCAATAACTTACTTATTTTTGGATGGATTTTGAAATTATTTTGAAGAAATGTTAACCATCATGAGACAATGTGTCACGTGCAAACCCAGATCCGTACCTCCAAGGTCATACTTGGAGGTCAAATGGCATAAAAAGGGTCCAAAACTTAAACACTGTCAATAACTTTCTATGGATGAATACGAACATAGACATATTTTCGGGCGGGGGCATCCGTGTCCTATGGACGCATTTCTAGTGTTGTACCCAGTCTTTTAATATCGAAGAATGATTTTACGAAATTGGGTGCTGAAGTCATTGCGGTTATATATTTTTCTGAATTTATATACTTAGTCACCATAAAATTCGGGTTCCGATAGACCTTGTTGCAGAAGAGATTTAAGTCCAATATTGAATTTTGAAAGTAAATCAGAATGGTGTGTATAAAATTTTGAAAAATAGAAGTGGAGGCAATGATCTGGAATCGATACAATCACCCCACAGCTTCCATCAGAGACACCAAAGGGTAAGGCACACAAACATGAAACAACAGACCCTGAGGCTTTTCGTAGATTATGGTACCGATAACCCTGATTAAGAAGTTTAGCAGTTAACAATTTATTACGAGTGTTGAAGTCAGTAACATGATTACACACTCCAGCAAATCGATTTAATTGCGAAATTTAAACGCCATAGGATGGCGCATGAGGAACATCAACATCCAAAAAAGGAAAATTTACAATCTCAGATCAAAATCATCGCGTTTATCATAAATTTTGCAAGAAAGAGACCCATCTACAATAGATAGATGTACATCCAAAAACGGGGCCTCGGTATCAGACGACTTTGCTTTATTCAACTGAAGTTCTTCCGGGGTGGGGGGGGGGGGGGGGTAAATTCGACTGATCAAACCATCGAAATAGGTATTAGCAATATTTAATAAATCATCCTAATATCTAGAAGTGGAGCTTAAAGCTTCAATGATTTCAGACTGGTTTTCAGCAGAAAGGGAAATCATGAAGTCTCTCTCATAACAGAACAAGAACAGATCAGACACAAGTGGTTCGCAATTAGTACCCATCGGAATACCAACAGCTTGTCTAAATAACTTAGTAACAAATCTTATGTAAATATTATAAAGTAGAAAGGTGAGAGCTTCAAACACTTTCTGACATGACCATAAAGTATAATTTTTATGCTCTTCAGAAGTGAAAAAGGCATTTCTTACATTACATGCAAGATACAGAGAGCCTTCCCTATGAAATGACCATTCAAATAAATCATTAAGTTTTTCTTTTATAATGTTATGAGGAAGTGTAATGTAAAGGGTGGAAAATCATAAGTAGACAGACTTGAAGCACGAAAACGCCTGGATTTCAATTTATTTAAAACTTCATCAGACTTTTTTATAGACCAAAACAGATTTCTACCTGATCTTTCGAAGACCTTGTCGCAATAATTCAGCACATTTTTTTGATGGCCGTTAACATGAAGTTAATAATTTGGAGAGTTCATTTGTGGTACAAGAGATTGAATTTGCAATAAACCGTGCTTTGTATGTTAGGTAACCAATATAACGCAGGAAGCTTGTCTTGGCCTTCTGTAACACAGACAGCAAACTTGGCGGCTGAATGACAAATATGGTCATCAACTAAAGCCCTCTCTACAGCTAAAGGCTGAAGTTGATAGGCCTTAGTACCACCAAGCTCTTTCTGAAGAGTGTTAACATAGTGAAGCCGTCAAACAACGACCTTATCAGCGGCCTTATCAGCTGGGGCCAAAACAAACTTCCTATAAAATTCTTGAATAACTAGTTTAAGGTGACGTAAAGACGTCTTAGGTTTAAGAGGTAATAAGTTCGTATTTTGCGAATAAAAAGAAATGTGTTTGTTCACTAATTTCAGAATGCTAAGTTTCCATTCTTTTAGAGCTTTATGCTCAACATACTTTCGTTGAGCATAAATCTTCCTTTCTCGGATGCTGGTGTTCCCCGTGCGGCATACAATGGAGTTTATCTTTCGCAATTAATTCGATTTGTCAGAGTGTCTAGTCGTGTAACTAACTTCAACACTCGTAAAATTGTTAATCGATAAATTTCCTTATCAGGATTATCGGTATCATATACTACGCAAAGCCTTTTCAAAATTTTATACACGTCATTCCGATTTAATTTCAAAATTCAATGTTCAACTTAAATCTCTTCTGCAACAAGGTCTAACGGAACACGAATTTAATTGCGACGTAGTCTGTAAACACAGAAAAATACATACTTGGAATGATTTCAGTACTCAATGTCGTAAAATCTTTGGTCAATATAAAAAGATTGGGTAAAACATAAATTTTATACGAGAGACTGCATGCAAGGTAGTTATCCAAACAAGGTTAATATTTTTGCTTTTGCTTCCCTCTTTAATTGCACGACGGTGGGTCAGGCCTCAGATTCTAGGACGGTTCCAGCGTCAAGGCTTAATTATGTTATGTTGGTTGGTACCTGGTGCTCTGTCTCTAGTTGGGCCCATCGCAGTCTAACTGTTGGCTTTCTTTTGCTCCAGCATTTCAGTTGTTTGTTGTCGTCGAGTCCTCACCGTTGTTTCATCTCTGTTGTTGTTTGATTTTTGTGGTCTCGGATATGTTGCACTTATGAGTAAGGAAGCCTTCATGCGGACTGAACAATTTATATGTCTAAATCACGCCGGAATCATGGGCGAAGATTTTGGCCGCGTAAAATCGAGTTTAGCTACCCCCCACCCCCCGCCCCTGGCCGAGTAAATGTATTTTCACTGACCGTTCAAAGGCGGTCCTTCTGTCGCGGTTTATTTTTGTTATGGTTTGTCTTTGAGTGTGTGTATCACTTATTTCATTTTGATTTGGATAGCCAATTGGCCATTTTGTTAAAAAGTAACTGCACATTTGGCTTTCCGCTATTGATGTTTCCATGGCCTGGTTGTTCGGTATTTGTATTTCTTGCCATTTGGTGTCCCTGATGGGAGGTCACGATTATTTGACCATTGACTTTACTTTTATATACCTGGACAACTCCATTGACTACAATTTTGCCGCTGAGATATGTCACCAATGCACTCGATATCGTCTTTCGAGCTTTTAATACATGTTCTCGTTCTTGTCTGTACTCCTCCACCGCAAGTAACGTCACACGAATTCCACTGAGTCCATGTCGTCCAGTGGCCATACACTGAATTAGATATACAACAAAAAACCTTTTATGCACATCTGTCAGTTTAGAAATATTTGAGGGTCACTGATCGGCCTAATCCTCGATGCTACTATGCATGTACACTCCACACTTTTTAGTCGTTTTTTGTATCCCTTGCTTCAAAAGGATGACCCTTTTACAGAACATACTATCCATTTGTGTTGGTTTTTGTCTGACATTTATTTTCCTTTGTTTGGATCTTTTACATTTGTCTGTTGAAATGTTCTTATGTCTTGAGTTATTTTGTCCTATATTTGATTCATGATAGATCTATTGAAAGTATGCTGAATATTATCATTAATCAATAATTACTACCTAGAACTACAAGAAAATACAAAGAAAAAAGTCCAGCAGTCGAAAGCCACAAATCATAGCGACATGTAACTACTAAGGTCAAACTACAACCTTAAAATGCATGATATTGACGGCCCTTGTAACGGTTACTCTTGAAAACCCCGGCTTGTATCGGGAAAGTGGGGTTAAGTAGGTATAAATTGTGATTTTTATGATTGCTATAAACTACAGTGTGGTAACTTGTTAGAACTGGTGCAGTGAAGCGATTTTAATGAGCACCCATAATTTATAATCGGAGTAGAAATAAAAAAAAATGTAAGAAAAGAATCTAGATAAGCATATATGAAAGACGCTATTGTATCACCTGGATGTGTAATTTTCATGAGTTTCTTTTTTTGTGTTTCTTTCGCTTTAGTGTCTCTGATTGGAGCCGCGGGTTAATTGTATCGATTCCTGATCACTTCCTTCACTTCTACTTTGAAGTCAACTTTTGGGTTGTTAGGAAAATAAATAAATAAATATATAGATAAAGTGAATAAACTTAACAAAACAGAAAAACAAACACATTGAAAAAGGTTTGTTCCATTATAAATGAGAAGTATTTTTGTTATCGTAGCAGGCTTTGGTGGTAAGATCTGTACTTGTTAAAAGCAAATAAAATTAGTCTAATTATTTTAATTTTCTAAATAGAAAATATTGCTATTGTCACAGATAGACACAGTTGAATACATAACTTTCTAACGAGAAAAATAATGTTTTTTTTTTATTCTTCTTTTCCACCAAAAACTTATTGAAGTGTATTTCCTATGTGAGTAAACAGTATCTGTACCCGTGAGTTAACCTGTACAGTTATCATCGATGACGTCAAGCAATCTTTTCTGATAATCACTATAAACATAAGTCTATCGGAACCCGAATTTTATGGTGACTTAGTATATAAATTCAGAAAAATATATAACGCAATGACTTCAGCACCCAATTTCGTAAAATCATTCTTCGATATAAAAAGATTGGGTACAACATGGATATTATACGACAGACTGCATGCATGGTAGTTAACCCAATCACGGTTGGCAACTTTGCTTCCCTCTTTAATTGCACGCCGGTGGGTCAGGCCTCAGATTCTATGACCGCTCCAACGTAAAGGCTAATTGAGAATTAGAGAGATAATGTTGGTTGGTGCCTGATGCTCTGTCTCTGGTCGGGCTCATCGGAGTCTAACTGTTGGTTTTCTTTTGCTCCAGCATTTCAGTGGTTTCTTGCTGTCGAGTCCTCACCGTTGTCTAACCTCTGGTGTTCTTCGATTTTTGTGTTCACGGAGATGTTGCACTGATGAGTTAGGAGGCCTTCATGCGGACTGAACAAATTATTTGTCTAAATCGCGACGGAAGTAAGGGCGAGGATTGTGGCCACGTAAAATCGATTTAACCCCCCCAGAGGAAATCTTCCACTGACCGTTCGCTGGCGGCGCTTCTGTGGCGATTTATTTATGTTGTTGTTTGTTACTTACTGTGTGTATCACTTGTGTCTTTTAATTTTGGATGGCCATATGGCCATTTTGTGGGAAAGTAACTGTCCTTAGGGCCTTCCTTTGTTTAGGTTTCCATTATGGTCTGGTCGCTTAATGTTTGTATTTCTTTCCCTTTGGTGTCTTTTATGGGTGGAGTAAGTTAATTGTATCAATTCCTGATCTTTGTTTTACTTCTACTTTAAAAGACATCTTCTCATAAACATACGAACGGCTTTTAAAATAATTTTAAAGGAATGTTTTTTGGGTCACCGTCTACCAAAATTGCAAAAATGGTTCCGGTCTGCTGAACAAGATGACCACCAGAGCTAAAATAGAAAAAAAAAACGGCCAAATTTTAAAATAATTTCACAGAAATATGTCTCGGGTGACCCTTTACCAAAATTGCCCAAACCGTTCCACTCGGACGAAAAAGATTGCCACCAGAACATAAAACAGAAAACAGTTTCTCGCCGTCAATAATTCCTTTGAAATGCACCCCCCTTAACCGGAGAACGGATATTGAAATAATTTTATAAGAATGTTCCTTGGGCGACCATCTTACAAAATTGCCTAAATGGTTCCGGTCCGCTGAAGAAAATGGTCGTCAGAGAACAAAAATCGAAAACCTAAAAAACGCCATTTTCTCCTAGGCCATTGGCTCGAGTTCAAAATAATTTCACAGACTTATTCCTCGGGTAATACCAAAATTGCCGAAACCGTTCCACTCGGATGAACAAGATGGCCACGCGAGCTAAACACAAATAAACATTTAAACGACTTCTTCTCCTTAACCAGTTGACGGATTTTGAAATAATTTCACATGAATGTTTCTTGGGTAATCGTCTACTAATATTGCTCAAACCGGTTCGCTCGGATAAATCAGATGGCCACCAGAGCTAAAATAGACGAACCTTTAAACGTCTTCTCGTCTGTAAACAAATTACTTAAAAGACATCTCCTCCTAAACTGGTGAACGAATTTAGAAATAATTTTACAGAAATGTTCCATGTGCACCCTGTACCAAAATTGCTGAACAAAGTAGATGTCAGAGCTAAAAATAGACAAACCTTAATAGAAGTGGAGGCAATGATCAGGAATCGATACAATCAATCCACAGCTCCCATCGGAGACACCAAAGGGAAAGATACACAAACAACGGACCTAATGGAAACATTAATGGCGGAAAGCCAAAAGGACAGTTACTTTCCCACAAAATGGCCATTAGGCTATCAAAAATAAAATAACACAAGCGACAAAAACACCCATAGACAAACCATAACAAAAATAAACCGCGACAGAAGAACCGCCTTGGAACCGTCAGCGGAAACGAATACCACTGGGTGGCTTAAAAAGATTATAAAAATATTGGGTACAACTGAAACTGAAAACTGTCCTTCTTGAATTAACGGAAGGGAGACAATGACCGTATACAAGATTTGATGACCAATCTCCACGAGAGTATGTTGCCAACCCCGGCAAGAATCGAACCCGCGTCGTCCTGATCACCAGTCAGACGCACATCCGACTGAGCTACCGAAGCCGGCCACCACAGGGGCTAAGTACCAAATAACAAAATGTACATGTATTTGCAACTGAATTTGCCTGACATGTGACCTTTTGGTCCCTCAGGTGATTGGGTTAACTACTATGCATGCTGTCTGTCGTATACCATTTATGTTGTACCCAATCTTTTTATATCGAAGAATGCTTTTACGAAATTGGGTGCTAAGTCATTGCAATTATATATTTTTCTGAATTTATATACCAAGTCACCATAAAATTCGGGTTCCGATAGATAAAAAACAAAAATGAGTTCCTTTAAGAGCAATGAAAACATTCATAAGAAAGAAGATAGGTCATACTACGTAGTTTCGGCTAATAAAGCCTCATCCGTGACCCTGTAATGATCCGGCAAAGAAAGCCAGACGACACATACTGCAATTTTGCGAATTTCGAATAGGCAGTCGTTTCAAAGTAGAAGCAAAACAAAGATCAGGAATTGATACAATTAACTTACTCCATCCATAAAAGACACCAAAGGGAAAGAAATACAAACATTAAGCGACCAGACCATAACGGAAACCTAAACAAAGGAAGGCCATATGGACAGTACTTTCCCACAAAATGGCCATATGGCCATCCAAAATTAAAAGACACAAGTGATACTCACAGTAAGTAACAGACAACAACATAAATAAATCGCCACAGAAGAGCCGCCTTGGAACGGTCAGTGGAAGATTTCCACTGGGGGGCTTAAATCGATTTTACGTGGCCACAATCCTCGCCCTTACTTCCGTCGCGATTTAGACAAATAATTTGTTCAGTCCGCATGAAGGCCTCCTGATATAAATCAAAAAGGGGTCCAAATGATTAAAAACCTGTCTAGAATATAAGTCTAAACCAATAACTTATTTCTGATTTCTCAGAATATTCACGCTGATCTCAAATGACCAAAAGTAAAATATGAACTGCAGTAAAATATAAACTGACCTTGTTGAAGAAGAGATTTACATCCAATACTGAATTTTGAAATTAAATCAGAAGACGTCTATAAAATTTTGAAAAGGCTTTTTCACCATTGTTTCATCTATGTGGTTCTTTGATTTTTGTGTTCACGGAGATGTTGCACTGATGAGTTAGAAGGCCTTTCATGCGGAATGAGCAAATTATTTGTCTAAATCGCGACGGAAGTAAGGGCGAGGATTGTGGCCACGTAAAATCGATTTAAGCCCCCCAGTGGAAATCTTTCCACTGACCGCTCAAAGGCGGTTCTTCTGTGGCGGTTTATTTATGTTGTTGTTTGTTACTAACTGTGTGTATCACTTGTGTCTTTTTATTTCGGATGGCCATTTGGCCATTTCGTGGGAAAGTAACTGTCCTTATGGCCTTCCTTTGTTTAGGTTTCTATTATGGTCTGGTCACTTCATGTTTGTGTTTCTTTCCGTTTGGTGTCTTTGGTGGGTGGAGTAAGTTAATTGTATGAATTCCTGATCTTTGTTTTACTTCTACTTTGTATAGTTTATGGTACCGATAACCCTGATTAAGAAGTTTAGCCGTTAACAATTTATTACGTGTGTTGAAGTAATTTACATGACTACAAACTCTTGCAAATCGAATTAATTGCGAAATATAAACGCCATAGGATGGCGCATGAGGAATATCTCCATTCAAATAAGGAAAATTTACAATCTCAAAATCAAAATCAATGCGTTTATCATTAATTTTGCATGAAACAAACCCATCTGCAATAGATAGATATAAATCCAAAAACGGGGCCTCGGTATCAGAAGAATTTGCTTTATTTAACTGATGTTCTGGAGGGTAAATTTGACTGCTCAAACCATCGAAATAAGTAAAACGACATCTCCAAGGTCATCGGCCCATTTTCATAATAATTTCACAGGAATGTTCCTGGGGTGATCCTTTACAAAATTGCTCAATCCATTCTGTTCGGAAGAACAAGATGACCATTAGAGATTAATAAATATATATATATATATATATATATATTAGCAACAAAAAAAAAACAACAATAACAAAAACAACAACAAACTTTTAAATGACTTTTCCTTCACCAGTGAACTGATTTTGAAATAGTTTCACATGAATTTTCCTTGGGTAACCGTCCAACAAAATTGCTCTTCTTAGATCAACAAGATAGAATATAGAAATATAATAGAAAAAAAAAACAACTTTCAACAACCCCTACTCATTAACGTTTTGGTCGATTTTAAAATAATTTTACAGCAATGGCCCTTTACCAAAATTGTTCAAACTGTTCTGCTCCAATGAATAAAATAGCACCAGAGCTAAAAATAGAAAAAAAAACTTTAAAATACTTTTCATTACGAAAACATGCCTATACAAATTCAGCGTAGATTTAACCGCGGATTTAAATGCAAATTTTTAAATGGCCCTTTACCAAAATTGTTCAAACTGTTCTGCTCCAATGAATAAAATAGCACCAGAGCTAAAAATAGAAAAAAAAACTTTAAAATACTTCTCATTACGAAAACATGCCTATACAAATTCAGCGTAAATTTAACCGCGGATTTAAATGAAAATTTTTAAATGAAAAGTTGCGGTATTGTTCTTATTTCTGCTCAAAATATAGATTGTGGGTACTCGTTAGGACCGCCTTATCGCGGCGTTTCTAACGAGTACCAACAATCTATATTTTAGAGCAGAAATATGAAAAATAAGGGTTACCCCTGTTAACCCCAGTTTTGCCATATAAAAGTGGGGTTCAAGGGGTAACAAATTATACAGACGTGTTTTGTGATGTCTTCCTTAAACAGTGCATGGATTTTAAAAAGAAAATCACAGGAATCACTCATAAGTGATCTTCTGCTTAAATTAATAAACCGTTTGTTTTGGATGAAACAATGAACGCCAGAGCTAAGAATATAAACACCTGTGAACGTCTTTATCTCCTAAACCTGTGAGTGGATTTGTAAATAATTTCACAGAATGTTCCTTTGTTGTTCCTTAACCAAAAATGCTCGAACAATTCCGCTCCGATGAATGTGCTTAAATAGAATAAAAAACACGTTTAAATGAACTCTGCTCATAAACCACTGGGTGGGTTTGAAATAATTTCACAGGAATATTTCTTGGGTGACTCTCTACTGAAATTGATCACACTGTTCTGCTCCAGTGAACACGATGGCCATCTGAGATAAAAAACAAATGAAACACATTTAAATGACTCCTGTAAATAAAGTCGTTGAGGGATATTGAAATAATTTCACAGAAATGTTTCTTGTTTCTAACAAAAGTGCTCCAACCGTTAAGCTGATAATCAAGATGGTGACGAGAGCGAGACTAGAAAAAAGCTAAGCCAACTTCTTGTCTAAATCGTTTCAAATTACTCTGTCATGATTTTACATCCTTCCGTTTATAGAACAATAGATTTCAAAATTTGCAACGTTTACATATAAATAATTGGCTTAATCGTGTGTACCGTAAACACCAATTTTCTTCCAAAACAATTAATTGAAATTACAGATATGAATATACCTTTTTTCATTGATTTGATAAATATACGAAGCGTTTGCGACATAAACTAGAAATTCTTCCAGTAACATGATCCGCCAGTCGAAAAAAAATACGGGGCAAGAGTTTTCGCTAATCTCCCTCTGTAAAGCCTGAAGGATGTAGCAGACTCATGTGGTAAGTTAAGGACTCTGGTATGACTGCGCCGATACTCAAACTGGTCGCACAAGTATTGTATGTAGGCTTTTGTCTTCGACGAGCTGAAATGATAAATCATGTTATCCACATACCTGGGCAATCTCTTTCCATACACACAGACGTCTGTACATAGTCCCCGATGCAATCATCGTCGGGAGTGTCAGGTTTATAGCACTGCCTATATCTTGTGTGCACGCCCGATCCACAGGTCACAGAACAGCTTGTCCATATATCCCAAGACGTCCATTCTAGTAAGTTAAATTATAAAACAAATGGTGCCAAAAAGATACAACGAAAGACCAAAGCCTGCAAACGTATGTATAAATAGAGGATCTTACACGAGTGGTCATTTCATATGAAATTTATGAAACGAGCCTTCGGCGAGTTTCATAAATTTCAAATAAAATGACCACGAGTGTAAGATTCTCTTTATCATATGACTACTTTAAATTGGATTTTATCGCCTTCTCATTTGACAATTTTTCTACGAAAACTGCATTGTTGACATGGACGTCGTCATGACGTTACTTAATCCCGCAAAAGTGTTATTACACGTGTGGTCATACGATATTTATTACACGACGTTATCCACTGCTTATCAACGACGTCATATGATAAATGATTCTACAATCAGACGGAACACATAAGCTCAAACGGCTGTAAACATTGTCTCCAGGCCCGATACCTACAAAAAGTAAGTAACGGTGTTCTAGAATAAAGTCAAAAGATACCAATAAAAGTGACAGTTCACAACATGAAAATCTACATTGGAAAGCAAAATAATCACCGAAAAAAAAGCCATAGAGTTATACAGAACGTATGGATTCAGAATGTTTCTTCTGGTTCCAAAAATATTTAAAAAAAAGAAAAAAACTAGAAATGCGTCCATAGGACACGGATGCCCCCGCCCAAAAATATGTCTATGTTCGTATTCATTCATAGAAAGTTATTGACAGTGTTTAAGTTTTGGACCCATTTTATGCCATTTGACCTCCAAGTATGACCTTGGAGGTACGGATCTGGGTTTGCACGTGACACATTGTCTCATGATGGTTAACATTTCTTCAAAATAATTTCAAAATCCATCCAAAAATAAGTAAGTTATTGGCTGGGTTTAAGTTTCGGACCATTTTTTTTTACCTTTGACCTCCAAGTATGACCTTGACCTTGGAGGTACCGACCTGGATTTTGCATGTGACACATCGACTCATGATGGTTAACATTTGTACAAAGTAATTTCAAAATCCATCCAGAAATAAGAAAGTTATTGACTGCGTTTAAGTTTTCGGACCCTTTTTTTTACCTTTGACCTCCAAGTATGACCTTGACCTTGGAGGTATGGACCGGGGTTTTGCACGTGACACATCGACTCATGATGGTTAACATTTCTCCAAAGTAATTTCAAAATCCATCCAGAAATAAGAAAGTTATTGACTGCGTTTAAGTTTCGGACCCTTTTTTTGACCTTTGACCTCTAAGTATGACCTTGACCTTGGAGGTACGGACCTGGGTTTTGCACGTGACACGTCGTCTCATGATGGTTAACATTTCTGCCAAGTAATTTTAAAATCCATCAAGAAATAAGGAAGTTATTGACTGCGTTTAAGTTTCGGGACGCACGGACGGACGCACGGACGGACGAACGGACGGACGGACGGACGGACATGGGCAACGCTATATGCCCTTTCCACCATTCTTCGAATGGCGGGGGCATAAAAAAAAGATTGAAAGTATGTTTTGCCTAGTTGCTTTCGTTGAAATTACTTTATCGACTTTAACGTCCTCTTTAGCACTTATTCCTCATGACTCGCCAATGACAATATGACATTTGCCCTCGGAAGCTGCTTTTTTCATACACATGTGATTACCAAATACTCATTTGACACTTTTAACAACTCACCTACGCGACATTAAAATGTTGGCATAGAAAGAGAAAGATTAGGTTACGATTAAACATTTATGTAATTCTTAATGTCAAGCTTAAGGGGGCGATTAGCCGGTGCTAGTGGGCGTATACAGCCTTGCCAACTTCATTGCTGCGTATGAATAGACTCAATAAATCCGAGTCTCTGGTTTTCATTCTTTTATATGTTCTTTGTTTCCAAAGGCAACCGTTTAGCTTTTTATTATTCCGTAATCGTTGACTTATTGGATGCTAAACAATAATTGCTATTCGACTGATACGAGCGTAAGTTCCGTTAAACATTATGAAGTTGACAAAAGAGTGAGACAGCTTTTTGTAACAGCCAGTCAGTAGTCAGAACTCATTTTTGATTTTTATTCGTCATTATTTCAGTCGTTTATCATAATGTCTTATTTCAAATCTTTGAAATTTCAATGAACCACGTGACATACTGCGGGTGTAATTGGGTAGCAGTGGTGTAACAGACACTGCCTCTCTCTCGTGTTCGTGATAACATCCGGAATGAGTGTTCGAGAGCGATTCAAATAAGCTTGAAGCTTTCAACGCAATCGAACTAAAATAAATTAGCATAAACTAATCACGTGACCGGCTGTTCAAAGAATTATATCACATTCATGTGTTAAATTCGACACGAATTTTATGCCACTTACCAGCAGAATGGCGAAGTTGATTATTGCTTGTTTTCGTGTTATGTACAAACTTGCCTTGAAGGTCAAAGATAATGATTCTAATAACTTAAATGTGGCTGATTTTAATATAAATTCTATTGTCCTATATGTTTTTTCCTTGAGTTTGTGTATCACTTACATTACGAAAACACGCCTATACATATACATTGTAACCTTTATCGCCGAAATAATGAAAAGTTTAAAATGAAAAATTGTGTTGTTGAATTATTTCTGCTAAAAATATAGGTTGCGGGTACTCGTTAGAACCGCCTCATCGAGCAGAGCAGAAATAAGAAAAACAAGGTTTACCCCTGCTATCCCCAGTTTTACTTTATAAAAGTGGGGTTCAAGGGGGTCAAAAATATATAGGCGTGTTTTTTCGTTATGTATTATTTTGTTTTGGATAGCCAATTGGCCATTTTGTGGGAAAGTAACTGTCCTTTTGGCCTTCCGCTGTAATTGATGTTTCCATTAGGGTCTTGTTATTGCAAGTTTGTGTTTCTTTTCCTTTTGTGTCATTCATGGGAGCTGTGGGTTAACTGTATAGATTCCTGATCATTGTCTTCACTTCTATTTTGTATGTATGTTGCTGTCGTGACTCTCAATTGAGCTAGATTTTCTCGGTGTGAGGCAATTTATCCTCGTTATTGTGCTTGAAACTGCATTGAAAAATGAGAGCAAGAGCTAAAACATTTTGTCCGTTTGCCATCCCAAGGCAGTCGTTTCATTTCAGTTTCTTATATATTATATTAACGGTTGACACGTGGTTTATTTCTGGTTGTTTTAGCCTTTGTGACAACATTTCCTTCTTTTGTTGGCCTCGGCTGTTTCTTATCACTGAGGTTGGTTGTTCCGTAGCTTGCTTGCGCTTCCACTACATTTCGTTAAGAAGAAGTCAGTTCTTGACAACCAGCTCCAATATTTCAAAATGGATTTATTTGTCCCCTGAGTAACAGCAGTGTCAAAACATGCGGCAACCTGTACTGCTAAATAATGCTTAGTTATTTGAGGATTGCTGATGAAATCTAATTGGCCGAAACTAGTTAGTCTGGCCAAAACACATGTTCAGTCTAAATTTTACAGTCTTGCTCCCAAAGAATGACACTTTTAGATAACGTACTTGAGATTGTGATGACACCGGGAGGCGTGTGACCCAGACGACATTTACACACCATACTTTTCAGTTTAAATGTTGGGTTAGCTTTGCTTCAGCATTTCAGTTATTTCATGCTGTCGAGTCCTCACCGTTGTTTCAGCTCTGTGGTTGTTTGATTTTGTGTTCTCGGATCTGTTGCACAGATGAGTAAGGAAGCCTTCATGCGGACTGAACAAATTATATGGCTAAATCACGCCGGAATCAAGGGCGAGGATTGCGGCCGCGTAAAATCGAATTTAGCGCCTCCCCCCCCCCCCCCGGCCCGAATGAATTATTTTTACTGACCGTTCAAAGGCGGTTTTCCTGTCGCGGTTTATTTTTGTTATGGTTTGTCTTTCAGTATGTGTATCGCTTATTTCATTTTGATGTGGATAGCCAATTGGCCATTTTGTAGGAAAGTAACTGTCCTTTTGGCTTTCTGCTTTTGATGTTTCCTTTAGGGCCTGGTTGTTCGGTATTTGTATTTCTTGTCATTTGGTGTCCCTGATGGGAGGTCACGATTATTTGTATCGATTCTTGACCATTGTCTTTACTTCTATATACCTGGACAACTCCATTTACTACAATTTTGCCGCTGAGATATGTCACCAACGCACTCGATATCGTCTTTCGAGCTTTTCATACATGTTCTCGTTCTTGTCTGTACTCCTCCACCGCAAGTAACGTCACACGAATTCCACTGATCCCATGTCGTCCAATGACCATACACTGAATTAGAGATACAAAGAAAAACCTTTTACGCACATCTGACAGTTTAGAAATATTTGAAGGTCACTAATGGGCCTAGTTCTCGAAGCTAATAAGCAAGTACACTTCACACTTTTTAGTCGTTTTGTATATCCCTTGCTTCAAAAGGATGACCCTTTTACAGAACATACTATCCATTTGTGTTGGTTTTTGTCTGACATTTATTGTCCTTTGTTTGGATCTTTTACATTTGTCTGTTGAAATGTTCTTAGGTCTTGAGTTATTTTTTCCTATTTTTGATTCTTCATAGATCTATTGAAAGTTTGCTGAATATTATCATTAATCAATAATAACTTCATAGAACTACCAGAAAATACAAAGAAAACAGTCCAGCAGTCGAAAACCACAAATCATAGCGACATGTAACTAGTAGGGTCAAACTACACCCTTAAAATGCATGATATTGACGGTCCTTGTAACGGTTACTCTTGATAACCCGGCTTGCCTATTCAAAATTCGCAAAATTGCAGTTTGCTTCCTCTGGCTTTCGTTGCCGGATCATTACAGGGTCACCGATGAGGCTTTATTAGCCGAAACTACGTAGTATGACCCATCTTCTTTCTTATGAATATTTTCATTGCTCTTAAGGGAACTCATTTTTGATTTTTATTTGCCTTCACTGCAGCTGGTGTTGTGCCGTGTGGCGACCGTAAAACGTCTCCCCGTACATCAACCATAGTGCAGTTTATATTTTACTTTTGGTCCTTTGAGATCAGCGTGAATATTCTGAGAAATCAGAAATAAATTATTAGTTTAGACTCAATTCTAGACAGGTGTTTAATTATTTGGACCTCATTTTGATTTACATCAGTCTTTGAATCGACTGCCTATTCGAAATTCGCAAAATTGCAGTTTGCTTCCTCTGGCTTTCGTTGCCGGATCATTACAGGGTCACCGATGAGGCTTTATTAGCCGAAACTACGTAGTATGACCCATCTTCTTTCTTATGAATATTTTCATTGCTCTTAAGGGAACTCATTTTTGATTTTTATTTGCCTTCACTGCAGCTGGTGTTGTGCCGTGTGGCGACCGTAAAACGTCCCCCCGTACATCAACCATAGTGCAGTTTATATTTTACTTTTGGTCCTTTGAGATCAGCGTGAATATTCTGAGAAATCAGAAATAAATTATTAGTTTAGACTCAAATTCTAGACAGGTTTTCAATTATTTGGACCTCATTTTGATTTACATCAGTCTTTGAATCGACTGCCTATTCGAAATTTGCAGTTTGCTTCCTCTGGCTTTCGTTGCCGGATCATTACACGGTCACCGATGAGGCTTTATTAGCCGAAACTACGTAGTATGACCCATCTTCGTTCTTATGAATATTTTCATTGCTCTTAAGGGAACTCATTTTTGATTTTTATTTGCCTTCATTGCAGCTGGTGTTGTGCCGTGTTGCGACCGTAAAACGTCTCCCCGTACATCAACCATAGTGCAGTTTATATTTTACTTTTGGTCCTTTGAGATCAGCGTGAATATTCTGAGAAATCAGAAATAAATTATTAGTTTAGACTCAAATTCTAGACAGGTTTTCAATTATTTGAACCTCATTTTGATTTACATCAGTCTTTGAATCGACTGCCTATTCGAAATTCGCAAAATTGAAGTTTGCTTCCTCTGGCTTTCGTTGCCGGATCATTACAGGGTCACCGATGAGTTGTGCCGTGGGGCGGCCGTAAAACGTCTCCCCGTACATCAACCATAGTGCAGTTTATATTTTACTTTTGGTCCTTTGAGGTCAGCGTGAATATTCTGAGAAATCAGAAATAAATTAATGGTTTAGACTAATATTCTAGACAGGTTTTTAATTATTTGGACCTCATTTGATTTATATCAGTCTTTGAATCGACTGCCTATTCGAAATTCGCAAAATTGCAGTATGTTTCCTCGGATCATTACAGGGTCACTGATGAGGCTTTATTAGCCGAAACTACCTAGTATGGCCCATCTTCTTTCTTATGAATGTTTTCATTGCTCTTAAAGGAACTCATTTTTGATTTTTATTTATTAGCCGAAACTACGTAGTATGACCCATCTTCTTTCTTATGACTATTTTCATTGCTCTTAAGGGAACTCATTTTTGATTTTTATTTGCCTTCACTGCAGCTGGTGTTGTGCCGTGTGACGACCGTAAAACGTCTCCCCGTACATCAACCATAGTGCAGTTTATATTTTACTTTTGGTCCTTTGAGATCAGCGTGAATATTCTGAGAAATCAGAAATAAATTATTAGTTTAGACTCAAATTCTAGACAGGTGTTTAATTATTTGGACCTCATTTTGATTTACATCAGTCTTTGAATCGACTGCCTATTCGAAATTCGCAAAATTGCAGTTTGCTTCCTCTGGCTTTCGTTGCCGGATCATTACAGGGTCACCGATGAGGCTTTATTAGCCGAAACTACGTAGTATGACCCATCTTCTTTCTTATGAATATTTTCATTGCTCTTAAGGGAACTCATTTTTGATTTTTATTTGCCTTCACTGCAGCTGGTGTTGTGCCGTGTGGCGACCGTAAAACGTCCCCCCGTACATCAACCATAGTGCAGTTTATATTTTACTTTTGGTCCTTTGAGATCAGCGTGAATATTCTGAGAAATCAGAAATAAATTATTAGTTTAGACTCAAATTCTAGACAGGTTTTCAATTATTTGGACCTCATTTTGATTTACATCAGTCTTTGAATCGACTGCCTATTCGAAATTTGCAGTTTGCTTCCTCTGGCTTTCGTTGCCGGATCATTACACGGTCACCGATGAGGCTTTATTAGCCGAAACTACGTAGTATGACCCATCTTCTTTCTTATGAATATTTTCATTGCTCTTAAGGGAACTCATTTTTGATTTTTATTTGCCTTCACTGCAGCTGGTGTTGTGCCGTGTTGCGACCGTAAAACGTCTCCCCATACATCAACCATAGTGCAGTTTATATTTTACTTTTGGTCCTTTGAGATCAGCGTGAATATTCTGAGAAATCAGAAACAAATTATTAGTTTAGACTCAAATTCTAGACAGGTTTTCAATTATTTGAACCTCATTTTGATTTACATCAGTCTTTGAATCGACTGCCTATTCGAAATTCGCAAAATTGAAGTTTGCTTCCTCTGGCTTTCGTTGCCGGATCATTACAGGGTCACCGATGAGTTGTGCCGTGGGGCGGCCGTAAAACGTCTCCCCGTACATCAACCATAGTGCAGTTTATATTTTACTTTTGGTCCTTTGAGGTCAGCGTGAATATTCTAAGAAATCAGAAATAAATTAATGGTTTAGACTAATATTCTAGACAGGTTTTTAATTATTTGGACCTCATTTGATTTATATCAGTCTTTGAATCGACTGCCTATTCGAAATTCGCAAAATTGCAGTATGTTTCCTCGGATCATTACAGGGTCACTGATGAGGCTTTATTAGCCGAAACTACCTAGTATGGCCCATCTTCTTTCTTATGAATGTTTTCATTGCTCTTAAAGGAACTCATTTTTGATTTTTATTTATTAGCCGAAACTACGTAGTATGACCCATCTTCTTTCTTATGACTATTTTCATTGCTCTTAAGTGAACTCATTTTTGATTTTTATTTGCCTTCACTGCAGCTGGTGTTGTGCCGTGTGACGACCGTAAAACGTCTCCCCGTACATCAACCATAGTGCAGTTTATATTTTACTTTTGGTCCTTTGAGATCAGCGTGAATATTCTGAGAAATCAGAAATAAATTATTAGTTTAGACTCAAATTCTAGACAGATTTTCAATTATTTGAACCTCATTTTGATTTACATCAGTCTTTGAATCGACTGCCTATTCGAAATTTGCAGTTTGCTTCCTCTGGCTTTCGTTGCCGGATCATTACAGGGTCACCGATGAGGCTTTATTAGCCGAAACTACGTAGTATGACCCATCTTCTTTCTTATGAATATTTTCATTGCTCTTAAGGGAACTCATTTTTGATTTTTATTTGCCGTCACTGCAGCTGGTGTTGTGCCGTGTTGCGACCGTAAAACGTCTCCCCGTACATCAACCATAGTGCAGTTTATATTTTACTATTGGTCCTTTGAGATCAGCGTGAATTTATCTGAGAAATCAGAAATAAATTATTAGTTCAGACTCAAATTCTAGACAGGTTTTCAATTATCTGAACCTCATTTTGATTTACATCAGTCTTTGAATCGACTGCCTATTCGAAATTCGCAAAATTGCAGTTTGCTTCCTCTGGCTTTCGTTGCCGGATCATTACAGGGTCACCGATGAGGCTTTATTAGCCGAAACTACGTAGTATGACCCATCTTCTTTCTTATGACTATTTTCATTGCTCTTAAGGGAACTCATTTTTGATTTTTATTTGCCTTCACTGCAGCTGGTGTTGTGCCGTGTGGCGACCGTAAAACGTCTCCCCGTACATCAACCATAGTGCAGTTTATATTTTACTTTTGGTCCTTTGAGATCAGCGTGAATATTCTGAGAAATCAGAAATAAATTATTAGTTTAGACTCAAATTCTAGACAGGTTTTTAATTATTTGGACCTCATTTTGATTTACATCAGTCATTGAATCGACTGCCTATTCGAAATTCGCAAACTTGCAGTTTGCTTCCTCTGGCTTTCGTTGCCGGATCATCACAGGGTCACCGATGAGGCTTTATTAGCCGAAACTACGTAGTATGACCCATCTTCTTTCTTATGACTATTTTCGTTGCTCTTAAGGGAACTCATTTTTGATTTTTATTTGCCTTCACTGCAGCTGGTGTTGTGCCGTGTGGCGACCGTAAACGTCTACCCGTACATCAACGAAAGTGCAGTTTACTTTTGGTCCTTTGAAATCAGCGTGAATATTCTGAGAAATCAGAAATAAATTATTAGTTTAGACTCAAATTCTAGACAGGTTTTCAATTATTTGGACCTCATTTTGATTTACATCAGTCTTTGAATCGACTGCCTATTCGAAATTTGCAGTTTGCTTCCTCTGGCTTTCGTTGCCGGATCATTACAGGGTCACCGATTAGGCTTTATTAGCCGAAACTACGTAGTATGACCCATCTTCTTTCTTATGAATATTTTCAATGCTCTTAAGGGAACTCATTTTTGATTTTTATTTGCCTTCACTGCAGCTGGTGTTGTGCCGTGTTGCGACCGTAAAACGTCTCCCCGTACATCAACCATAGTGCAGTTTATATTTTACTTTTGGTCCTTTGAGATCAGCGTGAATATTCTGAGAAATCAGAAATAAATTATTAGTTTAGACTCAAATTCTAGACAGGTTTTCAATTATTTGGACCTCATTTTGATTTACATCAGTCTTTGAATCGACTGCCAATTCGAAATTCGCAAAATTGCAGTTTGCTTCCTCTGGCTTTCGATGTCGGATCATTACAGGGTCACCGATGAGGCTTTATTAGCCGAAACTACGTAGTATGACCCATCTTCTTTCTTATGACTATTTTCATTGCTCTTAAGGGAACTCATTTTTGATTTTTATTTGCCTTCACTGCAGCTGGTGTTGTGCCGTGTGGCGACCGAAAACGTCTCCCCGTACATCAACCATAGTGCAGTTTACTTTTGGTCCTTTGAGATCAGCGTGAATATTCTGAGAAATCAGAAATAAATTATTTGTTTAGACTCAAATTCTAGACAGGTTTTCAATTATTTGGACCTCATTTTGATTTACATCAGTCTTTGAATCGACTGCCTATTCGAAATTCGCAAAATTGCAGTTTGCTTCCTCTGGCTTTCGTTGCCGGATCATTACAGGGTCACCGATTAGGCTTTATTAGCCGAAACTACGTAGTATGAACCATCTTGTTTCTTATGAATATTTTCATTGCTCTTAAGGGAACTAATTTTTGATTTTTATTTGCCTTCACTGCAGCTGGTGTTGTGCCATGTGGCGACCGTAAAACGTCTCCCCATACATCAACCATAGTGCAGTTTATATTTTACTTTTGGTCCTTTGAGATCAGCGTGAATTTTCTGAGAAATCAGAAATAAATTATTAGTTTAGACTCAAATTCTAGACAGGTTTTTAATTATTTGGACCTCATTTTGATTTACATCAGTCTTTGAATCGACTGCCTATTCGAAATTCGCAAAATTGCAGTTTGCTTCCTCTGGCTTTCGTTGCCGGATCATTACAGGGTCACCGATGAGGCTTTACTAGCCGAAACTACGTAGTATGACCCATCTTCTTTCTTATGAATATTTTCATTGCTCTTAAGGGAACTCATTTTTGATTTTTATTTGCCTTCACTGCAGCTGGTGTTGTGCCGTGTGGCGACCGTAAAACGTCTCCCCGTACATCAACCATAGTGCAGTTTATATTTTACTTTTGGTCCTTTGAGATCAGCGTGAATATTCTGAGAAATCAGAAATAAATTATTAGTTTAGACTCAAATTCTAGACAGGTTTTCAATTATTTGGACCTCATTTTGATTTACATCAGTCTTTGAATCGACTGCCTATTCGAAATTTGCAGTTTGCTTCCTCTGGCTTTCGTTGCCGGATCATTACAGGGTCACCGATAAGGCTTTATTAGCCGAAACTACGTAGTATGACCCATCTTCTTTCTTATGACTATTTTCATTGCTCTTAAGGGAACTCATTTTTTATTTTTATTTGCCTTCACTGCAGCTGGTGTTGTGCCGTGTGGCGACCGTTAAACGTCTCACCGTACATCAACCATAGTGCAGTTTATATTTTACTTTTGGTCCTTTGAGATCAGCGTGAATATTCTGAGAAATCAGAAATAAATTATTAGTTTAGACTCAAATTCTAGACAGGTTTTCAATTATTTGGACCTCATTTTGATTTACATCAGTCTTTGAATCGACTGCCTATTCGAAATTCGCAAAATTGAAGTTTTCTTCCTCTGGCTTTCGTTGCCGGATCATTACAGGGTCATCGATGAGGCTTTATTAGCCGAAACTACGTAGTATGACCCATCTTCTTTCTTATGAATATATTCATTGCTCTTAAGGGAACTCATTTTTGATTTTTATTTGTATCGGGAAAGTGGGGTTGGGGAGGTATACATTGTGATTTTTATGATAACCCTTAACAACAATGTGGTAACTTGTTAGAACTGGTGCAGTGAAACGATCATAATGAGCACCTACAATTTATAGTCGGAGCAGAAATAAAAATAAATGTAAGAAAAGAATGTAGATAAGCAGATATGAAAGGCGCTATTGTATCACCTGGATGTGTAATTTTCATGTGTTTCTTTTTTGAGTTTCTTTCCCTTTAGTGTCTCTGTTGGGAGCGGTATCGATTCCTGATCATTGCCGTCACTTCTACTTTTCAGTCAACTTATTGGTTGTTAGGTAAATAAATAAATAAATATATAAATAAAGTGAATAAACCAAACAAAACAGATAAACAAACACATTGAAAAAGGTTTGTTCCATTATAAATTAGAAGTATTTTTGTTATCGTAGCAGGCTTTGGTGGTAACATCCGTACTTGTTAAAAGCAAATAAAATTAGTCTAATTATTTTAATTTTCTAAATAGAAAATATTGCTATTGTCACCGATAGACACAGTTGAATACATAACTTTCTAACGAGAAAAATAATGTTTTTTATATTCTTCTTTTCCACGAAAATCTTATTTCAGTGTATTTCCTATGTGAGTAAACAGTATCTGTACCCGTGAGATAACCTGTACAGTTATAATCGATGATGTCATAGCAATCGTTTCTGATAATCACTATAAACTTAAAAGACATTTTCTCATAAACGTGCGAACGGCTTTTAAAATAATTTTAAAGGAATGGGTTTTTTGGGTCACCGTCTACCAAAATAGCAAAAATGGTTCCGGTTTGCTGAACAAGATGACCACCAGAGCTATAAATAGAAAAAATAATAGAAAAAAAGCTTAAAACGCTATCTTCTGCAAGTCAACTGACCAAATTTTAAAATAATTTCACAGAAATATGTCTTGGGTGACCCTTTACCAAAATTGCCCAAACCATTCCACTCAGACGAAAAAGATTGCCACCAGAGCATAAAACAGAAAACAGTTTCTCGCTGCCAATAATACACTTAAAATGCATCTCCCCCTTAACTGAAGAACGGATATTGAAATTATTTTATAAGAATGTTCATTGGGCGACCATCTAACAAAATTGCCTAAATGCTTCCGGTCCGCTGAAGAAAATGGTCATCAGAGAACAAAAATAGAAAAACCTAAAAACGCCATTTTCTCCTAAGCCACTGGCTCGAGTTCAAAATAATTTCAAAGACCTATTCCTCGGGTAATACCAAAATTGCCAAAAACCGTTCCGCTTGGATGAACAGGATGGCCACCAGAGATAAGCACAGATAAACATTTAAACGACTTCTTCTCCTTAGCCAGTGGACGAATTTTGAAATAATTTCACATGAATGTTTCTTGGGTGACCGTCTACTAAAATTGCTCAAACCGGTTCGCTCAGATAAATCAGATGGCTACCAGAGCTAAAATAGACGAACCTTGAAACGTCTTCTCGTCTGTAAACAAATTACTTAAAAGACATCTCCTAAACTGGTGAACGAATTTAGAAATAATTTTACATGTGCACCCTGTACCAAAATTGCTGAACAAAGTGGATGTCAAAGCTAAACATAGAAAAACCTTAACAGAAGTGGAGGAAATGATCAGGAATCGATACAATAAACTTACAGCTCCCATCAGAGACACCAAAGGGAAAGAAACACAAACATGAAACAACAGACCTAATGGAAACATCAATAGCGGAAAGCCAAAAGGACAGTTACTTTCCCACATAATGGCTACAAGCCAAACCATAACAAAAATAAACCGCGACAGAAGAACCGCCTTGGAACCGTCAGAGGAAACGAATTCCACTGGGGGGGTGGGGGTGCTTAAAAAGATTATAAAAAGATTGGGTACAACTGAAACTGAAAACTGTCCTTCTTGAATTAACGGAAGGGAGGGGAGACAATGACCGTATACAAGATTTACCTATCTCCACGAGAGTATGTTGCCAACCCCGGCATGAATCGAACCCGCGTCGTCCTGATCACCAGTCAGACGCACATCCGACTGAGCTACCGAAGCCGGCCACCACAGGGGCTAAGTACCAAATAACAAAATGTACATGTATTTGCAACTGAATCTGCCTGACATGTGACCTTTTGGTCCCTCCCGTGATTGGGTTAACTATAATGCATGCAGTCTGTCGTATAACATTTATGTTGTACCCAATCTTTTTATATCGAAGAATGCTTTTACGAAATTGGGTGCTAGATCATTGCAGATATATATTTTTCTGAATTTATATACCAAGTCACCATGAAATTCAGGTTCCGATAGATCTTGTTGCAGAAGAGATTTACATCCAATATTGAATTTTGAAATTATATCAGAAGACGTCTATAAAATTTTGAAAAGGCTTTGTGTAGTTTATGGTACCGATAACCCTGATTAAGAAGTTTAACCGTAAACAATTTATTACGTGTGTTGAAGTCAGGTACATGAATACACACTCTTGCAAATCGAATTACTTGCGAAGTATAAACGCCATAGGATGGCGCACGAGGAACATCTCCATTCAAAAAAAGGAAAATTTACAATCTCAAAATCAAAATCATCGCGTTTATTTTGCACGAAACAAACCCATCTACAATAGATAGATGTAAATCCAAAAACGGGGCCTCGGTATAAGAAGAATTTCCTTTATTTAACTGAAGTTCTGGAGGGTAAATTTGACTGATCAGACCATTGAAATAGGTAAAACGACATCTCCAATGTCATCTGCCCAATTTCATAATAATTTCACAGGAATGTTCCTCGGCTGATCCTTTACAAAATTGCTCAACCCATTCTGATCGGAAGAACAAGATGACCATTAGAGCTAAATATATATATATATATATATATATATATATATATATATATATATATATATATATATATATATATATATATATATATATATATATATATATATATATATATATATAAAACAACTACAAAAACAACAACAAACATTTAAATGACTTTTGCTTCACCAGTGAACTGATTTTGAAATAGTTTCACATGAATTTTCCTTGGGTGACCTCCAACAAAATTGCCCAAACCGTTCTCCTCGGATAAACAAGATGGCCACCAGAGCAAGACATAGAAAAAAAAAACATTAATTGGCTTCTTCTCCTCAACCAGTGGATTGAAAAGAAATTACAGAAATGTACCTTGGCTGACCCTCTACCACAATGGCTCAAACCATTTTGCTTAAGGTAACAAGATGGACGCCAGAACTAAAAACAGAATAAAGCTTTTAAACGGCTTCTCCTCCATAACCGTCCACTAATTTCATAGGAATGTTCCTTGGATAACCCTTTACCAAAGTTGCTCAAATTGTTTCGCTCAGATGAAAAAAGTGGAGGCTAGAACTAAAAGTAGAACAACGTTTAAATGACGTCTCCTTAAACAATGGATTTATTTTGCAATAATTTCACAGTAATGTGTTTGAACGACCCTCTACCAGAATTGCTTAAACGTCTTCTTAGATCAACAAGACAGAATATAGAAATGGAATAGAAAATAAAACAACTTTCAACAACCCATACTCATTAAGCAGTTGGTCGATTTGAAATAATTTTACAGCAATGGCCCTTTACCAAAATTGTTAAAACTGTTCTGCTCCGATGAATAAAATAGCACCAGAGTTAAAAATAGAAAAACACTTTAAAAGACTTCTCATTACGAAAACATGCCTATACAAATACAGCGTAAATTAACCGCGGATTTAAATGAAAATTTTTAAATGAAAAGTTGCGGTATTGTTCTTATTTCTGCTCAAAATATAGATTGTGGGTACTCGTTAGGACCGCCTTATCGAGGCGTTTCTAACGAGAACCCACAATCAATGTTTTAGAGCAGAAATATGAAAAATAAGGTTTACCCCTGTTAACCCCAGTTTTGCCATATAAAAGTGGGATTTATGGGGGTAAGAAATTATATAGACGTGTTTTTGTGATGTCTTCCTTAGCCAGTGCATGAATTTTAAAAAAGAAAATCACAGGAATCACTCATAAGTGATCTTCTGCTAAAATTGCTTAAACCGTTCCGTTGGGATGAAACAATGAACGCCAGAGCTAAGAATATTAACACCTGTGAACGTCTTGATCTCCTAAACATGTGAGTGGATTTTTAAATAATTTCACAGAATGTTACTATGTTGTTCCTTAACCAAAAATCCTCGAACAATTCTGCTCCGATGAGCAAGATGGCCAACGTGCTTAAATAGAAAAAAAAAACAACGTTTAAATGAACTCTGCTCCTAAACCAGTGGGTGGGTTTTGAAATAATTTCACAGGAATATTTGGTCTAAACGTATTTATTCGTAGAAATATATACATATAAATATACAACCACATATAATATGTTCATTCTTGAAAGGATTTGAACGGAAGCTTAAAGCTTATTATGTTCATCTCCTTGAATATTTCTTTGGTGACTCTCTACTGAATTTGATCACACTGTTCTGCTCCAGTGAACAAAATGGCCATCTGAGATAAAAAAAAAAAAATGAAACACATTTAAATGACTCCTGTTAATAAAGTCGTGGAGGGATATTGAAATTATTTCACAGAAATGTTTCTTGTTTCTAACAAAAGTCCTCCAACCGTTTAGCTGATAAACAAGATGGTGACGAGAGCGAGACTAGAAAAAAGCTTAGCCAACTTCGAATGTTGGGTTTGCTTTGCTTCACCATTTCAGTTATTTCATGCTGTCGAGTCCTCACCGTTGTTTCAGCTCTGTGGTTGTTTGATTTTTGTGTTGTCGGAGATGCTGCACTGATGAATTAGGAAGCCTTCGTGCGGACTGAAAAAAAATATTTGTCTATATCGCGACGGAAGTAAAGTGATTGCAGCCGCGAAAATTAAAGCCCCCAAGTAAAATACGTTTCACTGACTGTTCAAAGGCGTTTATTCTGTCGAGGTTTATTTTTGTTATAGTTCGTCTTTAAATGTGTGTATCGCTTATATGTTTTTTATTTAGGTAGCCAATTGGCTATTTTGTGGGTAAGCAACTGTTCTTTTGGCTTTCCGCTACTGATGTTTCCATTATGGTTATTTTATGTTTATGTTTCTTTTCGCTTGGTGTCTCTGATTGGAGGTGTGGATAAATTGTTTCGATTCCTGGCCATTTCTTTCACTTCCAATTTGTGGTGTATTCATGGCTTCCAATGGCTAACGCTTTAGAGATGTGTTCCTTGCTTCCAAAGGATAACCCTGTGAGATATCACATTTAGCTTGTATCTACATCACTTTCGCAGATTACTCAGTAGACACATTTTTCAATAGCATATTGAACAAAACTGAATGATACAATATAGTGTTCATAGACAAAGTTTAGCCTTTTTAATGACAGATTCTATCTGTCATCCTGTGCTACCAGAAACCGTCTGTGGTAACTGACTTTCACTGATCTATTCATCCGCACAAAAGAAGAGCGATATATATAATATTGTGTAATATATTTGTATTTTCTTGGTTATTATGTTGTCTGCGATCTAGGACATTTAAGATGAAATTTTATTTTTTTTTTATGAAGTGTCGCAATTATTTCGAAAAAAGCTGAGTCATGTTAATATTATATGTATGTGTATTAACAACTTTTCTAGTCTAAAATTGTACTGCAGTACGTAATTCACGTAGAAAAACTGTGCATAATCCTGCTATTTGGATCGATTTCCAAACTAGTTTTTGCACTTTATATGACTGCATGCATCTGTACATGAAACCGCACTATTTGTTATCTCGTAATTATTAATTACAAATTTTGTATTCGGTTTTCTCCGCAAGAACAATATTTTTTTTTTTGGTTTTGTTTTTACGGCCCTTTCAAGATTATTTCACTCATATGGAGCCGATCGTTAATCAGAGGTGGGCGAAAACCGGAGTACCCGGAGAAAAACCACCTGACCTTCCGTTGAGAACAATCATTTGTTCTGATTATTTCCATTTGCAAATATGGAGAAAAACGGGATGGTTCGGTTTATTCCGTAAACGATGTGTTGAATGAAATTAACCAGTTTAATTAATACTGTTTATACTAAATCCATTAGAAGAATGAAATTAATTTAAATGAAAGGTAGACAGATATGTAGGTAATAGAGAGCATGTTGTTATCGAAACAGTAAGTAAAAATGTCGGAAAATTATGTGATGAAATCAAACTAAATGCACTTGGAAATAGTTCCAGCTACAAAATCAAAGTATGAATATTTATTTGGATCGGGATCCAAATAACAGGATTATGCCAGAATCTGGCATGGGCAAACAGTTGGCATCTGCATGCACACACCGTACAGCAAATTAGTTTCACGTACAAACTGCTACGTCATGTGCGAGTCAGTTTTTGCTCACTCATGCCTTCCATAAAAAGTCTCGTGAGTATTTTTATCTGTAAATATCCTAATGAACATTCAAATATGTTATTATGTGCACGGGCAATAAGTATTAGCTTCTACAATAAGCCTTCGCTGTAATTAGCGTCCCTTTAAAAATGAACTCGCAAACGATTATCGAAACTCTGTAAATCCTGCTGTATAATAGTATCTGCAGATATCGTTTATAAATAGAAGCACAATTTTCCTTTTATTTAACATATCGAGATATAGTTCCTAAACGTAACCACACACAGTTTTCACAGTACTCTACAACGCGTTTAATTGTCCTAAATATTTGTACCCTTAAAATGTGACTTGTATCCCAAATGTAAAATCAAAGGGGTACATGCACCCCTAAATCAAAATGTAAGTCTGAGTTCTGAAATTATTACATTCATTTATCGCATTATTCTGTCTCATTTTCCTTATTTCTGCCCCAAGACATAGGTTGTGGGTACCGAACAAGATTCTGATTGTTTGATTTTGATTGTTTGATTTTGATTTTGGTTGTTTGATTTTGATTTTTGATTTTGGTTGTTTGATTTTGATTTTTGATTTTGGTTGTTTGATTTTGTGTTCTCGGAGATGTTGCACTGATAAGTTAGGACATAGAAGTAGAGGCAATGATCAGGAATCGATACAATTAACCCACAGCTCCCATCAGAGACACCAAAGGGAAAGAAACACAAACATGAAACAACAAACCCTAATGGGAACATCAATAGCGGAAAGCCAAAAGGAAAGTTACTTTCCCACAAAATGGCCAATAGGCTATCCAAAATAAAATAATATGAGCGACACAAACACCCAAAGACAAACCATAACAAAAACAAACCGCGACAGAAGAACCGCCTTGGAACGGTAAGCGGATACGAATTCCACTGGGGGTCTTAAATCGATTGTACGTGGCTACAATCCTTGCCCTTACATCCGTTAGTATATGATATGATATATGATATATATAATAGTATCACTGTATATGATATATTTAGTAATATCAATGAAGGAAGCCTTCATGGGGACTGAACAAATTATTTGTCTAAATCGCGACGGAACTAAGTACGAGGATTGCGGCCGCGTAAAATCGATTTAAGCACCCCGCCCCAAACCCAAGTGAAATTCGTTTCACTGACCGTTCCAATGCGGTTCTTCTGTCGCGGTTTATTTTTGTTATGATTTGTCTTTGAGTGTAGGGTCCAGTTACTTCATGTTTGTATTTCTTTCCCTTCTGTGTCTGTAATGGGCGCTGCGGGTTAGGGTATCGATTCCTGATCATTGTTAGATCCTGTAAACGGTTTTCAAGTACCCATGTGCGGTCGGATTCAGTTACGCGTAGTAGCTCCATTTAGTGTTTTGATAATCTTATCAGAATAAGAAATAACATAAGTGTTCTCAATAATGAAAGTACGGTTGACAATATACAGCATATGAAGAGCCTATCCGGACATACCGATTCGAAAATACCTTTTTTCAACATTAAACTAAAAGAGACAATATGTTACGTAAAAAGGCCAACGTTGAATGGCTTAGACTATTAGATAGATAGATAGATAGATAGATAGATAGATAGATAGATAGATAGATAGATAGATAGATAGATAGATAGATAGATAGATAGATAGATAGATAGATAGATAGATAGATAGATAGATAGATAGATAGATAGATAGATAGATAGATAGATAGATAGATAGATAGATAGATAGATAGATAGATAGATAGATAGATAGATAGATAGATAGATAGATAGATAGATAGATAGATAGATAGATAGATAGATAGATAGATAGATAGATAGATAGATAGATAGATAGATAGATAGATAGATAGATAGATAGATAGATAGATAGATAGATAGATAGATAGATAGATAGATAGATAGATAGATAGATAGATAGATAGATAGATAGATAGATAGATAGATAGATAGATAGATAGATAGATAGATAGAAAGATCTTTCCGATGCCTGTTAAAGTGAATAACGCCGAACACCTCAATCCTAGATTCTACAGCTTACCCTATTACGCAACACGCTGACCTCCATGTGCATGTAAACTTTAGCGTTGAAAAAGATTTTGTGCTTAGTAACATTGTCAACTGCCACCGCCCATGCGGTCTTGAAGAAACAGAATGGACTACATGAAGCTTCCTTGCAGAACTAAAATCAACTGCAAACGAGTACTGGTTAACAACATAGAGGTGCTAAGCCTCCCTAGGAAAACTGGTGTGAATCAGACCGTTCATGCATATAAACCGTATTGGTTTCACTGGGCTGGATATGATCTTAGTGCCGGGTAAAAGTCCCACAATATTGGCAATAACATATCAAAAATGATCTATACAGTGCTGACGGGGACGTTAAACCTAAAATCAAACAAAATATTTGGTTGACATCGACCTTAAAAATTATGGATAAAACTTGGAATGAAAAGATTTACCAAAACTTTGTCTAATGGAAGACACTCATACTGCAACCCAATTATTGGCTTGATAGCCAATTATCAGATTGTTGTTAAATAAATGATACAGTAACATTATTTAAATACAAATGTATTTGAATTCAACTATACGTAACATGGTTTAAATCCAACATTAACCCATAAAACTACTAGAAAATATGCTTACTAACTTTAATCTAGGTCACTAGGTCAGATTTCTTTAAACCCTGTTCACCACCTACAGGCAAAAGTTTTGACTCACTCTTCATGAAACTTCCCCAGAACATATTGTTCAAGCTTAAATTTGTTTTATGTCACGTGAAGTATTACTTGTAATTTCTTTCAAACCTTTCCCATTCTCTAGAGGCCAGTTTAACTTCAATCTTTACAAAACTTTACTAGAATGTTTTTCTTGGTGCTATTTTGGTTAAGTTCGAATATCGGTCATGTTAGGTTGAAACTAGGTCACTAGGTCAAATTTCTTTACAACATTGGTCACCCTGCTTCATTCTTTGTGGGACTATGCAAGAATGATTGTCCTGATAATACATTTGTCAAATTTAAAAATGTGTCATATTGAATAAAAAATTTTAAAGCCATGTTCTTTCACAAGAAGCTACAGTTTTTGCTTTAATGTTCGTGTTACATTACCAGAACTTAACATTTGACTTGACAAGGCTTAAGTTAAATTTGAAGATGGATTGAGTTGGAATATCAGGCATATTGGGTCATAATCTTCGACACATAGTTTATCTCTTAATCTATATGTGCTGTCCAGAAGCTACTTATCACTTCAGTGAGCGATTAAGATTATCTTGGCAATCTTGTGTCTAAATTATCACGCGAGTTTATTTGTTTGTTCGTATATCGTTTATCAAATTTGAAGTTGCACTGCCACGAGGGACTGTTCTTTTATCAGTAGTTTTTAGCACAGGATAAGAAAACTCATAAACATACCAGTCGTTTGTGGAGGGGACGTGTCGGTTGGAGTCTTGCTAGTTATTGTTGATGTCAATATCACTGGAAAATAAAATCAAAAATGCGCTATCAATTTAAAGTAAACAAAACAAAAATATGTCAGAGATTGGACGTTCTAAAAGTACGTACGTGTTAAGTAATATTATTAAAAGCAGAAGGAAAACAAAGATCAGGAATCGATACAATTAACTTATTCCACCAATCAAAGACACTAAAGGAAAAGAAACACAAACATGAAGCGACCAGACCATATAGAAACCTAAACAAAGGAAGGCCATAAGGACAGTTACTTTCCAACAAAAGGGCCAAATGGCCATCCAAAATAAAAAGACACAAGTGATACACACAGTAAGTAACAAACAACAATATAAATAAACCGCCACAAAAGAACCGCCTTGGAACGGTCGGTGGAAAGAATTCCACTGGGGGGGGGGGGGGGGGGGGCTTAAATCGGTTTTACATGACCATGATCCTCGCCCCTACCTCTGTCGCGGTATACACTAATTTTGTTTAGTCCGCATAAAGGCTTCCTAACTCATCAGTGTAACATCTCCGAGAACATACAAATCAAACAACTACAGAGATGAAAAAGGTTGAGGACTCGACAGCATACAACAACAGAATTGCTGGAGCAAAAGAAAACCAACAGTTATACTCCGAGGGGCCCGACCAAAGACGGAGCATCAGGCGCCAACCAATATAAAAAATACTAAAATAAAATTCAATTTATGTTTTTATGCTGGAACCGTCATATAATCTTAGGCCTGACCCACCGGTGTGCAATTAAAGAGGGAAGCAAAGTTGCCAACCGTGATTGGGTTAACCACCATGCATGCAGTCTGTTTTATAACAGTCTGATAGCATACTGAAAGAAAGTTGAAGTAAAACATAGATCAGGAATTGATACAATTAACTTACTCCACCCATCAAAGACACCAAGTAAAAGAAACCCAAACAAGAAGCGACCAGACCATAATGGAAACCTAAACAAAGGAAGGCCATAAGGGCAGTTACTTTCCAACAAAATGGCCAAATGGCCAACCAAATAAGAAGACACAAGTGCTACACACAGTAAGTAACAAACAACAACATAAATAAACCGCCACAGAAGAACCGCATTGGAACGGTCAGTGGAAAGAATTCCACTGGGGGGGGGGGGCTTAAATCGATTTTACTTGGTCATAATCATCGCCCTTACCTCTGTCGCGGTATACACTGATATTGTTTAATCCGCATAAAGGCTTCCTAACTCATCAGTGTAACATCTCCGAGAACTTACATATCAAAAAACTACAGAGATGAAAAAGTTTGAGGACTCGACAGCATACAACAACAGAATAGCTGGAGCAAATGAAAACCAACAGTTAGACTCCGAGGAGACTTCTCTCTGCTCGAAGTTAAAGATGGTTCACCCGCTTCTACATAAAGGCTTAATACGGGAGAAGTACGGAAGGCTCCCACAGCCAGACGAAGGCCCCGGTGATGGACAACATCCAAAGATCCCAAATAGGACTTTCTGGCAGAACCATAAACAACAGACCCATAATCCAATTTAGATCCCACCAAAGACCGGCAAAGATGCAATAAAGCACACCGATCCGCTCCCCAACCTGCATGAGCCAAAACCTCCAAAGGATTCAAAGCTTTTAAGCATTTCGCTTTAAGACATCCAACATGGGGAACAAAAGACAACTTTTGAACAAATATGACCCCAAGAAACCTGGCCTCTTCAACAACAGGAATTTGTGATCCGCACAAAAACAGGGAAGGAAGTTCGCGTTTCTTCTGTAACTTACAAAAATGAACACACTGCGTTTTCGACTTGGAGAACCCGAAACAATTTTTATCAGTCCATTCTTCCACACTCCTCAAACCCTGCCGCAACCCTCGCTCAACCGCTCCCACACCTCTCGAACGGCAACATATACAAAAATCACCAACACCACTAAAAGTAGTTTTCTTTTGATATTTTGGATTTACAACTGTTGAGCTTTTGAAAACAAAGTTTTTTTTAAATGAGTCACATTAACCATCCTTAAATTTAAAAGACCAAACTTTAGTTCTTGTACAGGCTTTTTGGATCATTGACCGGTATGTGTACGCCTTTTTTCTTTTCATGGTATCTCCAAACAACTTCTGTTATAAGAATAATCTAGGACAATATCTACCCTAAGGCTACAATCTGTACATTCTGCACACATTCCCCATTCAACAAGTGACAGTTGGTTTTCTTTTGTTTCGGCACTTCTGTTATTTCATTCCGCCGAGACCTTATTGTTGTTTTATATCTGAATTCGTTTACTATTTTATGTGTTCGGCAATTTTATACTTGTGTGTTAGAAAATCCTACGAGCGGACTTAACAAATAGCTGCAGAACTAAAGGGCAATGGCTGTCGCCACATAAAATCGATTCAAACCAACCCTCTCACTCCAAAAGCAATCTTCTTACTAGCCGTTCCAATGCTGGGCTTCTGTTGTGGTTAATTATTGAGATTATTTGTCTTTGTACGTATGTATTGGTAATATCTTTCAATAAGTCTTGGGTGAAAACTGCTGCCTTGTGTGAATTCAGTTATTAATGGTGCAAACGAGAGTACATAAAGCACAAAGCTCTTAAAAAGAAGGGAAACTGAACATTTTAAACACAAAAAACACCACCCCTACCGGTAGCTTGTGCTGCCGACCGTATTAAGATGGTTGTTAAGGTATCGGTTTTTTGTGGTTATTTTTTGTGGAAATCTCCCCATACTAATTTATACCAATCAACTGGAAATTGTCTCTGGTCGGGCCCATCGGGGTCTAACTGTTGGTTTTCGTTTGCTCGAACATTTCAGTAGTTACTTGCTGTCGAGTCTTCACCTTTGTTTAATCTCTGTGGTTGTTTGATTTTGTGTTCTCGGAGATGTTGCACTGATGATTTAGGAGGCCTTCATGTGGACTGAACAAATTATTTGTCTAAATCGCAACGGAAGTAATGGCGAGAATTGCGGCCACTTAAAATCCCCCCGCCCCCCACCAGTGAAAAATATTTTCACTGACTGTTCCAAGGCGGTTCTTCTGTTGTGGATTATTGTTCTTATATTTCGATCGCATGTGTATGTTGCCGGTGTCTTTTTGTTTTGGGTAACCGATTGCCCTTGTTCACAGAGGGCCAACCGGAGTCCGTCAGTTGCTTTATATTTTAGTTGATTCGTGCTGTATTTGTATACACCGCGACAGAAGTAAGGACGAGGATTGCGACCGCGTGAAATCGATTTAAGTCCCACACCCAATTGGAATTCGTTTCACTGACGTTCCTCTGTCACGGTTTATTATTGTTTGTCTTTGAGTGTGTATATCACTTATATTTTTGTTTTGGATAGCCATTTGGCCATTTTGTTGGGAAAGTGACTGTCCTTTTGGCTTCCCGCTTCTGGTGTTTCCATTAAGGTCTAATTATTTCATGTGTGTGTGTCTTTCCATTTGGTGGTTCTAATGGGAGCTGTGGGTCAATTGTATCGATTCCTGATCATTGCATTTACTATTTTGTATGGTTTGTAGATATGCACGTGAGTTTGGATTGAATTTAATGTCACTTCTTTTGACTTTTGAACTTTTTATAGTTAACTATTAAGCATGAAATTGGTGGTACTCAGGCCTGTCACCTGCAGCCCTTCGCTGAATATGTTTATCGTTAATCCACCATGCTGGGGAGTATTAATGAAGGTCACGATCGACCTTACATAAAGCAAGTTCTTCTGATTCAAAAAATCCATTTTTAATTAAAATTTGTCTATTTTAATTGCGTTTTTATGATTTAGAGATTGGAATTTTCTTTTTGAATAGGAATGCTCCTTGTGTCCATATATCGCAACACAAATGGTTCGTCAAACTACATGTACCTTGTTATAAAACTAACTTCTACGCTCAAAATTATTATTATCTGCTAAACTTCAAATTAAAAGTAATAGGTGAAATAACATCCCAAAGTGCTTTCAAATTATAAAGTCGTCATTCCAATTCAGTTTCAAAATTCAATGATAAATCTTTTCTAAATAAGGCCTGTCGGAAGCCGAATTTTATAGTGACTTGGTATATAAATTCAGAAAAAAAAAACCAAACAAACAATGAATTTTGACTGCCTGCATGGTAGTCAATCAAGTCACGGTTGACACTTTTGCACGCCGTCGAGTCGGGCCTTAGACTCTATGTAAGTTGAAGCCTAAAATGATGTAAAGTAGAAGTAAAACAAAGATCAGGAATTGATACAATTAACTTACTCCACCCATAAAAGACACCAAAGTCTCGTAAGTCTGTTGATGACTGACGCATGTCACTGTACGTACCTTATTCAATCCGCGTGTAGGGTTGCTATCTCGTCAGTGCAACATCACCGAAAACATACAACTCAAATAAAAAAAAATGTTGAAGCAAAAGAAAACAAAGAGTTAGGCTCCAGTGAGCGCAACCACGCGTGACTGTTTGTTTGTGTGTTTTGTGGTTTAACGTCCCCGTCAACACTGTTAGGTCATTTTGGTGACGTTGCTTCCAGTTTTGTGGGACTTTTATCCGAAAATGAGATGAAATGACATCTCAAGCCCTGTCTCCCAATGACACCAATAGGGATTATAAGCATGGACGGTCTGACTCGCACCCCTTTGCCCTGGCAGGCTATCTATTGTAGATAGGTTTGTTTCTTGCAAAAATTTTGATAAACGCGGTGATTTTGATTTTGAGATTGTAAATTTTCCTTTTTTGGATGGTGATGTTCCTCGTGCGCCATCCTATGACGTTTATATTTCGCAATTAATTCGATTTGCTAGAGTGTGTAGTCATGTAACTGACTTCAGCACTCGAAATAAATTGTTAACGGCTAAACTTCTTAATCAGGGTTATCGGTACCATAAACTACGAAAGGCCTTTTCAAAATTTTATAGACGTCATTCTGATTTAATTTCAAAATTCAATATTGGACTTAAATCTCTTCTGCAACAAGGTCTATCGGAACCAGAATTTTATGGTTACTTAGCATATAAATTCAGAAAAATATATAACCGCAATGACATCAGCACCCACTTTCGTAAAATCATTTTTCGATATAAAAAGACTGGGTACAACATAAATGACAGACTGCATGCATGGTAGTTAACCCAATCACGGTTGACAACTTTGTTACCCTCTTTAATTGCCCACCGGTGAGTCAGGCCTCAATTTTATGACGGTTCCAACGTAAAGTCGGTTGGCACCTGATGCTCTGTCTCTGGTCGGGCCCATCGGAGTCTAAATGTTGGTTTTCTTTTGCTCCAGCATTTCAATGGTTTCTTGCTGTCGAGTCCTCACCGTTGTTTCATCTCTGTGGTTGTTTGATTTTTGTTATCACGGAGATGTTAGGGGGCCTTCATGCGGACTGAACAAATTGTTTGTCTTAATCGCGACGGAAGTAAGGGCGAGGACTGTGGCCACGTAAAATCGATAAAATACCCCCCCCCCCCCCCCCCCCAGGTGGAATTCGTTTCCGCTGACCATTCCAAGGCGGTTCTTCTGTCGCGGTTTATTTTTGTTATGGTTTGTCTTTGGGTGTTTGTGTCGCTTATATTATTTTATTTTGGATAGCCTATTGGCCATTTTATGGGACAGTAGCTGTCTTTTTGGCTTTCCGCTGTTGATGTTTCCATTAGGATCTCTTGTTTCATGTTTGTGTTTCTTTCCCTTTGGCGTCTCTGATGGGAGCTGTGGGTTAATTGTATCGATTTCTAATCATTGCCTCCACTTCTACTTTTTAGATCATCTAAACGGTTTACCAGAACTTGTGTGCGGTCAGTTTCATCTCTGCATGGAGGCCATCTATTTCTTCAAGCCCCAATCTTTACATTACACTTATAGTTGTCGCAGATAAAATTGATTAGGCTGAGCTATTCAGGTGTTGTCAATATGTAATAGCAACCAACCAACGAGTTGTTTGCCGCCGAAGGCAAACAACGAGAGTTGGTTGCTTAACGGTAACACGTGTATTTATTTATGAACATACCCCACCCATTCAAAACCTCAAAAGCCAACAGGACTAAGGCAAAAAATTTCTTCGTACTTCCGGTTTTACAGCTTCCTGTTTCCGGAAGCAAGCCTGATTGGATAAAACTTGAACTTCCTTGTTACCATGGACGCACGTTGATCTTTTCGAAATAAATAAACTTGGCTGTGCTATATCAACTCACAATCCAGCTTTTTCACGTTTTACAGCTACAGCTCCCATAGAAACATAATTCAATGATAAAAAGGTGTCTTCTTTACCCTTTCTCCGGTATATGCCTCTGCATGAGGTAGCACTACACACACAGTGTTACAGACCGTGTCAAAAGCAATAGCCGTTAGTGTTGGCGAGAGGAAGTAACGAAATGAAATGAACGACAACAAAAGACTTCCTGCTGTGAATAAAATAATACAGTAGGTACATTTTTCTTGAAACATCTTGCTTTAAAACTGGTGTTTCAGTTCAATGTACCTGTTGATAAAACAATACGACCAACAATGCTCAGTGAGGATTTTTCCACAGCAGTTAAAGAAAATGGGACCGATCAATCTAGCTCTGTCGAAAATAAGCTTGCAGCTCCTAGCTCCAGACAGCCAGATAGTACATGAAAGAAGAAAACTCTACACTCTGATGGCCAGGATCACAGCAATAGGTGAATTGTGATACATCTTGTTCAAACTTTGGTGTTTCATTTCAAAGGGTTTCTGGTCAACTTGTTGTTGTCAACTCGTACCTAAGTCAACTCGTACCTGTTTTTGGTCAACTTGTACTGATTTTTGCTTTATTGCTTGGAAAGCCAAAAAAAAAAATTATATCAATAACACAGAATCTACCCTAAGAACACATACAGTATATAAATCTTCCTATCTATATTTCTATCTTGGCCCCTTGATTTGCCCTAAAAAATTGTGGAATCTGTAAAAAGCAAAAATATGAGTGAAAAAAATATAGTGGAGTGTGGTAGCTCACTGGTAAGTGCACTTGCCATTGATGCTAGGGGCCCCCGGTTCGATTCCCGGCAGCGGTAATAAAATTGTGAATTGTGATGTCCGAACATGCTCCACTGGCATCATTTGGAGGTATGAATGCCACAAGTGCACAGTCCTTTGGATCGGGATGTTAACTGGAGGCCCCATGTGCAGGGAGAACCATCCCCTGTGCAGTTTAAAGATCCCTACCATAATTACATCAACAACAACAGCATAATTACTGTGTAGGCAGCCCCATCCTGCCAAACCTGGAGTGTATGTAATTTACACCAGGAGTGTTTTGTTTGTTTGATTTGAGGTTCAACATCCCCATGAACACTGTATAGATCATTTTGGAGATGTTGCTTCTAATTTTTATGGGACTTTTACCCCAAGATTGAGATGAAAAGACATCTCAAGCTCTGTCACCCAACGAAACCAATAGAGTTTATAAGCATGCATGTTCTGACACACACCTCTTTGCCTGGGCCAGGGCAGGCTTAGATTCTCTAAGCGGACTACTCGTGTGCTGTCGGTTTCAGTTCTATGTAGAAGCATCATGCATCCCATCTATTTCTTCAAGCCCCGAGGGTCAGGGGCCGAAACCAGGAGTATATGTACTGGTCATATGTGATCAGTCGCAGTATCAGTAGAAAGAAAGAAAAAAATATAGTCGAGTCTGGTAACTTTACACGGCCGTTTATTTTGCGCACCTTGCATTGACATTTTCAGTAACTGTATCCCTCATTGTCAGTTTCACTATTATCATGCATCAGAATTAAGTTGTGTAAAGACTTGAAAACATGAGCTTGCACACGCAGATGTGCCAGTATCGCAGAACTTTTCAATTTTTCTCAAAATAAGAAAAATATGAAGATTTTTATAGTCAAGACTGAGTTTAAACTAGCCAACGGCACAAATATTTTATATCTCAACTCACTGCATCTAACAATATTGCAGAATAACTAATCAAAAACTTGTTCGAGTCAAGCCCCATGTTCAAGTAGCTCAAAACTTTTTTAGTGTGCAATGTTGGGCGACAAAATTGGTAGTTCCATTTCAAGGGGGTATCCCTTTTCATAGAATGTGTGTGATTTCGGGTTTAACGTCGCTTTCAACAATTTTTCAGTCATATCACGACGGTGTCTGGTTGCGACAGGGAGCTCAATGCTCACTTTTATAGTGCTGCCTCACTGAAGTATCATGTCCCAGACACATTACATTATACCACACCCAGTCACATTATCCTGACACTGGGTCGACCAGTCCTAGCTCTACCCCGTAAATCTGAGTGCCAATCAAGGAGCAGCTAGTACCATTCTTAACGACTTTGGTATGTCGCGGCCCGGGATCGAACCCATTACCTCCCGTTCCCCGGGGGGGGACACTCTACCAACTGAGCTATCGGGGCTGGTCCCTTTTCATAGAATTCTTTGTCCTGTTTGTTAAAAATTCAGAGACCAATTTTCATTGCAGATAGTTGGTAGGGAAAGTGTTGCAATGTTTGTGATTGTGAATTTTGAGTGGTGGCTTTGGCAAAGTCACACATAAGAGTTATCAAAACTTAATGTACCTAATGTTACTTCGCCCCCACCCATCAGGGCTTAAAGAAATATATGGGCTGCATGATGCTTCCACGCAGAGCTGAAACCGGCCGCACACGAGTACTGGTAAACCGCTTAGAGGATCTTAGCCTGCCCAGGGCAAAACGGTGCGAGTGCTTATAAACCCTATTCGTTTCATTTGGGCGATAGGGCTTGGGATGTCATTTCGTCTCAATGTCGGGTAACAGTCCCAAAAATGGAAGCAACGCCTCCGAAATTACACGTACAGTGTTGATGGGGACTTTAAACCTCAAATCAAACAAACGCAATGTTAGTGGATTGCATTGTAGATATGTTTTTTGACCCATATTTTGACCTTTTACACATTCGCTAAGTTTACTGGACAAATCAACGGGCCAACTACAAACCCTGTGATACTGAATTAATTAGTCACATCTATATTCTGATAAAGAATTTCCTGTGCCTGTGCAGGTTATAGATGCCGTAATTACAGAATTACTGTGTAAGCTTTCGGAGTGTATGTAATAATGTACACCTAATGCGACGTACTTGTAACTTGTGTATAGTAGATTTGTTTGTTTGATTTGGGGTTTATTTGGACCCCATTTTGATTTATATCAGTCCTTGAATCGACTGCATATTCGAAATTCGCAAAATTGCAGTACATTTCCTCTGGCTTTCGTTGCCGGATCATTACAGGGTCACTGATGAGGCTTTATTAGCCGAAACTACGTAGTATGTCCCATCTTCTTTCTTATGAATGTTTTCATTGCTCTTAAAGGAACTCATTTTAGATTTTTATTTAATGTCCCCGTCAACACTGTAAATTTCATTTTGGAGACGGTGCTTCCCAATTCTGTGGGACTATTACCCAGTATCGAGATGAAATGACATCTCAAGCTCTGTCGCCCAATGAAACCAACAGGGTTTATAAGCATGGACGGGACGACTCGTGTGCACCACTTTGCCTGGGCAGGCTTAGTTCCTCTAGGCGGTCTACCAGTGCTCGTGTGCAGGTTAGATTCAGCTCTGCGTGGTAGCATCATGCAGCCAATATATTTCTTCAAGCCCTGATGGGCTGGGGCCGGTGTATAATAGAATCGTGATTCCTGAACAATCGTCTTTTAGACCCATTTACGTCCCCAATGGGAGTTTTGTTTGTTTGATTTGATGTTTAACACCCCCATTAACACCGTATAGGTCATTTTCATGATGCTGCTTCCAATTTTGTGCGAATTTTATCCGACATTGGGATGAAATGACATTTCAATTTATTTGTTTGATTCGATGTTTGAAGTCCCAGTCAACACTAAATAGGTCATTTTGGAGACGTTGCTTCCAATTTTGTGGGACTTTTACCTGATATTTAGATGAAATGACATCTCAAGCCCTGTCGCCCAATGAAACCCTATGGGTTTATAAGCATGGACGGTCCGAGTCGCGATGCTTTCCCTGGGCAGGCTTAGATCCTCTAAGTGGGTAACCAGTACTCGTGTGCGGTCGGATTCAGCTCTGCGTGAAATGACATCTCAAGCCTTGGATCCCAATGAAACCAATACGGTCTATAAGCATGGACGATCTGACTCGCACCGCTTTCCCTGGGCAGGCACAGATCCTCTAAGCAGTTAACCAGTGTGGTAGGTTTCCGTTCTGCGTGTTTTGTTTGTTTGTTTGTTTGATTTGAGGTTTAACGTCCCCATCAACACTGAAAAGGTCATTTTGGAGACGTTGCTTCCAATTTTGTGGGACTTTTACCCGACACTGAGATGAACTAACTTCTCAAGCCCTGTCGCCCAATAAAACCAATAGGGTTTTTTAGCATGGACGGTCCGCCTCGCACCCCGGTTCCTAGACAGGCTTAGATCCTCTAAGCGGTTTACCAGTACTAGTGTGCGGGCCGGATTCAGCTCTCCGTGGAAGCATCATGCAGCCCATATATTTCTTCAAGCCCCTATGGGCGGGGGCAAGCAGTCAGTTTTGCGTGGAAGCATCATGCAGCCCATCTATTTCTTCAAGCCCCGATGGGCGGGGGCCGCTTCGGAGAGATAGGTAGATACAGACAGGAAGACAGATAGTTGGATAGGTAGATAGATAGATAGACAGACAGACAGGAAGACAGACAGGAGATAGAATTCTGATAGATAGAACAAGGTACATTTTTTATCTCTTGAACAGAAATAATAACTCTTCCCTACCCTAAAGTATGTATGCAACTGCAGTTTTTCAAAAATAATACTGGTAGAATGCAACTGCAGTTTTAAAAAATAATAATAGTTCTACTTAATACAGCTACCATTCTCTCGACGGAGTGATTTTTATGCCCCCGGAATCTAAGAGATTCAGAGGCATATAGTCTTTGGTCTATCTGTCTGTTTGTCCGTTTGTCTGTCTACAAAAACCTTAACATTGGGCATAACTTTTGAATGGTAATTTTTTTTTTTTTTTTTTGGTTTGGATTTTACGGCCCTTTCAAGATTATTTCACTCATATCGAGCCGATCGTTAATCAGAGGTGGGCGAAAACCGGAGTACCCTGAGAAAAACCACCTGACCTTCCGTTGCAGAACTTGGCGTCTCACACGTGGCCCGAGCGTGGCTCGAACCTACGGCGGTGAGAGACCTAATGACTAAGAGTCAGCGCTCTTATCCACTAGGCCACGGAGGCCCGTTGAATGGTAATAGATAGGGCTTTCATATTTCACATGTGTATACCTTATCACAAAACCTTTCCAGTGGTACCATAATTTTTGACCTCTTGACCTTGACGTTTGACCTACTTTTTTAAAGCTTTAACATTGGCCATAACTTTCGATTGGTAATTGGTAGGGCTTTCATATTTCACATGTGCGTTCCTTGTCACAAGAACTTTCTAGTGGTACCATAAATTTTGACCTCGTACCTTGAAGTTTGACCTACTTTTTAAAAAACTTTAACATAGTCTATAACTTTCGATTGGTAAGTGATAGGGCTTTCATATTTCACATGCATTCTTTTTCACAAGACCTTTCCAGTGGTACCATAATTTTTGACCTCGTTACCTTGACCTTTGACCTACTTTTTAAAAACTTTAACATTGGACATATATAACTTTCGATTGGTAAGTGTGAGGGCTTTCATATTTCACATGTGCATTCTGTGTCACAAGACCTTTCAAACGATCCCATAATTTTTGACCTTGACCTACTTTTTTAAGTCTTGAACATTGGCCATACCTTTCGACTGCTTAGTGATACTGCTTTCATATTTAACATGCGCTGTCCGGGGGCATCAGTTTTTCACGAACACATCTTGTTTTTTTTTTATAGGAGCTTTTTTCGTGACGTACTTCCGGTTATAAAAATAGAACGGGACAAGCCCTGGCCGTCATCTGTCGTATTGCTTCAAAGGCAGTGGGACAGATAAAGTGCTAATTACAGCGTAAAACAGTGGATTTTTTTTAAACTTTTAGGGAATTCTAATGTAAGATAATGGGAGGAACACCGATATGCTGCCAGATATGAAATTTCGCATTACGAAAATGATATATTGTACATACGATCTCTCTCTCTCTCTCTCTCTCTCTCTCTCTCTCTCTCTCTCTCTCTCTCTCTCTCTCTCTCTCTCTCTCTCTCTCTCTCTCTCTCTCTCTTAGCGCACCAATAATTAGTGAGTGCAGGTAAATGTTAATTACAGTTTGTCGTTAAATGACGCTTGTATACGTCAACCGACATGTAGCGTATCAACAACCTCGTGTGTCAACATCAAACCAACTTCAAAGCGATGCATTGAATTTGACAGTGCGACGTCGATGAAACGTCACAACGTTTCGTTTGCGATAGTACGGCGTTGCTTAATAAAATGTCATTTGCCCAGTGCTCGGACCCATCAAGACGCAGTGGATTGGAACATTAAATTCAAAACAAACGTAGAACACCCTTTCAGAGCATAAGAATGTTAAACACTCCTTCGCAAGTGCAAGATTTTACAGTAAAATCTGATAGATTTGTAGAGTGGTTCAGCCTGCCCAGCGCTTAGGTCCCATTTGGTACCGGAAACCCCAAAAGGGATAAGTGAAAAACAGTGCAGGTCCAGATCAGACGCCGCAGCACGCGGCGTCTGATCAGGGCCTACACTGTTTTGCAAAAAGTTCGGTCATTTTCCAAATAAATTTTGAAGAAAACACAACCTGACACCCCTAAATTTTGAAAATGACTCCTGCTGTATACATGTATACATAACGAGGAAGATTCCATTTGGTACAAAAAGGGTTATGGGCTTCTAGGATACAGGGATCAGTCAAACCATCTCAACGGTCACGTGCCATTGAAGTGAGTTGGAGTGGTTGTCACCGGCATGACGTCGAGCCAACGTTGACTCGACGCCCGTCTGTAAGTCCACTCATTGGTTGTTTTCTTTTTTTCGACTGTCAGTATGTTTATTTGTCTGTGTAACAGTCCGTCCGTTCGTCTGTTAGACAGTCATTCAGCCAGTCGGTATGTGTGTCGTCTGTCTGTCTACTGTTAGTTTGTCAGTCAAACCTCTCTCTCTCTCTCATGCCAACGGTCATGTGACATTCTAAAATGACGTTAACGTTTTTCCCATTGAACCCAGTGGAAACGTCAGCGTTTGCAAATATGCGATAATTCACGTCGTCAACGTGGTGCGTGCAATTTGGCGTCATCGTGACGTTGCATGTAAACATTTCCTTCTGACGACATCCGCTGCAAAATAGTCCCCAAGATAACGCTTTGTTACTACTGTATTTCAGTTTAGCATCATGTTAGAATCGAAATAATTTCCACGCACCCGGTGTGTTATCGTGATTAACACACGGTGTTGTCGGGCAGATGCGAATATTAATTCACTCCGGCTTCGCCGTCGTGAATTAATATTTCGCAATCTGCCCTCCAACACCGTGTGTTAATCACGATAACACACGGTACGTGGAGATTATTTCTTAAATGAAGTGAGTTGGAGTGGGTGACGACGGCATGACGTCGAACCAACATTGACTCAACGCCCCTCCGTCAGTCCGCTCATCAGTTTATTTCGACTGTCAGTATGGACATTTAATTGCACATGTAGACAGATCGTTGGTCAGATAGATTGATAGATAGATAGATAGAATATAGATAGATAGATAGATAGATAGATAGATAGATAGATAGATAGATAGATAGATAGATAGATAGATAGATAGATAGATAGATAGATAGATAGATAGATAGATAGATAGATAGATAGATAGATAGATAGATAGCGAATAAAACGAAAGTTACGTAAAAACTTATTTTGTGAATAACGGTATCTCAAGCCATTGACATGGGTCATTCACGAAAAGATTTTCGTCAATTAAAAACGGATTTAGGATAAATGAATTTCGGCAATGAAAGTAAAATATCATTCTTTCCTTCTCGAGGCATTATTTCAATGAAAACGGGTATGTTTTCTCTCAAAATGTCTGAATATTGTTAGCATTTAAATTTCCGCCAATACATTTGAATAGCGATGGCCGTTTCAATTGACGGCCAGTACTTTGCGCATGCGCGAGAATGACGTCATAAACGGAATTCCTAAAACCTCCTATTAGTTTTTTCGATTAACTATCTACTGCACAGTTCTAGTTTAACTTTGTTGCTGTCGTTGTTCGGTCAGGGACCACCTTTGAGACTGTTAAACTTTAGAACAGTCCAAAAGGAGGTCTTAATATAGGAATTTTACAGTACTGCTGCAAATGTCCATTTAGAATTTTTTTTATTTCAAAAAGACCCACCTAATATACAATACACAAAATAGGAGGTTTATAAGCATCAAAACAGTTGGTTGCAATTAGGTCGCACCTATTTCATATTATTCGATAAGTCCACCTAAAGTTTCGGTAGAGCGCCTTTCGCATGCTTTCTGCAAGCGACCAGATGGCCATATACGCCACAGCTTTTTTGTGTTACAGTTGAATTCATACAATCGGATGACTTGGCCTACCATTTATTAATAGCACATTTCAAAGTTAGGTGCAAACGATAGTTCCGCCTAGTCAATCTCATCTGCGATTACTATAACAACATCTGGTCCTGGTTGGGCCCATCGAAGTCTCTTTTGCTCCAGAATTTCAGTGGTTAGTTGATGTCGAGTCCTCGCTGTTGTTTCATCTCTGTGGTTGTTTGATTTTTGTGTTCTCGGAGTTGTTGCACTGATGAGTTAGGAAGCCTTCATGCGAACTGAACACATTATTTGTCAAAATCGCGACGGAATCAATGGCGAGGATTGCGGCCGCGTAAAATCGATTAAAGCACAGCCGCCATCCCCTCCAGTGACATTCTTTTCCCTGACCATTTCAAGGCGGTTCTTCTCTCGCGGTTTATTTTTGTTATGGTTTGTTTTGAAGTGCGTGTGATACTTATATATTTTTGTTTTGGATAGCCATTTGACCATTTGATGAGAAAATAACTATCCTTTTAGCGTTCCGCTATTGATGTTTCCACTAGGGTCTAGTTATTTAGTATTTGTGTTTCGTTCCTTTTGGTGTCTCTGATGGGAGGTGTTGGTTAATTGTATCGATTCCTGATCATTGCCTCCTTTTCTATTGGATATTCTAAAGGGAACGTTTCCCCATCTTGCATGTTGCGAATGAAACGCCCTTTTATCTTCCGAAGACACTAAAAATTACACATTATGACCAAGGCAGAATGCATGAAACTCTAACCTTTCGACTTGACAATATTATAATGATTTATACAAATGAACAAATTTAAATGTAGTTCTTATGTAAACGAGAATGTTTACCACTAAGGAATATGCACTTATCCACGACCAATATATACTTGACTACAAAAAAGCAAAACTATTGACCGCCTCTTCTGCGGAAAGAAAACGGGACATCTTCCGGGTAAAAAAATGAAATGATTGTATTTTGATTGTATTTGTGAACCTTTCAAGGAAGTCTTAAATTCTTCTGTCGCGGTTTATGTTTGTTTCGGTTTGTTTCTGGGTCTGTGTATCGCTTAAATGTTTTGTTTTGGAAAGCCAATTGACCATTTTGTGGGAAAGTAACTGTTCTTTTGGCTTTCCGCTATTGAAGTTTCCATTAGGTCTAGATATGTTTGTATTTCTTTCCCTTTGGTATCTCTGATCTGAGCTGTGGATTAATTGTATCGATTTCTGATTTTGTTTGTTTGTTTGATTGGAGGTTTAATGTCCCCGTCAACACTGTAATGGTCATTTTGGAGACGTTGCTTCCAATTTTGTGGGACGTTTAGCCGACATTGAGATTAAATGATTTCTCAAGCCCTGCCGCCCAATGAAACCAATAGGGTTTATAAACATGGGCGAGCCGACTCGCACCGCTTTGCCTGGGCAGTAGTTTACCAGTACTCGTGTGAGGGTCGGTTTCAGCTCTGCCTGAAAGCATCATGCATCCCATTTATTTCTTCAAGCCCCGATGGGCGGGGCCGTATCGATTCCTGATCATTGCCTTTACTTCTGTTTGATTTATTAAATAGTCTTTAGTTAATCCTCCAATGAGTCGATGTACAGAGAGACATAATCGATGTAGGCATCCCCTCCTCCAGGTCCAGCTATCAGAATATTCATAAATCTCTGGAAATTGCTGGACAATTTCGCATTCCAAATGGCATCACTTTGTATTGAAACAAGCCATCTTTATTTAAAAAAAGCAGAAACTTCCTTAGCATGATCTGTAAATGGAATATGGCCTTATCCTTTCAGAAGGTCGATTTTTAACCTACCTGGCAATAGCAATTTTATATAATCGGTCGTCAATGCGCGGTGTCGGAAAATAATCTGTTTTAGTTAAAAGGTTTACTTTCTAATGGTCAGTACACGTAGTGTATGAACGATCAGGTTTGGGATCCAGTATATATGGTTATGAAAATTCACTTTTACTAGGTTCTTATCAAGTCTTTCCTCGAGGCGATTTTTTGAGAGACGTCAGTAGTGTCTTCATTTAACACCTGTTTAAATGCCTCACAAAGATCATGTGCTTCATATCATCTGCGTGTATTCTTAACACTAGAACATGCATGCAGAATAGGTTTGACAGAATCTCTCCTATCGATATACAATTAACCATATTAATGTGGCATAAATGCTATGACTTTCGTCTCTCAGGAGTTTAAAGAACGTAATTGACATCATGAATCTTATTCTTTGCGATTGAACGGGTGGATAATGGCTGCATCCATGAATTTTTTATGGACAGCTTATTTTCCCTACATGTTGTGAAATACGGCGTTTAGTTTCTTAGCAACTAGAGGATCTTCTGCTTTGCAGATTTCAAATACAGGAGTTCAACCTTTTAGCTTTTAAAGGGTGACCTATAGTACTCACCCTGTCTGTCCGTCTGTCTGTCTGTATGCCTGTCCGTCCGTCTGTCCGCCCACGTTTTAGATTTTTTATAAATAATTTAAAAACCGTCAAACGCATCAACTTCAAACTTTAAATTTAAGGTAACAATATCATTACACAATTTCATGACAAGTTACGTAACTCTAGCTACAATACTCTTAGAGTTATGGCCCTTTGAAAAACTTAAACATGTCCACATTTTTCATGTTTTTCTTTATAACTTACAAACCGGCAAACCTGTTAACTTCAAACTTTAAATTTAAGGTCACAATAACATTACACACTTTTATGGCAAGTTACGTAACTGTAGCTTCAATACTCTCAGAGTTATGGCCCTATGAAAAACTAACAAAATCTGCTTTTTTCGATTTTTATCTTTATTTCAAAACCTCTATAGATATTCAAATGAAACTGTTAGGGTCTGGTTGTTTCATGTTTGTATTTCTTTCCCTTTGGTGTTTCTGATTGGAGATGTACCAATTCCCGATCATTGCAAAACGTCCTATAGTTATTGACAGTTGCTCTTCAGTAATGCCCTGTGTGTCTGTCCGTCCGTCTGTTCGTTTGTCTGTCTGTCCATCTGACTGTCTGTCCATCAACATTTTTTATGCTTTTCTTAATAACTTACAAACCTTCAAACGCATCATCGCATGAGCCTTCTATAGCGTCTGGGCTATTTAATGGGCAACAAGTGAATGCTCCTACCAGGCTGATCTAACGGGCCGGCTGAAATGTGTTTTTGACCATAGCACGAGTCATATAGTAAGTTTTGACACGCGCCGGCTACTTTCATTTTTTATTCATAAATTACAAACCGTCAATGTCATCAACAAGAAACTTTAGATAAAGGTCACAATATCATTTCACAATTTCATGGCAAGTTACGTAACTCTAGCTACAAAACTATAAGCGTTATGGCCCTTTGAAAAAATCTAACTCCTCTGATGGCGCTGCCGGGGCCCTAGTGAGATTCACTGACCGCTCTAGTTTATTCTGTTGATTTCCCTGTTTCAGTGACGGTTGCGAACCAGTTAAGTAGCAAATTTCATACTACCTACCCCACTCTGTTGATAGCATCATCGTAAATTGATGATGGTCGTCTCGATTAAGGTTTGGCTTATCTTGTCAAGATGGTTTCTTTGTCGCAAGAAGAGGATATCCATCTGCACCAATTAGAGGGATGGTTCCTTAGCTTTTGAAGCCATAAACTGCCGTAAGTGCATTAACTACATCAAACAAGAGGACCATGAGGTCCTGGTCGCTCCCCTGAGCCCTGTGCAAATTTGGTATTACTCGATCACCTGATGCTACATACCAAGTTTCAAGGCATTCAGCCAAATGATTCTTGAGATGAAGATCTTTTAAGGTTTTTTACCATAGGCGACGGCTACTGACAACCGGTTGTCACCAGCCTGTGAGGCTGCTGACAACCGGTTGTCACTAGCCTGTGAGGCTGCTGACAACCAGCTGTATGAAATCTGAATTTAGTAGGGTTTTTTTCTTTTGTTCTTAATTGATATAATATCCTGAATGACTTTATCTTTCCTAAAATCCTTTTTGGGGTGTTTCTTGGAGTCTTTATCGTTTATTATTTAGTATTGCTATATATTGTAGGTTAATGCAAACTCATGTTCTTAGAACAAATATAAATCTGCAGCAGTATCTGCTTTATGTGATCATAATTTACCCACAAAGGTGTGAATGAAAAGGGAAGTCCAGAAATTATCATCAGATATTTTTAATTTAGTTAAAAATTTATGGTGAGATCTGGGTGGGTGGGGTAATACCATATCCGCCAAGACCTGGAAGAACTATCTGGATTGAGGCATAAAATTGTTAAGCTGCGGAAACATATTGATAAGATATTAGGATCTTTTGCTAAAAAATTTCACTTTATTTGCAATTTGCGAATTTTGTTAAATATTTGCACTTCCCACCTGTGATAATTTTTTGAACTGTATGAGGGAGATTTGCCATTCGCGCCCCCGCCCATCGGGCCATCGGGGCCTGGAGAAATAGATTGGGCTGCATGATGCTTACGCGCAAAGCTGAGTACTTGAGTACTGCTATACAGCTTCGGTCTTAGCCTGCCCAGGAAAAAAGATGCGAGTCGAACCGCTCCTTAAACCCCCAGCGGTTTCTATGGGCGGTAGGGCTTGAGATGTCATTTCATTTCAATGTCGGGTATCAGAAGCAACGTCTCCAAAATGATCTTAAGTGTTGATGGGGACGTAAAACCTCAACTCAAACAAAATAAAAGATTGGCAATTGTGATGAGGGAGATGTAAAGAAAATATAAGGAAATTTTCAGTTCAAATGAGGGAGACGCCAAAATTTTAATAAAATTTAGCATAATTTTGGCAAAAAATAGCATCAAAATAAGGGAGTCTCCCTCCTCATGAGGGAGGTATCACAGGAATGCATCTTTGTGAAACCCACAACATCAGAAATATAAAATGTCCCCCTTTTGGCAGACGAGTTTGTCAGTGATTGGAGACTGCTAAATAATGGAAGATCTTCTGTCAAAACTCTGTTATATGAGACTATGACATGTGTGCCCTTGAATGCAGAAACTGCTATGCAAAATTCCTAAGTTTGTATCCATTTACTGTCAGAAAGATGCCCTTAGTTTAGATGAAACTTCTATTGCACATGTTGTATGAGAGTCAAAACAGTAAACATGATGTACATGTATCATGCATATGGGATACCTTGCCAAATGAATCATTAATAACAGAGCTGTTTTTTTTTTAGTTTTACAGCCCTTTCAAGATTATTTCACTTATTTCAAGCCAACCATTAATCAGATGGGCGAAAACCAGAGTAACCAGAGAAAAACCACCTCTGACCTGACCTCCCGTGGCATTTTACATGTGGCCTTGAACTAAGGTACTACAGTTAGAGACCTAATGATTTACAGTCAGCACTCTTACCCATTAGTCCACAGAGGCCCAATAATAGAGTTATATCCCCCAACAAACGGTTTGGAGGGGGGCATTGTTTCTGGTGCAGAAAGATGTCATTACTTTAGTTAAAACTTCCATTGTGTAAGGGTTAAAAAGAAATACAACATACAGAAAAACTTTATCGAATGTGTCCAGGAGGTATGTACCCCAATATAGGGAAGGGGGCATGATGTTTTGGTACGTTTTTGCCAGATTTGGGTAATTGATGCAGTGTATCTCTAGAACAAATTTATTGGATTCTTATAAGGTGACACTTGCATCAGTATGTACATCATTAACTAAATGATTAAGACCTGGCAAAATAATTACTAAGGTCTTTTGACCTTGACTTTATTTTCAAAGTCACAGGCTGCCCAAATCTTTCTTTTTTATCAGAAATACTTTGCCTCCAGAATGAATGTATGAATTACATGTATGGTCATACTTGGTACAATCTATCACTGCAATGTACCAAAAACTTTAATTTCGTTTGTTTGTTTGATTTGAGGTTTAACGTCCCCGTCAACACTGTAAAGGTCATTTTGGAGACGCTGCTTCCAATTTTGTGGGACTTTTACCCGACATTGAGATGAAATGACATCTCAAGCCCTGTCGCCCAATGAAACCAATAGGGTTTATTAGCATGGACGGTCCGCCTCGCACTGCGGTTCCTGGACAGGCTTAGATCCTCTAAGCGGTTTACCAGTACTAGTGTGCGGGCCGGATTCAGCTCTGCGTGGAAGCATCATGCAGCCCATATATATCTTCAAGCCCCTATGGGCGGGGGCCGCCAAAAACTTCAATAGATTGTGCTGACCATGACCTACTGCTATTTTTCAAGGTCACACCAGTATATAGACTCAAATTTGCACTGTATTCTCTAGTATATCAACAAACAAAATAATCTCAAATTTGGTGTAAACAAGATATAATTACAATGTACATACATGTGCATGTTGCATAGCTGATCTACCAATTATAGTCTCCCAGACAAGCCCCCAATGCTCAAATGAGCTCCAATGTGAACTCCATTTCTATGAAGATGCACCTCCAGTCAACATCATGAACACATGCATTTTATCATTGTAAGAAACAATAACAGAGATGGTTTAGGACTGGATATCTGAACAGTTTCAAAGATAGTAAGCCTTATTTGTACTGAAGAGGTTGGGGCATACCCCTAGGTGACCCATGGTTGTTGTCACCAAATATGAGCAACAAAATGAATACATGTAGTTTAGGGGTGGGGATCCAAGCAATTTCTATGATATTCAGCCTTAAACGAACTGGAGGGAATAGCACATTCCCTCGTGGGTTGGGGATCTGAATGGTTTCTGAGGGGGCATACTTTTGTTTGATTTGATGTTTAACATCCCCGTCAACACTATTAAAGTCATTTTGGAGACGTTGCTTCCAATTTTGTGGGACTTTTAGCCAACATTGAGATGAAATGACATCTCAAGCCCTGTAGCCCTATAAAATCCATAGGGTTTATAAACATGGACGGTCTGACTCACACGGCTTTGCCTGGGCAGGCTTAGATCCTCTAAGCGGTTTACCAGTACTCGTGTGCGATCAGATTCAGCTCTGCATGGAAGCATCATGCAGCCCATTTATTTCTTCAAGCCCCAAAGGGCGGGGGCCGCCTGAGGTTAGTATCAGTGAATTTCTTTTCGAGTACCATGGTGATCAGGTATTTGACTGAGCCCATTAATCATTATTGATATAATGAATTAGTCTTAATCCTTATCCTGCTGTTCACGACAACCCCTACCTTTGCAAACAGTGTAGATCCAGATCAGATAGCTTCTGAAGAAGTCATCTGATCAGGATCTGCACTGTCATTCAGTTTGTGAAGTTGAAGAAAAACATAATATCATGTAATTTGATTGGTTGATAATAAGATATGGGTGTGGCTAATTAAAATATTCAGCAGGATAAGGAATAAATCAAAGTTCAGAACCATTTTGCAACCACACTCAGAGATAAACAATCCACCACTGGCCACCAGTGTTTTAATACATTTGTTAGATATTTTTCAAGACTCAAACTTCAAAATAAACTGATAGCTATACATAATGGTACTTTGACTATATAAACTGTTGGTTTTTATGGTTACTGGTAAATATATGTACTTTTCCATCCAAAACCTTGTTTGACACTAGGAGCCATTTAGAAATAATTGTCAAACAAACAAAAATCACGGTAAACAGTTGCAGACTGAAGACCATATCCTTCAGAACATCAAGTATTTTTTTTCCACATCTCATGGTTTGAACCTGTTCTCAATCAGCTAGTATCAGCCCCAGTTTATGATAGGATAGCAAATATAACTTAAAAATCTATTTTCGTATCATATTAAATAAACCTTATCATTGTAAACAAGTTTTATATCAGCTGGTTGTCAGCAGCCTAACAGGCTGGTGACAACCGGTTGTCAGCAGCTTAACAGGCTGGTGACAACCGGTTGTCAGCAGCCAGTTCCTTTACCATAATAGGGCTTGGTAGCCATCTTGGTCACATGACCTGGACCATTCAACTAAATTGGTATAACCCCTTGTCTATTATATAAAATTGGCCCAGTGGTTTCAGAGAAATTGTATTTTGAAATTTCAATGGACCTGCAATCCAAGTGGCGTTATGCCAAGGTCATCACATGACCTTGACCTTTTAGCATTCATTTTGTATCTATTCTCATATCACAGAACCTAATAGTTTTCGAAAAATGCATTGTTCCACCGTTTTACCATTTAAAAGCCATATCAACCAATCTGACCTTGATGTAAAATAGGTCCAGGTCAACCTAGTGTCATCATTGTTACAAACTTGCTAGTACTCAGTCACCCAATGCTACATATCAAATTTCAGGACAATCGGCCCATTGTTCTGGAGACAATTGGCTCAGTGGTTCTGTAGAAGAAGATTTTTTTAAGTTTTTTTTTTCCATATTTGTGCATGGCGTCCATCTTGGTCAAGTGACCTGGACCATACTTGCAAACTTTCGTTCCCCCATTGCAAGGAGGCTGCATGTGAAATTCAATTGGAATTGGCCCTGTGGTTTTATAGAAGACATTTGAAAATTGTGGACGACGGACGGACGACGGACGGACGACGGAGGCCTACCATCCTATAAGCTCCCCCGGAGCCTTCGGCTCAGGGGAGCTCAAATCATCCATACCTTTTCTGTCTGCCAAGGATTCATTTTATTAGTCAGTAGTTTTGCGTCTCGTCTTTTGGGGTGTTTCTCTTAAGTGTCACTGGGTTACTTCAATCATATTCAATCAATCTTTAAGTTTACAAGACGCTAGTCATAGGGCAACAATTGCTGAAGAGTGAACAATATCTCTTAGAACTGTATAGTTCTCTCCTGCATCCATTGAACCCAGTTCCAATGCTTTTAAATGGATGTGAATATTACTGATAAATGTTTTTCTCTTGCTGTCTGGTTTCCGGTTTGAGGCATCAGTTTTTTTCAAGCTTCAGGTGTTTCACTTTCTTGCATTTTGGTTGCTGTACGGGCTGACTGCAGAAGTTGAGTTTGATGAAACACAAGCGTGTGATGTGTCGAGATGTCCGTACCATACATAGTTTTTGTCATTACGTCATGTTTCTACTTTCCGTTGAATTTCTGTAAACAGTTCCTTAAATTACTACCCTGTCAGAGTAGCTGTCAACGGAGATTCAGATCAGACTGAGAACTGCTGTTAGGACCCCGCAAAAGTTTCGTCTGTTTGTCTGACCTTCTGTCTGTCCATCCACATTTTCCATGTCTTTTTGATAACTTGCAAACCGTTAAACCCATTAACTTCAAACTTTAGTTTGAAGACTGAACAAAGTATTTGTCTAAACAATGACAGAACTATTGTGAGGATTGTGGCCACGTAAAATCAATTTTATTGACCGTTTCAAGGCAGTTCTTCTGCCGTTATTATTTATAAAGTTCGTCTTTGCATATATGCATTACTTATACCTTTTTATTTTGGATAACCGATTGGCCATTTTGTGGGAAATTAACTGTCCTTTTGGCTTTCCGCTTATGATGTTTTCATTAGGGTTTAGTTATATAATGTTCGTGTGTCTTTCCCTTTGGCGTCTCTGATGGGAGGTGTCTGGTAATTTATGGAACGTTATGCTACTCTAGCTACAATATTGTAGAACTTTGACCCTAATTAAAATTCAAATTTTTTGCATTTTCATATTTTTCTTCATAGCCATTTTAGATATTCCAGTGAAACTTTTTGCACCTGTATCAAGGGCGTTTCGTCTGTTCGTCCGTCCACATATTTTATGTTGTTTTCTTAATAACCTGCTAGCCGTTAAGCGCCATAAATTCCAACATCAATACACACTGTCCTTCCGTCTGTCCATCCGTCCGTTTGTCCACCCACATTTAAATGTTTTATGCCCCCGCCATTCGAAGACATGTGGAAGTTCATATAGCCTTGCCCCTGGCCGTACGTTCGTTCTTCCGTCCGAAACTTAAACGCAGGACGAAACTTAAACGCAGTCTTATTTCTGGATGGATTTTGAAATTACTTTGCAGAAATGTTAACCGTCATGAGTCGATGTGTCGCGCGCAAAATCCAGATCAGTACCTCCAAGGTCAAGGTTGTACTAAGAGGTCAAAGTTCAATAAAAGGGTCCAAAACTTATACAGGTCAATATTTTTCTTATTTATGGATGGAATTTGAAATAACTTAGCAGAAATGTTAACCATCATGAAACAATCTGTCGCGAGCAAAACACAGATCCGTAAATCCAAGGCCAAGGACGTACTTAAAGGGCAAAAGGTGTGTTAAATTACATTATATCCATCAATAAATGTAGGTATTTATATCCATCAATAAATGTAGGTATTTAAGAGTGATGACAAAAGTTTTCTAAAAATAGCCACAGTGACCTTGACTTTGAGTCCCAGACCCTGGAAGTTGAACAGATTTGAGATATTATCATACCCAACATCTGTATACAGTTATCTTAAAATCCATCAATAAATGTGGACACTAGAGCAATGATCAAGTTTTTCTAAAAAATAGCCACAGTGACCTTTACCTTCAGCCAATTACCCGAAAAGTCAAAGTCACTCAAGATATCATCATACCAAACATTTTTGTCAAGCTATATTAAAATCCATCAATAAATAAAGGCGCAAGAGCGATGACAAAATTTTTCTAAAAATAGCCACAGAGACCATGACCTTCAGCCCCAGACCCTGGAAGTCGAACTTGCTCAAGGTAGCATCATTGCTAACATTTGTGTGAAGTAATATTTAAATTCATCCATAAATGTAGGCATTAGAGCAATCACTAATTTGTTTTGTGAAAATAGTCACAGTGACAGTTGAACTAACTCATGATATCATCATACCCAAACATTTGTATGACGTTATCTTTAAATCCATTTATAAATGTGAATACTAGAGCAATGACGCAAGTTTTTCTAAAAATAGCCACAGTGACCTTGACCTTCAGCCTTGACCCTGAAAGTCAAAGTGACTTGAGATATCATGATACCCAACATTTGTTTGAAGTTATATTAGTATAGATTGATAAATGAAGGCGAAAGAGCGATGACAAAAGTTTCCTAAAAATTGCCATAGTGACCTTCATCTTCAGCCCTGGACCCAAAAGTCAAAATCACTCGAGATATCATCATACCCAACATTTGTGTGAAGTTATATTAAAATCTATCCATAATTAAAGGAGCAAGAGCGATGAAAATGTTTTCCTAAAAATAGCCACAGTGACCTTGACCGTCAGCCCCAGACCCTGAAAGTAAAACCCGTTTGAGATGTGATCATACCCAACATTTGTGTAAAGTTATATTAAAATCCATCAATAAATGTAGGCACTAGAGCGATCAAAGTTTTTTTTCTAAAAATAGCCACAGTGACCTTGACCTTGACCTTCAGCCCCGGAACCTGAAAGTCAAAGTCACTCGAGATATCATCATACCCAACATTTGTGTGAAGTTATATTAAAATCCATCGTTAAATAAAGGCGCAAGAGCGATGAAAAGTTTTTCCTAAAAATAGCCACAGTGACCTTGACCTTCAGCCCCAGACCCTGAAAGTCGAACCCGCTTGAGATATCATATACCTCACATTTGTGTAAAGTCTTATTAAAATCCATCTATAAATGTAGGCACTAGAGCGATCACAAAGTTTTTTTCTAAAAATAGCCACATTGGCCATGACCTTCAGCCCCGGACCCTGAAGGTCGAACTTCCTAGAGATATCATCATACTCAACATTCGTGTGAAGTTATATTAAAATCCACCAATAAATTAAGATGCAAGAGCGATGACAATGTTTTTTTCTAAAAATAGCCACAGTGACCTTGACCCCGTGACCCTGCAAATAGTAACATTGACCTTAAGCCCCGGACCCTGAAAGTCAAAGTCACTCGAGATATCATTATACCCAACAATTGTGTGAAGTTATGTTAAAAATCCATCAATAAATGAAGACGCTAGAGCGATGACAATGTTTTTCTTAAAATAGCCACAATGACCTTGACCTTGAACCCCAGACTAGCTATGTATTTAAAAAAGAAAAAGAAAAAGAAAAAAAGAAAAGAAAAAAAAAAAAAAACATGCCTCGTCCGGGATTTGAACTCAGGCATCTTGCAGGTAAACTTTAACAAAGGGAAATAAGGGAGGTAATACAGAGAAAAATATTAACTTCTCAAAAAAACCTGTAAAAAGAACTACAATGATAATGTTAAATATTGTTTTTTTACCAATTGTTAATTATATATTCAAAATAAACTTGGAAAACATCACGTATAAGAGCTTGCAGGTAAACTTTAACCAAATGCGGACGCCGACGCCGACGACGGACGCCGGGGGTATGGCAATAGCTCCCCCTTACTTTCGTAAGGCGAGCTAAAAAGTGTCCAAATCTTAAACACAGTCAATAACTTTATTTCCTGTGGGGATTTTGAAATTGCTCGGCAGAAATGTTAACCATCATAAGACGATGTGTCGTGCCCAAGATCAAGATTAGTACCGACAAGGTCAATGTCATACTTAGAGGTCTAAGGAAAAAAAAAACATTTTTCTTGTGTCCGGTTATACTGAATGGATTTGTGAATTACTTGTAGAAATGTTAACCATCACGGGTCTATATGTCATGCGCAAGAACCAGGTTGGTACGTCCAAGGTCAAGGTCATACCTAGAGGTCAACGGTAAAGAAAAGTGTTTTGTTTCTTGTGTACACTCAATATATGTTCCTGGATGGATTTGTATATTACATGACAAAATGTTAACCATCATGAGACATTTTGTTTCACACAAGACACAGGTCTGTACCTTTAAGGGGGCAAGGTCATACTAAGCGGTCTAAAGTTAAATACTAACATCAGCATATTTTCAGACGGGGGCATCCGTGTCCTATGGACCCATTTCTAGGTGGTTTTTGATGTTGGCTGTAACAAGATTCTTCCATGAACGTACAACAACTTAAAGTATATCCACCCTTACAATTTTACACCCGAATGCCTAGATTCACATTTTGGCCTTCATAACTTGTCCATTTCTTATTGAAATGCTCATGTGCGGGGCCCTTTTTGTCAGATTCTGACAGCTCTAGTTTTCACTTTTAAAGCTAGTTTACTAGTGGCGCGGCTCAACTACGGTATAGCGGTATCTCATTTCTTTAAAGAAAGCTCTGCATTTTCAAAATGCAGTTAAAGTATGGCCTAAACTAGTTCTGTAGCAGAATTATGAAAATGGAGTATTCAACCAGTGTCACTGACATTATGTATCCTTAAAATTCATATAGAATCCTGTATCACATTTATCTAAAGGATATCAGCGGCTATGATATACATATAAACAATAAAAAAACAAGATTTCAACGCAATTTAGCGTTTTTCGGGAGCAAATAAATAATAATCGACCTTATAATAATAACCTCTTTTTCTGGATAGGAACCAGGTACTAAGCAATGTGGATAAAGATGGTCCCGGATGATGGCCATGAATCGATCTCCTGATTTCAAGATGTCACATAGCTTCTAAAATCATGTGGATGACTCACACCCACCTTATTTCGTGAAGCATAACTATTAAAATAAGATAGATGGTCACCTGTGCAACATTCTTGCGAAGTTTGAATGAAACCGGCTTACTGACCGTTCCAAGGTGGTTCATCTGTTGCGGTTTATTTTTGTTATGGTTTGTCTTTGAAGTTTGGAGGCCTTCATGCGGACTGAACAAATCATTTTTCTAAATCGCGGCGGAGGTAAGGGCGATAATAGTGGCCACGTAAAAGCGATTTAAGCCCCCACCCCCCCAGTGGAATTCGTTTCCGCTGACCGTTCCAAGGCAGTTCTTCTGTCGCGGTTTAGTTTTTTTATGGTTTGTCTTTGGGTGTTTGTGTCGCTTATGTTATTTTATTTTGGATAGCCTATTTGCCATTTTGTGGGAAAGTTACTGTCCTTTTGGCTTTCCGCTGTTGGTGTTTCCATTAGGGTCCCTTGATTCATGCTTGTGTGTCTTTCCCTTTGGTGTCTCTGATGGGAGCTGTGGGTTGATTGTATCGATTCCTAATCATTGCCTCCACTTCTATTTAAAAACATTTATCATTGAAAGATTTTTTAACTCTTAAGTCTGCCGGTCATTTTAGTGAGTCACGTAAGCAACAATTCTATGGAGTTTGAAATAGGACCACATGTAGAGGAGAAATTAGCATTTAAGTTCTTTTTCTATTTTCAGTTTTGATTATCATCTTGTTCATCGGACCAGATCTGTTTCAGCTTAGAAAGTCGCCGTAATAACAATCCTGTGAAATATGAATGAAATGGTACATATCTGTAGAAGTTGTCAGTCAAAGATTTTCTTATTTTTAGCTTGGGTGGCCATCTTGTTCATCAAGGCAGAATTTAGCTATTGCAGTAGCGAGCCACCTAGACAACATTCCTGTCCAGTTTGAATGGTTTAGAAGAAGTTTGCAAATGAAGTGGTAGACATTTTCTATTTTAGCTCTGGCGGCGACTTTATCAATCGTAGCAGGACCGTTTTATCTCCTTTAGTAGAGGGTTACCTAAGCAACATTCCAACAGTCCTATGCATTTTGAATGCAATTTGGCCAAGAGTAGTGGAGGGGTTGCCGATTTCTTTTTCATTGTTAGCTCTGGCGACTATGTTGTTCATCTGAGCGAAGCCATTTTAGCTATTTAGTCAGAGGGCAACCAATCAACATCCCTATGAAGTTTGATTGAAATTGGCCAACTGGTACATAGTACAGTCCAAACTATTACTGACACCCTTGTTAACTAGGTGTCAACTACGATCAGACAAGGTGTTAATTTTTAGACCAAATTGGGAGTTTACTATCGTGTATTAAAAAGGTTGAGTATAGTTAACTCCTGGTTTACCTGTTTTCAACATTGACATCTAGACGGAAGGGCGAAGATTGCGGCCTCACAAAATCGACTTAAGCAGCCGGCCCGAGCGAAAAACTTTTCATTAACCGTTTCAGGGCGGTTCTTCTGTCGCGGTTTATTTTGTCGTAGTTCGTATCTGAATGTGTGTATCGCTTATATATTTTTGTTTTGGATAGCCAATTTGCAATTTTGTGGGAAATTATCTGCATTTTTGGCTTTCCGCTAGTGATGTCTCCATTAGGGTCTAGTTATTTCGTGTTCGTGTTTCTTTCCCTTTGGTGTATATGATGGGAGGTGCGGGTTAATTGTATATATTCCTGATCATTGCTTTCGCTTCTATTTAGTCTCTTCCTAGTCGGCTTCTAGTAAATTAGGTGTAAAGAATGGTGTGAACAGTACTGTAGAAGACATGTCGTTTAAATATTTTTCTGTTTAGCGGTGGATGTTATCTTGTTTATCGGAGCAGAATGATTTATCTCCTAGCTCGTTTGGTAGTGAGCCGCCTAGGCGTCATTTCTGTGAAGTTTGAATAAAACTGACCCAAGGATTTAAATAGGGGTTACAAATCTAAACTAAATTGTTGACGTCTTTCTATATCTGCTCTGGTAACCAATTTTCTCCACGAAATGTAACCGTTTTATCCTGTTTTTGTAGAGGGTCAAGAAAACAACATTCCTATGACATTTGAATGAAACTTGCCCAGGAGTAAAGAACTTGTCATTTTAAGAGTTGTCTTTTTTAGCTCTGGTGGCCAGTTTCGTCATTGGAGCGAAACGCTTTTAGCTTTATTGATATGGATCTACGTTGGCAATATTCCTGAATAGTGTGAATCAGATTGACACAGAGGGTGTCTAAAGGTGGAGTTCCCATTTTAAGCAAAATGTTGATGTTTCTTTTTCTATTTTAATTCTGGTGGCCTTTCGTTCTTGCAGGGAAACCGTTTTAGCTATTTTGGTGGAGGGTTACATAAGCAACATTCCTAAGCAGTTTGAATGATATCGACGCAAAGGTAAAGAAGAAGTTGTTGTTTAAAGATTTTTTCTATTATTAGCGCTGCCGGCACATTTGTCTATCGAAGCGTAAGGATTTTAGCTATATTTGTATTGAGCTACCCAGCCAGCATTCCTGTGACGTTTGAATCCAATTGGCCCAAGGGTTGAGGAGGAGTTCGCATTTACATTTATTGTTGACGACGCACGACGGATATTGACCGATCACACTACCTCACCATGAGCACTTCATGATCAGGTGTAGCCAGCTAAAACTTCGATACTTGCCGGGTAAGCAACATTCTCTCATATAAATTCTTTCCCAAAAGTCAGTTTTTCTCACCCTGATTCAAAGAAGATAGTTGTCAGTGTCTGTTGAAATAATGCGCACTGTAATGGTAAACCGATTATGTTAAAGCCTACCCAGGAAAAGCTTAATTCAGCTGAGTCTAGATTTTCAACTCGATATGCCATAATATCAGTGGGTGGTCCGTTAAATAAAAACTGAAGGCAATGATCTGGAATCGATACAATTACCTCACGCCTCCCATCAGCGACACCAAGGGGAAGGAAACACGAACATAAAGCAACTAGCAGATAGCAGAAAGGACAGTTACTTTCCCACAAAATGGCCAAAAGGCTATCCAAAATATAAAAGCAATACATTCTATCACAAATAGTAAAACCCATTTCCTCAGAACCTATGATGTATCAGGCTGAGAATTTATTAAAAAATAACCATATAAACCGCAAAATGTTTTTTTTAGTTTTGAAGCTTTCAGCACGACATCTATATATTTTGATTATTTATGCATTATTGACAATAACTACTTCGATGGCTTGATCAGTCAAATGTACCCTTCAGAACTGCAATTAATTAAAGCAAACGTTTCTGATAACGAAGCCCCATTTCTTTTCATTTACATTTTACTTATTTTAGCATGTTTCATTCATGCAAAATTAATAGTAATCGCGATGGTTTTGATTTTGAGATTGTAAATTACCCTTTCGTTGCATGGATGCGCCTCATCAGCATCATACAGTTTTATATATCACGATTAAATGGGTTCGCCAGACTCATGCAATTATCTGATTGCTCGTGATTATATGGCAGACAGATGATTGCTTAGGGAACTTGGTAGTTAATGTCATTTTTGATTATCCCCATTGTAAGTTTATAGAAACTCTGTTGCCACAACCTAACAGGCCGAATGTTATGAAAAAATCTAACACATAAACCTGTAAAGATAAATATGATGACTATTTCTATCAATTCTAAGCCTCATATAGCATATCGTTTCTTAGGAGAGTATTTGTCAAGTACGTTTCTATATTTCTTTTTATTTTGGAATTTTTGGCTACCATATGGCAGATAGAAGATCGCTACAGGAACAGTTTTATGAAAGCTTTGTTAAAAAAACTTTCTGCAAAGGCTTGGTAATAAAAGGAAAGAAACACGAACATGAAATAAATCTTATGAAACGGACAGTTACTTTCCCACAAAATGGCCAAAAGTTATCCAAACTGAGTAGGTATTAACAATACATACACGCAATAAATGAACCACGACAGAGGAACCACCTTCGAACGGTCAGTAAAAAGAATTTCAATGGGGGAGCTTAAATCGATAGGATTTTGCCACAATCCTCGCCCTGGCTTCTGTTGTGGTACAGATAAACGACCCTTTTAGCCCGCATGAAGGATTTCTAACTCATCAAAGCAACTTAAAATATATTAATTCGGAGTTATTCCGTGAGTTAATACGACACTCTCTAGCCCCTTACCGAATTCACATGCAAAACCTTATACGCCAAGTATAAGTCACATTTCCATCACGTAGTTGTACATGTAAGCTTTAGAAGTACGTGTGTTGTAAGCTACTGAAAACGTATATAATATGTCACATACAAGTCGCATAGACATGGCATATACGTGGGAAATTCACAACTTGAAAGTCTGTGGAACGTGTAAGTCACGTACAAGTGACCTACAAAACTTGTAAGTCATTTGAATAGTTCAGAGATTACTGACTTTCAATTGAAAATTAGTGCTTAATTCTCTGACTAGCATTTTCTGTCTTATGGGTATCATGAATTTTGTTGTTGATACTGTAAGCTGTGACTTGAATGACTCTCTACATGTTGTTGAGCATTTGTAAGAAGCATGAGGTAAGAGTTATAACATATATACATGTATGTGCAATTAGTTGTGTTGCAAATACATGCATTTCAGTTGCATGTTTATGTGATTTACTCCACGATTTTTGCACTGCTGCTTGAGTAAAATGGGATTATTCATTCATATCAGGCCTTTTTGCCTTGAAATACAGAAGTTTACTTACATTTTCACTACTTGATGCACATGTACATGTTTTTGTTTATACTTAATTCACCAGCAAAAAGTTTGCCTTTGTTTGCATTCAGATATACATGTACACTAATTAACTCTATAAATATAAAACCAAAGGACTAACGAAAGGAAACAACGATGAAGACTCCACAGCAAAAACTAACTGAAATGCTGGGGCAAAGGAAACCAGCAGTTTGACTCTGGTGGGTCTGACCCAAAGACGGAGCAGCAGGTACCAACGGACATTACCTAAAGTTTAAATAAGTGTTTTCGCTGAATAGAAGTGAAGGCAATGATCAGGAATCGGTACAATTAACCCACATCTCCCATCAGAGACACCAAGGGAAAGAAACACAAACATGAAACAACTAGACCCTAATGGAAACATCACTAGCGGAAAGCCAAAAGGACAGTGACTGTCCCACAAAATTGCCAATTGGCTATCTAAAGCAAAATAATATAGCAAAGACAAGCCATAACAAAAATAAACCACGACAGAAGAACCGCCTTGGAATGTTCAGTGAAACGATATCCATTAGGGTATGTTGTTTCATGTTTGTGTTTCTTTCCCTTTTGTGTCTCTAATGGGAGATGATGGGAGATGTGGGTCAATTGTATCGATTCCTGATCATTGCCTTAATTTCCATTTTGCAGAGAAATTTAATCTACTAATTTCACAATCTGTTCCAGTATATCCAGTTAAACTTAGTTTGTTTTTGTTTGTATTGGAGTTTAACGGCCCAGTCAACACTATTTAGGTCATTTTTGAGCCGGTCAGTTTACCTATCAACACTTTCCTAGGCATTATAGTGTAGTTTTTATTTTCTTGTCCGCTTGGATCACTGATTCCATTGTGGAACTGTGAAAATATTTTGAGGGTCACTGATGAGGCCTAATTGGCCAAAACTAACTAGTCAGGCCCAGGAAACATGTTCACTCCATATTTTCCGGTTCTGTGTTGTGTTCCTTGCTTCTAAAGGATAACCCTTTCTATTATACGTAAGCGGTTAACCAGTACAGTGCACATTCTTTCGCCAGACACTGACAACTGACCTACTTGAATCAGCGGAAGGGAGAGAATGACCGTAGAAAAGATTTTATGATCAATCTCCATGAGAGAATGTTGCCGACCCCGGCGGGAGTCGAACCCGCGTCCTCCTGATCACCAGTCAGACGCGCAGCCGACTGAGCCACCGAGGCCGGCTGTCATATCAAGTTAAACACTGACACTGATATCCGTTGACCAAGTCTGTACATGTAGCTCCATTTCGACATGGGTCGGGATCATATTCATTTATATCTGACGAAACAAAACAAACAGTTGATAGCGTTTTCTTCCCTTAATATTCGAGATAAATTTGTTGCTTTCAATAAATAAATAATCTTTTAATATAAACCTGCTAGACCTGAATCAATAAGAATACATAGCCCAAAACGGGTCAAAAACATGATGTGATAAGTTTAAACACTGACAAATGTGTGTTAACAAGATCCGTACATGAAGCCCCGTTTTCACATGGGTCGGATTAACATTTATGGACGCTTTTAAGGACACTGGTTTTATTCATTTACTGACACGTGCTATATATTTTCAGTAACGATGGCCAAGTGTAGAAGAATTTTGCCTAAAACAACAGTCCTATGATTGAAGAACCATCGTGACGAATCGGCGATCACATGTATATTAAGTTGATTTAACATGTATGCACTTCACTAAGGGATTGTCTAAAAATAAACATGTAATCGAATTGATTGAGTCTTTAATTTTCCACTCACTAATTTGCTAAAATAATCGTTCTAAGTTTTAATACAATATAATACAATACAATACTTTTATTTATCCAATCAAGGACCGTTACTGGCATATAAACAGCATATCTCATTAAACATAATAAAACACATTTGCAATGAGTTGAAATAAGCGTGATAAAATTAGCCTGATTCGACATGAAAATGAATTGAATAAAGGTAGAGAATACAATTCCTCGTAGGCGTATAATCATCGGTCATAAACAGTCAAATTATTATAAAAATTCAAATAAACTGTCGGAACTTCAGAAGCGGTATATTACACCATATATTGCAGTAGAGCGGTATATTATACGGATATATTGCAGGAGATGATTAGTATATGCAACTTTGCTTGTTTTTAAATCCTGTTGATCTTTGCTAGTATGTTACATGAATTAATAAAATATTGTTTACACTAAATAAATTATAGGTAGTTTAGCGGAGTTTGATAGTGGTACTCTCTTCAGACATCTCGATACCATTAACCCACACCTCCATCAGAGACAACAAAGGAGAATAACCACACATGGTCTAACTAGAACCTAACGGAAATATCAATAGCGGAAAGCCAAAAGATCAGATACTTTCCCACAAAACGGCCAACTAAATAGCTTATATATTTATCACCACTCTCTGACAACTATGTCGGGGCGTCGACTCTTTGACTCAGTGGTTAGAGAATTCAACTTTCACCCGAGCGGACCGGCTTCAAATGCCAAAGGAGGTCCTGATTTTTTTTCCAGCTACGTTTCATTTCTTTGTCACGGCTTTCCTCTCGTAAGATCACACACGTCCGGAATCAGACATTATTTTGCCGAAAATGCCTAAGTGACGAAAAGGGCTTCTTTGGACTTTCTAATGACTCAATGTAATGTTGGTAATTGCCTGATGCTGTCTCTGGTCGGGCCCATCGGCTCCAGCATTTCAGTGGTTTTTTGCTGTCGAGTCCTCCAAGTTGATTCATCTCTGTGGTTGTTTGATTTTTTTGTTCAAAGAGATGTTGCACTGATGAGTAAGGAGGCCTTCATGCGGACTGAACAAATAATTTGTCTAAATCGCGACAGAAGTAAGGGCGAGGATTGTGGCCATGTGAAATCCATTTAAACCCTCCCCCACCAACCCAGTAGCATTCGTTTCGCTGACAATTCCAAGGCGGTTCTTCTGTCGTGGTTTATTTTTGTTATGGTTTGTCTTTGGGTGTTTGTGTCGCGTATATTGTTTTATTTTGGATAGCCAATTGGACATCTTGTGGGAAAGTAACTGTTCTTTTGGCTTTCCGCTATCGATGTTTCTATTAGGGTTTGTTGCTTCATGTTTGTGTTTCTTTCCCTTTGTTGTCTCTGATGGGAGCTGTGGGTTAATTGTATCGATTCCTGATCATTGCCTCCACTACTATTTTTAATGTTGGTTATTTTTAATGTAGCTTCATCTAGCTTTATCGGAATGTTATTATTATTATTATTATTTAATTGTCATTTATTGTGCCTGTTGCACATTGGTCACCTCAAGTGGGGAAGAGGGAACTGTCAGTAGTATAGGGTTTGGGCGAGTTTAGCTCACCCCCCTTAAAAAAATTTTTTTAGCTTCTTCAGACCACCCACTAAAAAAAATTTTTGCTTCTTCAGACCACCCCCTAAATTTTTTTTTAGCTTCTTCCAGACCACCCCTAAAATATTTTGTTTTAGCTCCTCCCCAGACCCCCCTAAAAAATTTTTTTTACCTCCTCCCCAAAAACACCCACTATAGGGGACCCCTCGAAAAATTCTCAAAACTCAGTAATCTGTAATTCTTGTTCATAGAAACTACCTTTGATTTCTTCACCTTTTAAATCATTTATTTTATAAGTAACTTGATTTGTATTTAAAACTTCTTCAATTATAAATATTTCTCTTATGTGTCTTCCGTGACGCCCTGATCTTTGCAGTTAACCACAAGTACGCTAAATGGTGGTTGTCAAGCAAGTATTTACCGCAACTAAGGAGGTGTTTACATTTTATTTTTGTGTCGTTAAGCATGTATTTACTGCAACTAAGGAGGTGTTGATGGTTTGCGGTTTAAGCGTATTGTAAAATTTTTGAAAATGAAAAATATTTATTGTGTTTGTTTGTTGAAGTCGTTTTTAGTAAGGAATGTGTACATATTTCAAACATTTAAGGAGTCTGATCTGGGTCTGCACGTAAAAAAATGTGTGGTGTACATATTTGCCTTTTTATTCTTTCATTTTTCGGGTACTAAAGGTCTGAAAGGTCTGTAAGTCGTAATCAAAGTACAGAAAGGTCTGAAAGTCGTAATCAAAGTACAGAAAGGTCTGAACGTTAATCAAAGCATTGAAAGGACAGTGAATGCGTAGCTTTTAACAGGCAAAGAATTAGAATGGAAATAAAATGAAGAAATCTGCATATTTAGTTTACGCTCCTATAAATAGGTGGTGGATCATTAATTATTGTAACTTTATTAAATAAAATCAAGCATCTCCTATTTTGTTTTAACCTCCTTTCCTTCCTCAATAAGTTTTTTTCTTTCCGTTTCACTTAATCCTGTTTGTTTTGAATGTATGCAATCTTTCAGTTTATTATATTTATCTAATTCATCTAAAATCAACTTAAATTCATTTTCAGATATCTGCCCATCTGTCAAAGCCTTGGAAATCAAATCCTTTATTCTATTCAATTTACTATCAGCAATAGTTTTAATCTCATAATGTTTTTGTGTTTTTGTATGTAATTTACGTCTCACTAACTTAACACAAACACCCAGAGACCCACACACAACAGCAGCAATTTCCAACGGTAACATAATTGGAACAGCTAAACCAACACCAGCCATAATAACACTTGAAGAAATTAACGCAGTATCAACACAATTAGTAATATTAATTCCACGTTTATACTTTTTGTATAATGCCTTTCTTATATCCCTCTCTTTTATTAATTGTTTTTCTATCTCTGATATCTTCTGTAATCTATAATTTTGTCCGTCTTCATTAGGTAAATCTGGATATAAATTCGGCGCTGTGGGTTGCTTCATTTTATAGTTATTTTTTGAATTCAATTAATAACGAGACAACAGTATTAGTCGCAGTTTTATTATTATGCCCACTCATAATGGTAATAATACTTCCAGCTTTAACTAAACAAGGGGTGGAAAAATTATAATGTGTGCCTATTGTTCCACTATTTAAAACGAATCCGCTGCACCCTTCCAAATGTTCCCCATTCACCAACACGCCAACTATCACCCCATCAAGCGACGATACACTCGATAGGCTAATACTTTTAATATAACCATCCTTCATCATAACATAACCAGCAGTTCGCTCTCCACCTCCATCCCCAAATGAAAATATTTTACCCACAGTTAGTGGGCCTTTTGATTCGGCAGTTATTGTAATGTATTCACTTGTACGAATGTTTTGTAAACTATTATTTAATTTTGTTATTCTTCCTTGTAAATCACCGAAACGCGAAACTAAACTATTATCTAAATCACCAACACGTAAATCTAAATTATTACTATGATCTGTTATTTTTTTTATGTAAATCTCCGACACGTGAAGTTAAATCAATATTACTATTTATTATTTTTCTATTTAAATTATCAACTTTATCTGTTATTTTTGTAAATAAATTATTATTATTTGTTATTTTTCTATGCAAATCATCAACACGTAAAGCCAGATTATTCCCATACTTTTTAGTGCCAAATATACTCATTTTTTATATTTAATTTTTGAATTCAATTAATAACGAGACAACAGTATTAGACGCAGTTTTATTATTCAACCTTCTCATAAAGATAGTAACACTTCCAGCTTCAACTAAACAAGGTGTGGCAAAATTAAAATGTGTACTATTTTCATTATCTAAAGAGATACCGTCACACCCTTCCAAACGTTCCCCATTCACCAATACGTCAACTGTCACCTCACCATGCAACATTGCACTCGACAGGCTAATACTTTTAATATAACCATCCTTCATCATAACATAACCAGCAGTTCGCTCTCTACCTCCATTTCCAAATGAAAATATTTTACCCCTAGTTAGTGGGCCATTTGATTCGGCGGTTATTGTAATGAATTCACTTGTATAAACATTTTGTAATCTATTATTTAAATTTCCTATTTTTTTATGTAATTCATCAATACGCAAATTCGCTGTTGTTGTATACTTTTTTACACCAAATATTTTTTATATATAATTTTTGAATTCAATTAATAATGAGGCAACAGTATCAACCGCAGTAAAATTAGTCAGTACACTCGTAAAAGTAATAACACTTCCAGCTTCAACTAAAAATGGTTTATCAAAATTATCATGTTTTCTTGATGCTGCATGTAAAGTAATCCCGCACCCCAAAATATTTCCATTCACCAACACATCAACCCGCACTACACCGCTTAATTTTTCACACGACAAGCCCATACCTGTAATATAACCGTCCCTCATCATAACGTAACCAGCAAATATCATTCTGCCTCCATTTCCAAATGAAAACACCTTATCTCTAATTAAATTGCCTTTTGATTCAGCATATATTGTAATGTATTCATTTGTATGAACTTTTTGTAATATATTATCAAAATTTGATATTCTGCTATGTATATCATCAACACGTAAAGTCAAATTATTCTTTACACCAAATATACTCATTTTTATACAATAATTATATAATTTCTAACACACAATTAATTGGCAATCCATTGTTGTTTATTTTTTCTCCAAGAGAATCACAAACGCTTATACTTAATTCTGAAATATCACCATGTGTCAATTGTTTATATTCCGGATTACTAAAACGTGTATGAACAATATCACCAAACGATTTATTCTCAACAGAAACAACACCAAGGATATTACTAGGAGCACCATCAAAGAAATTGTAAGCACTGTTTATCTGCTCAAGATGAACATATAGTTGTTTATAAGGTGCACAATTTAACTGTATTTCTCCCTCATATGTTTGATTTGCGTTAAATCGTCTTTTATTTCCGAGGCCTAACATTTCCTTTAATCCTTTGCTTATTTTTAAATCAACGGTCGACGTTAAAAACACTATGCCATTTGTTTCATTTACAGATAATACAATATTATTACTTTGAAATATATCTGCTATTTGTTGGAAACTGTAAAATCCTGAAGGTAAACGTATTGCTTTATCTGTTCCTTTTTGGATAGATTCATCAATTAATTATACCAACCTATGGTATAAGTAAAACTCTTCAATCCAATTCTCTTATTTCCGCATTTATTTTCTATATATTGTTGCAAGTGTATTGTTTTATTAATATCGGAAATTGTATGATACATTTTTTACACATATAAAATGATACCAAAATAATTCAAGTACAATCCCAATGCATCATATAACCACAATACTAAACATACCAAAAACAATATTGAACTTGTAAAACAAACAATTTATGTTAACAAAGATGACCATTTTCCAGTAACGTTTCTTGACTTATTTCAAAAATATCAAAATCCAACATTACACACCAATGAACCGTGGAATACATGGTTTCATTTATCATTTGACTGGTGGCAATGTCAATTAAATTTTGCCGTCTGGTGTGCCACTACAGGATGTGGTGTAAGTTATCAAGACGATTTGCAAAACAAAGGGTTAACTAAAACAGTATATACATTTCATGTTTATTATTTTATTGCTCGTATTTTGAAAGAACTTAAAACACCTTTACCGACAGATGCATTATTCTGTTATTACAAAAACCCATACGACAAAGCAATATACCAAAAGTTATGCAATGAATTCGATGTTTCGCCTAGCACGGATTGGAGGCAAAAACTGGAAAGTAGTTCTAAATGTAGTGGTCTCGGGAGTTACACACAATATTTTAAACCAGATGGAAAATACTGACAAGATCATCGAAGTGATGGGCCATTCTTTAATCCAAATGATAAAATAGAACATATAGTAGATATAAGTGAGGCATGGACAATGTTTATATTAGACAAATCAAAAGGTTTAACAAAACCAGGTGTTGAACGAATTAACGAAAGCATTAGAACGCTTGTATGGGCACTATTAGGAGCACAATCCCAAACACGTGTAGAAATACTAAAAATAGGCACAGAATTTGATGCTCAAAAACAATTCTTAGCAAATGTTCAAGATGCAATTAACAGTCCAATCGATTTGCCTACTCAAATATCAAAATATCAAAATGTATTGAAATACGCAAGAAGTAAAGTTGATTACACATATGGACTTGGTCTCTATATGTCTCCCAGTGATATGATATTACAAATTGGCACTATCGCTGGATATAATAATAAAATTGTAATTGCAACATCGGAGTGCTCGCTTGGTTTCAATAATGATGTAAATGTTAAACCTGTTGCACCTACTACACAACCTGCAACTATACAAGGCACACCAACAAAGAAATCTCTACCAGAACCTGTTGAAAAGAAACAAACAAAGAAATCTCTACCAGAACCTGTTGAAAAGAAACAAGCAACACAACACGAAGACACTAAAACAGCCTTAATAGTAGGAAGTATAGTAATAGGTATTATTGCACTCAGGATTTATTAATATACTCTCTTGCAGCTGCATACAATAATCCTAAAACAAGGACAAGCAACGCCCAGAGATGTTCGCCAAACCAGTTAACCACTTTTCCAGTAGTAGACAACAGCCAAGACACAATGGAACCAATAATACCCGGTAGCGCTGCTGCTGCTTTTCCTGCCAGATTGGCCAATAGTTTACCAAGATTACTTAATTGGTTTTTTATCCAATTTTCTATACCATCTTTTGATGGTGGTTTAGGGGTTATAGGCCCACCACCAGTAGTAGGAATAAAAGTCTCAACAATAACACCAATAATCATTCCAAAAGCAGTTAAAACACTAACATTTGTAATTCCTTGTTCTCTAAATAATGTTTTAATTCTCTCACCTAATGTAGTGTCTTCTTTTAATATCTTGTTGATTGTTTCCTTTATTCTATTTACCTGACTACGTAATTTATCTCTATTAACATTAATTACTTCTAATCTTGCATTTCTCTCAGACTCCAAACCTCTTATTCGCTCATTTATCCTCTCTATTTGAAATTCATCTTTGTCTGCTTTCGCTTGTTCTAATTTATCTTTTTCTTTTGCTAAGTCTGTATTTGTTTCATTCAATTTAACCAATTCGTTTGCAACCTCTTCTTTAACACTTGTCATTGCTTTTAAAATACCATCCATTTCTCTTTTTGTCATATCTGTTTGTGCGCGTGCATTTTTAATTTCTGACAGCTCTAAATTGTCAAAAAGAGATGTAAAAGTGGTCTCAATATTATTTGCAGTGTCTACTACATTTTGCACATCTTTGGTTGAAGATAAATCTTGCATTGGAATGTTTTCCGTTGCAATCTGGTCTCTTGCTTTGGCCAAACTCGCTAATTCTGCTCTACCTTCTTTAATTCTTGTAGCAGGCGGTTGATAATCGGTTATGCCAAGATTATATCTGATAAAATTAACTTTATATTTTTTAAGGATTGTATCAAGTGAATAAAACTGCAGGACGGCATCTGGTTTGCTACTTTTATAAAATGATAAGGGTTTAATTTTTCCATCTTCATCCTCTATACCAAGCAGTGGTCTGCCATATGTATCATTTGTAAGAATCCATCCATTTTCATCTACATCCATTCTTACAGACTCATTATTTCTTTCATAAAATCGTTTCAACATCATTTTTAACAAATCCTTTTGGTGTTCTTCTTTATCCGATCCTGTCAGATCGTCTAGTACTTTATATTGATTATCCAATGTTCTTTGAAATTCATGGTCATCCAAAAAAGTGTCTTTATAATCATCATCGTCATAATCATAATCATCTATGTCAAATGTAGGATTCTCAGGATCAAATTCTTCAGCCATTTTTTATTATTAAATTTTTCCTTTAAAAAATGTCGACCTATGGAAACAAATTAAACCCTTACAGAACAATAAGAGAACCACGTGGCGTAAGAGGAATCCGTCAAAGTGTAGTGGTAACCAATAATCCATCAACTATTGATCAAAATCAACAATTGTTAGTGAGATTCCCCAATCTAAGCGGAAATGATGTTATTGTTCCCGGAACAGCCAAATTAGCATTTGAAATTGAACTAAATTCTAAAGATGCAAATGCCACTATATTTCCAAACATAGGAAGAGCAATAATAAAGAAAACAACAATTAGAATAAGTGGAAATGAAGTTATGTCAATTGATGATAGTGACATCTATCATTGTTATACTGATTTATGGAAAACTCCTACAGAACGATTAAATATGGCATACCAAGGCGTTGGCAAACCAAACATGTTGAAACTTAGAGTGGGTGCAGGAAACGCAACAGCGGATAAAGAGGATCTGGCAATAGCAAGGGCATATGGAAACATGTTTTGTATTCCACTTGATTTTGAATTATTGGAAACCCATACGCCGTTTTATCAAGCAGGCCTCGGGGATAGATTAGAATATGAACTTACATTCAATGATTACATGAAAGTTATTAATTCAGCAGATGCAACTTCAACTTATACAATCAAAAATATTTGTTTGGAATTTGATATGTTTTCTGGAACTGAATTAGCAAGAGAAATAAGTCAGCAAGTCAGTGACAAAATGGTTATTTTATACGATAGAATACTTAGACACAGAAAAATAACAAAGAATAAATCTGATACTCTTTGGAATATTAATTTAAATGTGCCGGCAAGAAGTATGAAAGGGATTCTTATGTTATTCGAAGATCCTGAAAGGACCAGCACAGAAGAATATTATAATCCAGAAATTACAAAAGTGGAAATGACTATAGAAGGGATTCCGAATCAGCTGTACAGTCAAGGAATGAAATCGTACCAACAGTGGGACGAAATGAATAAATTCTTTGCATTAAATTCAAAACGAAATAAAGAAACAAGTATAGTCACTAAAGATTTATATTTTACTGATACAATATTAGAAAAATATCTGACTACTAATTATGCATTATGGTTGGATTTACGCTCAACGGATGATAATATACTTCACGGTTCTGGGAGAAGAATAGAAAATGCCTCAGAAGGTATAACAATACAAATAACGAAAGAAGCAGGAGGAAATGAACCAATAAATGTTTATCTGTTTGTAATACTGGATGCGCAAATCAATTTTGAAGATGGAAGATTTAAAGAAGCTCATTATTAAACAATAGAAATGGAACTACCTAAATATCCACACAGTGCAATTATTTGTGGTCAAACTGGTTGTGGAAAGACTGAATTTGTTTTAGATTTATTTGAATCAGAGTATGCTGGTGTGTTTCAATATATAGTAATACTTTGTCCAACCATTCAATGGAACAAGGCATACAAAAACAGAAGTTGGATTGGTGATGTTAGAAACCCAAAAACAAAAAATATTGAAATCGTAAACCCTGTAATGTCAGATGGAACAGAGAAACTTCAAGAACTGTTACGTTTGTATTTTAAAAAATATGCTGGGAAACCAACCCTGTATATCATTGATGATTGCAGTGCAACAAAAGAACTAACAAAGAAAAAAAGACATGTTGTCCGAACTCGCTTTTTCAGGCAGACATGCAAAACAAACGGTATGGGTTATATCGCAAAGATACAATTCAGTTTTGAAAGATTTAAGAGAACAAACAAAGTGGTTATGTATGTTCTACACAAAAGATAGAGATAGTTTTGAAAATTGTTTGAGAGAGAATGATGTTATTCCTGCATTGGAAGAACGTCAAAGAATAAAGGAAGAATTAAAGAAAAAGAAACATCGTAAATTAATTTTGAAAACCGACCAACCTACTGATTATTGGGTGGTTGATTAAGTAATGCTTAAGTAATGCTTTAGTAATGCTTTAGTAATGCTTAAGTAATGCTTAAAAATAAGCAATAAAAAAGCAATGCTATTGGAAATACTAACAATTACAACAAACACTGCAGTCTTATCAATAGTTGGATATATAATATTTAAATATTTTAAAATTAAAAATAAATTATATAAAATGATCGCCGAAGAATTGTTACAAGATGTTGAGTTACCAGAACAAAGAGATGACCATGAAGACAAAAAAAAGTGAAAGATTATCAGCCATTGTTGCCGGTGGAGGAAGTAAACAATATCTTGGTAAAGACTTACAAATGTCAGACATTGATACAATGACATCAGAAGAAATAAACAAACTATACTGCAGATATGAAGCAAGACTAGGAGCGAGTATGACTAAGACATTGGGTAATTCTTTTATTAACTTATATGTTATGGGTGTGTCAAAATATTTTAATGTTGTTCATCCACCTAAATTAATACAAGACTTAGAGGAAGACCCTTTTATCAATCACCCTTTGACTAGCACATGTTGTGAATTATATTATAAATATGGCATGTATCTTGCTCCTATTACTGCAATGTTAACAACAGCGAGACATATTAATTTTACTGATAAAAAAGGTGAAAATATTGACTTAAAAAAAGATGAGTGAAATAAATGAATAAACGAAAAACCCAAAAAGAGTATCTGCTGGTAAAAAAGGTGCAGAAGCAAAAAGATTAAAAGCTGAATTAAAAAGAAAAGAAATGGAAGCAATGAAAAAAGAAAACATACAATTAAAATCTATAACAAAAGATGATGATGAAGTTAGGGATGAAGTTAAAGAAGTTCAACGTGTAAATATATACAAAAATTACATACCATTATGTATATCAATTGTAGTTGTTGGATTGGGATTATATATTTATAATAAGAAACAAGTTACACCTGCACCTATTCCACCACCAAAGGAAAAGAAAGAAATAGATCCATTTGAGTTTAAGTAATCAAAAACATTCTTATAAAAATGGCAACACAAATTGATGGAAAACAAATAGTAAACATGTTATATCATGCCAGAGTGGAAACACTATTAACGGTTGGATATGCAGAATTAGGAAGAAAACTATTGAGAAGACAACCACCAAAAGTAGATTTTAATATGGCGGATATTGGTATGTTATCTATTGATATATTACTCGCAATGGCTACCAGAGATATGTTGGTTAAGCAAGGAATTATTCCAGCTGATATTATGAAGTAAAAAATGGCGAGTGTAGTGGTGATGATGCTTGGTGGAGCAGTAGTAAATGCCTTTGCTTTTTCGGGTAGTAATTATTTGTTTTCACATATTGGAAAAGATGCAGATAAAGAGAGAGAAAGACATGATAAGGCAGTGGAACAATTAGAAGCAGCACAAGTAAAATGGAGTAGAGAAAGAACACAAAGATTAGATTTTCTAAATAAAAATTACAAAAAGAACATCATGCAGAACAAACATACGAAGATGTTGACCAAGCAATGAAACAATATTATTATGTTACTGGGAAACAATTATCAACTTTACCTTCTGAACCAAAGTTGAGTGATTATTATACCCCATCGGAAGACCAGAAAAATAGAGAGATTGCATTTGTTGTTGGTGGTATGGCATTAACTGGATTTGTTGCATGGAAATTAAATTAAATAAAATACAAATAATAAATACCATAAGGTTGTGTATTTATTCCATTATCACAAATATATCTTTTATCATCGAAAGGAGATAAAGAAATTTTATTTATTTCATTTATAAACATTTCATGTTTGTCAGAATTTAATGTGTACATCTTATTCATTTTTGTTTCATTGTTGAATCAACATTCTTTACAATCATTAAATTTTATATCTTTTTTAATAGTCACTTTACTAATACCTCCCAATTTTTTTTCTTCACTGAAATCACTTAATGTAAAAGAATATGCTTTACTTCTCAGAAAAACTATTTCATTCATAATTTTACCATTTAATTCATCTTTAAATTTACCTATTACCTTTTTATTATCAGGTGAATGAAGATCATGATCCACTGGATAGTCAGATGTATCAAGTACGTCTTTTATTTCTTTCATATCTTCGTAGATGTCTTTAGTTTTAATTGATAAGAATATGCTGTCAGTATTATGGACGATCAAAGGAAACCCACAATTAAAATTTTCAGTTTCTGTAGATAAATCATAAACTATTCTTTTTTGTTTACCTAATGGTATTATCTTTTTTACGTTTGCATATTGTTCTTTTTTGTTATATTTAATTGAAACACATTTGGTTTATCTTCTCTAGTATTGATATTAGTATTATATCCTAGAGAAGTTATAAGATAATGTAAACACGAGAATGTAATTTTAGATTTTTGTGAAAAAGAGAATGCACAATTTTTTCCTTTTTTATAACCATCTCCTTGATAAAATCCTCTGAAAAAGAATAGTTTATAATTGTAATCATTATTAAGAATTTTATAAGGGATGTATTTCTCTTTTTTATCAGTATAAAATTTTTCAAATTTAATTGCCATTAATTTATGATTTCCTTTTGGAATAATTCTATATACTTTAGATGAATTCATACAATCTATTATTTTAAAATCAGTTGGATATAATTCCTTACAGTATTCTAAACATTTATTTAAAAGATTTAGATATTGGTTATTTAGATTCCAAGAATATTTTACTCCCCCTTTAGTTTGATAAATTCCACTAGTTCCATCAGCTAAAAAGAAACCTTCAATAAAAGCTCTTTTTTCTTCTAAAGTTGACGGTTCTAATTTTAAGAAGTCTTCTTTTAAAGGAGGATTATAAGAAATTTTATAATTATCATTGAATAAAAGATTAGTATTTAACGATAAATCTTAAGGTTTAATAATTTCATTATTATCTTTTATTAAAGAATGATCTTCTGTTACATCAACAAATCCTAATGGTGTAACAACTCTAAACATTTCTTTTTCTGTCTCATGTTTAATGATAGTTTTTATTTTATCAAATCCTTTACTCGTCCAAACTTCAATATCTTTTAGTTTATGATAAAATTTATTATTTGAGTATTCATATTCATTAGTAATGTTTTCTATTTTTTCAATAAATACTTTATTTTTATATCTTTAAATAATTGGAGTATCACCAGAAACGGAGTCTGATGCAACTAATTCATTTCTTGGCCATAATTCATTAACTATATTATAATAAAATTGATACATTAATAATTTGCTATAATCTAATACAGCTTGTCCTAAATAAATAGGTTTATTAAATTTAACAGAAGTAACATTATTTACAATTGCAACAAAGTTTTCATTAAAAATTATTGAATCTTTAAAATTAGGTTTGCTTATGTATTTCTTTACTATTTCTTTACTCGTTGTTAATTTAATTTCGCTTCTTCCTCTTATGTTTTCTAATGTTTTTCCATAGAAACTATTATTCATTAATTTCCAGAGATCTTTTTCAAAATTAGATTTAGATTTTATTCTTTGTTCAGTGTTAAAATTAATATACTTCTTTAACCAATCACTTTCTTCAAATGATATTGTTCTGTATACTTTTTTTACTTTCATTCCTAATTTAATATATTTTTTTAGAATACTATAATGAACAACGTATTTATTTTTATTATATAATGTTAATAGTAATTTTTCTTCTTTACTTAATGGTTTATCTCCTAAAATTTTTCTCTGGTAATCTGATAAGTCTTCTTCTTTTATTTTCATTTTCTCAGGAGCTAATGGATATTTCATTGTTTTAAATTTACAATCATTGGGATACTCCAAATCACATTCTATTATACAACCCCTTCCCTCTGGAATATTTAAATAATATTCTTGGTCACTTTCCCATTTAAAATCGCTGGTTGGTAATTTCTTGGACATTGCCCAACCGTATAAATTATTGGCATCAAGATACAATAAATATTTTTCTGTTAAAAAATCATTTAAATTTTTACCATTTTTTAAGTCTTCCAAACATTGTTTCATTTCATTTTTGTCTATTATTCTAATATCTCCATCAATATAGTTAGGTGTATATTTATTATAAGCCTTAACATGTCTAGGCCCTAAAACTCCTGAAAACCCTCCTCTAATACCATTTTCAATCATCAATAACATTTCATAATCAGTTAAAAGTTCTAATTCTATTTTTGTATATTTTAAACCACATTGCCAAGTTAATCCTGGTGCAGAATAACAAAAACATGGATCTATTTCATGATGTTTTAAAAAAAAGTTTCTATAGTTCTCAAAGACATCTGCTAGTATTAAAACATCTGTTTTTAAATAAAGATTTTGATAATCTAAAAACGATTCACACTCGTAAACTTTCCATACTTTTTGTGCATGTTCATATTCTTCATCTGTAATTGTTTTTTGTGTTAGAGTAGAATAAAATTTATCTATAGGAGGTAATTGTTTTTCTTTCAATCTTTCTATTGAATCTATATATTCATAAGGATAAAAGCCTTTTTGTTTTAGTAAAGAAATAGTATCATTAAATTCTTGTTTTAAAATAGGAAAGTCATCTGTTGATTTTGTAACATCTGAAAAACTTTTTAACGTAAACCTATATGAATCTAGAAATCTTAGTTTTTTATAATATGAACCGTAATCTATAGAAATATAATTTTCTGAATTTTTGGATAGAAGTTTTACTTTGTTATAATTATCTTCATATTTCATTAGCTCCTCTATTAAAAAGTGGAAATCATAGTTTGAGCCATTATGAAAGAAAACGGGTATTAGCATTGTTGTTTTACCTTCTTTTGTATTACATGATTGACAAGCTGCTCCTCTATATTTACCAGAAAGATGATTATGTTCTCTTACTTTGTTTTCTGAATCAAATTCCTTTCCACATATATAACATTCTGTTGACTCTTGAAATTCTTTTTCTTGTTGTTCAGTTAAAATTGGTTCTTTCTTTTCATTAAGACGAATATTATAATTTATTTTCTTAAAAATTTTTATTATTTTTTCTACATATTTCTTTGCTGCATCATCACCAACATAAGAAAGGTATTGTGGTTTATAAATTTCTGGATAGTCAGACTGAACATAAATACCATAACTATTAACTGTTTGTTTTCTTATTGGATTAACATATGATTTATTTGTGTCAGGTTGAGAAGTAGGTAAAGGGATATTATTTGATTCAAAATCTGAATAGATAACAAAAGGTAATCTATTTTTGAAATGATAGTTTTTAAATTTAAGAATATTATCTTTCTTTGGCATATTAACTTTACAAAAGTCATGATTGTTACATATATTTTTATGTTTTTCTAATGTTTCTGGTCTTCGAAAACCTTGTAAACAGTTTCTACATGTATGTTGCTTATGTCTATTTTTATCACATAGAAAACTATCTAAATTTTTAATTAAACAGTAATGTGTATTTTCATTTTCTTCTATGTATAAAAGATCAATTATATTTTCATTTTTTTCATTCGAAATATAAACTGGGTATAAAGATTGTGTGTTTGTTTGATCTTCTAATGCAAAAACATTTATAGTTAAATTATTTTGTTTTTCTAATTTTGAGATATCTTTTATTGACACAGGATATTCAATACCTTTCATATTAATTTCATTCTCATAATGTTTATATTTTGTTACTCTCTCTTTATTATTATCTGCAGGATATAATTTAGATAATATTGACCACAAGAAACATTTGTTATCTTTTGTGTTTTCAACATTGACAATATTATGTGATTTAAACTTTAAATGTATATAAGATGAAGCGATCTGATAATTATATTTATATGTCTTTACTTGTACACTTTTAATATTTCTAAAAACAAAACCAGAACCTCTTTCTTGATACTCATCAATCCATGCTTCAAATTTATCTTTCAGGTTATTATAAAATTCATCTACATTATTATTTGATTTAATAACTTCAATAGGATGAGAATAATGACTTTCTATTACATCAAATGCTAATGGTGTATTGAATTCAGAAGTAATTATTATCTTCACTTTAATGGGATATGATTGTATTTTAATTTTATCTTTTAATTTATTAATATAAGCCGTTATATCATCTTCGTCTATGTCATCAATAATAGTTTCATTAATAACATTTTAAATACTTTGGATTTATTTCTTGCCATTTTATTAGAATACAAATTTAATTATGTCTAACGTAATATTTAAAATAATCAGGATTGCGAGAAATAAAATCTTGAAATGCCATTTTATATTTTTCTTTATTATTTTGATAATGTAATTGTTTTCGTTCTCTATCACAATCTTTACATTTTCCTCTATGTCCATCTGGACACGTTTTCTCTTTTGTAAATGAATTAAACGGTTTAAATGTTGAACAATATTTACCAACTTTTCCTTCACTCATTTTATATAAAAATAATTTTAATTATATTAAAAATGGAGCATCCAAAAATTTATTGTTTACGTTGTAAAAAGCATACTGAAAATGATTCAGTGAAACAAGTAACAACAACTAATAATAGACAAATGTTAAAAGGTATATGTTCAGAGTGTGGATCTAACAAAAATAGATTTATATCCGATGGAGAAAAAATAACAAATAAATTAGCAGATGAATTACATCATAGAGTTATAAGATCTTTTGCTAAAAGGCGTGTTTATGTTCATTCAATAGATCAAACATGGGCTGTTGATTTGATAGATATGCAACAATATTCAAAACAAAATAAACACTATAAATATTTATTAGCAGTTATAGATGTTTTTAGTAAATATGGTTGGTTAATTCCATTGAAAAATAAAACAGGAGTAACAGTAAGTGAAGCATTTAAAACTTTATTCAAAGAAAGGAAACCGATGTATATTTGGTCAGATAAAGGATCTGAATTTGATAATCGACAAGTGAAAGAATTGTTAAAAACAAATGAAATAGAATTGTACACAACTGAAAATGAAGAAAAATCTAGTGTAGTAGAACGATGGATAGGAACAATGAAACAACATATGTATAAACATTTTACTGCTCATGAAACTTTTAAATATTATGATATATTTTATAAATTAGTTGAAAATTATAATAATACAGTACATTCTTCTATTAAAATGACACCTGTTGAAGCAAGTAAAGTAGAAAATGAATTAACTGTGTATAAAAATTTATATCCAGAAAAAGAAAAGAAAACTGAAAAAAAAAAAAACTAAATTCAAAGTTGGGATAGAGTAAGAATAGCAAAAAAGAAAGGTCAATTTGAAAAGGGTTATACTACTCGTTGGACTAGAGAAATATTTGTTATTGAAGAAATTTTAAATACAAATCCTGTTACTTATAAAATAAATGATTTAAAAGGTGAAGAAATCAAAGGTAGTTTCTATGAACAAGAATGACAGATTACTGAGTTTTAAGAATTTTTCGAGGGGTCGCCTATAGTGGGTGTTTTTGGGGAGGAGGTAAAAAAAATTTTTAGGGGGTCTGGGGAGGAGCTAAAACAAAATTTTTTTAGGGGTGGTCTGGAAGAGGCTAAAAAAATTTAGGGGGTGGTCTGAAGAAGCAAAAATTTTTTTTTAGTGGGTGGTCTGAAGAAGCTAAATTTTTTTTTTAATGGGGGTGAGCTAAACTCGCCCAAACCCTATACTACTACTGTCAGCTGTGCTGTTTGATTCTTCTTTTTTTTTCCTCGTTGTTAGTTAGTCTTCCTCTTGGTGACATTGGTGGGCTGTAATCTTTGATTGTGTCTTTTCCAGGGTTTCTGTTTCTATATTTCTTTTCATCCAATATTTGGTGGACCGTTAACCCTGAAACTTTACGCGCTTCTCAAGACCATAGCCTTACTTTCTACCCAGTTTCAGCTTGATCCGCTGAAAAATGTAGTAGTTATCCGGAAGCGACAAAGCTTATGGACGGACGGACGGACGTCGACACTATAACGTAATAATTCCGATTCATTTTTGTTTTCAAAATGGGCGTATAATAATAGTAACAATGGCGAAGAAAAGACGAATTCTACACACAATGCCAGTCCCATGATTGAAGAAGAACGAACTGGAAATCACATTTTTATTTAGATGACATAATACAGACACACTACACTAAGGTAGTGTTAAGTAAAATAACAAAAGTAACATGTAACCAAATTATATGAGTCATTTAAGTTTTGTCTACACATTTGCTAATATGTTTTTTTTTCTCAGAATTCGTAAACATTCGAATATTTTATCGGAAATAAGGCAGCGGTTGATAGATAAAGAAAACCTACTATTTCCACAGTCAGTTCCGGTATATCCTTCTAAACACTGGCATTGATATCCGTGGACCAGGTCTGTACATGTAGCTCCATTACGACATGGGTCGGGATCACATTCATTTATATCTGAAGGAACAAACCAACAGCTGACAGGAATTGTCTTGCTTTTTTGTTCAGCCAACACTATACTACTTCTACATAATGAAAACGGCACAAGCGGAAAGTCAAAGGCGCATACTTACAAGAGGGTCCAAACGGCTATCCCAAAATAAAAAATAAGCGATATATGCATGGGAAGTTTAGCTTAAAAACAATAATCCACAATAGAAGGAACGGTTGGTATAATTCCATTTAATTGGGGTGGGTGGGGCGATTGAATCGATTTTACATGGCCACATTCCTCGCCCTTGTTTCTGAAGAATTGCTAACTCATTAGTGCAACATCTCCAAGAACATAAAAATTAAAAGTATTCAGGGATAAAACAACAATATGGACTCAACAGTATGAAATAACTGAAATGCTCAGAGAAAAGAGGACCAGAGGTCGGATTCAGAGTTGTGCTCTGAGTCGTAGCATCAGACAACAACCGATCAATATTTTGTTCTTAATTTGTAAACCTAGGAACTAGTAAAACAGGTTCTTGAAGATCCAAACAACGACAGCTCCAATGGCGACCTCAGTTGGCATGTAAAATCGATCAAAGCCCCACTCCCACCAAGAGTAAATACTTTTAATGACCGTTTAAATGCGGTTCTACTGTTATAGTTGATTATTGTTTTAGTCCGTTTTTCTATGCATGTTTTGTTCATATATTTTTATTTTGCAAAGTCGTTTCTCCGTTTTAGTTTATACCGATGTATTTTAGTTCGATTGCTTATTTGAATCGCTCTAGAACACTCATTCCGGATGTTATAATGCGCGCGAGAGAGAGGCAGTGGCGTTTACATCACTTCTACCCATTTACACTTGGGTGAAGTGGGGAAGTGGCATTACGTATCTTGCCAAAGGACACACCTGGCCGTTTTGTAGGAAATTAACTGCAATTTTGGTTTTCTATTTGTGGCGTGTTTAATACGGTGTCGTTATTTTGTGTGCCTTTCCATGTGAGATATGAGGTAACGGTATAGAAAAATAGAAGTGGAGGCAATGATCAGGAATCGATACAATCAACCCACAGCTCCCACCAGAGACACCAAAAGGAAAGAAACACAAACATGAAACAACATACCATAATGGAAACATCAATAGCGGAAAGCCAAAAGGACAGTTGCTTTCCCACAAAATGGCCAAAAAGCTATCCAAAATAATATAAGCGACACAAACACACAAAGACAAAACATAGCAAAAATAAACCGCGACAGAAGAACCGCCTTGGAACGGTCAGCGGAAACGAATTCCACTGGGGGGCTTAGATCGATTTTACGTGGCCACAATCCTCGCCCTTAATTCCTTCGCGATTTAGACAAATAATTTGTTCAGTCCATATGAAGGCCTCCTTACTCATCACTGCAACATCTGCGTGAACACAAAATAGCATACAACCACAGAGATGAAACAACGGCGAGGACTCGACAGCAAGAAACCACCGAAATGCCGGAGCAAAAGAAAACCAACAGTTAGACTCCGATGGACCCAACCAGAGACAGAGTATCAGGGACCAACCAAGGTTACATTGAATTAGATCGCTCTAATTCTCAGTAAGACTTTACGCTGGAACCGTCATAGAATCTGAGGCCTGACCCACTGGCGTGTAATTAAAGAGGGAAGCAAAGTTGTCAACCGTGATTCGGTTAACTACCATGCATGCAGTCTGTCGTATAACATTTATGTTTTACCCATTCTTTTTATATCGAAGAATGCTTTTACGAACTTGGGTGCTGAAGTCATTGCGGTAACATATTTTTCTGAATTGATATACTAAGTCACCATTTAATTCGGGTTTCGATCGACCTTGTTGCAGAGGAGATTTAAATCCAATATTGAATTTTTAAATTGAATCAGAATGACGTCTATAAAATTTGAAAAGAATCCTGATTATAGTTCGATTCCGATAGGACTTTTTTGCAGAGATTTAAGATTGAAGTCAAACATTTAATCTTGAAATTAAATAAACATGACATTAACCTGATTAAGAAGTAAATACTTCACCGTAATGAAAAAGCCACAAGCAGAATGCTATAAAGCAGTAACTTTCCCACAAAAAGGTCAAACGGTTATCCAAAATTAAAAGAATCAGCAATATATACATTAAGTTACAATTCAATAAAGTACAATACAATACTTTTATTTATCCAATCAAGGGCCATTATTGGCATATACACAGCATAACTCAATAAACATAAGAAAACACATTTGCAATGTGTTGAAATAAGCTTGATAAAATTAACCTGATTCGACATGAAAATGATTTGAATAACAGCAGAGAATACAATTCCTCGTATGCGCATTATCATCGGTCATAAACAGTCAACTTATTAAAAACATTCAAAAAAACTATCGGAACTTCAGAAGCGGTATATTACATCCATATATTGCAGTAGAGCGATATACTATACGCATATATTGCAGGAGAGGATTAGTATATGCAACTTTGCTTGTTTTCTAATCCTGTTGATCTTTACTAGTATGTTACATTCTTGTTATAAATCGGTAATTGAATTAATAAAATATTGTTTACACTAAATAAATTATAGGGAGTTAAGCGGAGTTTGATAGTGTTACTCTCTTCAGACATCTCGATACAATTAACCCACACCTCCATCAGAGACAACAAAGGGTAATAAACAACAAGAGGCTCAATGAGCCTAAACCGCTCACCTGAGGAACTTAAGTTTTAACAATTCACAGACTTGACTACTAAATCTGCTAATAGAATCCAGCCAATTGACCCTAACAGGATATAAGTCATCATTATTGCATTGCATTCCAAATTTGAGACTTCTAGCTTCTATAGTTCCTGAGAAATCTTTGACGAAAATTTAACATTGGTCAAAATGGAGAGAAAGAAGAATGAAAGAACAGATGAACAAATAAGCTGAGAAAGCCCAATGTCTCTTACACAAAATAAGTCATCATTATTCTATTGAATACCAAATTTGATGCTTCTAGCTTTTATAGTTCCTGAGAAATCTTTGATTAAAAATTTAACATTGGTCTATTATCTCTATATGGAGAGAAAGAAGAATGAAGGAACAAATGAACCAGACTAGCTCCAAAACCTAATGCAGCCTTTCCCCTTGCCCAATGGTGCTACACATAAAATTTAAACAAGATTGGTCGACTGCCTTCTAAGATATGCTTCATTGAAAATGTGGACGACGGATGGACGGACGACAGACGACGGACTCCGGGGCCTTGGTAAACTATCAGCTCACTGGAGCCTTTGGCTCAGGTGAGCTAAAAATTCAAAGTAGAAGTAAAACAAAGATCAGGAATTGATACAATTCAAGTCGCTTTTTCTGTCACAACATTTTCCCTACGTTAAGTCTATGGGCAATTTTTTTGTCTCTCAAGGTCACGTAACTCCGAGGTCAATATTCCGATTCGGCCGAAAATCGAACTTAACCGAGATTTTATGCCTGTCCTCGTTACCTGCAAGTTTGAAGCTGATATGAATAAAAATAAAGTTGCTATCGTGGTCACAACGTTTTTTTTATGCTCAAGGTCAGGTAACTCCAAGGCAAATATTCCGATTCGGCCCAGAATGGAACTTAACCGAGATTTTATGTCTGTCCTCGTTACCTGCAAGTTTGAAGATGATCTGAAAAAAATTCAAGTCGCTATCGTAGTCGCAACATTTTCCCTAATTAAGTCTATGGGCAAATTTTTTGTCGCTCAAGGTCACGTAACTCCGAGGTCAATATTCCGATTCGGCCCAAAATTAAACTTAACCGAGATGTTATGCCTGTTCTCGTTACCTGCAAGTTTGAAGCTGATATGAATGAAAATAAAGTTGCTATCGTGGTCACAACGTATTTTTTATGCTCAAGGGCAGGTAACTCCAAGGTAAATAATCCGATTCGGCCCAAAATCGAACTTAACCGAGATTTTATGTCTGTCCTCGTTTCCTGCAAGTTTGAAGCTGATCTGAAAAAAATTCAAGTCGCTATCGTAGTCACAACATTTTCCCTATGTAAAGTCTATGGGCAAATTTTTTGTCGCTCAAGGTCATGTAACTCCGAGGTCAATATTCCGATTCGAATTTAACTGAGATTTTATACCTGTCCATGTTACCTTCAAGTTTGAAGCTGATCTGAATAAAAATAAAGTTGCTATCGTGGTCACAACGTATTTTTTTATGCTCAAGGGCAGGTAACTCCAAGGCAAATAATCCGATTCGGCCCAAAATCGAACTTAACCGAGATTTTATGTCTGTCCTCGTTACCTGCAAGTTTGAAGATGATCTGAAAAAAAATTCAAGTCGCTATCGTAGTCGCAACATTTTCCCTAATTAAGTCTATGGGCAAATTTTTTGTCGCTCAAGGTCACGTAACTCCGAGGTCAATATTCCGATTAGGCCCAAAATTTAAATTAACCGAGATGTTATGTCTCTCCTCGTTACCTCCAAGTTTGAAGCTGATCTGAATAAAAATAAAGTTGCTATCGTGGTCACAACGTATTTTTTATGCTCAAGGGCAGGTAACTCCAAGGCAAATAATCCGATTCGGCCCAAAATCGAACTTAACCGAGATTTTATGTCTGTCCTTGTTACCTGCAAGTTTGAAGCTGATCTGAAAAAAATTCAAGTCGCTATCGTAGTCACAACATTTTCCCTATGTAAAGTCTATGGGCAAATTTTTTGTCGCTCAAGGTCATGTAACTCCGAGGTCAATATTCCGATTCGAACTTAACTGAGATTTTATGCCTGTCCACGTTACCTGCAAGTTTGAAGCTGATCTGAATAAAAATAAAGTTGCTATCGTGGTCACAACGTATTTTTTTATGCTCAAGGGCAGGTAACTCCAAGGCAAATATTCCGATCCGGCCCAAAATCGAACTTAACCGAGATTTTATGTCTGTCCTCGTTACCTGCAAGTTTGAAGATGATCTGAAAAAAAATCAAGTCGCTATCGTAGTCGCAACATTTTCCCTAATTAAGTCTATGGGCAATTTTTTTGTCGCTCAAGGTCACGTAACTCCGAGGTCAATATTCCGATTCGGCCCAAAATTGAACTTAACCGAGATGTTATGCCTGTCCTTGTTACCTGCAAGTTTGAAGCTGATATGAATAAAAATAAAGTTGCTATCGTGGTCACAACGTATTTTTTATGCTCAAGGGCAGGTAACTCCAAGGCAAATAATCCGATTCGGCCCAAAATCGAACTTAACCGAGATTTTATAACTGTCCTCGTTACCTGCATGTTTGAAGCTGATCTGAAAAAAATTCAAGTCGCTATCGTAGTCACAACATTTTCCCTATGTTAAGTCTATGGGAAAATTTTTTGTCGCTCAAGGTCACGTAACTCCGAGGTCAATATTCTGATTCGGCCCAAAATCGAACTTAACCGGGATTTTATGCCTGTCCTCGTTACCTGCAAGTTTGAAGCTGATCTGAATAAAAATAAAGTTGCTATCGTGGTCACAACGTATTTTTTCATGCTCAAGGGCACGTAACTCCGAGGTCAATATTCCGATTCTGCCCAAAATCGAACATAAGCGAGATTTTATGCCTGTCCTTATTATCTGCAAGAATGAAGTCGATCAGAAAAAAATTGACGGAGCTAGAGTGATGAATAGTTTTTTCCTATGTTAAGTCTATGGGAGCTATATGTTGCCATGGTAACCAGAGTTCCACTCAGATCTGCATGAAAACCTTATGCAGTCTTTCCACTTGCCCAATAATGTTACACATGAAATTTGATCAAAGTCGGCCAAGTAGTCTTCAAGATATACATTTTTGAAATTCACATTAACCCTTATGCAAAAATGCACAAGGGCAGGTAACTCCTAAGTGTATGATCCGATTCTGCCAATTATCGAACTTGACCGACATTTCATGGCTGTGCTGGTTATCTGTAAGAATGAAGCCAATCCGAACAAAATTGAAGCAGCTACAGTGATGACAACATTTTCCCCATATTAAGTCAATAGGCAATTTTTCGGGCGCTCACGGGGACGTAACTCTTGAGTGAATTATCTGATTCGGCCAAAAATCGAACTTGACCGAGATTTTATGCCTGTACTGGTTATCTGCAACAATGAAGTCGATCAGAAAAAATTGACGGAGCTAGAGTGATGACAAGCTTTTTCCTATGTGAAGTCTATAGGAGCTAGATGTTGCCATGGCAACCAGAGTTCCACTCATATCTGCCTGAAAACCTAATGAAGCCTTTCCACTTGCCCAATAATGCGACACATGAAATTTGATCAAAGTTGGCCAAGTAGTCTTTAAGATATACATTTTTGAAATTCCCATTAGCCCTAATGCAAAAACACACAAGGGCAGGTAACTCCTAAGTGAATGATCCGATTCTGCCAGTTATCGAACTTGACCGAGATTTCATGGCTGTGCTGGTTATCTGCAAGAATAAAGCCAATCTGAAAATAATTGAAGCAGCTACGGTGATGACAACATTCTCCCCATGTTAAGTCAATAGGCAATTTTTTCAACGCTCAAGGGCACGTAACTCCTGAGTGAATAATCCGATTCAGCCCAAAATCGAACTTGATCGAGATTTCATGCCTGTCCTCGTTATCTGCAAGAATGAAGTCGATCAGAAAAAGATTGACGGAGCTAGAGTGATGACAAGCTTTTTCCTATGTTAAGCCTATGGGAGCTCTTTGTTGTTGTGGCAACCAGAGTTCTCATCCGATCTGCACGAAAACCTAATACAGCCTTTCCCCCTACCTGATGATGGTTCATATGAAATTTGATCAAGGCCGGCCCACTGGTTCCAGAGATTTACTTCGTTGAAAGTGTGGACGACGGACGACGGACGCCGGACGCCGGCTCGTTATATACTAATACCTCACATGAGCCTTCGGCTCAGGTGAGCTAAAACATGAAATAACTAGAACCTAATGGAATTATCAATAGCGGAAAGCCAAAAGAACAGATACTTTCCCACAAAACGGCCAACTACATAGCTTATATATTTATCACCACCATCTGACAACTATGTCGGGGCGTCGACACTTTGGCTCAGTGGTTAGAGAATTCAACTTTCACCCGAGCGGCCGGCTTCGAATGTCAAAGGAGGTCTGGACTTTTTTTCAGCTATGTTTCATTTCTTTGTCACGGCTTTCGTGTCTTAAGATGGTACTCGTCCGGAATCAGACATTATTTTGCCGAAAATGCCTATGTGACGAAAAGGGCTTCTTTGGACTTATAATTCAATGTAATGTTGGTTGGTGCCTAATGCTATCTCTGGTGGGGCCCATCGGAGACTAACTGTTGGTTTTCTTTTGCTCCAGCATTTCAGTCGTTCAGGTCTGTCGAGTCCTCAACGTTGGTTCATCTCTGGGGTTGTCTGATTTTTGTGTTCAGGGAGATGTTGCACTGATGAGTTAGGAGGCCTTCATGCAGGTTGAACAAATACTTTTTCTAAATCGCGATGGAAGTAAGGGCGAGGATTGTGGACATGTAAAATCGATTTAAGCCCCCCTCCAAACCCAGTGGAATTCGTTTCGCTGACCGTTCCAAGGAGGTTCTTCTGTCGCGGTTTATTTTTGTTATGGTTTGTCTTTGTGTGTTTGTGTCACTTATATTATTTTATTTTGGATAGCCAATTGGCAATCTTGTGGGAAAGTAACTGTCCTTTTGGCTTGCCGCTTTTGATGTTTCTATTAGGGTCTGTTGTTTCATGTATGTGTTTCTTTCTCTTTGTTGTCTCTGATTGGAGCTGTGGGTTAATTGAATCGATTCTTGATCATTGCCTCCACTTCTATTTCTAATGTTGGTTAATTTTAATGTAGCTTCATCTAGCTTTATAGGAATTTCCGTTGGGGCTCTTCATGTTGTGTGTGGTTATGGTTTATTATTATTTTTATTTAATTTTCATTTATTGTGCCTGTTGCACATTGTTCACCTCATTTGGGGAAGAGGGAGCTGTATGCTGTGCTGTTTGATTCTTTTTTTTCCTCGTTGTTAGTTAGTCTTCCTCTTGGTGACATTTGAAGGCTGAAATCTTTGATTGTGTCTTTTCCAGGGTTTCTGTTTCTATATTTCTTTTCATCCAATATTTGGTGGACCGTTAACCCTGAAACTTTACGCGCTTCTCAAGACCATAACCTTACTTTCTACCAAGTTTCAGCTTGATCCGCTGAAAAATGTAGTAGTTATCCGGAAGCGACAAAGTTTATGGACGGACGGACGGCCGTCGACACTATAACATAATACTTCCGATTCATTTTGTTTTCAAAATGGGCGTATGATAATAGTAACGATGACGTAGAGAAGAAGAATTCTACATACAATGCCAGTCACATGATTGAAGAAGAACGAAAAGGAAACCACATGCAGATTTAGATGACATAATACAGAAATACAACACTAAGGTATTGTTAAGTAAAACAACAAACGTAACATATAACCAAGTTATATGAGTCATTTAAGTTTTTTATCAATACATTTGCTAATATGTTTTTTTCTCAGAATTCGTAAACATTCGAATATTTTATCGAAATAAGGCAGAGGTTGATAGATAAAGAAAACCTACTATTTCCACAGTCAGTTCCGGTATATCCTTCTAAACACTGACATTGATATCCGTTGACCAGGTCTGTACATGTAGCGCCATTACGACATGGGTCGGGATCACATTCATTTATATCTGAAGGAACAAACCAATTACTGGCAGGAATTGTCTTGCTTTTTTGTTCAGCCAACACTATACTACGTCTACATAATGAAAACGGCACAAGCGGAAAGTCAAAGGCGCATACTTACAAGAGGTTCAAAACGGCTATCCCAAAATAAAAAATAAGCGATATATGCATGGGAAGTTTAGCTTAAAAACAATAATCCACAATAGAAGGAACGGTTGGTATAATTCCATTTATTTGGGGTGGGTGTTGCGATTAAATCGATTTAACGTGGTCACAGTCCTCGCCCTTGTTTCTGAAGAATTGCTTACTCATTACTGCAATATCTCCAAGAACATAAAAATTAAAAGAATTCTGTGATAAAACAACAATATGGCCTCAACAGTATGAAATCACCGAAATGCTTGGAGAAAAGAGGACCAGAGGTTGGATTCCGAGCTGTGCTCTGAGTCGGAGCATCAGACACCAACCGATCAATATTTTTTTCTTAATTTGTAAACTAAGGAACTAGTAAAACAGGTTCTTGGAGATCCAAACAACGACAGCTCAAAGGGCGACCTCTGTGGGCATGTAATATCGATCAAAGCCCCACTCCCACCCAGAGTAAAAACTTTTAATGACCGTTTAAATGCGGTTCTACTGTTATAGTTGATTATTGTTTTAGTCCGTTGTCTATGTATGTTTTGTTCATATATTTTTATTTTGCAAAGTCGTTTCGCCGTTTTAGTTTATACCGATTTATTTTAGTTCGATTGCGATAAAAGCTTCATGCTTATTTGAATCGCTCTAGAACACTCATTCCGGATGTTATAATGCGCGCGAGAGAGAGAGAGGCAGTGGCGTTTACACCACTTCTACCCATTTACACCTGGGTGAACAGGGGAAGTGTCATTACGTATCGAGCCAAAGGACACACTTGGCCGGTTTGTAGGAAGGTTACTGCACTTTTGGTTTTCTATTTGTGACGTGTTTATTACACCATCATCATCATCAACGGATTTTTTATTAACGTGCAGGTACAGGGGCAGCGTCCACATAAGTGGGCCCCTTCCAGGTAGCTTGCTTGCTGCACGCATGGCAGATCTTACACCAAATCTGCAGGCTTGTCTATCATGAGGATCGATAGCAGAGAGCTTCCATTCTCTGCAATCTCATCTGTTAGCTGCTTCCAGGTCATCTTGGGCCTTCCTGGCCCCCGCTTTCCACCAACCTGTATGTCACAGGCAGTTTTGACTGCGCCGTTAGAGCGTTCCACATGTCCATACCAGCGAAGTCTTCTCTCTTTCAGGATGAGGTCCAGGTCCTCAATGCCTAGACGCTCAAGTAACTCACTGGACCTGATGGGGACAGTGTCCTGTGGCTTGACATTGCAGATCTGTCTGATCATTGCCCTGTCATTTCGCTGTAGACGTTGGAGGTTTGGCTTTGTTAATGGCCATGTCTAACTGGCAGTGAGCAATTCGCTCCGCACACAAGAGCTATACACACGGCCACGTGTCTTGAACGAGAGGTGGCGGGAAGAGAGAACTGGTAGCAACTCCTTGAATTTCTTCCATGCTGTTTTCACACGTGATGTAGTTGAAAGGTCGCAACCACCCGCTGCAGAGAGCATATCACCTAGGTAGCAGAAGGAAGTTACAACCTCCAGCTTGTCGGATCCGACTTGGACATCTCTCTGTGGTCTGCCGTCTAAGGGGCGTGCAGTTCCTTGGCACCATGTACACCTGTAATCAGGGTCCTCTATCAAGCGTTTGAGCCCACTGCATTTCTTGTGAACCCAGAACTTGCAGCCATTACAAAAGATACTGTTGCTGCCCACTCCAGTGCGACATACAGCGCACGGGAACTGGCCTGTACTCTGCAAGAGGTCCAGACCTGTACCACAGATCATGATCTTTGTCTTTCCTGCATTCACTCTCAGCCCTTTCGCCTCCATTGCGTCTTTCCAAGTTAAGAGCCTCTTGACACATTCCTCAAGGGATTCAGCTATGGCTAAACTCCTTAATCAGGGTTATCGGTACCATAAACTACGCAAAGCCTTTTCAAAATTTTATAGACGCCATTTATTTCAAAATTTAATATTGGACTTAAATCTCTTCTGCAACAAGGTGTATCGGAACCCGAATTTTATTGTGACTTAGTATATAAATTCAGAAAAATATATAACCGCAATGACTTCAGCACCCAATTTCGTAAAATCATTCTTCGATATAAAAAGATTGGGTACAACATGTATGTTATGCGACAGACTGCATGCATGGTAGTTAACCCAATCACGGTTGGCAACTTTGCTTCCCTCTTTAATTGCACGCCGGTGGGTCAGGCCTCAGATTCTATGACGGGTCCAACGTAAAGGCTTGTTGAGAATTAGAGAGATCCAATTCAAGGTAATGTTGGTTGGTGCCTGATGCTCTGTCTCTGGTTGGGCCCATCGGAGTCTAACTGTTGGTTTTCTTTTGCTCCAGCATTTCAGTGGTTTCTTGCTGTCGAGTCCTTACCGTTGTCTCACCTCTGTGGTTCTTTGATTTTTGTGTACTGATGAGTTAGGAGGCCTTCATGCGGACTGAACAAATTATTTGTCTAAATCGCGACGGAAGTAAGGGCGAGGATTGTGGCCACGTAAAATCGATTTAGCCCCCCACCCCCACCCCCCCCCCCCCCCAAGTGGAAATCATTCCACTGACCGTTCCAAGGCGGTTCTTCTGTGGCGGTTTATTTATGGTGTTGTTTGTTATTTACTGTGTGTATCACTTGTGTCTTTTTATTTTGGATTGCCATATGGCCATTTTGTGGGAAAGTAACTGTTCTTATGGCCTTCCTTTGGTTAGGTTTCTATTATGGTCTGGTCGCTTAATGTTTGTGTTTCTATCCCCCTGGTGTCTTTGATGGGTGGAGTAAGTTAATTGTATCGATTCCTGATCTTTGTTTTACTTCTACTTTGCATATCAGGGCTGTTTTGTTTGTGCCGTGTGGCGGCTGTAAAAGGTCTCCCCGTACATACAGTTAATGCTCTTATTTTTCCAATCCTCAGGGATTGCTTATGCAATTGCTTTTCACTGTTCCATCAATTGACATCCTTTAGATACCTGTTGAAGGTCATTATTAAACCGATGTTCGTTCCTCGTTGTATAACAACTGCTTGTTTGACTTCCCTGAACTTTAAGTAGACTTAGATGTTTTGTGGGCTTTTGTTGTACCTTCCTTCTATTCGAAGGAATTATCTTCAGTAATTTTATATGCTGTTTTACATAATGACCGGTATGAAGATCGCTTTAGTTTTGACGGTATCATAACCTTCTAAACCCACATGAGTATCACAAATACATTTAAAATATCAATATCACCCCTTAGGTTACACTCTGCTTCTTCTGTACGGATTCCCCATTCTATTAAGAACTTTAATACTATGTTGCCTTCGGTTTTGGTTAGACCCTTAAATTTGTCTTCTGTAACTTCAGTTAATCTCAATGGAGCAGGCAATACCAATGTTTTGGGAGTAGTCTTCGTATAAGACTATCTCCTCTCAAATCGCCCATCTTTCGAAAATATACTAATCCGTGGAAAAGAAGTGGAATGTATCCTAGTATTTCTAAGTGCAATGCCAAAAGGTGCAGATGTTGTTCGCATTTAAGCACTGCGTCTACCGTTACTTCATCTGTAAACGGTAGACGCTTCTCTGTAGTTAACATGTCTGATTTGACATGACAGTCTACAGATTTAATTTATCTAATTACATGACGTGCTGCAAACTGTAATATGCAGTACGTCGGTCAAACTAACCGCGTGCTTAAAACTAGACTGAACGAGCATTATCGTAGAATGAGTAAGCCTAAGAAAACTGACACTTTCTTGTACCGTCACTTTCGACGTTCAGGTCATTCTGTAAATAACATTGTTATGCAAACAGTGGAAAAACTTTATTACGATGCAAATTCTACATCGAGATTCAAAATAATCAAAAGACATGAAGCTGAACTAAAATGGATTAAATTTTTACAGGCTCCTTTTCCACTGGGATTTAATGACAATATTTATCATGAGGGTAATATTTCCAGAATGCCGGATTTTGATATTTTCTCGCTCCTGGAATGTCGAAAACGCAGAACAAGATCTCACGGCACCAGGAAAAATGGTAACTTTAAACGTAAATCACGTGCGTTTATACGAAACAATACTAGACTGAAGTGACTGTCAATTATATTATTAAATCATGGACGCCACTCTATGCTTTCATTTTTAAGTTCATTACCCGTTTCTGTTTTACGTCTTCACGACAGCGAGGCGAATAAATTCTACGATAGTTCTCATCAGTTATATGATACAGCTCTCTTAACTAGAGGCTATACTCAGCATACTCTCCGTCCTTACATTGATTCTGAAATTAATCATAAACGCCATTTCTTCAAAATATCCTTCATTAATAAGGGTATGGATTTTATAGATTTGCCCAGTATCTTCCGTGAGTGATCGGTGCTTTCTTCCATTCCTGCTTATTTTCAAAATACTGAAACACCTATAATTTGCTATAAATATAACAAACCTGTTAGATCTATCATTTTTAATTTCAATAAACTTGCTTCAGTCTTTAGCTGAAGAGAGAGCTATAGTAGATAAACATGTTTGTCTTTCAGCAACCAAGTTTGCTGTGTGTGTTAACGAAGGCCAAGACAAGCTTCCTACGCTATACTGGTTTCCAAAACTTCATAAAAGACCTTACAAAGCACGGTTTATTGCAAATTCTAGCTCTTGCACTACCACTTAACTTTCTAAATTATTACCTTCTTGTCTTACTGCTATTAAAACGCATGTAATTAAATATTGTGATAAAGTCTTTGAAAGATCAGGAAGAAATCTGTTTTTGTCTATAAAAAATTCGAATGAGGTTTTAAATAAATTGAAATCCAGACATTTTCGTGCTTCAGGTCTGTCTACTTACTATTTTTCTACTCTTTACACTACACTTCTCATAATCTTATAAAAGAAAAGCTTAATGATTTAATTGAATGGGCTTTTCACAGAGAGGATTCTCTCTATCTTGCATGTAATGTCAGAAATGCATTTTTCACTTCTAAAGAGCATAAGAATTATACACTTTGGTCATGTCAGAAAGTGTGTGATGCCCTCACCTTTCTACTTGACCATATTTATATTAGATTCGGTACTAAGTTATTTAGACAAATTGTGGGTATTCCGATGGGTACGAATTATGCACCTCTTGTGGCTGATCTGTTCTTGTTTTGTTATGAAAGAGACTCATTTTTGATTTTTATTCATGTTGTCGCTTTCCAGTGATCACCAATCTGAAATTATTGAAGCTTTTAGCTCCACTTCTAGATATTTAGATGATTTATTAAATATTGATAATACATATCTCGATGGTTTGATCAGTCAGATTTACCCCCCCCCCAGAACTTCAGTTAAATAAAGCAAATTCTTCTGATACCGAGGCCCCATTTTTGGATTTACATCTATCTATTGTAGATGGATTTGTTTCGTGCAAAATTTATGATAAACGCGATGCCTTTTATTTTGAGATTGTAAATTTTCCTTTTTTGGATGGTGATGTTCCTCGTGCGCCATCCTATGACGTTTATATTTCGCAATTAATTCGATTTGCTAGAGTGTGTAGTCATGTAACTGACTTCAACACTCGTAATAAATTATTAACGGCTTAACTCCTTAATCAGGGTTATCGGTACCATAAACTACGCAAAGCCTTTTCAAAATTTTATAGACGCCATTCTGATTTAATTTCAAAATTCAATATTGGACTTAAATCTCTTCTGCAACAAGGTCTATCGGAACCCGAATTTTATGGTGACTTAGTATATAAATTCCGAAAAATATATAACCGCAATGACTTCAGCACCCAATTTCGTAAAATCATTCTTCGATATAAAAAGATTGGGTACAACATGGAAGGTAATGTTGGTTGGCGCCTGATGCTCTGTCTCTGGTCGGGCCCATCGGAGTCTAACTGTTGGTTTTCTTTTGCTCCAGCATTTCAGTGCTTTCTTGCTGTCGAGTCCTCACCGTTGTCTCACCTTTGTGGTTCTTTGATTTTTTTGTTCACGGAGATGTTGCAGTGATGAGTTAGGAGGCCTTCATGCGGACTGAACAATTTTTTTGTCAAAATCGCGACGGAAGTAAGACGAGGATTGTTGTTTGTTACTTACTGTGTGTATCACTTGTGTCTTTTTATTTAGGTTGGCCATATGGCCATTTTGTGGGAAAGTAACTGTCCTTATGGCCCTCCTTTGTTTAGGTTTCTATTATGGTCTGGTCGCTTAATTTTTGTGTTTCTTTCCCTTTGGTGTCTTTGATGGGTGGAGTAAGTTAATTATATCGATTCCTGATCTTTGTTTTACTTCTATTATGATGACAAGGTCATCAGCATTAAGGTCCTCCCAAGGGACTCCAGAGCGGAACTCGCATGACAAGGCTTCAAGCACAATGATGAAAAGCAGTGGACGGAGAACAAAGCCTTGATGAACACCCACCTTCACCTCGAATTCTTCACTGTAACCATCACCAACGCGGACACGGCTCCAAGCATAAGCATACATCCTTTGGACCAGTTTCACAATCTACTCGTCCACTCCAAGTTTTCTTAGTGCCCACCAGATGACTTTCCTAGGCACTCGATCAAATGCCTTCTCCAGGTCTACAAAAGCCATGTAGAGTCTCTATCTATCTATCTATCTATCTATCTATCTATCTATCTATCTATCTATCTATCTATCTATCTATCTATCTATATATCTATCTATCTATCTATCTATCTATCTATCTATCTATCTCTTGCAGCTGCCGTACAACAAAAATTGCGTCTGTTGTGCCTCTTCCTGGGACGAAGCCAAACTGGGAATCGTCGATGGACACCAACTGCCTAATGAGGCCATCCACAATCCTCTCCAGGACTTTCATGACCTGTTCTGTCAGCTTGAGACCACGGTAGTTGCCCCGTTCCAATGCATCGCCCTTGCCCTTGTAGAGACAGACAATGAAACTCTGTTCCCAGTCAGAGGGTACCTTCCCATCACGGATGATTGCAGCTGCAAGGTCGCGGATCATCGAGGCACCCGCATCACCTGTAGCTCTTATCATCTCCACCACTATGCCAGAGGGACCCGGTGCTTTGCCAGTCTTCATCTGAGAGATAGCCTTCTTAACCATATCAATAGTGATTGGGATGGGTGGCCCTTCCACTGGTGGTTCAACAGACAGGTGGTCTGGGTCCCAGTCGAACTCAACATTGAGAAGCCTTTGGTAGTGTTGTAACCAGGCCCTCTGCTTTGAGTCTTCACTCTCTGACATCTCCCCTGCATCATTCTTTACTGGTTTGTCACCTACAACACTACAACATCGGCATTCTCTCTTCTCATCTGGTTAGCAAGGCGGTATACTTCTGAGGACTTAGGGTCAATATTCTTGTAGATCTCCTTCTCAGCTTCTTGGCGAGCATGGTGCACCGCTCGTCTGGCTATGCGTTTGGCCGCAAGATGTGATGCACGGGTGCCCTTTCCAGTCTTCCAAGCTTTAAAGGCTTGCCGCTTGGCTGCAATGACCTTATTAACAGCCTCATTCCCCCACCAGGTTTCGCGACGCCAGCGGTGGGGCCGAGTTGTGCCACACACCTCTTCAGTTGTCTTGATGTTGTTCGCTATATCCTCAGTGGTAGCATCTGCTACACCAGCTGAAGCACTGAAATGCTGGCTGAAATCCTCCTGGAAGCAATTTCTTGTCTGAGATTCTTTCAGCTTCCAAACTTTTAGTCTGGGGGTGAACTTGCGCTTGGGCTTTGGTGGCACATCAATCCTCATGTCGCATATAAGTGGCTGATGTTGCATGGCATGTGATGTGTTTATTACAGTGCCGTTATTTTGTGTGCCTTTCCATGTGAGGTATGAGGTAATGGTATAGAAAATAGAAGTGGAGGCAATGATCAGGAATCGATACAATCAACCCACAGCTCCCATCAGAGACACCAAAGGGAAAGAAACACAAACATGAAACAACATACCATAACGGAAACATCAATAACGGAAAGCCAAAAGGACAGTTACTTTCCCACAAAATGGACAAAAGGCTATCCAAAATAAAATAATATAAGCGACACAAACACACAAAGACAAACCATAACAAAAATAAACCGCGACAGAAGAACCGCCTTGGAACGGTCAGCGGAAACGAATTCCACTGGGGGTTTAAATCGATTTTACGTGGCCACAATCCTCGCCCTTAATTCCATCGCGATTTAGACAAATAATTTGTTCAGTCCGCATAAAGGCCTCCTAACTCATCACTGCAACATCTCCGTGAACACAAAATATCATACAGAGATGAAACAATGGTGAGGACTCGACAGCAAGAAACCACCGAAATGCCGGAGCAAAAGAAAACCAAGAGTTAGACATCGATGGGCCCCACAAGAGACAGACTATCAGGCACTAACCAGCGTTACAGTGAATTAGATCGCTCTAATTCTCAGTAAGCCTTTACGCTGGAACCGTCATAGAATCTGAGGCCTGACCCACCGGCGTGCAATTAAAGAGGGAAGCAAAGTTGTCAACCGTGATTGGGTTAACTACCATGCATGCAGTCTGTCGTATAGCATTTATGTTGTACCCAATCTTTTTATTTCGAAGAATTATTTTACTAAATTGGGTGCTGAAGTCATTGCGGTTACATATTTTTCTGAATTGATTTACTAAGTCACCATAAAATTCGGGTTTCGATAGACCTTCTTGCAGAAGAGATTTAAATCCAATATTAAAATTTGAAATTTAATCGGAATAGCGTCTATAAAATTTTGAAAAGAATCCTGATTATAGTTTGCATTCCGATATGACTTTTTGATATTGAAGTCAAACATTTAATCTTGAAATTAAATAAACATGACATAAAAATAAAAAATGAGTTCCTTTAAGAGCAATGAAAATATTCATAAGAAAAAAGATGGGTCATACTACGTAGTTTCGGCTTATAAAGCCTCATCAGTGACCCTGTAATGATCCGGCAACGAAGGCCGGAGGAAACATACTGCAATTTGGCGAATTTCGAATAGGCAGTCGATTCAAAGACTTATATACATCAAAATGGGGTCCAAATAATTAAAAACCTGTCTAGAATATGAGTCTAAACCAATAACTTATTTCTGATTGCTCAGATTATTTACGCTGATCTCAAAGGACCAAAAGTAAAATAAAATAAAAGTAAACCTGATTAAGAAGAAAATCAGTCAGAGAAGATACAGCTCCTATGAAACTCATACACTAAATCCTTATAAAATTCTTCACTTGACTTTGATTTCAATTCATAAAACATCTTACCAGTTTCACATTCAGCAACAGTAAATTCAGTTGCACATTGATAACTTTATCTGTACATGGACATGACAAGGATCGGGATCACCTCTATTGACGCTTTTCATACACTTATTATATTATTTCAGTAACGATCGTGAAGAGTAGAAAATATATTTATTACGTCCTTCTTACTTATTGCTAGAATACTATTTGTGAGTTATAATAAACGTTCTAATAAACTAGCGTTAGTTAAGCGCATATCTAAAAATGGTACCTTACCGTTTTCACAATCTGTTCCAGTATATCCTGCTAAACACTGACATTGATATCCGTTGACAAGGTCTGTACATGTAGCTCCATTTTGACATGGATCGTGATCACATTCATTTATATCTGAAGGAGCAAAAATGTTCACACGATAGGAATTCTTTTCCATTTCTATTCAGTAAAACAGTCTGGAAGTGCCTCAATTTTCGCAATAAATTATATATATATATATAGAAAATCAAAAACTCCGATATCGTCACAATAATTTATTTTTGACCAAGCTTCTACTGCAGTTTCACTATTTTGACAGATTTTCAAGAAGACATAAATATTTGCATGGCAACAATACGTTACGTCGTTACTTCCGGCGTTACTTGTGACGTAAGTAACGTTACGTGGGGATTGTTAAAAGACGGTATCATTACAAGGTCTGGTCATGAATACCCTGATGGCACATGTCTCTATCAGTTGATTCTGTTCAACTTTGGCTTGAGCTTAGTGATAAAAAGCTTTTCTTTTGCCCTTCTTAAAGTTGTACTATCGGTGTACATTTTATAAAAGGGAAAAATTTTATATATATATATATATATATATATATATATATATATATATATATATATATATATATATATATATATATATATATATATATATATATATATATATATATATATATATATATATAGAAATTGGTCATGATATGGGGTGGTCGTGTCTAAACCGAGATAAGTGGCGCAAAATTTTAACCGAGAAATGAGGCATATATACTATATATATATAAAGCCCCACATTGCAATTTATATATGTCGCCCCACAAACATAATGTTCACGAAAATGTAAATCCTTCGTTTTATGTGTTTTGTTTAGTTCCATTACGCAAGCCAGATATCGTTGATCTATATATCTATACAATTACCTTGCTAAGTGGTAGAAAATGTTAACCCAGATATGAGGCATATATATATTAAACATATATAGAGCCCCACAATACCAACCCAGATATGAGGCATGTATATATTATACATATATAAAGCCCCACAATACCCTTTATATATGTCGCCCCACAAACATTACGTTCATGAAAAATACAAAAAATCCTTGTTTTTATTCGTCTTCTCTAGTGCCATACATCCGCGAATTTCGTAAACGTGTATGCCTCTACGTTACGTGGTTCGGAGTAAAGCCTCAGTCTCACCGCTACGTAGTGAGGGCTATGCTTTACTACATGTACATTAATTTTGCGCCGTTTTGTAGGGAAGCGATACCAAGCAATAACTACAATAAAAAAAAAACCTGAAACGTAATAAAACGTAGAATAAAACGTAGCAAATATATTAAGGCGTAGGAAACCGATTGTTATGCGTATTATCGCGCTATACTGCTTTTTACGTTTTTATACGTATTGACGTTTTAGTGCGTTTCTTTTCGTACGGGTTTTTGCAAGGTATACGCTACGCTAAGAATTTTAAAGCAAACGCAGTTGGGTCACATATTTAGCCATATACATGTATAACCGTGTGCACTACGCTCGAAACAGCAATTTTGTGGGAAAGTTACTGTCCTGTTGGCTATCCGCTAGATTTCATGATCAATCTTACCGAAAGAATGTTGCCGACCCCAGCAGGTATCGAACCCGCGTCCTCCTGATCAGCAGTCAGACGTGCGTACGACTGAGCTATAGAGACCGGCGAATACTTTTGTATCACAAAAATTAATCCTGCCCGCGCCCATCAGGCCTGACGAAATAGATGGGCTGCATGATGCTTCAAAGCAGAGCTGAAACCGACCCGTAAACGAGTACTGGTAAGCGGCTTAGATAATCTAAGCCTGCCCAGGCAATGCGGTGCGAGTCGGACCGTCCATGCTTAGACACATTATGGGTTTCATTGGGTGGCACGGCTTGAGATGTCATTTCATCTCAATGTCGGGTAAAAGCCCCACAAAATTGGACGCAAGGTCTCCAAAATGACCTTTACAGTGTTGACGGGGACGTTAAACCTCAGATCAAACAAACAAAATCTCAACAATTAAATTCAATTTTTGGTCGATTGTTTGTCAAACGACCTGAAGTTATAATGGGTATTAGGTTTTCTTTGCTAAAGTCCACGTGGTTTTAACTAATTTATAGGAAAATAGCCGCGTTGAGGTCAGAGTATTGCGTCAGAGTGTTATCTATAGAATTTGGACTGGAATCAAGTGTTATGTTTGACAACCAGTGTAGACACAGATCAGACGCCGTTGAACGCGATGTCTGATCATGGTCTACCGTGTTTGCTTACGTACGCGATATCGTATCAGGGTCTATACAAATATCTTACAATGCAGGTCTGTAAAAGTTAGTGTTGACGGGGACGTTAAACTTTAAATCAAACAAGTAAAACTGTAAAAGTTAAGCGAAATGTCAACAGTTTACTTACCGTTCAGGATCATTTTCCAACCTAGACTCAGATACAAGTGCTTCAGTGCTTTGATTTATAAAAGCTTGATATTTTTCATTATTTCGGCTGCAAAGTAGATTGCGGGTGCTCGTTAGAATCATCCGCAATGGTTCAGTGGTAGTTTTTTACGAATGTAGGAAAAAAAGTCACACACGGAAAAACAAGTCACAAAAGTTGTTTGAATAATGTTTTCATTAGTGTTATGTGAGTAGCTTACTGAAAAGCATTATTCAAAATTAAGTGTTGACAACGACGAACAACTACAGGCAATGGAGTATTCCATCCTTGTTGATCCCTTAGAGTCTTCACATTTCTGTATTACGCCCGTGCCACTGCTAAAATGTCATCTTTCATGTCAGATATAACATGTTAGATGGAAACTTTTGACAGTCTTTGTTATTTTAGCCTAAATATAGACTATGGGTCGTTGTTAGGACAGCCTCAATGGGGTGGTGCAATCTATGTTTTTGAACCGAAAATAAGGCATATAATGACTGTTATGTGTTATATGAGGTTCTTATTGATAAGTTCGAATCCAGAATATTGGCAATGACTAACGAGGACTGACCACGGAGTTTCCCATCTTTTAAGACACTTAAGAGTCTTTACATTACAATTACATAAGGAAAACAGGCCTATATAATTTTGACCCCCTTGAACCCCACTTTTATATAGTAAAACTGGGGTTTACAGGGGTAAACCTTATTTTTCTTATTCCTGCTCTATAGATTGTGGGTACTCGTTAGAACCGCCTCGATGAGGCGGTGCTACCGAGTGCCCACAATCTATATTTTGAGCAGAAATAAGAAAAATATCACAATTTTTCATCTTGAACTTTTTATTTTTCGGCGATAAAGGTGGCAATGTATTTGTATAGGCGTGTTTGCGTAATGATACGCCCGTGAGATTAAACTTAGCTAGAAGTAGCATTTTTCGGATGAACGCAGTTTTTCTTATTTCTGTCACAAATATACATCGTGGGTGCTGAATCGAACCGGCTCAGTTAGATGCTTCTAACAGGTACCCACAATCTATGTTTATAAGCAAAAATGAGGACTGTAATGGATAATCCGTAAACCCCATTTTTCTATATATAGGTTTGGGTTTACCGGGGTATACGCAACAAATTAGGTAGACAGGACCAATATTCACACCTTTGAGCAAGTTATATAAACACTGAACTAATTGACAATAACCAACCATCTTTAACATGGCATCAGAAAAATTGATTAATGTACAATCTTTTATTAGTGGATTTTTTTGCTATATTTTTTATTTGTGATTTTTTTTCCGTGATTTTTTTTCCTGTGACCAGTTTTTACTACCTCATATTAACTTGCCTGTGCATCGAATAACCTTGTAAAAATGATCTTATTTTAATCAAACATTATTTGCGAAATTAAATTTTCTTTTGTAGTTTTATATATTTATTATTTTCATTTTTTTTTTTTTTTTTTTATTTATTTATTTTTTTTTTTTTTTTTGTATTTATTTTTATGTATTTGGAGACAGTATAAAAGAGTCCTGGCAATGCATTTTCTACACTTATTACATCCAGCAAAGACACATATCAGCCTAAACATCTGGGTTGTCTGATCGGAGTCCTCACTAGGTGCACGAAGAAACAATGGGTCCTACTAAGCATGCCCAAGGAAATTGGTGTGAGTCAGACCGTCCAGTGCATATTAGCCTTTTGGTTTCATTTGGCGGCAGGGCTTGAGCTTTGTCGGGTAAAAGTCCTACAACATTGAAAGGAACGTCTCCAAAATGACCCTTTTAGAGTTTACGGGGACGTTCAATCTCAATTCAGTAAAAAAAAATAAACAAAATAAAAAAAAAAAACTACCGATAATGCGCATCGCGAATGTAGACCTTGCTGTGTTCAGGCTGATTAGTGATGAATATCGTCGATAAAGCAGGTGTCAGTTTCGTAATCGTGTGTATAACGAGCGTTGCTGAGGTTTTGACACTCTACCGCAAACGTGTCATGCTATAATTCTTTCCTATCAATCGACCTTTTGTGTATTTTGAGTTTTACGTCCCATCAACAGCTAAGGTCATGCGGAGACAAGACTATTCCGAACGTCTCGAACACGCGACGCAGACAATGACCTTTGTACTAAGGCATTAAACTGTATATAACAATGCAAAATGCTTCTTGTTTTTCTTTTTTTTTTTTTTTTCATAAACCTGATGCATTTGTTTTGGCAAAAGCATTTATCCAAAGCAAATACATGAGTGAGCACACACATTCAATGATGTTTTAACTTTCATTCTGTTCTTACTGATTTTGTTTTATTGTTTTAATTTTCTTGTCTTCTTTTCTGGTTTTAATCCTCGTAAATATCGGACAGGAAATGCCCCTTCTTGTGTCGGGGTTGGCGATGCTGTTCGGAAAGAAAGGCACTGGAAAAGGCTAATGGAAATAAAGTCACAGATAAAACTAAAAAAAAAGTCACAAATAGAAAAATAGAAATCATCCATTTTCAAAATATATAATGAGTAAATAAAAGTAACGCCAACACCTGCAAACCCGACATTTCCCGCTGTCAAACCCTTTGGCCTAAAGATACCAAGAAAACCTGAATTGGAAATTGTTGCCTATTTATCACTGTTTATTCACTCTGCTGCATCTTCTTACAAACTTTTTTAAAAATACTTTTTTTTGGCAAACAGTAAACATTGTAGACCCAGATCAGATTGCTTCATGAAGAGGAGCAAAATATGAAAAAAATACGAATACCCCCTGTAAGCCCTACTTTTTATGCCCCCGCCTTTCGAAAAATGGTGGAAGGGCATATAGCATTGCCACTGTCCGTCAGTCCGTTCGTCCGTCCGAAACTTAAAAAGGCGAAGTTGGTTGGTTGATTTGTGGTTTAACGTCCCCGTCAACACTGTAAAGGTCATTTTGGAGACGTTGCTTCCGATTTTGTGGGACTTTTACCCGACATTGAGATGAAATGGCATCTCAAGACCTGTCGCCCAATGAAACGAATAGGGTTTATTAGCATGGACGGTCCGCATCGCACCGCGCTTCCTGGACAGGCTTAGATCCTCTAAGCGGTTAACCAGTAGTAGTGTGCGGGCCGAATTCAGCTCTGCGTGGAAGCATCATGCATCCAGTAGATTTCTTCAAGCCCCTATGGGCGGGGGCCGGCTTAAACGAAGTCAATAACTTATTTTGGGGTGGATTTTGAAATTACTTTGTAGAATTGTTAATTATTACGGAGTGTCTATTGACAAACGTTTGTCAATAGCACAAAGTCGGTAAAAATGCTATTGACAAACGTTTGTCAATAGCACAAAGTCGGTAAAAATGCTATTGACAGACGTTTGTCAATAGCACAAACTCGGTAAAAATGCTATTGACAGACGTTTGTCAGTAGCACAAACTCGGTAAAAATGCTATTGACAGACGTTTTTCAGATATCAGAGTCGAAATGCGAAAGTTTTTTTTTTATATTTCTTTTCAAGGATTTCTGTTTTTCCTGTCATTTCTGACAGAAACATAAACATAATAGATTTCATGTAACTTTTGTATTTTATCATATTTCTCTGTCTTTTCTCTCCTACGACTTATGTTGAAGTATCTAAAAGTCAGATTATGATTTAAGTACGATTCTTGGTTACATGGAAATATCTAGCGGGTAGAGGGGAGAGGGCGCAAAAATGTGTCGGTAGGGCAAAATTTAACCAATACTGTTGCTGAAATCGCCCATCTTTTCTAAGGGTTCATCTGCATCCTAGGTTTGTAGCATTGAAACCGTTGTTTCAAATTACCTATCCACAATTTCCCAAGACAGACTTACACGGAAGCGGTGAACAAATACATGTCAGCGGATTCATGATCAAGCTCAAATATTACCTTTCTTATGTATGCATGACAACATATGCTGTGGGTACTCATTAGAAGCGAATCATCAATGAGTACCCACATCGTATGTTTTCACATGTCTTATCTGGAGCCCCATGTATGTAATAAAAAGTTAATTTAGCTAGTTCTTATTTTCTGTTTTGTTTGTCTGTATTGGAGTTTACTGTCCAGTCAACACTATTTAAGTCATATCAAGCCGGTCATTATAAGCCATATCAAGCCGGTCAATTTACCTATCCACAATTTCCCAAGACAGACTTACACGGAAGCGGTGAACACATACATATCAGCGGATTCATGATCAAGCTCCGAGCAAGAATGTTGGTGACCCCGGCAGGCATGGAACCCGGGACCTCCTGATTAATACTATTTAGGTCATATCGAGCCGGTCACTTTGTCTATCCACAACCACAAGAAAATCTTATACGGAAACGGTTAACACATACATACGCATGCTTTCTATAAAAATTGATAACCGCCCTGCTTGAATCAGTGGGTCCATGATCAATCGTTACGCAAGAATGTTGCCGACGCCGCCAGGTTTCGAACCCACATCCTCCTGATCAACACTATTTAGGTCAATTCTAGCCGGTCAGTTAACCTCCCCGCACTTTTCCCTGACATGTTTATAAATAAGCGGTTAACAAGTACATAGCACTTTTCCATGGCATAAGTCGACAACTGCCCTTCTAAAATTACAATTATGTACAAAAGAAATATAAAAAGAAAAACAATTTTCGCATTTCGACTCTGAAATCTGAAAGACGTCTGTCAATAGCATTTTTACCGAGTTTGTGCTGTTGACAAACGTCTGTCAATAGCATTTTTACCGGGTTTGTGCTATTGACAAACGTTTGTCAATAGCATTTTTACCGACTTTGTGCTATTGACAAACGTTTGTCAACAGCATTTTTACCGACTTTGTGCTATTGACAAACGTTTGTCAATAGACTCTTCCTAATTATTATGAGACGATGTGTCACGTGCAAGACCCAGGTCAGTACCGCCAAGGTCAAGGACATACTTAGAGGTCAAAGTTCCAAAAAGGGTCCGAAACTTAACCGCAGTCAATAACTTTCTTATTCTGGATGGATTTTGAAATTACTTGGCAGAAATGTTGGGCATCATGAGACAATCTGTCTGACACAAAACCAAGGTCCTTACCGCCAAGGTCAATGTCATACTTAGAGGTCAAATGTGGAAAAAAGGGTCCAAAACTTAAACACCGTCAATAACTTTCTATGGATTAATACGAACATAGGCATATTTTCACGCGGGGGCATCCGTGTCCTTTGGACGCATTTCTAGTCTCTTTATAAAATGGGGGTTAGAGGGATGTTCATTGCTCGGACTTGTTAACATTATGAATGGTTGTGATTATCACCAACAATTCTAAGAAAAACAAGATAAAAACCATTTCTGTGACTTTTCTTCCATTATTTATTTCCTACCCAAACCTGTGACTTTTTTCCGTTACTTTTTTCTTGTGCCTTTCGCTCCTTTATTCCTTCATGCTGCATAATAAACGTAGATTGTCGCTGCATATACATGAGCTGTGAAAAGCGGGATTTTCAAATTACAACATGACGGTTCATCATCATCGTCGTCCTCGTGGCCGTTATGTTCGTCGTCATCATCATAATGCTATATGACGACATTCCACAAAAAAGCAGTCTCACTTAAATCCATGTTTCAGATATATCAGGAACAGATTACCTCAGAACTATAACGCAGCCAGAATTGTTGCTCTTGTTCACACTTGATTTGTAAACTTTATCCAGTTCGCGTACTGAACCCCTCACAAACCCACTTTATGTAGGCAAAGTGAGTTTTGCAATGTTATATATTTTTATTCATGCTGCTGTCACACATAATCCGAGTCAACACTATTTAGGTCATTTTGGAGACGTTGTTTCCGATTATGTGGAAATTTTTAACATCCCAAAGAAACCGCAGGGGTTTAAGGCTCGGTCAGATTCGCACCAATATGTCTGGGCAGGCTTTGACCTTCTACGCGGTTTACGAAAACTCGAATGTTCAGTCGGTTTCAGCTCTGAGCAGTCCAGTCTTAATCTATTTCTTCCAGCTCCAATGGGTGGGGTGAGGACACATGAGATACTATGTTTTGAGCAGAAATAAGAACGAAGTATGTTAACGTAGTGCGAGTATTGCAGGCGACGATATTTTGACACAGACGTTTAAATTACGAGGGTAGGCTGAAAAGTTCTGAGCCTGACCAAGAAGCAGGCATCGAACAGCCATGAAATTTTGTATTCATTAAATCCAAACCTTTATTACTTGATTTGACTCAAATGAGTTCAAGTTTACATGCAATAACGTAGACATTCTAGACTTTGAAAATTGATACTAGCAAGTTTTTGAGGAAATGGACAAAATCTGGCATCGTGGTGTCATCAAGTACCTCAATAAAAATGGGTTAGCTCCTAAGGGCATTCATGCCGATATGGTTGCTACATTAGGGGATGATGCTCCTTCGTATGCAACCGTGAAAAGGTGGGCAGCAAATTTTAAGATGGCAAGGACAGCATTGAAGATGATGACTGGTGTGGACGACCCACAACGGCAACAACTGAGGAAACCATCAGCCAAGTGCACAGGGCCGTGATGGATGACAGGCGTTTAACTGTGAATCAGTTAGCTAACACTGTTGGCATCTCCCGTGAACGAGTAGAGAACATTCTACACAGTGAATTAGGAATGTCGAAGGTTTCCGCCAGATGGGTGCCACGGCTTTTGACGCCTGACCAAAAGTTGACCAGACTGAACCTGTCACAAGCCAACTTGGCTATTTTTGAAGCAGACCAAGATGGTTTTCTTCACCGTTTTGTCACTCAGGATGAGTGTTGGGTTCATCACTTTGAGCCACAGACCAAAAGACAATCCATGCAATGGAAGCACCCTGGCTCACCCCCTCTAAGGAAGGCAAAGGTCGTCTCCTCTGCAGGGAAGGTGATGGCATCAGTGTTCTTGGATGCCAAGGGCAAAATATTCATAGATTATTTTCAAAAGGGCAGAACAATTAATGGGGAGTATTATGCAGATCTGCTAAAACAATTGCGAAAAGCAATTAAGGCTAAACGACCCGGAAAATTGACATAAGGGGTCTTGTTCCATCAGGACAATGCGCCTGCTCATAAATCGGTTGTCGCAATGGCTGCTGCGCATGACTGTGGCTTCACACTTGTCGATCATCCTCCGTATTCACCTGATCTAGCTCCATCAGATTATTTCCTGTTTCCAAACATGAAAAAGCACTTGGCTTGGCAGCATTATCGGTCAGGCGAGGAGGTGATAGCTTCTGTGGAGGAGTTTTTCAGGGACCAAGATGAGACCTTCTATACCACTGGGATCCAAGGACTACAGCATCGCTGGAGGAAGTGTGTGGACAGGAAGGGAGACTATGTTGAAAAATAAGGCACTTTCAGCATGGACAAACCATTGGATCTTGGTCAGGCTCAGAACTTTTCAGCCTACCCACGTATCAAGTACCAAGTCCGTGTAATAACTTCTCTTGTAGAACCCACTTCATATGAAAACTAGGTCTCACACAGATGCATTTTTTCATTATTTAATTCGATAACACAAACGTATGTTTAAAAGAGGATATTACACGAGTGGTCATTTCATATGAAATTTATAAACGAGCCTATGGCGAGTTTCATACATTTCACATAAAATGACCGCTCATGTAAGGTTCTTTTTATCATATGGACACTTTAAATTGGATTTCATCGCCCTTAAATTTGACAAAAAAATCCACATAAATGCATGGCTGACATGGACGTCGTCCTGGCGTTACCGCTAAAGCGTAACCGCTAAAGTGTTGTTTCACGTGTGGTCATACGATTTTTATTACACGACGTTATCCACTGCTTATCAACTTCGTCATAGGATAAAAAGAGGATCTTACATGAATGTTCATGTAATATTGAATTTATTAAATGAATTGACAAAAAGGGATAAAATGCGAGGCTTGCCGAGCATTTATCCCTTTTTCTCAACGAGTTTAAAGAATTCAGTAATACATGAGCACGAATGCACGTTTCTATTTATCATATGCCATTTAAAACGCATTTTATTCACGATTGTTTTACAAAGATATGAATATTCCGCTATTAGTAAACGCGACGTCGTTAAGGACGTCGTACATGCAACGTAACGGGGCTCATCTTACTAATGTGCATATTTACTCGTAATCCACTAGTGGATTACGGAATTTATTACATGGCGTTATTACACTCTTAGACGCGACGTCATATGATAAATACAGATCATTCATTCTCCTATTCGAAATATAGAATTTATAAACCTCTGGGGGTAAACCAATCCGATAAAGAAACGAGTGCGAAGCACGAGTTTCTTTACCGGATTGTTTTACCTCCAGAGGTTTAAACATCCCATATTTTAAAACAGGAAAAATGAATAATATGTATTTTACATGCACTTCCATAGACTTTTAGGACAGTTTGGATCTTGAATTTTGGATCTGAATTCCCGTTCAATTGACTGTTTACAGCTCAGGTTAACGGTTCAATCAGCATAGTGTTACAGAAGCTGGGAGGGAAAAAAACTGGATGGGCGCCATTATGAAAGCGCTTTATACAGTTTTGAACCAAACAAGAAGAAACAAAGCCCCCGCCCATCGGGATTTGAAGAAATAGATTGGCTGCATGATGCTTCCACGCAGAGCTAAAACCAATCCGCCTAGGAGTACTGGTAAGCCGCTTTGAGGATCTAAGCCTGCCCGGGCAAAGTGCTGCGAGTGTCGGACAGTCCATGCTTGTAAACCCTATTAGTTTCATAGGGCGGCAGGGCTTGAGATGTCATTTCATCTCAATGTCGGGAAAAAGTCCCACAAAATTGGAAGCAACGTCTCATAAATGACCTTTAAAGTGTTGACGGAGACGTTAAACCTCCAACCAAACAAGTAAAAAGGGGTTTAGTAATACAACAAATTAATTGTGAGATCAAACATCCTATTCAATGACCATATCCCTGTTTTCTTTTTTCAGCGTTGCATCCGACTCAAACGCCATGTATTATGAACGTATGTTGATATCGTTTCAGACGTCATTGCAATGACGCAATGAATAACGTCGACGGGACTGAAACTTTCCCGCGTTTGTATATACCGATTTCACCGCAAAAGCGGTATCTTGTATCTTTCATATAAAGTAGTTCCAGCTAAAGGGCTCAGAGGAAATATTTCTGCTTAGCAAAGTTAAGTCATCATGGTAGAAATCATAGTATAGGGCCAATCTCTCTGTTATGCATGTAATATACTGATTTATCATTATTTGGCGTTGCGTTTAAGAATGCAAGGTACCTAAAAGTTTCCAAGACTCTTTCTAGACTGTCTGTGTCGTACCTGGTCGCAAACTGCAACAACAGGTTTTCACAAGGGTTTTCTTAATTAATTATGTTAACTAGTCCGTGAAATGAATACCCTCTAAACCCCACTTTATGTAGAGAAAACGGGGCTTTACAGGGGTATACACTATCTTGCTTATTTCTGCTCCAAGACATAGGTTGTGGGTATTCGTTACAATCGCCTCAATGAGGCGGTTCTAACGAGCATCACAACCTGTGTTCTGAGTATAATTAAGGCGGAACTATACCACATGTAGTGACACAGAGGCCTTTCTGATATTTAATCTTCATCAGTTCATCAGTGTGTCTCAGCCCCAAAGTTCTGAAACCGAAACGGATGATGGACAAGACCCGGCAAACACAGCACCCCCACCCTTTGAGCACACACCGACCAACGTACCTCATGAGACAGGTCAACTGGAGGCATCATGCAAGAGACGCCTACCCTAGGACATATAGGCGTCCCCCACCGAGCCAACATCAGCAAACATGGCCCACACTCCACGAAGTCCGGGGCATCAGGAAGGAGATGTCCAAAGTAGCGAGACTTGCAAAAAAAAAGATATAACAAAAAGTGGCAACCAAATCCGTTAAGATACATGTCTCACCTGACAAGTCTTAGTTTTAGAAAAATTAGAATTTTATTCTGCCAAAAAGAAATAAAAGTATAACAATAATATAGTTATTTAAATCAGTATTTGAGTTCTGACGTCAGCACCGCATTCAATCTCAGCACTAAGGAACTGATACAGAGCTGATGATACCATCGGGGACGAACGAATCATCCACCAGCAGAGATACCGACCCGCTGGTTGCAATTAAGGCGTAATAAGAAACATATAACAAATAAAGTAGGCTTTTTAGAGAAATGAAAGAATGCACTAGCTCACACGTGTTCATTATCGTAATGGATTGACTGCGCTTTCTTGAAGTCTTCAACTTCTGCAAAAAGGTTTGATCACATGATAATGAATACCTTGTTTGGTTTGGTTAGGAATGCATTCGAGGCTGCCAGTTTATCCAATGTTGAAGTTTTATTTTAGAAATAAAGGTAATGGTTGATTTGTAAACACTCGTACAGTAACACCAAACCAAATTGCACATGACTCTTTTTCTAGAGTATGTGTTCAACAACCGATCAGTCTCATACGGAACCCTGGAAGGGACAAGCAATTTATTTAATATGTTGTGTGCACACGATATAATCTTGTTTGCACAACATAGATCTTGTGTGGACAACATAAAATATTGTGCACACAACTTATTATCTTGTTCGCACAAGATATTATCTTGTTCGCCTATTATCTTGTTTTCACAACATAGATCTTGTGCAAAAAAACATAATATCTAGTGCGTTCAAGAAATTATCTTGTTCGCACAACTTAATATCTTGTGTGGACAACATACTATCGCACAAGATATTATCTTGCGCTCACAAGTTATTAAATTGTTCGCATATTATCTTGTTTGCACAACATAGATCTTGTGCAGACAACATAATATCTCGTGCGTACAAGATATTGTCTTGTTCGCACAACTTAGTTAGCACAATTTAATCAGGCGCATAAGATACTATGTTGTCCGCACAAGATCTATGTTGTGTAAACAAGATAATATACTGTGCGAACAAGATAGTATACTGTGCGCACATGATATTATGTTGTGCGAATAACATATTATCTTGTGGGCACAAGATAATATCTTGTTCGCACAACTTAATATCGTGTTCGCTAAACATAATAAAAGAAATACATGTCTCTTCCCAGGTTACGTAGTCTGAGGTACTAGTCCATACATATAATTGGAAACTTAAATACAATAAAATTTGACAAAACAAAATGGAGGAAAATGAGCAATAAGTGTAAGACTTAAGTAGTTGCCCAATATTCGCATCAATATCTAGAAAAAAAATATATATATAGCTTGGATCACCTTGGCAAAATAGCCTCTAACCCTTATCCTGCGGAAAATGACAACCTCTATCTTGAAAACAGTGCATTATCCAGATCAGATGGCTTTCGAAGTTGCCATCTGATCAAAATCTCCAGGTACCCATACAACACATAGCAAAGCCTTTTCGGACTACATGAATGCACTGGCTGATCTGAGCTGCATACACTCAAAAACATTTTCACATAGCGCAGTCCGAAACGTTCCCGTCAACACTATTTAGGTTATTTTGGAGGGGCTGCTTCCTATTTTGGGGGTCTTTTACCAGACATTGTGATGGAATTACATCTCAAGCCCTGCCACCCAGTGAAACCTACATGGTTTTTATTGATGGAACAGTCCGACTCACACAACTTTGCCTTAGACCTTCTAAAAGGTTTACCAGTACTCATGTGCGGTCGGGTTCAGCTCTGCGTGGAAGCATCATGCAGCCCAATCTATTTCTCGAAGCCCCGATGTGCGGGGACCAAGTCCGAATACGTAAAAAAGTGCGGTTTTCGTTAACTAGTATAAATGGCACAAACTATGAAACCAGTGACCCAGCAGACTGCCGTGTTCATTACTTAAAGATCCATGCAAGGCAAATCCTTGTTGATCCGATTTTGAAAAGAGCAAAGTTTGTTTGTGCTGAGATTTTACGTCCCCGTCAACACTATTTAGGTCATTTTGGAGACGTTGCTTCTGATTGTGAAGGACTTTTACCCGTCAATAGATAAAATGACATCTCAAGCCCTGCCACCAAACGCTACCAAAATGGTTTATATGTAAAGACGGTCCGACTCCTACCACTTTGTGGTTTACCAGTACGGTCTGTTTAAGCTCGACGTGGAAGCACCGTGCAGCCCAATCTATTTCTCCAAGCCTCGATGGGCGGGGACGTAAATTAGAGTAGAAGTAGCAGTGGTAGTTGTAGGAGTAGCAGCAGCAGCAGCCCTACCACTCAAAGAAACCGCTGGGGTTTAAAGAGCGGTCTGACTCGCACCACTTTTTCTGGGCAGGCTTAGTCGTGAGCCGTTTCTCAGCAGTTTCAGCTCTGCGCGGAAGCATCAGCAGCCGAATCTAATAAAGAAAATGGTGAACGATACATTGATTTTTATGAGTGCTGACGCAGATCAACATAGAAAACTCGCGTAAAATACATTATAAACCTAACTTTGTTATAGAATAAAGTAGGTCTCTTGCCAAGAACTGTCCCCCCCCCACCCCCCCCCCCCAAAAAAAAAAAAAAAAAAAAAAAAAAAACTGCATTTCGATATGATAACACCCTTATGAAACGTAAATCGGTGTTTACAAGTGTTAACTTGTCAAAACCTTTACATAAGGAAAAGTAGAACGTTTGTGGTGTTTTTTGCCTTCTTTAAAGGAGAAGTGACGCCTTAAAGTCCCCATCGAATGAGGGTGACGGTTTTTAAATGCTATTCGCACCATCGTTTAATACACTGAAAAAAATGCCTCAATTATAAATTGAAGGTAAGGCTAATTTGTTTTAATGATATCTTTGTCATATAATTTGGCCATTAAGTAAAGGAACTTAATTCCTTCCAAAATGTTTTGAATACCCAGGTGGGCTAAAATAGACGCTGTTTCATTCCTTCCTGGTATATCTGCTTCATCTCTCTAAACACCACATTACATAGAGCAAACTGGGATGTATAGGGGTATTCACTAGTTTGCTTATTTCGGCTCCAGGACATAGGTTGTGGGTACTCGTTATAGCCGCCTCAATGAGGCGGTTCTAGCGAGCACGCACAACCCATGTTTTCGAGTTAAAATAAGAAAACAAGAGCTGTCACTGTAAGCGACCAATGCCCCACGCGGGGACAATTTTTATGTCGGTTAAACTTTTTGTGACGGACAGACAAACAGACAGACAGGGCAAAAACTATATGCCCCCGAGAATCTCAGTCGTGGGGGGGGGGGGGTGCAAAAATATCACAAATTTCCCTCAGAAATATTAACATTTTAGAGAAATGAAAGAGAGCTCTTCTATTTCACACAGATGTGTTATCGTTATGTCTGAACAATTAGCAATGTGCATTCCTACAAAAATTACACTTTGAGCGGATATGAGTAAAACTGAATATCGTTTGTTTGTTTGATTTGAGGTTTAACGTCCCCGTCAACACTGTATAGGTCATTTTGAAGACGTTACTTCCAATTGTGTGGGATTTCACCCGACCGTACGTTGAGATGAAAGACATCTCAAGCCCTGTCGCCCAATGAAGCCAATAGGGGTTATACGTGCTTTGCCTGGGCAGGCTTAGATCCTCTAAGCGGTTTTCCAGTATTAATGTGCAGTCAGTTAACGCTCTGAGTGGAAGCATCATGCAGTCCATCTATTTCTTCAAGTCCGGATGGGCGGGGGTCGAAATTGAATATCGTAAAAAATAACTAAATAATGCATTTCAACCAATGAAAGTCTTACAGACCCGGTACTCAATTATAATCATGTTAGTTAAATGACCCTACTGTCCAGCGGAGGATCACTACTGGTGAGATTAGACCATAGATAATTTGACCAGCCAATGCTAGTGTTAGGAAAAGCAACATAAACTCCTTAGGTTGGAGACGATTTATGATCGGAGAAAAGCAATCGTTAAAAGCCTTTATTGAGTGTGCAAATTGTATGGCCATTGAAATTGATAATGCTTAATTTTCATTGTAAACAATATCTCAGCAGTTATTGTGTACCCATAAGTTTGGAGTGGTCCATTTCCAATTATAGGGGTGTCAGGGTTTTTTTTGTGTGTAGAAAGTTTTAACAAAAATGTAAGTACGTTAAGCAAAGAGTGTAGACTGAGATCAGACGCCGCGTTGTGCGGCATCTGATCTGGTTCCACACTGTTTGCAAATGACCCAAAAAGGACCGCTAGTCATACATGCGTTAAAGTTTTATATTTCTTCCAAAATTTCTAGTTTAAGGAGAGTAGTTAAATTGTTGCGGAATGTGTTCATTTGCTTTCCGAAAAGTTCATAAAAACTGAACAGTCATAGCGTGGTCAACTTTTATACCAAGAATGTATATACGGGGGTGTGCATGTTTTTCAGTTTGCAGAAACATAAGTAAGGCGATTCTGACAATATCCGAACAGTTCTAAAGGTGATCTTAATGATTAAATTTTGCTACAGAATAGAACAGAATATATTTTATTTGGTACTGTAGGTCTCCGGACCATAATACAACATATACACACAAACCGACCACAGAGTTACTTTGTTTACGGAAAAGTGACCCAAAATGAGTTGAAAATGAGATTCGCCTTAGTTAATTAAGTTCTTTTTTTGTGGGAGTAGGGGTGCGTTACGGCCCTTCAAGATTATTTTAAATAATAATAAAAAACAAAAATAACAAGAATTTCACCACAGGCTATGTTCAGTCTGAGATAGTATTTCTTGAGAAGTGGACTTGAACATTTGGGTTAGCGCAAATGTTGAGGGATTGTCCAACGGAAGAACGAACGGACGGAAAACCGGTCTCCTTTGTCGCGCCCTGCCAATAGCAGGTGCTTGAGAAAAAAAAACGAAAGAAAAGTTTAAGTTCAATTTCATAGATTTGCACTGCCACCACGTACATGCCTATATAATTTTGACCCCCTTAACCAATTTTTTTATATATTAAAACTGAGGTTTACAGGGGTAAATATTCTTTTTCTAATTTCTTAGATTGTGGATACTCCTTAGAACTGCCTCGTCGATGCGGTTCTAACGAGTACCACAATCTATGTTTTGAGACGAAATATCGGATTTTTTTTTATCTGAAAATGTTCATTTTTGGTGGCTAAACTGTCAATATATTTGAATAGGCGCGTTTTCGTAATGCTAAGAAGCGTGACATAGTGCTCAGGCACATACAAAGTCTTACAGTCAGGAGAAGAAACTAATAAATAAAGTCTTTTACACATGCAACCTTGTACAGTGAAGACTGTACCATTGATGAGTGACGAATTAAGGTTTTGTTTTTTTGTTTTGTTTTTTTGTTCATAATAAGTGCAATGCAGTTTGCTTAAAATTGTACATCTTTAAAATATATTGAAAATAAGAATATTTTTATATGAAATATAACAAGATGTGGCATTCCTCCGAATGCACCCTATACGTTATAAGTCAAAATAATAAATAAATCCTTTTGCTTGCAGAACTGCGCGTACCCATGTTACAATGCGTGTCTGTAATTAATCATGGGCGTAGTGTTTATGCATCACAGTTGATTTTATTGCACAGGTACTCAGAATTGACCATTAGTTAATTTTATTGGTCAGCTAGTTCCGTGCCAAAGCCCCCCACCCAGTATTTTTTTTCTAACTGACAGTTCCAAGGCGGTTCTTCTGTTTTTGTTTTGTTATTATTAAGATTATATTGTTATTATTATTGTCTGGAGACCCCACGACCCTTGGTTTGTGTGGCCACTACACCACGGTGTCTTCTGATCACCCTAATCTGTAAAGCCACAATTTATATGAAAAACGGGGTGTCCATATATCACCCCTTATTCTGTCTGATATTTAAGCCCCCGCCCATAGGGGCTTGAAAAAATATATGGGCTGCATGATGCTTCCACGCAGAGCTGAATCCGGCCCGCACACTAGTACTGGTAAACCGCTTGGAGGATCTAATCCTGTCCAGGAACCGCGGTGCGAGGCGGACCTTCCATGCAAATAAACTCTATTGGTTTCATTGGGCGACAGGGCTTGAGATGTCATTTCATCTCCATGTCGGGTAAAAGTCCCACAAAATTGGAAGCAACGTCTCCAAAATGACCTTTACAGTGTTGACGGGGACGTTGAACCTCAAATTAAATTGTCTGATATTTAATTGTACGAATTTGAAGTGCTATACAGACTTAGGTATACACCCCGTATTTTATATCCTTTGTAAATCCACGAGTTTAGAGAAATTAACGAGCAAAAGTTGTTGGACTGTTATCTAGTCCATCAACAACAACAACAACGACAATAAAATATGACAAGATCGTGATTTTACAGTTATGATCTGAATAGACCTATACATTATTCTAACATTAAAAATATCCACGGAAAATATTAGGTCGATTGTTTTTTTGTTTTTTTTTTCATAATTAGTGGATTGCATTAAAGGTGAATGATAGCAAAACTGGAATAAAATTGGTCCTTCTATTATATTTAGCAACTGGTTCCATCAAACAGATTGCAAGCTCAAAAATGTCAAAGTCAGAAATAAAACTCTTCCCATCAAATTAAAAAAAATGAGGAATGCGTCATCGAATATATACATGTATTTACAAGATATGAGGTGTCGATATACAACCTAGTTAAGTGGTATTTTAACCGAACTATCAGGCGCATATATTGCATATATAAAGCCCCGCAATGTCATTTGTATATGGCATCCACCGTTTGACACAGCGGTTTCTTTGCTATCTCCAAAAATAGTTACATTTCTAACGAAAATGTGTGATATTCTTCTTCTTCTTACATTCCAAACATATGTTGTGGTTGCTCGTACGGCGATTATAACGAGTTTTTGTTTGTCTGATTTGAGGTTTAACGTCCCCGTCAACACTGTACACGTCATTTTTGAGACGTTCATCACTTGAACAAGTCCGTGATATAAAGACGCCCCCAACCCCACTTCATATAGAGAAAACGGGGGTTTACGGGGTTAAACATTATTTTCCTTATTTCTGCTCCAAGACAGGTTGTGGGTACTCGTTAGAACCGGCTCGATGGGGCGGTTCTAACAAGCACCCAAAACCTATGTTTGGAGTATAAATAAGAAAAATGTCACAAATTTTCATCAGAAAAAAATGCCTTTTCGAGATTTGAAAATGCAATATAGCACACGGATGTGTTATCGTTTTGTGGGACTTTTACCCGACATTGAGATGAAATTACATCTCAAGCCCTGTCGCACAATGAAACCAATAGAGTTTAAAAACATGGACGGTCCGACACGGACCGCTTTGCCTGGGCAGGCTTAGATCCTCTAGGCTGTTTACCAGTACTCATGTGAGGCCAGTTTCAGCTCTGCGTGGAAGCATCATGCAGCCTATCTATTTCTTCAAGCCCCGATGGGCGGGGGGCAGGATTATAACGAGTATCCACAACTTATGATAAAGAAACATAATGTATATACCTATAAACCCCTTAATTTTCACTACAGAATGAGATATAAAGGGGTGTCCATTACACGGTCCTGTTATCATGCTGAGCTTTTGGTTCATAAAAACTACAATTTCTACGTTTTCTATGTATTTCCTTTAATTCTGTACACAAGACCTACGTCGGTGAACATACAGCTACTACAGACTGCTACAACTTATACACTTATACAAAATATATACTGATTCTTTTTTTTTTTTTTTTTAATTATTATTATTGGTTCAAAATTTGCCAAAGGTCCCCCATTTATCACTTTATCAGTGGCGTTATTTTCTTTGTTTTTGTTTGTTTGTTTAATATTATTATTGTTTTTGGTTTACGGCCCTTTCAAGATAATTTAACTTACATCGAGCCGATCGTTACTCAGAGGTGGGCGAAAAACCGAGTTCCAGGAGAAAAAACTCCACATTACCTTCGGTTGCAGAACTTGGCGTCTAACATGTGACCCGAGCCAGGCTCGAACCACAGCGGTGAGAGTCCTAATGATTAAGAGTCATTATCAACTGTGACGTTATGACAGATGTCGGCCCCCGCCCATAGGGGCTTGAAGAAATATATGGGCTGCATGATGCTTCCACGCAGAGCTGAATCGATCCGGCCCGCACACTAGTACTGGTAAACCGCTTAGAGGATCTAAGCCTGCCAAGGAACCGCGGTGCGAGGCGGGACCGTCCATGTTAATAAACCCTATTGGTTTCATTGGGCGACAGGGCTTGAGACGTCATTTGATCTCAATGTCGGGTAAAAGTCCCACACAATTGTGAGCAACGTCTCCAAAATGACCTTTACAGTGTTGACGGGAACATTAAACCTCAAATCAAACAAACGTTATGACAGATGTGTGCCTTGCGTTGAGGTTTACAAGTACATTGGGTAGTTTCATTATATTTTCGTAAGTATGTCATTTATGTAATAAATGACGCATACAAATTATTATATATAGAAATTAAAATCGACATGACAATCTATATCCACCAAACTGATGGTGCAAAAGAACTTACATTTACATCTTTGAATACGCCTTCGCCTTAAACCAGAAAGGTGGGGCGTACAAACCGCCACTAAAGATAAAAAAATTCGGTGGCTCTTACATGATGAAAAAATAAAAATAAATAATACACAAAAAACTCAGTGAGTAACATGAAACAAGTATATGGGTGCTCGTTTGAAATATCCATATCCTAATCAGGAAAATAAGGTTTTCCTACGTAACCCTCTTTGTATTTAAAGTGGAGTTTACAACGGGCCTCCATGGCCTATTTGTTAAGAGCGATGACTCTTAATCATGAAGTCTCTTACCGCTGTGGTTCGAGCCTACTCGGGTTCTGCAACGGAAGGTCAGGTGGTGTTTCTCCGGGTACTACCGTTTTCACCCACTTCTGATCAACAATCAGCTCGAAATAAGTGAAAATATCTTGAACGGGCCGTAAAACCAACGCAAAAAGTGGGGATTACAAGACCGTTCATTACAAGCGATTCTAACGAATAATAACCATTATACAGGGAATAGCGTGGCTTACAAAGATTTACAGTGTTGACTGTGCTTCTGCTCCGAGTCACAGACTGTGGGTAAACCAAGTAAACCTCACTTTCAACAGAAAAGATTGTGTTTACCAGGTTTTTCCACATTTCTGCTCAAAATAGTAACTGTGGCTGTCAGTTAATTAAACTAAGACACTAATCACAATTTTTCGCTAGATCTGGGACCAAGTAAATGTAAATTAGGTCCGTGGCTAGATGTGTGTCTTTTTCAGAGCCTTAAAAGGGTAACAGTGTCTGAAATTAATGATATGTTCGTAACCCTCAGAAACATTAAAACGTCACGACTTTTCGCCTGAAATGACATTCATCCCAAACAAGCCTATATAATGTTGGGCCCCTTAAACACCACTTTTATGTAGTGTACATTATTTTATTTATTTGCGTTCAAAACATAGAATATTTGTACTCATTGGAACCGCCTTGGCACGGCAGTTCTAAAGAGTACCCACAATGTCTGTTTTAGCACAAATGTGAAAAATATCAGAATTTTGTATTTGGAAATTTTAAGATTTGGTATTAAAATCTCAATATATTTGAAGGCACCCGCCCATCGGGGCTTGAAGAAATAGAAAGGTGCCATGATGCTTCCACGCAGAGCTGAAACCGACCGCACACGAGTACTGGTAAACCGCTTTGACGATCTAAGCCTGCCCAGGCAAAGCGATGTGAGTCGGTCTGTCCATGCTTATAAACCCCTTCTGGTTTCATTGGGCGACAGGACTTGAGATATCATTTCATCTCAATGTCGGATAAATGGCGCAGAAAATTGGAAGCAACGTCTCCAAAATGACCTATACTGTGTTGACGGGGACGTTTAACCTCAAATCAAACAAACAACCAAACAATATATTTGAATAGGCGTGTTTTGAAGACAAAAACTTTCATGTGTGTGTGTGTGAATTCGGGTTTAACGTCGCTTTCAACAATTTTTCAGTCATATCACGACGGTGTCTGGTTGCGACAGGGAGCTCAGTGCTCACTTTTATAGTGCTGCCTCACTGAAGTATCATGTCCCAGACACATTACATGCTACCACACCCAGTCACATTATCCTGACACTGGGTCGACCAGTCCTAGCTCTACCCCGTAAATCTGAGTGCCAAGCGAGGAGCAGCTAGTACCATTTTAATGACTTTGGTATGTCGCGGCCCGGGATCGAACCCGACCAAAACTTTCATCATGTTTACAAGTCCATATAATGAGCATTCTTGTAAGCCCACCTTCTATAGGGAAATGTCTGTTTTAATGAGTACAATGGTTTCCGTCTTAATATTTAGTGCGTGGGTAGTCATTAGAACCGCCTCAACGAGGCAAAGGCACACCTAAAGTCTATATCTAGAAAAGAAATAAAAAATAAAAAAAGAAAGAAAATGAAACAAATTATTTGAAGAGATATGAAATACAATATTACAGTAGTGGTTTGCATCTGTAAATTTGCTTCTATTCAGATTTTATTAGACATCTGATATTTGTCGGTTATGTAGTTTTCACGCAGCGATAACGTGCAAATGGCAATTAAGCCACGTTTACCGTAATCTGACCCCCTTCCAACCTGCAAATATGTTACATGTATAAATAATAATGACCTGAGAGTAGCATTCCGAACTTTGTCCAAAATACCGCAAAATTCGAGAAGTACATGTATGTTTGTGAGACAACAAAAAATATTTATGATAGACTGCATCGTAATTCTACGGTTATTTTTCTTCAGTCTGTTTGATTTGTTTTGTTTGATTAGAGGTTAACGTCTCGGTCAACACTATAAAGGTCATTTTGGAGACGTTGCTCCCCATTTTGTGGGATTTTTACCTGACATTGAGATGAAATGACATCTCAAGCCCTGCCGCCCAATGAAACCAATAGGGTTAATAAGCATGGACGGGCCGATTCGCACCGCTTTGCCTGGGTAGGCTTAGTTCCTCTAAGCGGTTTACCACAACTCGTGTGCGGGTCGGTTTAAGCTCTAGGTTGAAGCATCATGCAGCCCATATACTTGTTCGCGCCCCTATGGGCAGGGCCGATTCTTCAGTCCAGATTCTCGACGTTTATAAGCATTAGGCTTAAACATTGAGTGCACAACGTGCTTCTTCTTCTTCTTCTTCTTCTTCTTCTTCTTCTTCTTCTTCTTCTTCTTCACCCGCTTTTGAAGTCAAATTACTAAACGCACTGGATGGTCGATTGTCCCTGCGTTTAGGCTGGAAAAGGGATCCTAAGCTTGAACCCAATTCGCTGAACCCTTAATTCGATCAGAGGAGATTCTGATGAACCGCCGTATTCGATTGCGACTGATCCAAACTTTTGTGAGAATAGTTCCCACCCTGGTCTTACAGTGTTTCTAGCTTAAGATTTTAGAGAATTTAATTTTATGTAATGCTTGTTGGTGCCTGATGCTCTGTCTCTGGTCGGGCCCATCGGAGTCTAAATGTTGTTTTTCTTTTGCTCCAGCATTTCAGTTTCTTCTTGCTGTTGAGTACTCAACGTTGTTTCATCTCTGTGGTTGTTCTCGGAGATGTTGCACTGATGCGTTAGGTGGCATTCATGCGGATTGTTAAATCGCATTGCGGGCGCGTAAAATCGATTTAAGGCCCCGCGGTGCGTCTGTTTTGTTCTTATACTTCATCGGCATGTGTATGTCGCTGGTGTCGTTTTGGTTTTGGATAGCTGATTGCCCTTGTTCACAGCCGGCCAACCGGAGTTCGTCCGTAGGTTAATATTTCAGTTGTTCTGTGCTGTATTTGACTAATGCTGTGGTCACAAAGATCGGCCGGTATCCGGGGATAGGGGGTAATCGTGAGTACACCGCTGGTTTTGGCATTTTTTTCTGACATCGGACAACACCGGTCAAAAAATTTGTCACACATCATTTACATAAATGGCACCGTCCTGAGGCCGTGCGGAGGCCGTCCGAAAACCGCCTCGTAATCGTACGGCATCTGTTTCCAAAGAGAAATCTTTTGGGGGCCGGCGAGGCAGTGAATACCGACCGAACATCTAATACTAATCGGCAGATTATCCTATGATGTCCGAGTGATAACCGGCCTATTCACCGGACATCGTACGAATATCGCCCGAGTATTCTACGGACAACGAACGATGCTTGTACCAGGCCTGGCCGAATGTCGGGAGATTGCCGGGCGGTGTGATGGAAACGCGCTATAATGATGTACACGGCGACTGATGGGGGTTTATATATTCCGCCCGATGTCCGGTTCTAGTCGGCCGGTGACCGGACGATGTTTGTAACATATCTGGTCCACACCGGTTCAAGCCGATCGGACATCGATGGGTTACTTTCCAATGTGTAAACAGACATCGGCCGGATATCGGCCCATGTCCGGTCCCAAAAATTGCTCCTCTGAGGCTACATACACCGGCCGATTACCCCTCGATTCCCGACCGGATATCGGACGATACTTAAACGATGTGTGAAAGATATGTGGCCAATTATGAAAATGTACGGGACACCGGAGAAATTTCAACTTCGAGTTAAAACTCTTCGGGCACCTCTCCGATGCTGCCTGAGAGCCCCGCCACCGGCCGGCCATGTCTGGAGTCCGGCCGGAGACCAGGCCAAAATGGCTAAAAATCAATCCGGGTGTACATCCTAAGCCTAATCGGAAGGGATTGTGACCAAAGCATAAAACATGACAGAAGTAAGGGCGAGGATTGCGGCATTTAAGCCCCGCAGTGGCATTCTGTTCACTGACCGTTCCCATGCGGTTCTTCTGTCGCGGTTAACTTTTTGTTATGGTTTGTCTTTGAGTGTGTGTTTTGCATGCATTTTTTTTTTTTTTTTTTTTTTTTGGGTTAGCCAATTGGCTATTTTGTGGGAAAGTGGCTGTCCTTTTGGCTTTCCGCTATTGGTGTTTCCATTAGGGTCTAGTTATTTCATGTTTTTTTGTGTTTTTTTTTTCAAGGGATCTGTGGGTTAATTGCATCGATTCCTGATCACTGCCTTCACTTCTATTTAATAGAAGCCTCCGTGGTGCAGTGGTTACGCTACTCGCCTTGTAAACCAGGGATCGCAGGATCCATCCCGGGCTTCTCCAGACTTTCGAATGAGTGTTTAAAACCGAGGTCCCGTCTCCGTATGACCTTAGCTGTTGGTGGGACGTAAAACTCAAACACTCACTCACTTCTATTTATTAATGATTGTTTTGATTGCAGTTAGTACAGTCCTGGAATTTCATTTTGGAATGGTCTAAAAATTAAAATTCAGTTGTTGAAATAGATGACGGTATGTCTATGGTTGTTTGAAATCGATGACAATATTCCTACACAGAATATACAATCTTCCGTTTTAAATTATCCGTTTTGATTCCAGTCCATGTTATATCTTGCCTCTCGGAACAGCAAGAAAAGTTTTCCCTACGGGCCTCCGTGGCCTAGTGGATAAGAGCGCTGACTCTTAGTCAGTAGGTCTCTCACCGCCGTAGGTTCGAGCCTTGCTCGGGCCACGTGTGAGACGCCAAGTTCTGCAACGGAAGGTCAGGTGGTTTTTCTCTGGGTACTCCGGTTTTCGCCCACCTCTGATTAACGATCGGCTCGATATGAGTGAAATAATCTTGAAAGGGCCGTAAAACCCAACCCCCCCCCCCCCCCCCCCAAAAAAAAAGTAATCCCTTACAACCCTGAAACCCGGTCCAGATACTTATGCAAACAGTGTAAATCCTGACGTGATGGCTCTGAGCAATCTAATCGGGATATATATATTGCGTACCATAAAATGGGCGTACCCATCCAACTTCATTGATGGAAGAATGCACTCGTGAATCTCACGGGTGGGCGGATTTGAGGGTAAAGAAATCAAAGCATTGGCAGCACTGTTTGACCGATTGACTCAGAGCGCTGGTTGTGTAAAATGGCCGTGGACTTGGACTTTTTCGGTATATCCTTCGGTTCTTGTTCCTAATGCAGACAGTATAGACCCTGATCAGACGCCACATTATGTGACGTCTGATCTGGTCTACACTGTTTGCCAAACCAAACACATGATTCCAGTCCAGATTTTACAGATAACTCTCTTACATGTACGCAGCCATCTGACGTCATAGTGGAACACATAACACGGCTTGTTTTAGGTCGATTGGATTGTCAATCGACCCTAAGTTGCTAAGCCGAAAAGTTTTTCCGTGCTAAAGTACACGTGGCTATCACAGTCTTGTCGGAATAACTATTTTATCGAAAATATTCGCAGTGAGATCAGAGTGTTGCGTAAGATAGTTATATTGGAATCAAAGGTTTGGCTTGGCAAAAATGTAGACCAAGACCAGACGCCACAGAACGCGGCATTTGATCAAGATATACACTAATTGCTTAAAGCAACATATTTTTAAGGTTAAAATAAACATTGACCCAAAATTATTATAAGCATAGACCAAGTTACTATTACTGATTTGAAAGAAATCCAATTAACCTATTTATAGACTAAGGTATTACTACTTAAATGCATAAGAACACAGAACACATGTTTGTTTTTTCTTTTCATTGTTTAACTGCAGTTCTGTTCCGAAGTTAGCAGACATATGTGCGAGCTTTTACGTCTCTTACCAGACTGAAATATCATGCGGGTAGAAGTTGTATGGATACTAATGCCTAGAAGGGACATGCGATGTGCGAACAAGATAATATCTTCTACGCACAACTTAATATCTCGAGCGCACAAGATCTTGTGCGGACAGCATTGTATTTTGTGAACACAACTTATTAGCTTGTTTGTACAAGATAATATCTTTAATCATGGTCTTTGGTTCCTCGGGGCTTTTTAAACAATAAACATTGAAAATCGGTGTTTTCTCGGGGTTTAAGTATGGATTTCTTCGTTCATACGCATTATAGGGTTGAAATATCGCTTTATGGTCGAATATCAAAATTGCAATGTGTCCGAATCATTTTGTCCCCTAAAGGGTTTTCTGGGAGGTTCTTCTGTCGTGGTTTATTAAAGTCAGTATAGTTCGCTTTTGAATAATAATAAAAAAAATCCTGGTTGATAGTTATATCCCGATTGTGTGCCGCGGTTGATATTCGTATGTGGTAACATTTTTCACCATCACCTTCTCATACGCGATCTTCGTAAAATATATTATAAAACAGATATTAATCTACGTATAAAAAGGGAGAAGGCAGTCAACTCTTATTTTTCTTTTTACTAAAAATATGTGTTTTGAATTGATACGGGATGACTAAAATCAACCCTTACATAACGATGCATGTGAATATAAAATGTGAGGTGAGAAGAGTTGGATATTTTAGTTAAAGTCTTAAAACAGTGAACTACTTTTGCTTTATATCATCCTGAAACGGTGGATCTACAATTTATATAAGATACGGGGTGTTTCAATTTCACCATTTTTATACCCCAATCACAAAGTGGGGAGGGGCATATAGGTTTGCCCTAGTCCGTATTATATACGTACGTACGTCGGTACGTCACATTTTGTAGTAATATTCCTGCCTCCGCAACTCCTCCTACAGTATTTGATGCAGGGCATTGAAACTTGCAACACTTTTAAGACACATTGGACATGTGCATAAAGGAAACAGGATCCCGATCCAGCCCCTTATTTTAGAATTATGTTCCCTTGAAAAACTTAATCATTTTGTAGACTGGGAGGTTAAATAGTAAAGTTCGTGTCTCCGCAACTCCTCCTACAGTATTTGATGCAGGGCATTGGAACTTGCAACACAGTTCAGACATGCATTGAACATGTGCATAAAAGAAACAGGATTCTAATCCCCGCATAATTGCTGAATTATGTCCCCTAGAACGACAATTATTTTGGCTATATCAGGATGTTAAATATATTGTGCTGTTCGTGTCCCCACGACTCCACCTACAGTATTTGATGCAGGACACTGAAACTTGTAACACAGTTCAGACATGCAATGAACATGTGCATAAAGGAAAGCCTGGGAAGGCTTTGTTCTTCTAAGTCATGTGATGTGTGGGGTTTATGTCCAAAAACATCTAAGGTCATACGGAGACTGGACCTCGGTTTAAAGTCTCGTAAAATGTTAATGCAAATTTAGATTGGACGACATGGCATGTTTGTTTCTTTTTGGATATCAATAGCCTAGACAACACTATCCAGGATCCGAGGTTATAATTGTTTTATCTCACCTGAGCATGAAATTGGTCCTGCTCACAAATTTTAAAATGCCAACAATGTTGGCATTTTAAAATTTGTGAGCAGGACACATGTCATTCTCTGCTATCTGAGAAAGGAAAATCGCTCAACTTCTTAGTATTTTAATTTTTATGAGCACCACAAGTTTCATGCTCAGCTGAGTTGAGCATAAAAAAGTTTTATAACCTGGGGGCCAGGTCACCTTCTTCCTGAGCAGGCTTTTGTCATACTGTACATACATTATATATAGTGCATAGTCGTTTAGGTGTGCTGATGAAGCGTAAAGTAGCTAGTCTACCCCTCCCCCGCCCTCACACACACACAAAAAAATAATAATCATAAAATAAAATAAAATAAAAATGAAAACTTCACATATGTTTTGTTTGTTTCGGTTGAGCTTTAACCTCCCAACACTAGTTAGGTCTTTTTGAGACGCTCTTCCAATTTCGTAGGACTCACCGGATATTGGGATGAAATGACTTCTCGAGCCCTGCTGCCCAAACAGACTGTTCACATGCAACGTCAAAACTTATTTTCTCTGAGAAATAGTAATAAAAAGAAAGAAAATAAAATATATTTGAAACTGACGCCGGCAAACGTCCTGATTGGCAGTTAAAGGGGATAAACCAACATTTGAAACCTCATATTTCTTTCCCGTAAATTCGTACAGTAAAGGACAGATGAATTGGCATGCCATTTGAAATTATACCCTTTAATATTAGAGAGGAAGACAGCATTTGAAAAATCTTGCCCGCCCGCTAAGGTGTAGTCACCCACATCCTATGTTTGAGACCAAAAATAAGGAAAATAAGGTATTGGTATTCCCATGCAAACTCTCCTTGTACTTAAAGTGGGGTTAACAACGGGCCCCATAGTCTTTGGGGTAAAAGCGATAATGTCGGAGTCTCATAACTCTGCGGTTCGATCCTAACTCGGGTCACGTGAAATGTCAACGGAAGGTCAGGTGGTGTTTCTACGGGTACTCCGGGTTTTGCCCACTTCTGATAAACGATGGCTTCGCAATAAATGAAATATATTGAAAGGGCCATAAAACCAAATCAAACACAAGCGGGATTTATAAGGTCGTTCACAAATGAGGCAATTCTTACGCGTACCTACAACCATTATATAGGGAATAGCGGAGTTTACGAAGATCTACAGTATTGCTCGTATTTCTGTCGATAAGCCCCATCATGTAGATAAAGTTGGATTTACCAGGGCTTTATAAAGGCCTCAAAGGGCAGCAGTGTCTCAAATGGATGAATTATTCGTTACCCGAGACAAATGTGAAAAATATCAGAAAATTTGTATCTGAAAATTTTTATTTTGCGTGGAAAAATATTTGGACAAGCCTGCTTTCGTTATGGTAGAAAAAAATGAAGCTTTACTTTCCTGAAGAAGCCCAAAGCTCTCATCGTCTTTACAAGCCCATACGATGAACTATCTTATAAACACCACTTTATATAGGTAAACTTTCGATAAAATGGGTATCAATAGTATCCGTTTCGTTCTAAAAAATATTGAGCGTGGGTAGTTGTTAGAACCGCCTCATTGAGGCAAACGTCTATATCCAGAAAAGAAAAATAAAACTAAAGCGATTCGTTTGAAGAGATATGAAATGCAACATCATAGCTACGAATGTCGTTATGGATTGCATTGGTATCCAGAACAGATTTCCTTTATACGGATGTGCGATAGAGATTAATGGATTAGTAACTGTTGTCTTATACTTAGGTTCTTTTCTGATATCGGTCGGTAGTGCAGTTCTCAGCTACATGTAATGATCAGGTGCAGCGATAACGTCTCCCAAATGGCAATTATCCCATCAGTTACCTACAAATAAGTTACAATGACATGATCTGAGATTACCATGAAATCCGAGAAGTGCATATGTTTGCGATGCTACAAAAAATGCTGTGTTTTCTTCTTCTTTTTTTTTTTCTTCTTCTTCTTCTTCTTCTTCTTCTTCTTCTTCTTCTTCTTCTTCTTCTTCTGCTTAGAAGCCTCCGTGGTGCAGTGGTTACGCTACTCGCCTTGTAAACCAGGGATCGCAGGATCGATCCCGGGCTTCTCCAGACTTTCGGATGAGTCTTTAAACCGAGGTCCCGTCTCCGTATGACTTTAGCTGTTGGTGGGACGTAAAACTAAAACTCACTCACTCACACTCTTCTTCTTCTTCATTTGAAGTCAAATTACTTACCGCACTGGTTGGTCGATTGTCCCGAGTTTAGCAAGAGCTTGAACCCATTTCGTTGAACCCTTCTAAAGCTTTACTTTATGCGAACATATTAGAACCTGATCAGCCGCCGCATTCGACAGATCCCGAGCAATTATTCCCGGTCGTTCAGTGTTTCTAGCTTAGACATTCTCGCAGAGAGAGAGAGAGAGAGAGAGAGAGAACGTAAACGAGTGCGTATAAATGGCCTTGTTTATCCCACTGTATACTGAGTATTGTGAGTACTCAATGAGATGGTTCCTACTTTGCGAGCACCCACAATATATGCTAGGAACATAAATAAGTATTATCCCACTGTATACTGAGTACAAGAGGATATATTTTCTATTTCTACCAATTGTTTGTGAGTACTCAGTAAGGCGGCTCATACAAGCAGGTCCAGCACCTACAACTTTTGTTAGAGTAAAAGGAAAGTATCTCAATATTTCACCAGAAAAACGTTTTTGAACTATGCAGGATTTGTTATCGTTACAAGAGAGAGAGAGAGAGAGAGAGAGAGAGAGAGAGAGAGAGAGAGAGAAAGAGAGCATGAGAGAGAACATGTCCGTGTAGTAAGAACCTCTCTAAACACCCCTTCATATAGAGAAAACTGGGGTATACAAGGATATGCATCATTATGACGCGATTATAACGAGCATATAATCTATGTTTGGAGAAAAAAAAAAAAGAAAAATATCACGCTTTTTATCAGAAAAGTCACCATTTTCAAGTGATTAAAGAATGCACTACGTCGCACGGATGTACATGTATTATCGTAAGAGAGAGAGAGAGAGAAAGAGAGAGAGAGAGAGAGAGAGATAGAGAGAGAGAGAGAGAGAGAGAGAGAGAGAGAGAGAGAGAGAGAGAGTTTGCTTTTTATCCCTTAGTTATGTGTTAGGAATGTCAATACTAGAACTAGAAGCATCAGCTAAAATGAAAGATGGAATTTACAAGTGAAAATGTTATTTCCCTTCTTTGTTCCAAGCGATGATCTCAACCGTGAGGCGTCACTTTTGCAGATACTAAGAGCAAAATTACAGAAATGTAACAATTATGTTCAAATTTTGACAAGTTTTAAATCCCCATCAGTTCACCCGACAGTTCTGCGAGTGCTTTGATTATGCGGGGAATGTGCTCTCCCACCTAAGGTAGGTTGCATTACGCTAATAGTTCGGTCTTCGAGACCGCTTATAGATATATGGGTCTGATAAAAGTGTATATATGTGGGTCTGGTATAAGTGTACATGTTTTGATTTGATTGTTTGTTGATTTGAGGTAAAACGTCCCCGTCAACACCGTAACGGTCATTTTGGGGACATTGCTTCCAATTTAGTGGGACTTTTACCGACATTGAAATGAAATGACATTTCAAGCCCTGTCGCCCAATGAAACCAATAGGGTTTAAAAGCATGGACGGTCCGACTCGTACGCAACGCTTTGCCCGGGCAGGCTTAGACCCCCAAGCGACGGTTCACCAGTACTCGTGCGCGGGTTGGAATCAGCTCTGCGTGGAAGCATCATGCAGCCCATATATTTCTTCAAGCTCCGAGGGGCGCGAGGAGGGGGGGGGGTGCAAGTGTACATTTCAATTTACAATTTAAACTAAGTACAAAGCGAATGTGGATGACATGTCACGCCGACGGCCCATCATGCAGACACGCCTATAAAAGTTTGATCCCCTTAAACCCCACTTTTATATACTCAAACTGAGTTTACAGTGGTATACATTATTTTACACGGCCCCCGTCCATCGGGGCTTGAATAAATAGATGGGCTGCACGATGCTTCCACGCAGAGCTGAAACTGACCCGCACATGAGTACTGGCAAACCGCTTAGAGGATCTAAGCCTGCCCAGGTGAAGTGGTGCGAGTCGGACCGTCCAAGCTTATAAACCCTATTGGTTTCATTGGGCGACAGGGCTTGAGACGTCATTTCATCTCAATGTCGGGTAAAAGTCCTACAAAATTGGAAGCAACGTCTCCAAAATGACCTATACAGTGTTGACGGGGACGTTAAACCACAAATCAAACAAAACAAACATTATTTTACACATTGTGAGGAATCGCAGGATTTTATCTGAAACAAAATGGTGGTTAAATTTTGCCAATGTATTTAAAATATTAGGCGTGTGTTCGTTGTGTATATTTTTATAATTCCCCTTAATAGTTAGTAAAGTTCGAGTGAGCCTGCACATAAATTTAACATTTCGATTAAAAAAACAACAAAAAAAACGTTTACTTCGTTATTTTTATCTATAGCCTTGCTTTGACGGTCCTTTCAAGACTATTTCACTTTTTCTACCCGAATCTTCATCAAAGGTGGGCGAAAGCCGGATGCCTGGAGAAAAACAACCTTAACTTCCGATACAGAACTTGCCCCCACCCCCCTCAACTGCCCCTGTCATGGACTACAATGGTACCGTTCATACCTGTACAACCACCATTGTTAGACTATTCAGACGATTCATTATGTATTTCCTTATTTCAAATGTGTATCCTCGTTAGAACCGCCTCAGTTAGTACCCAAAACCTACGCTTCAGAGCACAAACAAGGAAACTCACAGGCCATATAAAGATTTAAGTGGTTTTAGAATTGAATAAAGATAATAATCAGATATGAAATCGAAATAAACGCAGGGTAAATGTAATTATTTTGAGTAAAATTTAACCCATTTGTACCAGAAACCCCAAAACGGTTATCCTGGCAAACAGTGCAGGCCCAGATCAGACATCACAGAACGCGGCGTCTGATCAGGGCCTCCGCAGTTTGCTTAAAGTTCAGTCATTTTCAAAATATTTTTTGAAGAAAACACAACCTGTCACCCCTAAATTTTGAAATGGACTCCTGCTATATATAAGGAGGAAGATTCCATTGGGTACTAAAATGGGCTAAAGCAAATAATAATTATGATCGATGTAACGGTCTATTTCCCTGTTCTTGTTTTCATTTTTCGGAGACACTGTTATATTTTGAGGTAGGATGACAAGTTCTGCAACGGATTGGCAAGTATTTTTTCTCCAATACTCCGGTTTGCGGCCAACTCCAATTAATGATCAGCTCAAACAAGTCAAATAGTATAAAAATGCCGAAAATCCAAAACCACCACAAAAGTTGTAAATGCACTGCATAATTACGTTTCGAAGGAGAACATTTTCCAAACTGTTATCTTTTGCTGCGCAATGTGGCCGTCAGAACAAGAAATCGATACCACCCACAGCTAAATGAGTTTTGTTGTCGGGTGTTATATATACTACAGGTACGTTTACGAGGTGATATATATTCTTATCTTGAAGTTAAATACGCTCTTGTGCTAACCGACACAAGGGAGACTACCGTGAAACCCCATATATATATAATCGCTACAAAACCGTGTTGCTAGCCAACAACATAGGGAAAGTAAACTCGATGCCCTGAATCCACTGCAGGGCATGAGAAAATGCGGGGTGGTATGAACACCCCGCAATTTTTTCACACCCCACAAAAAAGGTTTTATATAGAAAAACACCCCGTATCTGGCAACTTTCTTAGTATATATATATATATATATATATATATATATATATATATATATATATATATATATATATATATATATATATATATATATATATATATATAAAATATAAATAATATCCACAATGCGGGTAAATATAACTATGAAAAAATTAAAGAAACACTGGAATAAAAGTTATTTTTGCTGTATTTTTAACAACCGGTTTCATCCATGATGGAATTTTCAAGTTTACTTGAAAATTCCATCATGGATGAAACCGGTTGTTAAAAGTATATATATATCAGTAATTCATTAGAGAACATTTTCTAAAGCGGGTGAAACAAACAATGTGATTGCATAACATAACAAACTTTATATAGTAAATACATCGTTAGTGTCTTTAAAAATAAAACATAATAGGTTAGCCTTAGACAGTTTTATAGGGGCGACCTTAAGCGAGGCCCAATAAAATTGTCGGGGCGAACCAATTATATTTTATTATTAAAGGCACTATCCATATCTTGAGTTTATACCGCAATGCAAATCAATCAATGAAACGACATGCAGCGACAACGTGCGCACATGTAGTATAACGTGACGTCAACAAGTGCAAAGTTTCTGACGTCACCGCGCCACAAAGACATAGGAAACAACACGGGCGCTCTAATAAAAGTTTCTCAGCGCTTTATTTTCGGTATGAAAATCTGCAAATAAATAGTTTATTTTAGTTTAAAAATTATTTTCGAAGTTGAGACGCAACTGCAATAGCAGTGCGCAGTTATCCCAACGGACCATTCAAACCAGGAAATGCCGAGAAGGTACGAAAGTAGATGAAATTGCTGAAAATCTGTTTAAATAAATACTGCAAAGATTTTAACTTGCAGTTTCGTTGTTTTCCCATGTATGAAAGGTTGCATGTTATTGCTTATACTTGTAAACTAGAGACCTGAAAAGTAGGTCCGGTCTATAAATGGTCACTACAATGCGAGGATTGTGCAAAGATTTTAACTTGCAGTTTCGTTGTTTTCCCATGTATGAAAGGTTGCATGTTATTGCTTATACTTGTAAAATAGAGACCTGAAAAGAAGGTCCGGACTATAAACGGTCACTAGACGTATTATAGGTCAGTAGAAGGTATTATAGGTCACTACCGATTATAGCGTGCAGTTATTCGACCCCCTTTATTGGGTTACTAGAATGCCTGATTGCGGTATAAAAACGTATCAAGAACCGCCCAACAGATTAAACAAGGTTCCGGATAGAAATGTTGTGAAAACTATCAAACAACATGCACAACCTATGAAAACTCATGTACTTAAATCGGAAGGAAATATAATACTTCATTTGACTGTGATATCAACTGATAAATATCTCTCCAGTTTCAGAGTCAGCATATCCAATTTTATCCGTTTACAAGATCTGTTCTCGAAGCTCCATTACTGACATGGGTCGAATTCACATTCATTGACACATTGACTGACACTTATCATATGAGTATTTTAATGATGGCGAACACTACGCAAATTCTACATACAACGCCAGTCCAATGATTGAAGAAGCATGAATAGGAAATCACATGTATATTAAGATGACTTATTGTTTATGATTGTTAGATAAAAAAAACATTGTACCAAATTAATCGCGTAATTAAAATATTTATTTATCAATTTGCTAATCAATTTAACAGAAATCGTAAATAAAGCAGAGGTTAATAGATATACGTAACCTACTTATTTCACAGTCTGTTCCGGTATATCCTGCTGAACACTGGCACTGATATCCGTTGACAAGGTCGGTACATGTAGCTCCATTACTACATGGGTCGGGATCACATTCATTTATATCTGAGGGAACAAAACAACAGATGACCGGAATTTTCTTCCCGTTTTTGTCAGCAGGGAAACAAACGCCAACATTATGCTACTACACCATGCGTGAAATAATTTTGAAAGGGCCGTAAAACCAAACAAAAATATAAAAAAATACTTCACCGTAATGAAAAAGTCACAAGCTGAATGCTAAAAAAACAGTTACTTTCCCACAAAAAGGCCAAACGGTTATCCAAAATTAAAAGGTTCAGCAATATTTACATTAAGTTACAATACAATAAAATACAATACAGTACTTTTATTTATCCAATCAAGGGTCATTATTGGCATATAAACAGCATATCTCGAAAAACATAAGAAAACACATTTGCAATGTGTTGAAAACACATTTGCAATGTGTTGAAATAAGCTTGATAAAATTAACCTGATTCGACATGAAAATGATTTGAATAACGGCAGAGAATACAATTCCTCGTATGCGCATTATCATCGGTCATAAACAGTCAAATTATTATAAACATTCAAATGAACTATCGGAACTGTAGAAGCGGTATATTACAGCCATATATTACAGTAGAGCGGTATATTATACGCATATATTGCAGGAGTTGATTAGTATATGCAACTTTGCTTGTTTTCAAATCCTGTTGATCTTTACTTGTATGTTACATTCTTGTTATAAATCGGTAATTAAATTTATAAAATAATGTTTACACTAAATAAATTAAAGGTAGTTAAGCGGAGTTTGATAGTGTTACTCTCTTCAGACATCTCGATACAATTAACTCACACCTCCATCAGAGACAACAAAGGGTAATAAACACAAACATGAAATAACTAGAACCTAATGGAAATATCAAAAGCGGAAAGCCAAAAGAACAGATACTTTCCCACAAAACGGCCAATTGCATAGCTTTTATATTTATCGCCACTCTCTGACAAATATATCGGGGCGTCGACTCTTTGGCTCAGTGGTTGGAGAATTCAACTTTCACCCAAGCGGCCCGGCTTCGAATGCCAACGGAGGTCTGGATTTTTTTGCCCAGCTATGTTTCATTTATTTGTCAAGGCTTTCGTGTCGTAAGTTGGTACTCGTCTGGAATCAGACATCATTTTGCTAAAAAATTCCTATGTGGCGAAAGGTCTTCTTTGGACTTTCTTATAATTCAATGCAATGTTGGTTGATGCCTGATGCTGTCTCTGGTCGGGCCCATCGGAGACTAACTGTTGTTTTTCTTTTGCTCCAGCATTTCAGTGGCTTATTGCTGTCGAGTCCTCAACGTTGGTTCATCTCTGTGGTTGTTTGATTTTTGTGTTCAGGGCGATGTTGCACTGATGAGTTAGGAGGCCTTCATGCGGGTTAAACAAATAGTTTGTCTAAATCGCGACGGAAGTAAGGGCGAGGATTGTGGCCATGTAAAATCGATTAAAGCCTCCCCCCCCCCTCACCCGGTGGAATTCGTTTAGCTGACCGTTCCAAGGAGGCTCTTCTGTCGCCGTTTATTTTTGTTATGATTTGTCTTTGTGGGTTTGTGTCGCTTACATTAGTATATTTTGGATAGCCAATTGGCCATTTTGTGGTAAAGTAACTGTCCTGTTGGCTTTCCGCTATTAATGTTTCCATTAGGGTCTGTTGTTTCATGTTTGTGTTTCTTTCCCTTTGTTGTCTCTGATGGGAGTTCTGGGTTAATTGTATCGATTCCTGATCATTGCCTCCACTTCTTTTTCTAATGTTGGTTAATTTTAATCTAGCTTTATCGGAATTTCCGTTGGGGCTCTTCATGTTGTGTGTGGTTATGGTTTATTATTGTTATTATTTAATTTTCATTTATTGTGCCTGTTGCACATTGGTCACCTCATGTGGGGAAGAGGGAGCTGTATGCTGTGCTGTTTGATTCTTTTTTTGCATTTTTGTTTTCCTCGTTGTTAGTTAGTCTTCCTCTTGGTGACATTGGTGGGCTGTAATCTTTGATTGTGTCTTTTCCAGGGTTTCTGTTTCTATATTTCTTTGCATCCAATATTTGGTGGACCGTTTACCCTAAAATTGTACGTGCTTCTCAAGACCATAGCCTTACTTTCTACCCAGTTTCAGCTTGACCCGCTGAAAAATGTAGTATGGACGGACGGACGTCGACACTATAACATAATACTTCCGATTCGTTTTTTTTTTTTCAAAATGGGCGAATAATAATAGTAACGATGGCGAAGAGAAGAAGAATTCTACATACAATGCCAGTCCCATGATTGAAGAAGAACGAACTGGAAATCACATGTAGATTTAGATGACATAGTAAGACACACTACACTCAGGTATTGTTAAGTAAAACAACAAAAGTAACATGTAACCAAACTATATGAGTCATTTAAGTTTTATCTATACATTTGCTAATATGTTTTTTCTCAGACTTCTTAAACATTCGAATATTTTATCGGAAATAAGGCAGAGTACGATAGATGAAGAAAACCTACTATTTCCACAGTCAGTTCCGGTATATCCTTCTAAACACTGACATTGATATCCGTTGACCAGGTCTGTACATGTAGCTTCATTACGACATGGGTCGGGATCACATTCATTTATATCTGAAGGAACAAACCAACAGCTGACAGGAAATGTCCAGTCAAAACTATACTACTTCTACATAATGAAAACGGCACACGCGGAAAGTCAAAGAACAAATACTAACAAGAGGGTCCAAACGGCTATCCCGAAATAAAAAATAAGCGATATATGCATGGGAAGTTTAGCTTAAAAACAACAATCCACAATAGAAGGAACGGTTGGTATAATTCCATTTAATTGGGATGGGTGGGGCGATTAAATAGATTTTAAGCGGTCACAGTCCTCGCCCTTGTTTCAGAAGAATTGCTAACTTATTAGTGCAACATCTCCAAGAACATAAATTAAAAGCATTCCGTGATAAAACAACAATATGGACTCAACAGTATGAAATAACTTAAATGCTTGGAGAAAAGAGGACCAGAGGTTGGATTCCGAGTTGTGCTCTGAGTCGTAGCATCAGACACCAACCGATCAATATTTTTTCTTAATTTGTAAACTAAGGAACTAGTCAAATAGGTTCTTGGAGATCCAAACAACGACAGCTCAAATGGCGACCTCTGTGGGCATGTAAAATCGATCAAAGCCCCACTCCCACCCAGGGTTAATACTTTTAATGACCGTTTAAATGCGGTTCTACTGTTATAGTTTTAGTCCGTTTTCTATGTATGTTTGGTCATATATTTTTATTTTGCAAAGTCGTCTCGCCGTTTTAGTTTGTACCGATTTATTTTAGTTCGATTGCGATAAAAGCTTCATGCTTATTTGAATCGCTCTATAACACTCATTCTTGATGTTATAATGCGCGAGAGAGATATGCACTGGCGTTTACACCACTTCTACCCATTTACACCTGGGTGAAGTGGGGAAGTGGCATTGCGCATCTTGCCAAAGGACACACCTTGCCGTTTTGTAGGAAAGTAACAGCACTTTTGGTTTTCTATTTGTGACGTGTTTATTACGGTGTCGTTATTTTGTGTGCCTTTTCCTGTGAGGTATGAGGTAATGATATAGAAAAATAGAAGTGGAGGCAATGATCAGTAATCGATACAATCAACCCACAGCTCCCATCAGAGACACCAAAGGGAAAGAAACACATACTTGAAACAACATACCCTAATAAGAAACATCAATAGCGGAAAGCCAAAAGGACAGTTACTTTCCCACAAATGGCCAAAACTATATGAAATTAAATAAACATGACATAAACCTGATTAAGAAGTTAATCTTTCAGAGAAGATACAGCTCATATGGAACTCATACACCTAAATCCTTATACAATCTTTCATTTGACTTTGATTTCAATTGATAAAACATCTCACCAGTTTCACATTCAGCCACAGTAAATCCAGTTGCATATTGATAACATTATCTGTACATGGAGCTCCATTTTGACACAGGTCGGGATCACCTCTATTGACGCTTTTCAGACACTTATTATATTATTTCAGTAACGATCGTGAAGAGTAGAAAATATCATTTAAGTCCTTCTTACTTATTGCTAGAATACTATTTGTGAGTTATGATAAACGTTCTAATAAAATAACGTTAGTTAAGCGGATATCTAAAAATGGTACCTTACCGTTTTCACAATCTGTTCCTGTATATCCTGCTAAACACTGACATTGATATCCGTTGACAAGGTCTGTACATGTAGCTCCATTTTGACATGGATCGGGATCACATTCATTTATATCTGAAGAAGCAAAATCCCAGATGATAGTAATTCTTTCCCATTTCAATTCAGTAAAGAAGTTTGAAAGTGCCTCAATTTTCGCAATAATTTGGTACCCGTATGTAGAAATCTTAAGGCATCGATTCATTAGAAAATGAAGTCTAAAGTAGGTCAAACAAACGATGTGATTACACAATATAGCAAACCTTATAAACACTGACATTGATATCCGTTGACCCGGTCTGTCAATGCAGCTCCCTTTTGACATGGGTCTTGTTTGTCATGGGTCGAGATCACATTCAGTTATATATGAAGGAGCAAAACCCATATGATAGGATTTATGTCTAATTTCTATTCAGTAAAAACCTATGCCTCCCTCTTTGCAATACATTAGTACCCGTCTGTATAAATGTTTAGTAAAACAGAAGGAAAGGCAATGATCCGGAATCGATACAATTAACCCACAGCTCCCATCAGAGTCACCAAAGGGAAAGAAACACAAACATGAAATAACTAGACCCTAATGGAAAGATCAACAGCGGAAAGCCAAAAGGACAATAACTTTCCCACAAAAACGGCCAATTGGCTATCCAAAACAAAAATATAAACGATACACAAACTCAAAGGCAGACCATAACAGAAATAAACCGCGACAAAAGAACCGGCCTCTTCTAATTTGGAACTGTCAGTAATTCATTAGCGAAAATTTTCTAAAGCGGGTGAAACAAACGATTTGATTGCACAACATAACAAAATTTATATAGTAAATACATGGTTAGTGTCTTTAATAATAAAATATAATAGGTGAGCCTTAGACAATTTTATAGGGGCGAGCTTTAGCGAGCCCCAATAAAATTGTCGGGGCGAAACAATTATATTTTATTATTAAAGGCACTATCCATATCTTTAGTTTATACCGCAATGCAAAACAATCAATGAATTTCGCAATAATTTAGCAAATTTAAACAAAAAAGACAGCAGACAGTCTGGCATGTTAAACGACATGCAGTGCAATGGGTCGGATTTTACATTCATTGACACATTGACTGACACTTATCATATAATTATTTTAATGGTGGCGAACACTACGCGAATTCTACATACAACGCCAGTCCAATGATTGAAGAAGCAAGAATAGGAAATCACATGTATATTTAGATGATTAATTGTTTATGATTGTTAGATAAAAAACATGTAACCAAATTAATTGCGTCATTTAAATATTTATGTATCAATTTGCTAAACAATTTGACAGAAATCGTAAATAAAGCAGAGGTTTATAGATAAAGGTAACCTACTAATCTCACAGTCTGTTCCGGTATATCCTGCTGAACACTGACACTGATATCCGTTGACCAGGTCTGTACATGTAGCTCCATTACTACAAGGGTCGGGTTCACATTCATTTATATCTGAAGGAACAAAACAACAGATGACCGGAATTTTCTTCCAGTTTTTGTCAGCAGGGAACCAAACGCCAACATTATTCTTCTACACCCTGAGTGAAATAATTTTGAAAGGGCCGTAAAACCAAACAAAAATATAAAAAAATTCTTCACAGTAATGAAAAAGTCACAAGCGGAATGCTAAAAACAACAGTTACTTTCCCACAAAAAGGCCAAACGATTATCCAAAATTAAAAGAATCAGCAATATATACATTAAGTTACAACACAATAAAATACAATACAGTACTTTTATTTATCCCATCAAGGGTCATTATTGACATATAAACAGCATGTCTCAATAAACATAATAAAACACATTTGCAATGAGTTGAAATAAGCGTGATAAAATTAACGTGATTCGACATGAAAATAATTTGAATAAAGGTAGAGAATACAATTCCTCGTATGCGCATTATCATGGGTCTTAAACAGTCAAATTATTATAAACATTTAAATGAACTATCGGAACTTTAGAAGCGGTATATTACATCCATATATTGCAGTAGAGCGGTATATTATACGCATCTATTGCCGGAGATGATAAGTATATGCAACTTTGCTTGTTTTCAAATCCTGTTGATCTTTACTAGTATGTTACATTCTGGTTATAAATCGGTAATTGTATTAATAAAATATTGTTTACACTCAACAAATTATAGGTAGTTAAGCGGAGTTTGATAGTGTTACTCTCTTGAGGCATCTCGATACAATTAACCCACACCTCCATCAGAGACAACAAAGGCTAATAAACACAAACATAAAATAACTAGAACCTAATGGAAATATCAATAGCGGAAAGCCAAAAGAACAGATACTTTCCAACAAAACGGCCAATTGCATAGCTTATATATTTATCACCACTCACTGACAACTATGTCGGGGCGTCGACTCTTTGGCTCAGTGGTTAGAGAATTCAACTTTCATCCGTGCGGCCCGGCTTCGAATGCCAAAGGAGGTGTGGATTTTTTTCATCTATGTTTCATTTCTATGTCACGGCTTTCGTGTCGTAAGTTGGTACTCGTCCGGAATTGAACTTTCACCCGAGCGGCCCGGCTTCGAATGCCAAAGGAGGTCTGGACTTTTTTCAGCTATGTTTCATTTTTTTGTCACGGCTTTCGTGTCGTAAGGTGGTACTCGTCCGGAATCAGACATTATTTTGCCGAAAATGCCTATGTGACGAAAAGGGCTTCTTTGGACTTTCTTATAATTCAATGTAATGTTGGTTGGTGCCTAATACTATCTCTGGTCGGGACCATCGGAGACTAACTGTTGGTTTTCTTTTGCTCCAGCATTTCAGTGGTTTCTTGTTGGGGCGAACCAATTACATTTCATTATTAAAGGCACTATCCATATCTTTAGTTTATACCGCAATGTACAACAATCAATGAATTTTGCAATAATTTAGCAAATTTAAGCAAAATAGACAGCAGACAGTGTGGCATGTTAAACGAAACGCAGTGCCATGGCGCGCACATGTAGTATAACGTGACGTCAACGAATGCAAAGTTTCTGACGTCACCGCGCCACAAAGACATAGGAAACAACACGGACGCTCGAATAAAAGTTTCTCAGCGCTTTACTTTCGGTATGAAAATCTGCAAATAAATAGTTCATTTTAGCTTTAAAAATTATTTTCGAGGTTGGGACGCAACTGAAATAGCAGTGCGCAGTTATTCCAACGGGCCATTCAAACCAGGAAATGCCGAGAAGGTAAGAATGTAGATGAAATTTTTGAAAATCTGTTTAAATAAATATTGCAAAGATTTTAACTTGCAGTTTCGTTGTTTCCCCGTGTATGAAAGGTTGCATGTTATTACTCACACTTGTAAAATAGAGACCTGAAAAGTAGGTCCGGTCTATAAAAGGTCACTAGGCGTATTATAGGTCAGTAGAAAGTATTATAGGTCACTACCGATTATAGCGTGCAGTTATTTGACCCCTTTATCAAGGTGGGGGATCACGTGGTTTAATACGTCATTCAAAATGGCTTCCAGTACTGAAAACGTGTCGATTCTAGATATGAATTTCCACTAGTAGTCTTGTATTTAATTTTTTAATGTTTTGGAATATGACGCAGAGTACGACAAATAAGGATCACTTCATGCTTAGGTCAAAATTTCTCGGGGGCAGATTGTCATTGTTCCAGTTTAATCACTTCTAAGTTGGAAACAACTAATAAATGTCTAGTGCACTGTTCTTGAATTTTAGACAACAAAATTGGAATTTTATCATGTTCTACTAACATACTAATATTATTTCTTTTTGGAAATGAGCAGTTTTACAGAGATGGTTATTGCAAGACTAAAAATTTAAATTAACATTTCATGCTTACGATTTAGGAGAAGTTCTTAGAAGTCGATCAAGTACACTACTTCGCAGCACGATGATCAGGTGCACTGCAATTTTCAACAGTATGAGAGGTGGCTTTGTGGTTCATTTTTCAAGTTGTCTGTCAGAGATTATTTGAAGGATTTTTCGCCCATCGGGGGGGGGGGGGGGGGGGGGGGGTGGGGGGATATGATGCAGGAAATTATAGACCAGTGTCGCTAACATGCAACTGTTGCAAAGTCCCGGAGCATTTAATGAAGGTGTCACGACACATTCCGGACAAGCAAATTAAGTATGATTATACACTTCACAAGCAAACTCTGGAGCAGATTCATTCCGCCAAATATCTTGGTATCACCATCACTGACGACCTCGATCGGGGTCAACATATCTCGGAAATAACATCTAAAGCAATTAGGACCTAAAGGTTCCTTAGACGTAATTTGGCTTTTGCACCTCGGTAGACAAAAGATGTTGCATATAAAACATTGGTTCGCCCTCAACTTGAATATGCATCACCCATTTAGCATCCCTATGTTAAAACTCAGATTCAGCAGGTGGAGAAGGTGCAGAGGACTGCTGCTCGTTGGACCTGCGGACGAATGCGAAACAGAAGTAGCGTCGGTGACATGCTTGATGAGCTACAGTGGCCATCCCTGGACACCCGTTGTGAGCAGTCCTCCTTAATCTTCTTCTACAAGATACATTCTTGCACAGTATCAATTAACAAGGATAGGTACTTGACCCGTGCAATAGTGTCAACCAGGACAAGGGCTTCAAGAGCGAATAACTCATAGTATCGTAGGTACCAGTCCTATAAGAATGCCCTGTAAAACTCTTTCTTCCCTCGAACTATTGCATATAAACCCTAGTGATTTAATTGGGCGGCAGGGATTGAGATGTCATGGCATCTTAATGCCGGGTAAAAGTCCATCAAAATTGGAAGCAACGTCTCTAAACAAGAGGGTCATGATGGCATTGGATCGCTCACCTGATCCATAATGTAAGAAGTGGGCCCCGGGCAGGGCCATTAATGGCCCCAGGGCTATAATTTGCATAATCTTGAGGGAGGTCTACCAGGTGAAGCTTCATACCAAATATCAAAGACCGGAGCCTTCTGGTTTCAAACAAGACGATTTTTGCATGAATGTTTTCATTGCTCTTAAAGGAACTCATTTTTGATTTTTATTTCCTTATATACGTCTATATAAAACCTATGGGCCCCTGGGCCGGGCCATATTTGGCCCAAGGGATTTAATTTGAACAATCTTTGAAGAAATCCACAAGACCAAGCTTCATACCAAATACCAAAGACCTTGGCCTTCTGGTTTCAGACCAGAAGCTTTTCAAACGTTTTCCCAATATATGTCTATGTAAAACAAGTTGGCCCCGGGGTGTCCCCATTTTTTGGCCCCAGGTCTATTATTTGAACACTTTTGGTAGAGGAACACTAGATGAAGCTTCATACCAAATATCAAAGACCTTGACCTTCTGATTTCAGACAAGAACATTTTCAATGGTTTTCCCTATATAAGTCTATGAAAAACAAGTGGGCGCCGGGGTTGGCCAAATCTTGGCCCCAGGGCTATAGAGGTCTACTAGACAAAACTTCATACCAAATATCAAAGACCTCGCCCTTCTGAATTCAGGAAAGAACATTTTTAAAGGTTTTATGTAAAACCAGTTAGCCCCGCGGAGGAGCCATTTTTGGCCCCAGGGCTATAATTTGAACAATCTTGGTCGAGGTCCACTACACAAAGCTTCATACCAAATATCAAGGAACTGAGCTTTCTGGTTTCAGACAAGAAAATTTTAAAGATTTTGCCTATATAATTCAATGTAAAACCAAATGGCCCCAGGTCGGGGCATTTTTCGGCCCCGGGGCTATACTTTGAACAATCTTGATAGAGGTCCACAAGACGAAGCTTTATACCACATATCAAACACCTGCGCCTTCTGGTCTCAGATGAAAAGATTGTTAAATGTTTTTCCTGTGTAAGTCTATGTGAAACCAAAAGGGGCCCAGGGCGGGGCCATTTTTGACCACAGGGCTATGCTTTAAACGATCTTGGTAGATGTCCACTAGATGAAGCTTCTCATCAAATATCAATGACCTGGGCCTTGTGGTTTCAGAGGAGAAGATTTTTTAGATTTTTCTTTTATAAGTCAATAAAAAACCAAAGGGCACCAGGGCGGGGATGAGGGTGGCCCCATGGCTATAATTTGAACAATATTGATAGAGGTCCACTAGATGAAGCCTCACACCAGACCGGCCCCGATAGCTCAGTTGTGAGAGTATTCGCTCCGGGGAACGGGAGGTCACGGGTTCGATCCCGGGCCGCGACATGCCAAAGTCGTTGAGAATGGGACTAGATGCTCCTCGCTTGGCACTCAGATTTACGGGTAGAGCTAGGACTGGTCGACCCAGTGTCAGGATAATGTGACTGGGTGTGGTATCATGTAATGTGTCTGGGACATGATACTTCAGTGAGGCAGCACTGTGAAAGTGTGCATTGAGCTCCCTGTCGCAACCAGACACCGTTTTGATATGACTGAAAAATTGTTAAAAACAACGTTAAACCCGAATTCACGGACACACACCCGCACGCACGCACGCACTTAGGCACACACACACACACACACACACACACACACACACACACACACACACACACACACACACACACACACACACTTGCGGTTTCAGAGAAGAAGATTTTTTAAAGATATTTCCTACATAAGTCAAAGTAAAAACCAAAGGGCCCCAGAGCGAGGAACTTTTATGGTCCCAGGGCTATAATTTGAACAATCTTGATAGAGACCCACTAGACATTTGGCCCTAGGGCTATAATTTGAACACTCTTGATAGAACACCACTAAATAAAGCTTCACACCAAAAATCAAAGTCTTCGGCCTTGCGGTTTCAGAAAAAAAGTAGTTCAAAGATTTTCCTGCATAAGTCAATGTAAAACCAAAAGGCCCCAGAGCGAGGACATTTTGGCCCAGGTCTATAGTTTGATAGACGACCACTAGATGAAGCTACACACCAAATATCAAAGTCCTGGGACTTGTGGTTTCAGAGGAGAAGATTTTTTAAGATTTTTTCCTGTCTAAGTCAATGTATAAGAAAAGGGGGCGCGAGGCGGGGGCATTTTGGCACCATGGCTATAATTTAAACAATCTTGATAGAGGTCCACAGGACGAAGCTTCATACCATATATCAAACACCTGACCCTTCTGGTTTCAGATAAGACTTTTTAAGGTTTCACCATATAAGTCTATGTAAATCTAAAGGGCCCTGGGGCAGGGGCAGTTTTGGCCTAATGGCTATAATTTGAACAATCATGATAGAGGTCCACAAGGCGAAGCTTTATACCAAAACTCAAACACCTGAGGCTTCTGGTTTCAGACGCGAAGATTTTTTTTTAAAGCTGTTTCCTATGTAAGACTATGTAAAACCAAAGGGCCCCGGGGCGGCTGCATTTTTTGGCCCCATGGCGATAATTTGAAAATCTTGGTAGAGGTGTACTAGATGTCGTTTGTAGAAATTGTTTACGGACGGACGCACCCACGCACGTACGCACGACGAGCGACTGGTGAAAGGTGAGCTTAAACAGGGGGTGGGGAAGGGGTACATTTGTTTACATTTAACACGGGTCCTTTCCATATTGTCGAAGTGATGACACCTGAAAGGTGACAAGATCTTACTTAAAAGTGGACAACAAATTTGGTCAGTGAAGTTTTCCCTCTTCAACCATAAAAAATTGCGAAAACAAATTCTAGCTCCATTAAATATGAAAACTACTAATAAATGATCACGTACACTGCATACCCCATAAATGATACCGTGCACTGCCAAACAAGATCGATGATCTCGTGTACTTATATTATTCTTAAAGATCATCGCATGGAGTTTTGGTTATCACCCGCGTTATCAAACCGAAGCTCCATTATCCGCCTGAAACTTTAGACTTGCATTCCGGTAAAGATAAGTATAAAGGGCAATTCCCAACCCCCATGATATTTTTCGTTGACATATATTCCATTCTGTCTATTTAATGATTGTCGTGCAAAAGTTTACTGTTACATGTGCGCAACATCATGTACATTACTTTTACTCACACCATGAAAAGCGTGGAAATGTAACACCAATATATGATAATACTTCCCGATCAAAAACGGGAAGTACTCTTAGTATATTTTTACACCTGCAGAATTAGTGTTATCACGTAAAATGTAGTTTAGGTCGTAGAACCAAAGCGTTAATCCAAAATCATTGGTCCATTGACAAATGGCAAATATCAATGTTCAGATCAACAGACATGGACTCCAGAAGAGTGTAATCAGGTGTCCGTGGATAGTAAGCATTACTTGGTAAGCAAGCTTCGCCCACCATGCCCATTGACCCGAACGGAAAAAAGGTGTAAATGCCGAGAAGGGTATGTCCGAGATTTTGGAAGTCTTCCTATGGTTTTCCATTCCAAACATATCAGAAATAATTCTGGAAATGGCAACATTGTACGGATCAATAAGATCATGGTGCCTTCAATAGAACTTCTTTAGTGTTGATACCAGTTTTGTTTTTTTATACCCCTGGCATAACAACCTGGTAGTGAACACCTCCCCACGTTCCATAAAGTCCTGATACTTGGAACAGGCTCTAGCTTAACGGATTAACTGTGAAACGTAAACGCCATATACTGGTGCAGGCGGGATATTACTGCTCAGGAAGGGAAAGTTAACAATGGGAAAATTGAAGTCACCTCGTTTATCGTACAACCTAGTAGTAAGCTTCCCGTTCTCAATATAGAGATAACAATCCAAGTATGAAGTACTCTGCGAATTTAGCATTTTTCAGAGACAATAAATCATCTATATATCTTTAGGTGAAATTGGATTGTTGTGCAAGGCGTTTCTTGCCTGCTTTGAGGAGACCTTGTACAAACTCCGCCTCATACGAGTACAAGAACAAGTTGGCAAGCAACGGTGCACATTACTACCCTTTGGTATGTCAATTGTTTGCTGTAATAATAGGCCACTGAACTCCACGAAAATATTGTCAATTAGAATATTCCAGCATCCTTATGACATCTGCATCAGTGTACTTTTGTGGTGCATCAGAGTGATATCGAACGAAGTATGTGTCTTTGTAGCCAAGGACAACATACTGATAGCGACGGTTGCAATTCTTGTGGAAAAACATTGATTAATGATTTCCTTGCGTTTAGATTTCAATTTATCATGAGGAATAGTTGTGTAGGGTGTTGAGAAATCGAAAGATTTTATGCTGTTTACTGAGAGAAAAGACTGTGCCTGAAGATGTTCTACGAGCTCTTTGCAGTTTTTCAAGCTCCACATCTGATTCACACCACTCCCTGCATATGCAGTGTCACAATATTTCTAAAGGCCATCTTTAACTGCAGTAAGGATTCGTGTTAGGATCTTTGAAAGAGGCTTGGTTGAGCACTTAGCTGAACCCGCGATATATCTCTGCTTGTACGGATTCTTGTGGAGCTTAGGAATCCAGTACAACATTGGAAGTTCCATATCTTCCCCTAGGAGGGAAATTCCAAACGAAAGCATCACCGATTGGTGGTTTCGCAGAATTTCATCTTTGGACAAAACAGAAAGGTTATATGTTCAGTTGCCCGTCATAGTGCTCAAACCAAGCTCTTCTTTTCAGCAGTTTATATAGTGTGTTTTGCAAACATACACAATATTGTTAGATGCCTTGTCAGCTGGAACAACGACATACCGCCCAGTGATGCAAACAACCTGTCAGGCACTAATGTGTAATGCTTAAAGTTATGCCACCGAGTGTACGCAATGCTTATTAAGATTTTACTCAAAGACTCATTGTAAAATACAATGTGATAAGTATTGGTTAAAACAGTGTGCCTTATTCATATTTACATGGTACGTATATGATACAACATAAATGGTACAGGCTCTGACGGTTAGCACGATGCTTATGTGAAGATCATCTGCTGTGGTAAGTAATGGTACACATTCGAAACTCAGTATTGCTTGATGATCCTAATCCCGAATATGTAACCCATATTTGCTCTTAGTCAGTCCACCCGGGGCCGGGGACAAAATGGCATTTTGAGGTAAATATACCTCGATGTAATATTTGCACGCACTAAATGAATGCCATTTCAATCATTCATTTTGTCCATTTTATTATAAACCAGGCTCTCCAAGATTTTTTTTTTCGATGTAAAAATATATCAGATATGTTTCCGCTTGAATACACTAAGGTTGCATCACACTGGGAAAATGCATGTGCATTATTTTTTTACACAATTTTGTGCAATAAATTAATGCGAACTAACTTTTCCTTCACAACAAGGGATTACATACCGCCCAGTGAGGCAAACAACTTGTCAGGCACTAATGTGTAACAAGTAATTTCGCTTAAAGTTATGTCACCGAGTTATGCTAATTAAGATTTTACTCAAAGACAGACTGTGAAATAAGTAACGATTTTAGTCCCTTCTAGAAACTTCTATGTGCATTAAGTAAATGCAGAATACTCATGTAATAAGTTAATTTGCATTAGCTTTTCTAGTGTGTACGCGATATTAATTAACAAAGCGCTGCCTACCACGCTTATACCTATTTGGGCGGTCGAACAGTTTGTTATGCGTGTTCATTTCAAAACTGAAATTCTTACCAACATGTTTATCTGACCCCGCTCAGCAAAAGCCGGGACCCATTCATAAAATTTTGCTTCGCTCGAAAACCAAGATTTTTGCACCATATTTAGCTTTTGGTCCTTCGAGATCTTTATGAATATTCTGAGAACTTACTATTGGTTTAGACTCAAGCAACTAAACTACTATTATTCGGGACGTTTTTGTTTATATCACAGTCTTTCGAACAACTGCCCCTCTTTGAAACTTTTAATGAAACAACTGTCCCTGTGAAACTTTTAAGGAAATTTCAGCACACTTTGTCATTGGTTTGCGTCATCAATCATAACAGGGTAACTGATGATACTTTAGTATCCGAAACTGGGTGCCATTACGAAAACATGCCTATACAAATGCAATGCCAATTTGTGGCAAAAAAAAAATGAAATTTTAAGATGAAAATTGTGATATTTTTTCTATTTCTGCTCAAAACATAGTGCCCACACTCTATGTATTTGAGCAGAAATAAGAAACATAATGTACATCCCTTAAATCCCACTTTAACTATATAAATGTGGGATTGGAAGGGGTCAAAATTATATAGGCGTGTTTTCGTGATGGCCTGACCCGCTTTGGGTTGTTACAGAACATTAATTGTTCTTACGACGTACTCATTTTATTCCTTCCTTTCTCGGTTTAAATATGTGTATCCGTTTTAAGTGTTGAGAGTACAGATAATAGACAGTCAATTTCACAAAACTGTGATACTCGTAGAATTATAGGTTAAACAGCTATAAAATCTTATATGTCTGCTGCTGGAGACACTCCGGTATTTAAAACATTGCAACATACTAGTAAATCGCCATTCATTTAAGTTCTATAGCGAAATGTAATGCTGTGTGAATTATTCAAGTGTACTAAGAACTCAATTTGGTAATGAAGTGTGCGAGATCAAACTACATTGAGCGCAGTGCACGCGATCATTTCTTCATCTTACCAAAAAACGAATAAGTATCTCCTATTTCAAATCCAGAGATGAAAGGTCCGTCTCCAATTTAGCCAGATGTATTCGAAAACATATGACTGGAAATATTTCTTTTTTAAATCATTCTTTAAAATGCAATTAAGATATGGCGATATTTCTTTTAACTCAAAATGTCTGTAAAACTGTGTAATTAATCTCAATCGCTGTGTAAATGATCATTTTAGTTCAAAAGTAGAAAGTAAAATGCTCAGCAATTTATCTGTTGGTTTAAATAGGGCGAAGAATGTTATGAAAAGGGGAAAGTAAGTAGTAGATCCATACATAAATTGGCCTATCTAACTTTATATTTAAACAACTGTCTGGTTTCTTCACACCATTTTGTTCCATCTACGATACCTCCTCAACATATTCACCGTTTTACTCTTTATATCACTTTTTCTTCTAGTTTGTTAACAAGTTTTCTTAGGATGCGGTACACAAAGGTTCTGTTACGAGGACTGTTCAAATATGAATGCAAGTAGAATGTTTTCTCATGCACTAATGCCAAAATCACCTGGAAATAAATATCACAGCGTAGAAAAACATTTTACCTATTTATTGATACCAAACCTGTTAAAATCCGTCCACTTTAGCCATGTATATCGTTCGATAAACACTGTCTACTCTTGTATACTAATACAAAACATGGTTGGAAGAAGGTCAGAGTACGCCGTTGAAATACGGTACTATATTAAGACTCGTTGTATTCTTGGTATACGGTGCAAAGACATTTTTGATGAAATATGTTCGGTTTATGGGCATAATGAAATGTCTTTTCCGACAGTTTTTCGTTGGTGTAAGAAATTCAGCTGTGGGTTAGGCTCAACAGAAGATGCACCACATGATCGCCAGCCGAAAAGAGCAACATCTGCCAAGATGGTTGCTAGAGTAAAAGAAATAGTTGCTTCCGATGCACGATACACCACTAGGCAAATAGCTTGTATGGTTGGCATCTCATTAGGAGCAGCTCATACAATTCTGAAACGGGATATGACAATGAGAAAGATCTGTGCTAGATGGATTCCCCATCTGTTGACAGATGATCAGAAAAAGACACGCATTCAGTGCGCCAAGAAGTTGCTTAAAAAGTTTCCAAATTACAATGCTCGGTCTTTCGCTAATGTCGTCACAGGTGACGAGACATGGGTTCACTTTTTTAGCCAAAACGAAAGATTCAGAACAAACTAGAGCTGTCAGTGAAACTGACTAGGGCCCCGGCAGCGCTATCAGAGGAGTAGGAAAATGTTGATGTTAAAAAAGACGTTTTTTTTTTCTTTCACCTCTAAGTATGACCTTGACCTTTGAGGTACGAGCCTGGGTCTTGCGCGTGACACACTGTCACATTATGGTTAATATTTCTGCTAAGTAATATTTAAATCCATCAAGGTATAAGAAAGTTATAGATTGGACACAATAAAAAAGACGCTTTTTTGACCTTTTATCTCTAAGTATGACCTTGACCTTTGAGGTACGGCTGTGGGTCTTGCGTGTGACACTTCGTCACATTATGGTTAACATTTCTGCCAAGTAATATTTAAATCCATCCAGGAATAATAACAAAGTTATTAATTGGACACAGGAAAGACCCTTTTTTGACCTTTAACCTCTAAGTATGACCTTGACCTTTGAGGTACGGACCTGAGTCTTGCGCGCAACACTCCATCACATTATGGTTAACATTTCTGCCAAGTAATATTTAAATCCATCCAGGAATAAGAAAGTTATGGAGGATAAAAAAATTTGTGGACGGACAGACGGACAGACGGACAGACAGACAGACAGACAGACGGACGGACAGAATGATGCCAAGTAATATTTAAATCCATCCAGGAATAATAAAAAGTTATGGAGGATAAAAAAATTTGTGGACGGACAGACGGACAGACGGACGGACGTTCTCACAAATGGATACTTATGTGGCTATTTTGAGCAAGATTGATACTTAGGTGGCTAATTTTAACCACATAACAGACCTTTTATGTGTCTAACGGAATAAATCGCACTTTCTCTCATTGACTTACATTGATTCTGTCCAAGTTCATAGCCACCTATCTATCCATTTGTGTGTACGGACAGACAGACAGACGGACGGACAGAGTGATTACTATAGGGCACCCACACTTTCAGTGCGGGGCCCTAAATATGGGCAACAAAGTATTGCAAAAGACCATGCATTGCAAAGCTGACCATGAGCGTCAAGAAGGTAATGTATGCCATATTCTTTTCAAATCAGGGCCCTGCTTTTCAGGTTGCTGTGCCTAAAGGCAAATCTGTAAATGCGAAGTTTTACAAGAATAAAGTTCTTCGAAAATTGAAGAAATATTTCAAAGAACGAAGACCAGCCACTGGTTTGGCCAATGTCAGATTGCTACATTACAATGCGTCATCGCACAAGGTGTTCATTGTGCAAGACTATCTGAAGCAGGAAAAGGTTGTTGAACTCCCTCACCCCCCGTATTCCCCTGACCTTGCCCCGTGTGACTTTTTTTTGTTCCCGCGGCTGAAAAAATACCGTTCTGGTCGACAATTTGTACAGCGCAAACACCTCGGTTCTGCAATATTCCAGTGCCTTCATAGTATACCTCGAAAAGACTACCAAAATGCATTCAATGATTGGATCAGAAGACTGAAAGTTTGTATATCTGTTGAAGGGGAATACTTTGAGGGGACAAAATAAATTGTTCATCGAAATCTATCACGTAATCATTTTTATGTGCTTAGTTCCATTCATATTCGAACCGTCCGCGTAAAACAAAAATTATGTATGCCTAACAGACGAAGGCGAATCCCTGTCAAGTGAAAACTGTAAGATAAACACGTATATTACTTTTAAAGGTATTTGTACTGGATGAATTAAAAAAATATAGAATTGAAGCAACGACCCGGAATCTACACAATTAACTTACAGCTTCCATCAGAGACATCAAAAGGGAAATAAACACAAACATGAAGTAACGAGACTCAGAGGAAACCCAATTGACTATCCAAAATAAAACGATAAAAGCGATACATACATTCGATGAACAATAACAAAAGTAAATCATGACATAAAAAGCCATGGAACGGTCAGTTAAAAGAATTCCACTTGAGTGGTGATGAGGGGGGGGGGTTGCTTAAATCGATTTTAAGCGGCCGCAATCTTCGCCCTGTTGAGACAATTTATTTGTTCAGTCCGCATGAAGGCTGGAAGTCCATCGCCTTACGGTTAATAAAAAGTAGAAGTAAGACAAAGATCAAGAATCGATACAATTAACTTACTTCACCCATGAAAGACACCAAAGGGAACGAAACACAACCATTAAGCGACCAGACCATAATGGAAATCTTAACAAAGGAAGGCCATAAGGACAGTCACTTTCCCACAAAATGGCCATATGGCCATATGGCCATCCAAAATAAAAAGACACAAGTGATACACACAGTAAATAACAAACAACAACATAAATAAACCGCCACAGAAGAACCGCCTTGGAACGGTCAGTGGAAATATTTCCACTGGGGGGTGGGGGGGGGGGGGCTTAAATCGATTTTACGTGGCCACAATTTTCGCCCTTACTCCTTCTCTCCTTCTCCTTCTCTTGTATTTTTAAGCTTCTATTCAAACATAATATATACCATCTTGAGCAGTGGCTCATAAATACGTTTTGGAAACCATGCTCATTGCGGACGCTTAGTAGGAAAGCCAGAATAAAGACCACTATACTTCCAACGTCATAAGGCAGTCATTCTATTCCCAGACATCAACCGGTGTTTGGAGTAACAACAATTCTTGTCATAATGGCACATTTGGAATTAATACGTAAAGAATTCTTTTGACGGCCAGTTATAATTACTGCCGGGTTTACACCTCTTAACGGGGCCCGACCTCCATCCGCATCTTCCGCCGCGGTAGAAATCGCTGTAATTGTATGGAATAATTCTCGATTTTGCAATCATAGAATGATGTAATGTTCTTCATATAACTAGGTCATCCGAGTCCGAGAATGGTGATTTACTTATTGTGAAATAGAAGTGGACGCAATGATCAGGAATCGATACAATTAACCCACACCAAAGAGCAAAGAAAAACAAACATGAAACGACAGACCTAATCAAAACATCAATAGCGGAAAGCCAAAAGGACAGTTACTTTCCCACAAAATGGCTAATAGGTTAGCCAAAATAAATAATATAAGCGACACAAACACCAAAAGACAAACCATAACAACAAAAAAAAAAACAAAAAAAAACGCGACATAAGAACCGCCTTGGAACGGTCAGCGGAAACGAATTCCACTGTGGGGCTTAAGTCGATTTTACGTGGCCACAATCCTTGTCCCTACTTCCGTCGCGATTTAGACAAATAGTTTGTTCAGTCCGAATTGAGGCCTCCTAACTTACCAGTGCAACATCTCCGTGAACACAAATAATCAAACAACAACAGACATGCCACAACGGTGAGGACTCGACAGCAACAAACCACTGAAATGCTGGCGCAAAAGAACACCAACAGTTAGACTCCGATGGGCCAGACCAAAGACAGAGCATCAGGCACCAACCAACATTATCTTGAATTAGATCTCTCTAATTCTCAATAAGCCTTTACGCTGGAACCGTCATAGAATCTGAGGCCTTAGCCACCGGCGTGCAATTAAAGAGGGAAGCAAAGTTATCAACCGTGATTGGTTAACTACCAGGCATGCAGTCTGTCGTATAACATTTATGTTGTACCCAATCGTTTTATATCGAAGAATGATTTTACGAAATTGGGCGCTGAAGTCATTGCGGTTATTTATTTTTCTCAATTTATATACTAAGTCACCATAAAATTCGGGCTCCGATAGACCTTGTTGCAGAAGAGATTTAAGTCCAATATTGAACCTTGGTATAAGACTGAAATCGCCCTAATTTCTAACCCAACTTCTGAATATATCAACTGAATTTGAAAGGTAAAACTGACTGATTTTTTTATTGGTTTGTCTCTAAAAATGGTTTCTTCTTTTTAATGATGATAAAAATAAATCTTCAACTTAAACCTTTTTCATAATGAGTTCATCATTGCGTGACCTACGAATAACAAAGTAGATCACTGAGACATTACTTTCTAGACGGGTTATCTAACATTGAAAGAGAACCAACGCAACACAACCCATCTTTAGGGGATCTGGCCCTAGTTTCGGAAGCTAACTAAAGCCGAATATTTAACAACAGTGCACGAGATCTTATTAACTTCAAAATGTCAGTGCACTTGATCATTGTCATTGAACAGATGTACGTGATCAAGCTGGACAAACACGCTCAATTTCAGCGGGAATACAGATTTGACTGGTCAAATTTTATAAATACACTAATTTTGTTGATAAAAAGAGTATCCAGAAGGCGTGATTCCAGACTTTATTCTGGTAAATACGGCTAAATTTCCTGTTCCATTCGTCAGCTTGGAAACTTTTAAACTCAAACAACAAGGATCTTGTGATACTTTGAAGCACACTGTCTTGCCTTAATTACTTTTTATCGTACTTTGCACAGTATTTTATTCCAATATTTACATCTAAGGACTTATAAACGACAAAAATATATCTTATGTGAAAGGTTTCTAGTCCATGTCGGCCATATTTGATGACGTACAAAACCACGTGATCCCCCATCCTGTTTATTAGGTTACTAGAATGCCTGATTGCGGTATAAAACGTATCCAAAACCGCCAAACAGCTTAAACAAGGTTCCGGATAGAAATGTTGTTAAAACTATTAAACAACATGCACAACCTATGTAAACTCATGTACTTAAAATCGGAAGGAAATATTATATTTCATTTGACTTTGATATCAATTGATAAATATCTCACCAGTTTCAGAGTCAGTTTATCCAACTGTATCCGTTTACAAGATCTATTCTCGAAGCTCCATTATCGACATGGGTCGAATTCACATTCACTGACACATTGACTGACACTTATCATATAATTATTTTAATGATGTCGAACACTACGCGAATTCTACATACAAAGCCAGTCCAATGATTTAAGAAGCAAGAATAGGAAATTACATGTATATTTAGATGACTTATTGTTTATAATTGTTAGATAAAAAACATGTAACCAAATTAATTGCGTCATTTAAATATTTATTTATCAATTTGCTCTGGTTGGGCCCATCGGAGTCTAACTGTTGGTTTTCTTTTGCTCCAGCATTTCAGTGGTTTCTTGCTGTCGAGTCCTCACCGTTGTCTCACCTCTGTGGTTCTTTGATTTTTGTGTTCACGGAGATGTTGCACTGATGAGTTAGGAGGCCTTCATGCGGACTGAACAAATTATTTGTCTAAATCGCGACGGAAGTAAGGGCGAGGATTGTGGCCACGTAAAATCGATTTAAGCCCCCCAGTGGAAATCTTCCACTGACCGTTCCAAGGCGGAACTTCTGTGGCGATTTATTTATGTTGTTGTTTGTTACTTAGTGTGTGTATCACTTGTGTCTTTTAATTTTGGATGGCCATATGGCCATTTTGTGGGAAAGTAACTGTCCTTATGGCCTTCTTTTGTTTAGGTTTCCATTATGGTCTGGTCGCTTAATGTTTGTATTTCTTTCCCTTTGGTGTCTTTTATGGGTGGAGTAAGTTAATTGTATCAATTCCTGATCTTTGTTTTACTTCTACTTTGCTAATCAATTTGACAGAAATCGTAAATAAAGCAGACGTTTATAGATAAAGGTAACCTACTAATTTCACAGTCTGTTCCGGTATATCCTGCTGAACACTGACACTGATATCCGTTGGCCAGGTCTGTACATGTAGCTCCATTACTACATGGGTCGGGATCACATTCATTTATATCTGAAGGAGCAAAACAACAGATGACCGGAATTTTCTTCCAGTTTTTGTCAGCAGGGAAACAAACGCCAACATTATGCTACTACACAATGAGTGAAATAATTTTGAAAGTGCCGTAAAACCAAACAAAAATATAAAACAAGAGGGCCATGATGGCCCTGGATCGCTCACCTGATCCATAGTGTAACAAGTGGGCCCCAGAGAGGACCATCATTGGCCCCAGGGCTTTAATGTGCATAATGTTGAGGGAGGTCTTAAAGGTGAAGCTTCCTACCAAACATCAACAAAGGCTATAATTTGAACAATCTTGCCAAAGGTCCACTAGATGAAGCTACACATCAAATATCAAAGACCTGGGCCTTGCGGTTTCAGACAAGAAGACTTTTTTTTAAAGATATTCCCTACATAAGCCTATGCAAAACCAAATGGCCCCGGGGCTATATAAATCTATGTTAAACCAAAGGGCCCCGGGGTGGTGGCATTTGTGGCCTAGGGCTATAATTTGAACAATCTTGGTAGAGGTTCAGTAGATAAAGCTCCATACTAAATATCAAAATCCTTGGCCTTGCAGTTTCAGAGAAGATTTTAAAAGATTTCCCTATATAAGTCTATGTAAAACCAAAGGGCCCCGGAGTGGGGACATTTTTGGTATCAGAGCTATAATTTGAATAATCTTGATAGAGGTCCACTAGATGCAGCTTCATACCAAATATCAAAGACCTAGGCCTTGTGGGTTTAGAGAAGAAGATTTTTAAAAATTTTCCCTATATTAGTCTATGTAAAACCCTAGGACCCCAGAGCGGGGGCATTTTTGGCCCTGGGGCTATAATTTAAAAATATCTTGGTAGAGGTCCATTAGATGAAGCTTCATACCAAATATCAAAGTCCTGGGCCTTGTGGTTTCAGAGAAGAAGATTTTTAAAGATTATCCCTATATAAGCCTATGTAAAACCAAAGGGCCCGGGGCGGGGCCACTTTTGGCCCCAGCACTATAATTTGAATCATCTTGGTAGTGGTCCTTTAGAAGAAGCTACATACCAAATATAAAAGACCTAAGCCTTGTGGTTTCAGAGAAGAAGATTTTTAAAGATTTTCCCTATATAAGTCTATGTAAAGCAAAAGGGCCCCGGAGCGTGGGCATTTTTGGTCCAAGGGTTATAATTTGAACAAACTTGGTAGGGGTCCACTAGATGAAGCTTCATACTAAATATCAAAGTCCTGGGCCTTGCGGTTTCAGAGAAGAAGATTTTTTAAAGATTTTCCCTATATAAGCCTTTATAAAACCAAAGGGCCCCGGGGCGGGGGCATTTTTGGCCCCAGCATTATAATTTGAACAATCTTGGTAGGGGTCCACTAGATGAAGCTTCATACGAAATATCAAAGTCCTGGACCTTGTGGTTTCAGAGAAGAAGATTTTTAACTATTTTCCCTATATAAGCCTATGTAAAACCAAAGGGCCCCGGGGCGGGGGCATTTTTGGCCCCAGCACTATAATTTGAATAATCTTGTTAGGGGCCTTTAGATGAAGCTTCATACCAAATATAAAAGACCTAGTCCGTGTGGTTTCAGAGAAGATTTTTAAAGATTTTCCCTATATAATTCTATGTAAAACCAAAGGGCCCGGGGCGGGGGCATTTTAGTCCCAAGGTCTATAATTTGAACAATCTTGGTAGAGGTCCATTAGATGAAGCTTCGTTCTAAATATCAAAGTCCTGGGTCTTGCGGTTTCAGAGAAGAAGATTTTTTTTAAGATTTTTCCTTATATAAGCCTTTATAATAGGGTAATGTTGGTTGGTGCCTGATGCTCTGTCTCTGGTCGGGCCCATCGGAGTCTAACTGTTGGTTTTCTTTTGCTCCAGCATTTCAGTGGTTTCTTGCTGTCGAGTCCTCACCGTTGTCTCACCTCTGTGGTTCTTTGATTTTTGTGTTCACAGAGATGTTGCACTGATGAGTTAGGAGGCCTTCATGTGGACTGAACAAATTATTTGTCTAAATCGCGACGGAAGTAAGGGCGAGGATTGTGGCCACGTAAAATCGATTTAAGCCCCCCAGTGGAAATCTTCTACTGACCGTTCCAAGGCGGCTCTTCTGTGGCGATTTATTTATGTTGTTGTTTGTTACTTACTGTGTGTATCACTTGTGTCTTTTAATTTTGGATGGCCATATGGCCATTATGTGGGAAAGTAACTGTCCTTATGGCCTTCCTTTGTTTAGGTTTCCATTATGGTCTGGTCGCTTAATGTTTGTATTTCTTTCCCTTTGGTGTCTTTTATGGGTGGAGTACGTTAATTATATCAATTCCTGATCTTTGTTTTACTTCTACTTTGTAAAACCAATGGGCCCCGGGACGGGGGCATTTTTTGCCCCAGCACTATAATTTGAACAATATTGGTAGGAGTCCACTAGATGGAGCTTCATACGAAATATCAAAGTCCTGGGCCTTGTGGTTTCAGAGAAGAAGATTTTTAAAGATTTTTCCCTATATAAGCCTATGTAAAACCAAAGGGCCCCGGGGCGGGGCATTTTTGGCCCCAGCACTATATTTTGAATAATTTTGGTAGAGGTCCACTTAATGAAGCTTCATACCAAATATCAAAGACCTGGGCCTTGTGGTTTCAGAGAAGAAGATTTTTAAAGAGTTTCCAAATATAAGTCAATGTAAAACCAAAGGGCCCCGTGGCCGGGGCATTTTTTGTCAAAGCACTATAATTTGAACAATCTTGGTAGGGGTCCACTAGGTGAAGCTTCATACCAAATGTCAAAGTCCTGGGCCTTGTGGTTTCTGAGAAGAAGATTTTTAAAGATTTTCCCTATATAAGCCTATGTAAAAACAAAGGGCCCCGGGGCGGGGGCATTTTTGGCCCCAGCACTATAATTTGAACAATCTTGGTAGGGGTCTACTAGATGAAGCTTCATACCAAATATTAAAGACCTGGGCCTTGTGGTTTCAGAGAAGAAGATTGTTAAAGATTTTCCCTATATAAGCCAATGTAAAACCAAAGGGCCCCGTCGCGGGGGCATTTTTTGTCCCAGCACTATAATTTGAAAAATCTTGGTAGGGGTCTACTAGATGAAGCTTCATACCAAATATCAAAGTCCTGGGCCTTGTGGTTTCAGAGAAGAAGATTTTTAAAGATTTTCCCTATATAAGCCTATGTAAAACCAAAGCGCCCCGGGGCGGGGGCATTTTTGGCCCCAGCACTTTAATTTGAACAATCTTGGTAGGGGTCCACTAGATGAAGCTTCATACCAAATATCAAAGACCTGGGCCTTGTGGTTTCAGAGAAGAAGATTTTTCAAGTTTTTGGTGAAAAAAACTATTTTTGGCTCCTGTGACCAAGATGTGCAACGGACCGGAACCATTTGAACAACTTTGAAAGGGGACCGCCTAAGGATCATTCCTGTGAAGTTTGGTCAAAATCCGATTGGTGGTTTAGGAGGAGATATCGTTTAATGATACATTAAGTTACAATACAATAAAATACAATACAATACTTTTATTTATCCAATCAAGGGTCATTATTGGCATATAAACAGCATATCTCAATGAACATAAGAAAACACATTGCAATGAGTTGAAATAAGCGTGACAAAATTAACCTGATTCGACATGCAAATGAAAGAATAAAGAAAGAGAATACACCTACTCGTATGCGCATTATCATCGGTCATAAACAGTCAAATTATTATAAACATTCAAATAAACCAGCGGAACTTCAGAAGCGGTATATTACATCCATATATTGCAGTAGAGCGGTGTATTATACGCATGTATTTCAGGAGATGATTAGTATATGCAACTTTGCTTGATTTCAAATCCTGTTGATCTTTACTAGCATGTCACATTCTTGTTATATATCGGTAATTGAATTACGAGGACTGTTCAAATATGAATGCAACTAAGCACATAAAAATGATTACGTGATAAATTTCGATGAAAAATTTATTTTGTCCCCACAAAGTATTCATCTTTAAAAGATATACAAACTTTCAGTCTTCTGATCCAATCATTGAATGCATTTTGGTAGTCTTTTCGAGGTATACTATGAAGGCACTGGAATATTGCAGAACCGAGGTGTTTGCGCTGTACAAATTTTCGACCAGAAAGGTATTTTTTCAGCTGCGGGAACAAAAAAAAGTCACACGGGGCAAGGTCAGGGGAATACGGGGGCTGAGGGGGTTCAACAACCTTTTCCTGCTTCAGATAGTCTTGCACAATGAACTCCTTGTGCGATGACGCATTGTCATGTAGCAATCTGACATTGGCCAAACCAATTGCGGGTCTTCAATCTTTGAAATATTTCTTCAATTTTCGAAGAACTTTATTCTTGTAAAACTTCGCATTTACAAATTTGCCTTTAGGCACAGCAACCTGAATAGCAGGGCCCTGATTTGAAAAGAATATGGCATACATTACCTTCTTGACGCTCATGATTGGCTTTGCAATGCATGGTCTTTTGCAATACTTTTTTGGCCATATTTTGTTCTGATTCTTTCGTTTCGGCTCCAAAAAGTGAACCCATGTCTCGTCAACTGTGAGGACAGTAGCGAAAGACCGAGCATTGTAAGTTGGAAACTTTTTAAGCAACTTCTTGGCGCACTGAATGCGTGTCTTTTTCTGCTCATCTGTCAACAGATGGGGAATCCATCTAGCACAGACCTTTCTCATTCTCAAATCCCGTTTCAGAATTGTATGAGCTGCTCCTAATGAGATGCCAACTATACTAGCTATTTGCCTAGTGGTGTTTCGTGCATAAGTAGCAACGTTTTCTTTCACTCTAGCAACCATCTTGGCAGATGTTGCTCTTTTCGGTCGACGATCATGTGATGCATCTTCTGTTGAGCCTAGCCCACAGCTGAATTTCTTACACCAACGAAAAACTGTCGGAAAAGACTTTCATTATGCCCATAAACCGAACATATTTCATCAAAAATGTCTTTGCACCGTATACCAAGAATACCACGATTCTTAATATAGGACCGTATTTCAACGGCGTACTCTGACCTTCTTCCAACCATGTTTTGTATTAGTATACAAGAGTAGACAGTGTTTATCGAACGATATACATGGCTAAAGTGGACGGATTTCAACATATTTGGTATCAATGTATAGGTAAAATGTTTTTCTATGCTGTTATATTTATTTCCAGGTGATTTTCGCATTAGTGCCCGAGAAAACGTTCTACTTGCATTCATATTTGAACAGTCCTCGTAATAAAGTATTGTTTACACTAAATAAATTATAGGTAGTTAAGCGGAGTTTGATAGTGTTACTCTCTTCAGATATCTCGATACAATTAACCCACACCTCTATCAGAAACAACAAAGGGTAATAAACACAAACATGAGATAACTAGAACCTAATGGAAATATAAATAACGGAAACCAAAAGAACAGATCCTTTTCCACAAAATGGTTAATTGCATAGCTTATATATTTATCACCACTCTCAGACAATTATATCGGGGCGTCGACTCTTTGGCTCAGTGGTTAAAGAATTGAACTTTCACCCGAGCGGCCCGGCTTCGAATGCCAAAGGAGGTCTGGTCTTTTTTTCAGCTATGTTTCATTTCTTTGTCACGGCTTTCGTGTCGTAAGGTGGTACTCGTCCGGAATCAGACATTATTTTGCCGAAAATGCCTATGTGACGAAAAGGGCTTCTTTGGACTTTCTTATAATTCAATGTAATGTTGGTTGGTGCCTAATACTATCTCTGGTCGGGACCATCGGAGACTAACTGTTGGTTTTCTTTTGCTCCGGCATTTCAGTGGTTCAGTTCTGTCGAGTCTTCAACTTTGGTTCATCTCTGTGGTTATTTGATTTTTGTGTTCAGGGAGATGTTGCACTGATGAGTTAGGAGGCCTTCATGCGGGTTGAACAAATAGTTTGTCTAAATCGCGACGGAAGTAAGGGCGAGGATTGTGGACATGTAAAATAGATTTAAGCCCCCCTCCCCACCTAGTGGAATTCGTTTCGCTGACCGTTCCAAGGAGGTTCTTCTGTCGCGTTTATTTTGTTATGGTTTGTCTTTGGGTGTTTGTGTCGCTTATATTATTTTATTTTGGATAGCCAATTGGCAATTTTATGGGAAAGTAACTTTCCTTCTGGCTTTCCGCTATTGATGTTTCCATTAGGGTCTGTTATTTCATGTTAGTGTCTCTTTCCCTTTATTGTCTCTGATGGGAGCTGTGGGTTAATTGTATCGATTCCTGATCATTGCCTCCAATTCTATTTCTAATGTTGGTTATTTTTAATGTAGCTTCATCAAGCTTTATCGGAATTTCCGTTGGGGCTCTCCATGTTGTGTGTGGTTATGGTTTATTTTTATTTAATTTTCATTTATTGTGCCTGTTGCACATTGGTAACCTCATGTGGGAAGAGGGAGCTATATGCTGTTCTGTTTGATTCTTTTTTTTTGCATTTTTGTTTTCCTCGTTGTTAGTTATTCTTCCTCTTGGTGACATTTGAAGGCTTTATCTTTGACTGTGTCTTTTCCAGGGTTTCTGTTTCTATATTTCTTTTCATCCAATACTTGGTGGACCGTTAACCCTGAAACTTTACGCGCTTCTCAAGACCATAACCTTACTTTCAACCCAGTTTCAGCTTGATCCGCTGAAAAATGTAGTAGTTATCCGGAAGCGACAAAGCTTATGGACGGACGGACGGACGTCGACACTATAACATAATACTTCCGATTCATTTTTGTTTTCAAAATGGGCGTATAATAATAGTAACGATGGCGAAGAGAGGAAGAATTCTACATACAATGCCAGTCCCAAAATTGAAGAAGAACGAACAGGAAATCACATGTAGATTTAGATGACATAATACAGACACACTACACTAAGGTATTGTTAAATAAAAACAACAAAAGTAACATGTAACCTAATTATATGAGTCATTTAAATTTTATCTATACATTTGCTAATATGTTTTTCTCAGAATTCGTAAACATTCGAATATTGTATCTAAAATAATGCAGAGGTTGATAGATAAAGAAATAAAGAAAACCTACTATTTCCACAGTCAGTTCCGGTATATCCCTCTAAACACTGACATTGATATCCGTTGACCAGGTCTGTACATGTAGCTCCATTACGACATGGGTCGGGATCACATTCATTTATATCTGAAGGAACAAACCAACAGCTGACAGGAATTATCTTGCTTTTTTGTTCAGCCAGCACTATACTATTTCTACATAATGAAAACGGCACAAGCGGAAAGTCAAAGGACAAATACTTACACCTCTGTGGTTCTTTGATTGTTGTGTTCACGGAGATGTTGCACTGATGAGTTAGGAGGCCTTCATGCGGACTGAACAAATTCTTTGTCTAAATCGCGACGGAAGTAAGGGCGAGGATTGTGACCGCGTAAAATCGATTTAAGCCCCCCAGTGGAAATCTTCCACTGACCGTTCCGGGGCGGCTCTTCTGTGGCGATTTATTTATGTTGTTGTTTGTTACTTACTGTGTGTATCACTTGTGTCTTTGGTTTTTGATGGCCTTATGGCCATTTTGTGGGAAAGTAACTGTCCTTATGGCCTTCCTTTGTTTAGGTTTCCATTATGGTCTGGTCGCTTAATGTTTGTATTTCTTTCCCTTTGGTGTCTTTGGTGGGTGGAGTAAGTTAATTGTGTCAATTCCTGATCTTTGTTTTACTTCTACTTTACAAGAGGGTCCAAACGGCTAGCCCAAAATAAGAAATAAGCGATATATGCATGGGAAGTTTAGCTTTAAAACAATAATCCACAATAGAAGGAACGGATGGAATAATTCCATTTAATTGGAGTGTGTTGGGCTATTAGATCGAATTTAAGTGGTCACAGTCCTCGTCCTTGTTTCTGGAGAATTGCTAACTCATTAGTGCAACATCTCCAAGAGCATAAAAATTAAAAGCAATCCGTGATAAAACAACAATATGGACTCAACAGTATGAAATAACTGAAATGTTTGGAGAAAAGAGGACCAGAGGTTGGATTCCGAGTTGTGCTCTGAGTCGGAGCATCAGACACCAACCAATCAATTTTTTTCTTAATTTGTAAACTGAGGAAATAGTAAAACAGGTTCTTGGAGATCCAAACAACGACAACGACAGCTCCATGGGCGACCTCTGTGGGCATGTAAAATCGATCAAAGCCCCACTCCTACCCAGAGTAAATACTTTTAATGACCGTTTAAATGCGTTTCTACTGTTATGGTTGATTAATGTTTAAGTACGTTTTCTATGCATGTTTTTTATATATTTTTATTTTGCAAAGTCTTTTCGCCGTTTGAGTTTATACCCATTTATTTTAGTTCGATTGCGATAAAAGCTTCATGCTTATTTGAATCGCTCTAGAACACTCATTCCGGATGCTATAATGCGCGCGAGAGAGAGGCAGTGGCGTTTACACCACTTCTACCCATTTACACCTGGGTGAAGTGGGGAAGTGGCATTACGTATCTTGCCAAAGGACACACCTGGCCGTTTTGTAGGAAAGTATCTGCACTTTTGGTTTTCTGTTTGGGACGTGTTTATTACGGTGTCGTTATTTTGTGTGCCTTTCCCTGTGGCGTATGAGGTAATGGTATAGAAAAATAGAAGTGGAGGCACTGATCAGGAATCGATACAATCAACCCACAGCTCCCATCAGAGACACCAAAGGGAAAGAAACACAAACATGAAACAATATACCCTAATAGAAACATCAATAGCGGAAAGCCAAAAGGACAGTTACTTTCCCACAAAATGGCCAAAAGGCTATCCAAAATAAAATAATATAAGCGACACAAACACACAAAGACAAACCATAACAAAAATAAACCGCGACAGAAGAACCGCCTTGGACAGGTCAGCGGAAAGGAATTCCACTGGGGGCTTATATCGATTTTACGTGGCCACAATCCTCGCCCTTAAGTCCGTCGCGATTTAGACAAATAATTTGTTCAGTCCGCATGAAGGCCTCCTAACTAATCACTGCAACATCTCCGTGAACACAAAATATCATACAACCACAGAGATGAAACAACGGTGAGGACTCGACAGCAAGAAACCACCGAAATGCCGGAGCAAAAGAAAACCAACAGTTAGACTCCGATGGGCCCAACAAGAGACAGAGTAGCAGGCACCAACCAACGTTACGTTGAATTAGATCGCTCTAATTCTCAGTAAGTCTTTACGCTTGAACCGTCATAGGATCTGAGGCCTGACCCATCGGCGTGCAATTAAAGAGGGAAGAAAAGTTGTCAACCCTGATTGGGATAACTACCATGCATGCAGTCTGTCGTATAACATTTATGTTGTACTCAATTTTTATATCGAAGAATGATTTTACGAAATTGGGTGCTGAAGTCATTGCGGTTACATATTTTTCTGAATTGATATACTAAGTCACCATAAAATTCGGGTTTCGATAGACCTTATTGCAGAAGAGATTTAAACCCAATATTGAGTTTGGAAATTAAATCAGAATGACGTCTATAAAATTTTGAAAAGAATCCTGATTATAGTTTGCATTCCGATAGGACTTTTTTGCAGAGATCTGAGATTGAAGTCAAACTTTTAACCTTGAAATTAAATAAACATGACATAAACCTGATTAAGAAGAAAATCTGTCAGAGAAGATACAGCTCCTATAAAACCCATACACATAAATCCTAATAAAATCCTTCATCTGACTTTGATTTCAATTGATAGGACATCTCACCAGTTTCACATTCAGCCACAGTAAATCCAGTTGCACATTGATAACTTTATCTGTACATGGAGCTCCATTTTGACAAGGATCGGGATCACCTCTATTGACGCTTTTCAGACACTTATTATATTATTTCAGTAACGATCGTGAAGAGTAGAAAATATCATTTAAGTCTTTCTTACTTATTGCTAGAATCCTATTTGTGAGTTATGATAAACGTTCTAATAAAATAACGTTAGTTAAGCGGATATCTAAAATGGTACCTTACCGTTTTCACAATCTGTTCCTGTATATCCTGCTAAACACTGACATTGATATCCGTTGACAAGGTCTGTACATGTAGCTCCATTTTGACATGGATCGTGATCACATTCATTTATATCTGAAGGAGAAAATCGCACATTATAGAAAATTCTTTCCCATTTCTATTCAGTAAAAAAGTTTGAAAGTGCCTCAATTTTCGCAATAAATTGGTACCCGTATGTAGAAATCTTAAGGCCTCGATTCATTAGAAAACGAAGTCTAAAGTAGGTCAAACAAATGGTGTGATTACACAATATAGCAAACCTTATAAACACTGACATTGATATCCGTTGACCCGGTCTGTCCATGCAGCTCCCTTTTGACATGGGTCTTGTTTGTCATGGGTCGAGATCACATTCATTTATATCTGAAGGAGCAAAACGCCAGATGAAAGGATTTATGACCAATTTCTATTCAGTAAAAACGTTTGCCTCCATTTTTGCAATACATTAGTACCCGTATGTAGAAATGTTTAGTAAAACAGAAGTAAAGGCAATGATCAGGAATGGATACAATTAACCCACAGCTCCCATCAGAGTCGGCAAAGGGAAAGAAACACAAATATGAAATAACTAGACCCTAATGGAAAGATCAATAGCGGAAAGCCAAAAGGACAATAACTTTACCACAAAACGGCCAATTAGCTATCCAAAAACATATATATAAGCGATTCATACACTCAAAGGCAAACCATAACAAAAATAAATCGCGAAAGGAGAACCGGCCTCTTCTAATTTGGAACGGTCAGTAATTCATTAAAGAAAATTTTCTTAAGTGGTTGAAACAAACGATGTGATTGCACAACATAACAAACTTTATATAGTAAATACATAATAAGTGTCTTTAATAATAAAATATGGTAGGTTAGCCTTAGACAATTTTATAGGGGCGAGCTTTAGCGAGCCCCAATAATATTGTCGGGGCGAACCAATTATATTTTATTGTTAAAGGCACTATCCATATCTTTAGTTTATACCGCAATGCAAAACAATCAATGAATTTTGCAATAATTTAGCACATTTAAGCAAAAAAGACAGTGTGGCATGTTAAACGACATGCAGTGCCTTGGCGCGCACATGTAGTATAACGTGACGTCAACGAGTGCAAAGTTTCTGACGTCACCGCGCCACAAATACATAGGAAACAACACGAACGCTCGAATAAAAGTATCTCAGCGCTTTACTTTCGGTATGAAAATCTGCGAATAAATAGTTTATTTTAGCTTTAAAAATTATTTTTGAGGTTGAGACGCAACTGCAATAGCAGTGCGCAGTTATTCCAACGGGCCATTCAAACCAGGAAATGCCGAGAAGGTAAGAATGTAGATTAAATTGCTGAAAATTTGTTTAAATAAATGTTGCAAAGATTTTAACTTGCAGTTTCGTTGTTTTCCAATGTATGAAAGGTTGCACGTTATTGCTTATACTTGTAAAATAGAGAGACCTGAAAAGTAGGTCCGGTCTATAAAGGTCACTAGACGTATCATAGGTCAGTAGAAGGTATTATAGGTCACTACCGATTATAGCGTGCAGTTATTCGACCCCCCTTATTAGGTTACTAGAATGCCTGATTGCGGTATAAAAACGTATCCAAAACCGCCAAACAGCTTAAACAAGGTTCCGGATAGAAATGTTGTTAAAACTACTAAACAACATGCACAACCTATGTAAACTCATGTACTTAAATCGGAAGAAAATATAATACTTCATTTGACTTTGATATCAATTGATAAATATCTCAGTTTCAGAGTCAGCATATCCAACTGTATCCGTTTACAAGACCTATTCTCGAAGCTCCATTATCGACATGGGTCGGATTCACATTCATTGACACATTGACTGACACTTATCATATAATTATTTTAATGATGGCGAACACTACGCGAATACTACATACAACGCCAGTCCAATGATTGAAGAAGCAAGAATAGGAAATCACATGTATATTTAGATGACTTATTGTTTATGATTGTTAGATAAAAAAAAAAAAAAAAAAACAAGTAACCAAATTAACTGCGTCATTTAAATATTTATTTATCAATTTGGTAATCAATTTGACGGATATCGTAAATAAAGCAGAGGATGATAGAGAAAGGTAACCTACTAATTTCACAGTCTGTTCCGGTATATCCTGCTGAACACTGACACTGATACCCGTTGACCAGGTCTGTACATGTAGCTCCATTACGACATGGGTCAGGATCACATTCATTTATATCTGAAGGAACAAAACAACAGATGACCGGAATTTTCTTCCATTTTTTGTCAGGAGGGAAACAAACGCCAACATTATTCTACTACACCATAAGTGAAATAATTTTGAAAGGGCCGTAAAACCAAACAAAAATATAAAAACATGCTTCACCGTAATGAAAAAGTCATAAGCGGAATGCTAAAATAACAGTTACTTTCCCAAAAAGGCCAAACGGTTGCCCAAATTAAAAGAATCAGCAATATATACATTAAGTTACAATACACTAAAATACAATACAGTATTTTTATTTATCCAATCAAGGGCCATTATTGGCACATAATCAGCATACCTCAATAAACATAATAAAACACATTTGCAATGAGTTGAAATAAGCGTGATAAAATTAACCTGATTCGACATGAAAATGATTTGACTAAAGGTAGAGAATACAATTCCTCGTATGCGCATTATCATCGGGCATAAACAGTCAAATTGTTATAAACATTCAAATGAACTATCGGAACTTCAGAAGCGGTATATTGCATCCGTATATTGCAGTAGAGCGGTATATTTTACGCATATATTGCAGGAGATGATTAGTATATGCAACTTTGCTTGTTTTCAAATCCTGTTGAACTTTACTAGTATGTTACATTCTTGTTATAAATCGGTAATTCTATTAATAAAATATTGTTTACCCTAAATAAATTATAGAAAGTTAAGTGTAGTTTGATATTGTTACTCACTTCAGACATCTCGATACAATTAAACCACACCTCCATCAGAGACAACAAATGGTAATAAACACAAACATAAAATAACTAAAACATAATGGAAATATCAATTGCGGAAAGCCAAACAGATACTTTCCCACAAACCGGCCAATTGCATAGCTTATATATTATCAACACTCTCTGACAACTATGTCGGGGCGTCGACTCTTTTGCACAGTGGTTAGAGAATTCAACTTTCACCCGAGCGGCCCGGCTTCGAATGCCAAAGGAGGTCTGGATTGTTTTCCAGCTATGTTTCATTTCTTTGTCACGGCTTTCGTGTCGTAAGTTGGTACTCGTCCGGAAACAGACATCATTTTGCCGAAAATGTCTATGTGACGAAAAGGGCTTCTTTGGACTTTCTTATAATTCAATGTAATGTTGGTTGGTGCCTGATGCTGTCTCTGGTCGGGCCCATCGGAGACTAACTGTTGGTTTTCTTTTGCTCCAGCATTTCAGTGGTTTCTTGCTGTCGAGTCCTCAACGTTGGTTCATCTCTGTGGTTATTTGATTTTTGTGTTCAGGGAGATGTTGCACTGATGAGGAAGAAGGCCTTCGTGTGGGTTGAACAAATAGTTTGTCTAAATCGCGACGGAAGTAAGGGCAAGGATTGTGGCCATGTAAAATCGATTTAAGCCCCCCAGCCAGTGGAATTCGTTTCGCTGACCGTTCCAAGGAGGTTCTTTTGTCGCGGTTTATTTTTGTTATGGTTTGTCTTTGTGTGTTTGTGTCCCTTATATTATTTTATTTTGGATAGCAAATTGGCCATTTTGTGGGAAAGTATCTGTCCTTTTGGCTTTCCGCTATTGATGTTTCCATTAGGGTCTGTTGTTTCATGTTTGTGTTTCTTTCCCTTTGTTGTCTCTGATGGGAGTTCTGGGTTAATTGTATCGATTCCTGATCATTGCCTCCACTTCTATTTCTAATGTTGGTTATTTTAATGTAGCTTCATCAAGCTTTATCGGAATTTCTGTTGGGGCTATTCATGTTGTGTGTGGTTATGGTTTATTATTATTATTTAATTTTCATTTATTGTGCCTGTTGCACATTGATCACCTCTTGTGGGGAAGAGGGAGCTTAATGCTGTGCTGTTTGATTCTTTTTTTTGCATTTTTGTTTTCCTCGTTGTTAGTTATTCTTCCTCTTGGTGACATTAGTAGGCTGTAATCTTTGATTGTGTCTTTTCCAGGGTTTCTGTTTCTATATTTCTTTTCATACAATATTTGGTGGACCGTTTACCCTGAAACTTTACGCGCTTCTCAAGACCATAACCTTACTTTCTACCAAGTTTCAGCTTGATCCGCTGAAAAATGTAGTAGTTATCCGGAAGCGACAAAGCTTATGGACGGACGGACGGACGTCGACACTATAACATAATACTGCCGATTCATTTTTTTTTTCAAAATGGGCGTATTATAATAGTAACGATGGCGAAGAGAAGAAGAATTCTACATACAATGCCAGTCCCATGATTGAAGAAGAACGAACAGGAAATCACATGTATGAATGTTTTCATTGCTCTAAAAGGCACTCATTTTTGATTTTTATTTGCCTTCACTGCAGCTGGTGTTGTGCCGTGTGGCGGCGGTGAAACGTCTCCCCGTACATCAACCATAGTGCAGTTTATATTTTACTTTTGGTCCTTTGAGATCAGCGTGAATATTTGGAGAAATCAGAAATAAATTATTGGTTTAGACTCATATTCTAGACAGGTTTTTAATTATTTGGACCCAATTTTGTTTTATATCAGTCTTTGTATCGACTGCCTATTCGAAATTGGCAAAATTGCAGTATGTTTCCTCTGGCTTTCTTTGCCGGATCATTACAGGGTCACTGATGAGGCTTTATTAGCCGAAACTACGTAGTATGACCCATCTTCATTCTTATGAATGTTTTCATTGCTCTCAAAGGAACTCATTTTTGATTTTTATTAGATGACATAATACAGACACACTACACTAAGGTATTGTTAAGTAAAACAACAAAAGAAACATGTAACCAAATTATATGCGTCATTTAATTTTTATCTATACATTTGCTAATATGTTTATTTCTCAGAATTCGTAAACATTCGAATATTTTATCGGAAATAAGGCAGAGGTTGATAAATAAAGAAAACCTACTATTTCCACAGTCAGATCCGGTATATCCCTCTAAACACTGACATTGATATCTGTTGACCAGGTCTGTACATGTAGCTCCATTACGACATGGGTCGGGTTCACATTCATTTATATCTGAAGGAACAAACCAACAGCTGGCAGGAAATGTCTTACTTTTTTGTTAAGCCAACACTATACTACTTGTGAATAATGAAAACGGCACAAGCGGAAAGTCAAAGGACAAATACTTGCAAGAGGGTCCAAACGGCTTTCCCAAAATAAAAAATAAGCGATATATGCATTGGAAGTTTAGCTTAAATCAATAATCCACAATAGAAAGAACGGTGTGTATAATTCCATTTAATTGGGGTGGGTGGTGCGATTAAATCGATTTTACGTGGTCACAGTCCTCGCCCTTGTTTCTGAAGAATTGCTAACTCATTAGTGCAACATCTCCAAGAACATAAAAATTAAAAGCATTCCGTGGTCAAACAACAATATGGACTCAAAAGTATGAAATAACTGAAATTGCTTGGAGAAAAGAGGACCAGGGGTTGGATTCCGAGTTGTGCTCTGAGTCGGAGCATCAGACACCAACCGATCTATATTTTTTTCTTAATTTGTAAACTAAGGAAATAGAATAACATGTTTTTGGAGATCCAAACAACGACAACGACAGCTCCATGGGCGACCTCTGTGGGCATGTAAAATCGATCAAAGCCCCACTCCCACCCAGAGTTAATACTTTTAATGACCGTTTAAATGCGGTTCTACTGTTATATATTTTTTTCTTAATTTGTAAACTAAGGACAAAGTTAAACAGGTTCCTGGAGATCCAAACAACGACAACTCCATGGGCGACCTCTGTGGGCATGTAAAATCGATCAAAGCCCCACTCCCACCCAGAGTTAATACTTTTAAATGCGGTTCTACTGTTATAGTTGATTATTGTTTTAGTCCGTTTTCTACGTATGTTTTGTTTATATATTTTTATTTTGCAAAGTCGTTTCGCAGTTTTAGTTTATTCCGATTTATTTTAGTTCGATTGCGATAAAAGCTTCATGATTATTTGAATCGCTCTATAACACTCATTCCGGATGTTTTAATGCGCGCGAGAGAGAGGCAGTGGCGTTTACACCACTTCTACCCATTTACACCTGGGTGAAGTGTGGAAGTGGCATAACGTATCGAGCAAAAGGACACACTTGACCGTTTTGTAGGAAAGAAACTGCACTTTTGGTTTTCTATTTGGGACGTGTTTATTACCGTGTCGTTATTTTGTGTACCTTTCCCTGTGAGGTATGAGGTAATGGTATAGGAAATGGAGTGGAGGTAATGATCAGGAATCGATACAATCAACCCACAGCTCCCATCAGAGACACCAAAGAGAAAGAAACACAAACATGAACAACATACCCTAATGGAAACATCAATAGCGGAAAGCCAAAAGGACAGTTACTTCTCCACAAAATGGCCAAAAGGCTGTCCAAATTAAAATAATATAAGCGACACAAACACACAAAGACAAACCATAACAAAAATAAACAACGACAGAAGAACCGTCCTGGAACGGTCAGCGGAAACGAATTCCATTGGGGGGGGGGGGGGGGGGTGGGCTTTAATCGATTTTACGTGGCCACAATCCTCGCCCTTAATTCCGTCGCGATTTAGACAAATAATTTGTTCAGTCCGCATGAAGGCCTCCTAACTCATCACTGCTACAACTCCGTGAACACAAAATATCATACAACCACAGAGATGAAACAATGGTGAGGACTCGACAGCAAGAAATCACCGAAATGCCGGAGCAAAAGAAAACCAAAAGCTAGACTCCGATGGGCCCAACCAGAGACAGAGTATCAGGCACCAATATACGTTACACTGAATTAGATCGCTCTAATTCTCAGTAAGCCTTTACGCTGGAACCGTCATAGAATCTGAGGCCGGACCCATCGGCGTGCAATTAAAGAGGGAAGTAAAGTTGTCAAACGTGATTTGGTTAACTACCATGAATGCAGTCTGTCGTATAACATTTATGTTGTACCCAATCTTTTATATCGAAGAATGATTTTACGAAATTGGGTGCTGAAGTCATTGCGTATTACATATTTTTCTGAATTGATACACTTAGTCACCATAAAATTCGGGTTTCGATAGACCTTGTTGCAGAAGAGATTTGAATCCAATATTGAATTTTGAAATTAAATCAGAATGACGTCTATAAAATTTTGAAAAGAATCCTGATTATAGTTTGCATTCCGATAGGACTTTTTTGCAGATATTTGAGATTGAAGTCAAACATTAAATCTTGAAATTAAATAAACATGACAAAAACCTGATTAAGAAGAAAATCTGTCAGAGAAGATACAGCTCCTATGAAACTCATACACCTAAATCCTAATAAAATCCTTCATTCGACATTGATTTCAATTGATAAAACATCTCATCAGTTTCACATTCAGCCACAGTAAATCCAGCTGCACATTGATAACTTTATCTGTACACGGAGCTCCATTTTGACAAGGATCGGGATTCACCTCTATTGACGCTTTTCAGACACTTATTATATTATTTCAGTTACGATCGTGAAGAGTAGAAAATATCATTTAAGTCCTTCTTACTTATTGCTAGAATACTATTTGTGAGTTATCATAAACATTATAATAAAATAACGTTAGTTAAGCGGATATCTAAAAATGGTACCTTACCGTTTTCACAATCTTTTCCTGTATATCCTGCTAAACACTGACATTGATATCCGTTGACAAGGTCTGTACATGTAGCTCCATTTTGACATGAATCGTGATCACATTCATTTATATCTGAAGGTGCAAAATCCCACATGATAGGAATTCTTTCACATTTCTATTCAGTAAAAAAAGTTTGAAAGTGCCTCAATTTTCGCAATAAATTGGTACCCGAATGTAGAAATCTTTAGGCCTTGATTCATTAGAAAACGAAGTCTAAAGTAGGTAAAAAAACCGATGTGATTACACAATATAGCAAACCTTATAAACACTGACATTGATATCCGTTGACCCGGTCTGTCCATGCAGCTCCCTTTTGACATGGGTCTTGTGTGTCATGGGTCGAGATCACATGCATTTATATCTGAAGGAGTAAAACCCCAGACGATAGTATTTATGTCCAATTTTTATTCAGTAAAAACGTTTGCCTCCGTTTTTGCAATACACTAGTACCCGTATGTAGAAAAGTTAAGTAAAAACGAAGTAAAGGCAATGATCAGGAATGGATACAGTTAACCCACAGCTCCCATCAGAGTCAGCAAAGGGAAAGAAACACAAACATGAAATAACTAGAAACTAATGGAAATATCAATGGCGGAAAGCCAAAAGGACAATAACTTTCCCACAAAACGTCCAATTGGCTATCCAAAAAAAAATATAAGCGATACATACACACAATGGCAAACCATAACAAAAATAAACCGCGACAGAAGAACCGGCCTCTTCTAATTTGGAACGTCAGTAATTCATTAAAGAACATTTTCTAAAGTGGATGAAACAAACGATGTGATTGCACAACATAACACACTTTATATAGTAAATACATGGTTAGTGTCTTTAATAATAAAATATAATAGGTGAGCCTTAGACAATTTTATAGGGGCCAGCTTTAGGGATCCCCAATAAAATTGTCGGGGCGAACCAATTATACTTAATTATATTTTATTATTAAAGGCACTATCCATATCTTTAGTTTATACCGCAATGCAAAACAATCAATGCATTTTGCAATAATTAAGCAAATTTAAACAAAAAAGACAGCAGACAGTGTGGCATCTAAAACGACATGCAGTGCCATGGCGTGCACATGTAGTATAACGTGACGTCAACAAGTGCAAAGTTTCTGACGCCACCGCGCCAAAAAGACTTAGGAAACAACACGGACGCTCGAATAAAAGTTTCTCAGCGCTTTATTTTCGGTATGAAAATCTGCGAATAAATAGTTTATTTTAGTTTAAAAATTATTTTCTAGGTTGAGACGCAACTGCAATAGCAGTGCGCAGTTATCCCAACGGACCATTCAAACCAGGAAATGCCGAGAAGGTACGAAAGTAGATGAAATTGCTGAAAATCTGTTTAAATAAATACTGCAAAGATTTTAACTTGCAGTTTCGTTGTTTTCCCATGTATGAAAGGTTGCATGTTATTGCTTATACTTGTAAACTAGAGACCTGAAAAGTAGGTCCGGTCTATAAATGGTCACTACAATGCGAGGATTGTGGCCATGTAAATTCGATTTAAGCCCCCCCCCCCAGTGGAATTCGTTTCGCTGACCTTTCCAAGGGGGTTCTTCTGTCGCGGTTTATTTTTGTTAAGGTTTGTCTTTGTGTGTTTGTGTCGCTTATATTATTTTATTTTGGATAGCCAATTGGCCATTTTGTGGGAAAGTAACTGTCCTTTTGGCTTTCCGCTTTTGCTGTTTCCATTAAGGTCTGTTGTTTCATGTTAGTGTTTCTTTCACTTTGTTGTCTCTGATGGGAGCTGTGGGTTAATTGTATCGATTCCTGATCATTGCCTCCACTTCTATTTCTAATTTTGGTTATTTTTAATGTAGCTTCATCTAGCTTTATCGGAATTTCCGTTGGGGCTCTTCATGCTGTAAGTGGTTATGGTTTATTATTATTATTATTTAATTTTCATTTATTGTGCCTGTTGCACATTGATCACCTCATGTGGGGAAGAGGGAACTTTATGCTGTGCTGTTTGATTCTTTTTTTTTTTGCATTTTTGTTTTCCTCGTTGTTAGTTAGTCTTCCTCTTGGTGACATTGGTGGGCTGTAATCTTTGATTGTGTCTTTCCAGGGTTTCTGTTTTTTATATTTCTTTTCATCCAATATTTGGTGGACCGTTAACCCTGAAACTTTACGCGCTTCTCAAGACCATAACCTTACTTTCAACCCTGTTTCAGCTTGATCCGCTGAAAAATGTAGTAGTTATCCGGAAGCGACAAAGCTTATGGACGGACGGACGGACGTCGACACTACAACATAATACTTCCGAATCATTTTTTTTTCGAAATGGGCGTATAATAATAGTAACGATGCCGAAGAGAAGAAGAATTCTACATACAATGCCAGTCCCATGATTGAAGAAGAACGAACAGGAAATCACATGTAGATTTGGATGACATAACACAGACACACTACATTAAGGTATTGTTAAGTAAAACAACAAAAGTAACATGTAACCAAATTATATGAGTCATTTAAGTTTTATCTATACATTTTCCAATATAATTTTCTCAGAATTCGAAAACATTCGAATATTTTATCGGAAATAAGGCAGAGGTTGATAGATAAAGAAAATCTACTATTTCAACAGTCAGTTCCGGTATATTCCTCTAAACACTAACATTCATATCCGTTGACCAGGTCTGTACATGTAGCTCCATTACGACATGGGTTGGGATCACATTCATTTATATCTGAAGGAACAAACCAACAGCTGACAGGAATTGTCCAGCCAACACTATACTACTTCTACATAATGAAAACGGCACAAGCGGAAAGTCAAAGGACAAATACTTACAAGAGGGTCCAAACGGCTTTCCCAAAATAAAAAATAAGCGATATATGCATGGGAAGTTTAGCTTTAAAACAACAATCCACAATAGAAGGAACGGTTGGTATAATTCCATTTAATTGGGGAAAGTGGTGCGATTAAATCGATTTTACGTGGTCACAGTCCTCGCCCTTGTTTCTGAAGAATTGCTAACTCATTAGTGCAACATCTCCAAGAACATAAAAATTAAAAGCATTTCGTGAGAAAAAAAACAATATGGACTCAACAGTATGAAATAACTGAAGTGCTTGGAGAAAAGGGTGCTCTGAGTCGGAGCATTAGACACCAACAGATCAATATTTTTTTCTTAATTTGTAAACTAAGGACCTAGTAAAACAGGTTTTTGGAGATCCAAACAACGACAGCTCCAAGGGCGACCTCTGTGGGCATGTAAAATCGATCAAAGCCCAACTCCCACCCAGAGTAAATACTTATAATGACCGTTTTAATGCGGTTCTACTGTTATAGTTGATTATTGGTTAAGTCCGTTTTATATGTATGTTTTGTTCATATATTTTTATTTTGCAAAGTCGTTTCGCCGTTTTAGTTTATACCGATTTATTTTAGTTCGTTTCGCCGTTTTAGTTTATACCAATTTATTTTAGTTTGATTAAGATAAAAGCTTCATGCTAATTTGGATCGCTCTAGAACACTCATTCCGGATGTTATAATGCGCGCGAGAGAGAGGGGCAGTGGCGTTTACACCACTTCTACCCACGTACACCTGGGTGAAGTGGGGAAGTGGCATTACGTATCTTGCCAAAGGACACACTTGGCAGTTTTGTATGAAAGTAACTGCACTTTTGGTTTTCTACTTGTGACGTGTTTATTACAGTGTCGTTATCTTGTGTGCCTTTCCCTGTGAGGTATGAGGTAATTATATAGAAAAAAAGAAGTGGAGGCAATGATCAGGAATCGATACAAATAACCCACAGCTCCCATCAGAGACACCAACGGGAAAGAAACACAAACACGAAACAACATACCCTAATGGAAACATCAATAGCGGAATGCCAAAAGGATAGTTACGCGATTTAGACATATAATTTGTTCCCTCCTAACTCATCAGTGCAACATCTCCATGAACACAAAATGCCATACATTCACAGAGATGAAACAACGGTGAGGACTCGACAGCAAGAAACCACCGAAATGCCGGAGCAAAAGAAAACCAAAAGGTAGACTTCGATGGGTCCAACCAGAGACAGAGTATCAGGCACCAACCAACGTTGCATTGAATTAGATCACTCTAGTTCTCAGTAAGCCTTTACGCTGGAACCGTCATAGAATCTGAGGCCTGACCCACCGGCGTGCAATTAAAGAGGGAAGCAGAGTTGTCAACCGTGATTGGGTTAACTACCATGCATGCAGTCTGTCGTATAACATTTATGTTGTGCCCAATCTTTTTATATCGAAGAATGATTTTTACGAAATTGGGTGCTGAAGTCATTGCGGTTACATATTTTTCCGAATTGATACACTTAGTCACCATAAAATTCGGGTTTCGATGTACGTTGTTGCGGAAGATATTTAAATCCAATATTGAATTTTGAAATTAAATCAGAATGACGTCTATAACATTTTGAAAAGAATTCTGATTATAGTTTGCATTCAGACAGGACTTTTTTGCAGAGATTTGAGATTGAAGTCAAACTTTAAATCTTGCAATTAAATAAACATGACATAAACCTGATTAAGAAGAAAATCTGTCAGAGAAGATACAGCTCCTATGAAACTCATACACCTAAATCCTAATAAAATCCTTCATTTGACTTTGATTTCAACTGATAAAAAAGCTTACCAGTTTCACGTTCAGCCACAGTAAATCCAGTTGCACATTGATAACTTTATCTGTACAGCGAGCTACATTTTGACAAGGATCGGGATTCACCTCTATTGAAGCTTTTCAGACACTTACTATATTATTACAGTAACGATCATGAAGAGTAGAAAATAGCATTTAAGTCCTTCTTTAAATTACTTATTGCTAGAATATTATTTGTGAGTTATGATAAACGTTCTAATAAAATAACGTTAGTTAAACGGATATCTAAAAATGGTACCTTACCGTTTTCACAGTCTGTTCCTGTATATCCTGCTAAACACTGACATTGATATCCGTTGACAAGGTCGGTACATGTAGCTCCATTTTGACATGGATCGTGATCACATTCATTTATATCTGAAAGCGCAAAATCCCACATGATAGGAATTCTTTCCCATTTCTATTAAGTAAAAAAGTTTGAAAGTGTCTCAATTTTCGCGATAAAATGGTACCCGTATGTAGAAATCTTAAGGCCTCGATTCATTAGAAAACGAAGTCTAAAGTAGGTCAAACAAACGATTTGATTATGTCCATGCAGCTCCCGTTTGACATGGGTCTTGTTTGTCATGGGTCGAGATCATATTCATTTATATCTGAAGGAGCAAAACTCCAGTTGATAATATTTATGTCCAAAAGAATTTTAAGGAAAAAAATTTGAATGAAAATGGGAATTGCTAAAAAAGAAGATTCATGCATCCATTGACAGAAATATACCTAAAAAGAATCCAAGAACGGGAAGTAAAAAGCAACGTTCAGTTTGGATGACCAGAGTGGCTCTGAAAGCGGTCAAGAGAAAGCATAAATCTTGGAATAAGTATCAAGAGACAAAACAGCATATTCATCTTCAATATTATTATAGGGATAGAAATGCTGCGACTCGAGAATGTATGAAAGCGCGGTTAGATTTTGAAAAGAAGGTATCAGATAATGACAATCCTAACTCATTTTATAATTATGCTACTAGTAAGAAGAAAGTAAAATCTGGAGTCGCTGATCTGAGACAAGAAGATGGATCATACACTGAAAATAACTTTGAAAAAGCAAATGTTTTGAACTCATTCTTTCATTAGTTTTTGTATCGGAGGATAAGAATATCATTCCATCTATAGCTGACAGAAGTGGAGAAAATGTATTATCAGAAGCTGAAATAAATAAGCAAATGGTACATAAACTGTTGGAAAATTCAAACATTAATAAATCTCCAGGTCCTGACTTCTTGCCACCGAGAGTTTTGAAGGAAATAAGATATTCTGTTGGGAAACCTCTGACTCTTATCTACTGTGAATCTATGGCCAGTGGAACAGTACCAAATGAATGGAAAACAGCAAATGTTAAAGCCCTGTTTAAAAAAGGCTCCAGAGACTCACCTGGAAATTATCGCCCAATAAGCCTTACCTGTATCCAGTGAAGAATGCTAGAAAAATTGTGACAGATAATATAGTAAATTATATGAATGAAAGTAAACTGTTTTCAGATTCACAATATGGATTTGGGTCTTTTTTAAGATCATGTAATCTGCAGCTGTTAGAGGTCATGGAAAAATGGACAGAATGGATAGACGAGAGTAAAACTTTTGACTGTATCTACTATGATTTCAAGAAGGCCTTTGACACAGTGCCACATTTAAGACTCTTAGCTAAATTGAAAGCTTATGGTATAAAGGACAATATTTTCAATTGGATAAAAGCCTTCCTGAGTGACCGAAAACAGTGTATAGTTATAAATGGTATTCAATCACAATGGAGTAACGTCACAACTGGGATTCCCCAGGGCAGTGTCCTGGGGCCTACATTATTTCTTATTTATATAAATGTCACAGGGGTGGAAAAAGAACATGACTCGACCGGGACTCGAAACCAGGGCCTTTCGCATACCTTGCGAACACTCTACCGACTGAGCTACCGAGCCACACGGTCGACCTGCTACATTAATGGCATTGAAGACCAGATCAGTAGTACCATTCGCCTGTTTGCGGATGACACAAAGTTGTTTAATCTATCATCTACTAAAAACGACCAGGACATAATCAAAAGTGATTTTGACAGACTCTCAGATTGGAGTGACAAGTGGTTACTAAAGTTTAATGCTGACAAATGCTGTACAATTCACTTTGGTCACAATAACCTTGAACGAACATACTACTTGAAGGAAAAAGATGAAAGGAAAGAGATCAGAACAAGTCAAGAAGAGAGAGATTTGGGAGTTTTATATGACAAAGACTTAAAATTTAGGCATCATATAAGTAACTGTATAAATAAGGCAAATTGAATCACATCTCTTATTCGAAGAACGTTTCTGCATGTAAATGTGAAGCAGTTCAGGAAATTACATAAAGTTTTAATACGTCCTCATGTCGAATACTGCAATAGCGTGTGGAGCCCTCGATTTAAGAAAGACATTGAAGCCATTGAAAGAGTTCAAAAAAGAGCCACCAAGCTAGTTAACTGTGTAAGACATTTGCCATATGAAGAAAGACTAAAAGTTTTAAAAATACCATCATTAAGCTATAGGAGATTTAGAGGGGATATTATTCAAACTTGTAAATTATTGAATGGCAAAGAAGACATTGATTACACTATATTCTTTGAAAAATGTGATCATCATGACCATGATGTTCGTGGACATTCACAAAAATTAAAGAAAAGACAGTGCCGGAAGGAAATTCGGAAACATTTTTATTCCCAAAGAATAGTGACACCTTGGAACAAGCTGCCAGATAGTATTGTAAACGCGCCTAGCCTAAACACGCTTAAAAGTAGACTTGATAAATTCATGGGAGATAGACAGTATACAGTTATTCCGGAAAATAATACTTGGGTGTCTGTTCAAGAGGGGGTTATAAGAGATCAATGATCTCGCGACCCTACGCTGGATAAGTTAAGTTAATTTCTATTCAGTAAAAATGTTTGCCTACATTTTTCCAATACATAAGTACCCGTATGTAGATTTGTTAAGCAAAACAGAAGTAAAGGCAATGATCAGGAATGGATACAATTAACCCGCCGCTCCCATCAGAGCCAGCAAAGGGAAAGACACACAAACATGAAATAACTAGACCCTAATGGAAATATCAATAGCGGAAAACCAAAAGGGCAATAACTTTCCCACAAAACGGCCAATTGGCTATCCAAAAAAAATATATACATAAGCGATACATACACTCAAAGGCAAACCATAACAAAAATAAACCGCGACAGAAGAACCGGCCGCTTCTAATTTGGAACGGTCAGTAATTCATTAGAGAACATTTTCTATAGCGGGTGAAACAAACGATGTGATTGCACAACATAACAAACTTTATATAGTAAATACATGGTTAGTTTCTTTAATAATAAATATAAAAGATTAGCCTTAGACAATTTTATAGGGGCGAGCTTTAGCGAGCCTCAATAAAATCATCGGGGCGAACCAATTATATTTTATTATTAAAGTCACTATCCATATCTTTAGTTTATACCGCAATGCAAAACAATCAATGGATTCTACAATACTTTAGCAAATTTAAGCAAAAAAGACAGCAGACAGTGTGGCATGTTAAGCGACATGCAGTGCCATGGTGCTCAAATGTATTACTGTGAAGTCAACGAGTGCAAAGTTTTTTACGTCACCGCGCCACAAAGACATAGGAAACAACACGGACGCTCGAATAAAACTTTCTCAGCGCTTTACATTTCGGTATGAAAATCTGCGAATAAATATTTTTTTTAGCTTTGAAAATTATTTTCGAGGTTGAGACGCAACTGCAATAGCAGTGCGCAGATATTCCAACGGGCCATTCAAGTCAGGCACTGCCGAGAAGGTACGAAAGTAGATGAAATTGCTGAAAATCTGTTTAAATAAATATTGCAAAGATTTTAACTTGCAGTTTCGTTGTTTTCCCATGTATGAAGGATGCATGTTATTGCTTATACTTGTAAAATAGAGACCTGAAAAGTAGGTCCGGTCTATAAACGGTCACTAGACGTATTAAAGGTCAGTAGAAGGTATTATAGATCACTACCGATTATAGCGTGCAGTTATTCGACCCCCTTTTATCAGGTCACTAGAATGCCTGATTGCGGTATAAAACGTATCCAGAACCGCCAAACAGCTTAAACAAGTTTCCGAATAGAAATGTTGTTAAAACTATCAAACAACATGCATAGCCTTTGTAAACTCATGTACTTAAATCGGAAGGAAATATAATCCTTCATTTGACTTTGATATCAATTGATATATATCTCACCAGTTTCAGAGTCAGCATATCCAACTGTATCCGTTTACAAGATCTATTCTCGAAGCGCCATTATCAACATGGGTCGGATTCACATTCATTGACACATTGACTGACACTTATCATATAATTATTTTAATGATGGCGGACACTACGCGAATTCTACATACAACGCCAGTCCAATGATTGAAGAAGCAAGAATAGGAAATCACATGTATATTTAGATGACTTATTGTTTATGATTGTTAGATAAAAAAAACATGTAACCAAATTAATTGCGTCATTTAAATATTTGTTTATCAATTTGCTAATCAATTTGACAGAAATCGTAAATAAAGCAGTGGTTGATAGATAAAGGTAACCTACTAATTTCACAGTCTGTTCCGGTATATCCTGCTGAACACTGACACTGATATCCGTTGACCAGGTCTGTACATGTAGCTCCATTACTACATGGGTCGGGATCACATTCATTTATATCTGAAGGCACAAAACAACAGACGACCGAAATTTTCATCCAGTTTTTGTCAGCAGGGAACCAAACGCCAACATTATTCTACTACACCATGAGTGAAATAATTTGAAAGGGCCGTATACCCAAACAAAACTATAAAAAAAATACTTCACCGTAATGAAAAAGTCACAAGCGGAATGCTAAAATAACAGTTACTTTCCCACAAAAAGGCCAAACGGTTATCCAAAATTAAAAGAATAAGCAATATATTCATAAAGTTACAATACAATAAAATACAATACAGTACTTTTATTTAGCCAACAAGGGTCATTATTGGCATATAAACAGCATATCTCAATAAACATAATAAAACACATTTGCAATAAGTTGAAATAAGCGTGATAAAATCAACCTGATTCGACATGAAAATAATTTGAATAAAGGTAGAGAATACAATTCCTCGTATGCGCATTATCATCGGTCATAAACAGTCAAATTGCACGACCCGCAGAAAAAGCGACCGACTGAAGTCGGTTGATTTTCTAAGAGTACCCTAAAATCACCGTGTCATTCTGTCAGTCTGTCTGTCCTTCAGTAACCCGTTTGTGAAAATTGGTGATAGTGACTTAACCGCTTGGAGTATTTAAATAATTTTTGTCATACTGATAGATGTCAATGAGATCTAACCAATGAACTTGCGAAATATTACATTCCATTCAGTATTGCCTCGCCGATGCGAAAAATGTGAAAATTTTCGAACTGCTTCTCCTCGGAAACCGTTGAGCGGACTGGGCAGATTTCCACGAAACTTGATAAATAGCATCTTGGACGTAGGCCCATCATAAATTGCTAAAATGGTGACCCTGGATTGACCTTGACCTCCTTGTGTCTAGGTCAAACTTTGACACATATGCTTTTGTATTGGAAAAGTGAGAATGCATTTTATCCTGCAAACGATTCAGAATACAGTACTTAAGTATAAGATATATTTTTGCTCCTTACGATAAGGCGCATTTATTGGGGGAACCGTTTTAGGTCCAGGTCACATGACCAAAATGGCCGCCATACCCATATATGGTAACACTCATAAAGCTAAAAGCATCCGGCGGGTCGTGCACTTCAGCTGAAGCACTGGTTATTATAAGCATTCAAATGAACTAAAGGAACTTTAGAAGCGGTATATTACATCCATATAGTGCAGTAGAGCGGTATATCAGACGCATTTATTGCAGGAGATGATTAGTATATGCAACTTTGCTTGTTTTCAAATCCTGTTGATCTTTACTAGTATGTTACATTCTTGTTATAAATCGGTAATTGAATTAATAAAATATTGGTTACACTAAATAAATTATAGGAAGTTAAGCGGAGTTTGAGAGTGTTACTCTCTTCAGACATCTCGATACAATTAACCCACACCTCCATCAGAGACAACAAAGGATAATAAACACAAACATGAAATAACTAGAACATAATGGAAATATCAATACCGGAAAGCCAAAAGAACAGATACTTTCCCACAAAACGGCCAATTGCATAGCTTATATATTTATCACCACTCTCTGACAACTATGTCGGGGCGTCGACTCTTTGGCTCAGTGGTTAGAGAATTAAACTTTCAGCCGAGCGGTCCGGCCCGGCTTCGAATGCCAAAGGAGGTCTGGATTTTTTTTCCAGCTATGTTTCATTCCTTTGTCACGGCTTTCGTGTCGTAAGTTAGTACTCGTCCGGAATCAGACATCATTTTGCCGAAAATGCCTATGTGACGAAAATGGCTTCTTTGGCTTTCTTACAATTCAATGTAATGTTGGTTGGTGCCTGATGCTGTCTCTGGTCGGGCCCATCGGAGACTAACTGCTGGTTTTCTTTTGCTCCAGCATTTCAGTGGTTTCTTGCTGTCGAGTCCTCAACGTTGGTTCATCTCTGTGGTTGTTTGATTTTTGTGTTCAGGGAGATATTGCACTGATGAGTTAGGAGGCCTTCATGCGGGTTGAACAAATAGTTTGTCTAAATCGCGACGGAAGTAAGGGCAAGGATTGTGGCCATGTAAACTCGATTTAAGCCCCCCTCCCCACACAGTGGAATTCGTTTCGCTGACCGTTCCAAGGAGGTTCTACTGTCGCGGTTTCATTTTTGTTTTAGTTTGTCTTTGAGTGTTTGTGTCGCTTACATTATTTTATTTTGGATAGCCAATTGTCCATTTTGTGGGAAAGTAACTGTCCTTTTGGCTTTACGCTATTGCTGTTTCCATTAGGGTCTGTTGTTTCATGTTTGTGTTTCTTTTCTTTGTTGTCTCTGATGGGAGCTGTGGGTTAATTGTATCGATTCCTGATCATTGCCTCCACTTCTATTTCTAATGTTGGTTATTTTTAATGCAGCTTCATCTAGCTTTATCGGAACTTCCGTTGGGGCTCTGCATGTTGTATGTGGTTATGGTTTATTATTATTATTATTATTAGTAGTAGTATTATTATTATTTAATTTTCATTTATTGTGCCCGTTGCACATTGATCACCTCAAGTGGGGAAGAAGGCGCTGTATGCTGTGCTGTTTGATTCTTTTTTTGCTTTTTTGTCTTCCTCTTGGTGACATTGGTGGGCTGTAATTTTGATTGTGTCTTTTCCAGGGTTTCTGTTTCTATATTTGTTTTCATCCAATACTTGGTGGACCGTTAACCCTGAAACTTCACGCGCTTCTCAAGACCATAGCCTTACTTTCTACCCAGTTTCAGCTTGATCCGCTGAAAAATGTAGTAGTTATCCGGAAGCGACAAAGCTTATGGACGGACGGACGGAGGTCGACACTATAACATAATACTTCCGATTCATTTTTTTTTCAAAATGGGCATATAATAATAGTAACTATGGCGAAGAAAAGAAGAAGTCTACATACAATGCCAGACCCATGATTGAAAAAGAACGAACAGGAAATCACATTTTATTTAGATGATTTAATACAGACACACTGCACTAAGATATTGTTAAGTAAAACAACAAAAATAACATGTAACCAAATTATATGAGTCATTTAAGTTTTATCTACACATTTGCTAATATGCTTTTCTTCTCAGAATTCGTAAACATTCGATTATTTTATCGGAAATAAGGCAGAGGTTAATAGATAAAGAAAACCTACTATTTCCACAGTCAGTTCCGGTATATCCTTCTAAACACTGACATCGATATCCGTTGACCAGGTCTGTACATGTAGCTCCATAACGGCATGGGTCGGGATCACATTCATTTATATCTGAAGGAACAAATCAACAGCTGGCAGGAATTGTCTTGCTTTTCTGTTCAGCCAACACTATACTACTTCTACATAATGAAAACGGCACAAGCGGAAAGTCAATGACAAATACTTAGAAGAGGGTCCAAACGTATATCCCAAAATAATATATAAGGGATATATGCATGGGAAGTTTAGCTTATAAATAATAATCCACAATAGAAGGAATGGTTGGTATAATTCCATTTAATTGGGGTGGGTTGGGCGATTAAATCGATTTTTCGTGGTCACAGTCCTCGCCCTTGTTTCTGAAGAACTGTTAACTAATTAGTGCAACATCTCCATAACATAAATATTAAAAGCATTCCGTGATAAAACAACAATATGGACTCAACAGTATGAAATAACTGAAATGCTTGGAGAAAAGAGGACCAGAGGTTGGATTCCGAGTTGTGCTCTGAGTCGGAGCATCAGACACCAACCGATCAATATTTTTTTCTTAATTTGTAAACTAAGGACAAAGTTAAACAGGTTCTTGGAGATCCAAACAACGACAACTCCAAGGGCGACCTCTGTGGGCATGTAAAATTGATCAAAGCCCCACTCCCACCGAGAGTAAAAACTTTTAATGGCCGTTTAAATGCGGTTCTACTGTTATAATTGATTATTGTTTTAGTCCGTTTTTCTATGCATGTTTTGTTCATATATTTTTATTTTGCAAAGTCGTTTCGCCGTTTTAATTTATACCGATTTATTTTAGTTCGATTGCGATTAAAGCTTCATGCTTATTTGAATCGCTCTAGAACACTCATTCCGGATGTTATAATGCGCGCGAGAGGGAGGAAGTGACGTCTATACCACTTCTACCATTTACACCTATGTTAAGTGGGGAAGTGGCATTACATATCTTGCCAAAGGACACACCTGGCCGTTTTCTAGGAAAGTAACTACACTTTTGGTTTTCTATCTGTGACGTGTTTATTACGGTGTAGTTATTTTGTCAGCCTTTCCCTGTGAGGTATGAGGTAACGGTATAGAAAAATAGAAGTGAAGGCAACGAACAGGAATCGATACCATCAACCCACAGCTCCCATTAGAGACATCAAAGGGAAAGAAACACAAACATGAAACAACATACCCTAATGGAAACATCAATAGCGGAATGCAAAAAGGACAGTTACTTTCCCACAAAATGGCTATCCAAAATAAAATAATATAAGCGACACAAACACACAACGACAAACCATAAAAAAATAAACCGCGACAGAAGAACCGTCTTGGAACGGTGGACGGAAACTAATTCCACTGGGTGGGGGGGGGGGGGGCTTAAATCGGTTTTACGTGGCCACAATCCTCGCCCTTTATTCCGTCGCGATTTAGACATATAATTTGTTCCCTCCTAACTCATCAGTGCAACATCTCCATGAACACAAAATATCATACAACCACAGAGATGAAACAACGGTGAGGACTCGACAGCAAGAAACTACCGAAATGCCGGGGCAAAAGAAAACCCACAGTTAGACTCCTATGGGCACAACCAGAGATAGAGTATCAGGCACCAACCAACGTTACATTGAATTAGATCGCTCTAATTCTCAGTAAGCCTTTACACTGGAACCGTCATAGAATCTGAGGCCTGACCCAACGGCGTGCAATTAAAGAGGGAAACAAAGTTGTCAACCGTGATTGGGTTAACCAACATGCATGCAGTCTGTCGTATAACATTTATGTTGTACCCAATCTTTTTATATCGAAGAATGATTTTACGAAATTGGGTGCTGAAGTCATTGCGGTTACATATTTTTCTGAATTGATATACTAAGTCACCAACCGGGCTTCTACAGACTTTCGGATGAGTCTTTAAACCGAGGTCCCGTCTCCGTATGACCTTAGCTGTTGGTGGGACGTAAAACTAAAACTCACTCACTCACTAAGTCACCATAAAATTCGGGTTCCGAAAGACCTTGTTGCAGCAGAGATTTAAGTCCAATGTTGAATTTTGAAATTAAATCAGAATGACGTCTATAAAAGTTTAAAAAGAATCTTGATGATAGTTTGCATTCCGATAGGATTTTTTTGCAGAGATTTGAGATTAAAGTCAAACATTTAATCTTGAAATTAAATAAAAATGATATAAACCTGATTAAGAAGAAAATCTGTTAGAGAAGATACAGCTCCTATGAAACTCATACACCTAAATCGAAATACAATCCTTCATTTGACTTTGATTTCAATTGATAAAACATCTCACCAGTTTCACATTCAGCCACAGTAAATCCAGTTGCACATTAATAACTTTATCTGTACATGGAGCTCCATTTTAACATGGATCGGGATCACATTTATTGACGCTTTTCAGACACTTATTATATTATTTCAGTAACGATCGTGAAGAGTAGAAAATATAATTAAAGTGATTCTTACTTATTGCTAGAATACTATTTGTGAGTTATGATAAACATTATAATAAAATAACGTTAGTTAAGCGGATATCTAAAAATGGTACCTTACCGTTTTCACAATCTTTTCCTGTATATCCTGCTAAACACTGACATTGATATCCGTTGACAAGGTCTGTACATGTAGCTCCATTTTGACATGGATCGAGATCACATTCATTTGTATCTGAAGGAGCAAAATCCCAGCTGATAGGAATTCCTTCCCATTTCTATTCAGTTAAAAAGTTTGAAAGTGCCTCAATTTTCGCAATAAATTGGTACCCGTAGGTAGAAATCTTAAGGCCTCGATTCATTAGAAAACCGAAGCATAAAGTAGGTAAACAAACGATGTGATTACACAATATGGATAATCTTATAAACACTGACATTGATATCTGTTGACCCGGTCTGTCCATGCAGCCTCCTTTTGACATGGGTCTTGTTTGTCATGGGTCGAGATCACATTCATATATATCTGAAGGAGCAAAAAACCCTAGATGATAGGATTTATGTCAAATTTCTATTCAGTAAAAACTTTTGCGTCCATTTTTGCAATACATTAGTACCCGTATGTAGAAATGTTAAGTAAAACAGAAGTAAAGGCAATGATCAGGAATCGATACAATTAACCCACAGCTCCCTTCAGAGTCAGCAAAGGGAAAGAAACACAAACATGAAATAACTAGACCCTAATGCAAAGATCAACAGCGGAAAGCCTAAAGGACAATAATTTTCCCACAAAACGGCCAATTGGCTACCCAAAACAAAAAACATAAGCGATGCACACACTCAAAGGCAAACCATAACAAAAATAAATCGGGACAGAAGAACTGGCCCCTTCTAATTTGGAACGGTCAGTAATTCATTAGAGAACATTTTCTTTATTGTCTTTAATAATAAGATATAATAGGTGAGCCTTAGACAATTTTATAGGGGCGAGCTTAAACGAGCCCCTAAAAATTGTCGGGGCGAACCGATTATGTTTTATTATTAAAGGCACTATCCATGTCTTTAGTTTATACCGCAATTCATACCAATATATGGATTTTGCAATAATTTCGCAAATTTAAGCAAAAAGACAGCAGACGGTGTGGCATGTTAAGCGACATGCAGTGCCATGGCGCGCACATGTAGTATAACGTGACGTCAACTAGTGCATAGTTTCTGACATCACCGCGCCTCAAAGACATAGGAAACAACACGGACGCTCGAATAAAAGTTTCTCAGGGCTTTACTTTCTATATGAAAATCTAAGAATAAATAGTTTATTTTATCTTTAAAAATTAGGTCCGGTCTAACCGGTTACTAAACGTATTATAGGTCAGTAGAATGTATTATAGGTCACTACCGATCATAGCGTGCAGTTAATCGACCCCCTTTATTAGGTTACTAGAATGCCTGATTGCGGTATAAAAACGTATCCAGAACCGCCAAACAGCTTAAACAGGGTTCCGGATAGAAATGTTGTTAAAACTATTAAACAGTATGCACAAGCTGTGTAAACTCATGTACTTAAAACAGAAATATAATACTTCATTGGACTTTGATATCAATTGATAAATATTTCACCAGTTTCAGAGTCAGTATATCCAACTGTAACCGTTCACAAGATCTATTCTCGAAGCTTCATTATCGACATGGGTCGGATTCAAATTCATTGACACACTGACTGACACTTTTCATATAATTATTTTAACGATGCCGGACACTAGGTTGATAGATAAAGGTAACCTACTAATTTCACAGTCTGTTCCGGTATATCCTGCTGAACACTGACACTGATATCCGTTGACCAGGTCTGTACATGTAGCTCCATTACTACATGGGTCAGAATCACATTCGTTTATATCTGAAGGAACAAAACAGATGGCCGTTTTTTTCTTCATTTTTTATCAGCAGGGAAACAAACTACAACATTATCCTATTTCACCATTATTCACTTCTGATTAAGATCGGCTCGGTATCAGTGAAATAAGTATGAAAGGGCCGTAAAACCAAACAAAAATATAAAAAAAATACTTGACCGTAATGAAAAAGTCACAAGTGGAATGCTGAAATAACAATTACTTTCCCACAAAATGGCCAAACGGTTATCTAAAATAAAAAGAATAAGCAATATATTGAATGACAAACTAAAACAATAATAAATCAGAGAGAAGAACCGTTTTAGAACGGTCAATAAGAAGTCGCAATAAAATTCAGATTCTCTGACATGTTCCACCGATAAGTAGATTAGTAAGACATCCTTCATGAAGTCAAATGTTAATGATATAAATCATAAGAGATCCCAAGGCAAGGATTATGGCTATGTGCCCCTAAGTAAGATAACCATTTTACTGCCCGTACCAACCTGGTTAATTTGTTGTGTTTTTATTGTTACCGTTCGTCTTTGCATTTATGTTTAACTATTCCGTTTGTTTGTTTGATTTGAGGTTTAACGTCCCCGTCAACACTGTAATGGTCATTTTGGAGACGTTGCTTCCAATTTTGTCGGACTTTAACCCGACATTGAGATGAAATGACTTCTCAAGCCCTGTCGCCCAATGAAACCAATAGGGTTTATTAGCGAATATCTTTTTATTTTGGATTGTCCTTTGTCCTTTAAATTTCCACTTGTGACGGTTTCATTACGGTAAAGTTAGACTAGATAGTTTCGTACAATAAGGCCTAATCGGTAACCCTCAATAATTTTCCATATTCCGCAGTGGAAATCGAAATAAAATATAGTCTTTTAATTGAGTTTTATATCAGTCGCTCAAACCATCTCACCAGTTTTTAGAGTCAGTCCCGGTATATCCAATGAATACTAACAACTGTATCGCTTTACAATATGTTCTATAAAAGGGTTGTCCTCTGGAAGCAAGGAATACACCACAGAAATGAAAAATATGGAGTGTACATGTTTTCTGGGCCAGACTAGCTAGTTTCGGCCAATAAGGCCTCACCAGTGACCCTCAGATATTTTCAAAATTCCACAATGGAATCAATGATCCCAAAGGACAAGAAAATATAATCTACCCTATGAAGTAGGGCAGGGAGACGTTTTACCGCCGCCACACATTCCCACACACCAGCTGTAGTGAAGTTAAATATGTTCTATAAAAGAGTTGTCCTTTGGAAGCAAGGAATACACCACATAAATGAAAAATATGGAGTGTACATGTTTTCTGGGCCAGACTAGCTAGTTTCGGCCAATAAGGCCTCATCAGTGACCCTCAGATATTTTCAAAATTCCACAATGGAATCAATGATCCCAAAGGACAAAAAAATATAATCTACACTATGAAGTGCGGCAGGGAGACGTTTTACCGCCGCCACACATTCCCACACACCAGCTGTAGTGTGTAGTTTGAGATCTATTCATGAAGCTCCATTTTCGACATGGGTCGGGTTTACATTCACTGGTGTCTTTACTGAATAAGTATAGTAACGGTGGCGAAGAGTCAAATAATTCTTAATACATCGTCAATCCCATAACTGATGCTGCACGAACTGGATATCACAAATATATTTAGACGGCTGTGGTGGAGTTATATGTTCTGAAAAAAAGCAACCTTAAAATAAATTTTGTAATAAAGCAGAAGTGCAGGTGGAACAACTAACCCACAGCTCCCATCAGAGACACCAAAGGGAAAGAAACACAAAGATGAAACAACAGACCCTAATGGAAACATCAACAGCGGAATGCCAAAAGGACAGTTACTTTCCCACAAAATGGCCAATAGGCTATCCAAAATAAAATAAAATAATATAAGCGACACAATCAGACAAAGACAAACAATAACAAAAATAAACCGCGACAGAAGAACCGCCTGGAAACGGTCAGCGGAAACGAATTTCACTTGGGGACTTAAATCGATTTTACGTGGCCACAATCCTCGCCCTTACTTCCGTCGCGATTAAGACAAATAATTGTTGACTACGCATGAAGGCCTCTAAACTCATCAGTGCAACATCTCCGTGAACACATAAACAACCACAGAGGAGATGAAACAACGGTGAAGACTCGACAGCAAGAAACCACTATCCAGAATAAAAAGAAATGAGCAATACTTATATGGAAGAACGAACTGATCCCGTGGGCCAGACCAGAGACAGAGCATCAGGCACCAACAACCCAATATATGTTTCTTAATTTGTAAAGTAAGACACCATAAAATCCATGTTCTTGGAGATGCTGCACTGAAAAGTTAGAAATCCTCAGTACGAATTAAAAAAAAATATATATTTTTTTTTAAACCACGACATTTCCATGGGTGAGGATATTGACCACGTTAAAGCGATCAAAACCCCACCCCACCCCGAGTAAAACGTTTTATTGACCATTCAAACACGGCTGTACCGTCTTTGCATGTATGTTTTGTTTGGATAGCCGTTTGGCCTTCTTGTCGGAAAGTTACTGTCATTTTGGGTTTTCCGCTTGTGGCGTTTGGATTAAGGTGATGCTATTTAGTGTTTGTGTTTCTTTCCCTTTGTTGTCTTGGATGATAGGTTTGAGGTAATTGTATATATTCCTGATCATTGCGTGCATTTCTTTCTTTCCGTTAGGTTTTGTTCTAGTCAAACATTATGTGTTAAAATTAAATCATAATGACATCTTTAAGGATAGACTACACCTTGGCACAGGGGTAATCTTTAAATGATTCTTTCTTGACTTTAACAAGACACAATCATATTATGTTATACATCAACTTAAAACTAAAAAGCTAAAAAACGAAGGTTTAATAAAATCTATTTTATATATTGTAAAATAAAGTTGTATTGATGTTTGGGCTGCATGATGCTTCCACGCAGAGCTGAATCCGGCCCGCACACTATTACTGGTAAACCGCTTAGAAGATCTAAGCCTGTCCAGGAACCGCGGTGCGAGGCGGACCGCCCATGCTAATAAACCCTATTGGTTTCATTGGGCGACAGGGCTTGAGATGTCATTTCACCTCAATGTCGGGTAGAAGTCCCACAAAATTGGAAGCAACGTCTCCAAAATGACCTTTACAGTGTTGACGGGGACGTTAAACCTCAAATCAAATAAAATAAATGTATTGATGTTATTAACCGAAAAGTAAAAGAAATGAGTTTTTACATTTCAGAATTCATTTTTACCAGTTTCTTAATAAAACGCCATTTACCTTGGGCAGGCGTCACAAGTACATGCTCTACAATACTGTATCACAGGTTTGTTTCTGACCATATTAATGTAATTGCATTGGTCATTCTGAGCAAAAGGTTAATTTTATCCCAAATTGAATGAGATATAAAAATTCTGTTTTCCATTTACCAAGTTGTGACTTCAAAGTACATTTGTGCCAAATGTAATGAAATGTGGGCGCTACTTCAAGAAACTGAATCACTTTGAAGACAGGCACCCACACACGCATCTCATTTTTCAGGAAAGCCGAAAAACGTCTGCTGTCCATTAAAACTACTTTAAAAAGGACTGACTGGACTGATACAGCAGCCCCTTGAATCATTTACCAATTAGCGTTCACAAACATACATCTGTATTAATCTTGGCGTGTTTAATTCATTAAAATGTGTATTTTGCTTAATTTTTTTCATTTTCTACTCATAGACATTCATCAACTGCCGACAGGTAAATGCTCTTCTATGATGCTAAATGAGTGCGTCATGGCTTCACACCTTGTTTAGACTTAAAAATGTATTGAAGATGAACCAAGGGAGTTTATTGAAGCTGAACCAAGGCAATTAACCTAGGCTGTGTCTAGTCTTTCATGTACAATATCTAATTGGTTCCAACAATTAGATGGCCTAAGCATGTTAATTTGAAACAAAATAAATCACCTCGAGTTACAGTTAATTTTAGATTTCTTAAAATTGCAAGCTTATTAAAAAGACAGAAAGTCAGGTTTTTGACATAAGATTTGCAATGGAAAAGGGATTTGAACAATGTAAATTGTGAAAAATGCAGAGTTCTTTTTTTTACATCATGGTTGAGTCTAGCCTTAAAACGAAGTCTTTTCGAAGATTTTGATATTGATAGACTAAAGAAGTTAATCCGTCAGACAAGATTCAGCCCTTATGAAGCTCATAGACTTCAGTCGAAATAAAATACAATCCTTCATTTGAGTCTGATATTAATTGATAAAACATCACACCATTTTCACATTCAGTAAATTCAGTAATTCCAGTTGCACATTGACAACAGTATCCATTAACAAGATCTGTACATGAAGCTCCAATATGACATAGGCCGGGATCACATCTATTGACGCTCTTCGTACACTTGTAATGTAATTTTACTGAGAATTATTTTATAATTTCATTAAGGATCGTTAAGAGTAGAAGAATTCGTTTAAGTCCTCTTTGCTAGTATGCGAGAATATTTTCTCTGAGTCACCATAAGCATTCGAATAAAATAATGTTAGTTAAGCGGATATTTATAAATAATGGTATTTTGCCATTTTCACAATCAATTCCTATATATCCTACTAAACACTGACATTGATAGCCATTGACTATATCTGTACATGTAGCTCCATTTTGACATTGGTTCCGATCACATTCATTTATATCTGAAGGAGCCAAACCACGGATGACAGGAATTGTCTCCCGTTTATATTCAGAATAAACTGGTAATAACCTTCATTTTTTCAACATGTCGTTTTCTCTTTCAGAATTGTTCCCCACTTACCCGACTAATTCTATAGCAAAGTCGGGTTAGTGGGGTATCATATTTTCACATGTTTCGTATGGCTGGGGCCATAGAATACTGATAATATGATGCTATATTACATAATCATTACGTAGTGCTGATAAGACAGTTAATTAGAGGTAATTAGAATAAGCCTATACTAAATTTTTTTTTGGGTTATTGGTTTAACGGCCCTTTCAAGATTATTTCACTCATATCGAGCCGATCGTTAATCAGAGGTGGGCGAAAACCGGAGTACTCGCTATACTAAATTTTCTTAATATAAGTAGTCAATTATATAATAAAAAACGTGTTGAAAATAATAATCCGCATCAAATTTTAATCAAATTAAAAGATTGAAGCGTTTTATATGTGGAAAATAAGTATATTAAGATCAAATGTTTCCAAGGGAACTGACAGATTGATTGAATAAAAGTAATTCCCAAGGTAAAATGAGTAATTCCACCAGTTGTGAGTAGAGTCATTAGTGGAGTCATTAGTGGAGATATATCTTATAAACCCTATTGGTTTTATTGGGCGGCAGGGCTTGAGATATCATATCATCTCAACGTCGGGTAAAAGTCCCACAGAATTGTAAGCAACGTCTCCAAAATGACCATTACAGTGTTGACGGGGACGTTAAACCTCAAACAAACAAACAAACAAACAAACAAACAAACAAGTGGAGATATTTGTCCAGTATAGACATAAGCCTCCAGTTAAGCATGAAGTTTTGGTCATTTGTTTCTCTAAGAGAAAACACATCTTGAATAATTTGGTAATTAAATGAAAGAGATCATTATGCAATATTTTGTAATAGAATAAAAAAATTTTCTTGCAAAAAGAAGTCTTCACAAATCAATAATATACCGTTCTTTCAAAAACTTTGATGATAATGCATTTTAAGTGATTTGATACCTCAGCCTTGGTCAGACATAGACAAAGGAGCAGTCCCTATAAGGCCCATTTTATGGCCACTTTTGGTGTTCTTTAAACTTTGCATACTCCACTTAGGATGTAATTGCTGTAATGTGGTGAAATTTCAGATCCACAGATGTAATGCTGTTGGCTCTATGAGCAACCAAAGTGGGTGGGGTAATTCTACCCAATTGAGAGACCTGTGGTTCTTAAGCTATTATCTCTGGCACAAAGCATCCTGGCAAGTGGGTATTTTTAATATTGTTTAGACCTTCATAGATGTTAAACATAATGCATATGTTTTTGTAGGAAAATTTTTCACTTTACCACTATACTCACTTATAAGTCGTACCGAAATTTCAACTAAATTTACTGACCGCCTTTACGTAAAACCACAACATAAATTTATTTCCAAAGCTATTGCAAAACGACTTGACAGGGATAATTAAGATATAATAGGCATTGCCAAATTATGAGCATTTCTTTCTTCAATAATTACTTATATAGTTATCTGCCCCAGAATCCAGTTTTGTTCATATTTCTATCATATTTAAAATCTATCGTATATGGCAAAATGATTCTTCACAACAGCCAAAAACTCAGCAAACAAAGGTTTTCTGTCGATCTAATGCAGCTATTAGGTGATTTGTAAATATCTTCTTTGATAATGACTTAAACAATATGGGTGGGTTAATACACCCCTTTGCTATTTCTACTGCAATCATTCTTGTCTTTATGTCAACTCATCTTCACAAATCATACTAGTAAAGAGTAAGCTCTAGCGCATACTATAATTAATGGAAGAAATAATAAGTGTTCACATTCGTTACACCAGAAAGAAATTGATCTTTTATTGAAGCCCAACACTAATTTTTACATGAGTTATTATATTTATTCTTTTGCTCTGAATCACATTCTATTAAAAGTAAATAGTCTCGATAGCTCAGTGGCTAGTGCATGCGACTTACAATCGAAAGGTTGTTGGTTCAAATCCTGCCACCAAAAGAATGATGGCGTTGTCGAAAAGTTCTAACAAGCTGCAGGGCAAAATAATAAAACATGGTTGGGATAAATAACAACAACATGTTATATGGGAAAAGGTTCAGGATGCAGATTTAGAAACGTTTCCTTAACTAGCTGAAAAAGAGCTTATGGATTAGACCATAAGCATAATTTTATCAACTTTAACAAGCTCAGTCTTACATAGATGAGAATGGGCAGTATGAAATCTTGATGCATAAAGAGGCGGAAGGTATAATTAAAGCCCAGATTCGTTCCAGGCATACGTCCAGCAAAACTTATTGTGTATGGACCTAGTACACTCAAGGACTAAATCCCAATAGTGGGTGGTACTGTGGGTGCCGAAATGCGGCACGCACAGTTGGCTGCTGTGCATATATAGCATCTGTACTCTGGTACTTAAGTTTCTTAAGGCACAAAAGAAAGTAATGACACTATACCTAACAGAGCTCACATAGACCACATCGTAGATGCAGTCATAGACACTTGGAGGGTGCATCAAGTGAGTCTGATGAAGATGAATAGAAAGGATAGATGGTTACTGGGTATATACACATAGCACTAAATTCAGTTGTAACAGTAACATCCTTCTAGGTCTGATATAGAACAGGATAGAAGACAAACGCACCAAAATCAAACATCAGACTTGAGAACCCATTTACAAAAGTAAGAAGGAAAGGTTCAGGAGAAGCCACAATCACAAGATGTGGCCAAAGCAAGGACAGACAAAACACATATAACATGCAAAAAATCAACAATTTCTTTCTCAAAAGGGGTGATTAGAATCTGAAACAAAAGACACACAACAAATGTAACACACAAAGGGGACTTCGATAGGCCAAAGTATTACATGAACCACATCAGAGCTACTGCCTTAGAATGGTCTGTAGCACAGACTACCAGTGATATGGAGGACCCTCTAAGTCCAGCCAAGATTCACGCTGGGTTCAGATGTAAAATATTGAATGCTTGTTTCGTGTACTGGATTTCTAGCTTAATTGTCGGTTTTAAATCAAGATCTGTGTAATGACTCTGCTTCCTGTTAAATCCCTGAGCAATTGTTGGTCAGCCAAAACTGATAATCTATTGAAGATTGGCTGTCAAAACCACTTGATAGGTAAATTCATAAAAAACACCTAACAGTCGGTCGACCATGTATGTGGTGTCAAGAGTTAAATAAAAGGCTCAAAGAGTACCACAATCAAAGGCCAGAGACTACTGAAGGCTCCAAAACCGTATACAAGTGAAGGGACAGAGTAAGCAAGTGCTTGATAGGCTCTGCAAGCAATCATTTCTTGGTTTACCTGAAAGCATATATGAAGCCTAAAACTGCTATGGAATCTGGATAAGATGAACCACAATTTTCTACTAAACATTTTGGCTGCAGTTCCAGATACATGTAAAATCAACTGAAAATGAATGTTGTGATATAATGCAAGATTTATTAAGTCCAGTAATATTTCAATGTTATTGGTAAGTATGACCAAAAAGGAGACTTATTCTAAAGATTATGAGAAAGTTTCGGTTTTTCTAACATTATCTTAATTGCCAGTAAGATAGATTTATGAAGATGATTTGACATAAAGCCAAGGAAGTTTCGCAGTAGAAATAGCAATGGGGTGTATTTAAAACACCCATATTGTTTATATGTTCTATAAAAAGGTTATCCTTTGGAAGCAAGGAATACACCACAGAACTGAAAATATATGGAGTGTACATGTTTTCTGGGCCAGACTAGCTAGTTTCGGCCAATTAGGGCTCACCAGATATTTTCAAAATTCTACGATGGAATCAATGATCCAAAAGGACGAGCAAATAAGGACAAGAAATTATAATCTACACTATGATGTAGGGCAAGGAGACGTTTTACCACCGCCACACATTCCCACACACCAGCTGTAGTGAAATAAAATATGTTCTATAAATAGGTTATCCTTTGGAAGCAATATTTAAGTCATTATCAAAGAAGATATTTACAAATTACCTCATATATATATAGCTTCATTAAATCGACAGAAAACCATTGTGTGCTGTGTTTTTGACTGTTTTCAAGAATCCTTTTGGCATATATCTGCAGATTTTAAATATGAAAGAAAATATGACAAAAATTGATTCAGGAGCAGATAACTCCATAAGTAATTGCAGAAGAAAACATACAGTATATCATGCAAAGAATATACGATTGAAGCTTAAAGGTTTCAAATTATTTTGATAACCCGGTATCAACGTAATTGTTAAAACAGATACCTGCAGTACCTTTCAAGACGTTCTACGGATTGCTTTAGTGTACTAAACTGTCATTTTTTGGACGTTTTGAACAACACTTGTTGCAACAATAGCTGAATCAAACAAGTAAATTATTTGAAACAGCAGTCAAAATGACAAAAACGTGTAAACAGGGCAAATAACTTTGTAACAATAGGACTACTAAATTCTATTTACTTAGTTTATTCCAATTTATTTTAGTTTGATTGCCATGAAAGCTAATTGAATCGCTCTCGAACACACTTTTCGGGTGTTATCACGTGCACGAGAGACAGGCAGTGAAGTTTGCTCCACTGCTACCCATTTACACCTGAGTGGAGCGGGGCGGTGCCATTGCGTGTCTTGTCCAAGGACATAGCTTGCCTTTGGTGGCAGGATTTGAACCAACCACCTTTCGATTGTAAGTCGAACGCACTAGCCACTGAGCTATATAGGCTATTTACTTTTAATATAATGTGATGTAGAGCAAAAGAATAAATATATAAATAAAAACTCATGTAAAAATAAATGTTGTCATTCAATAAAAGATCAATTTCTTTATTGCCAACATTTCTGGTGTAACGAATGTGAATGATTATTGTTTCTACCATCAATTCTAGTATGCACTATTGCTAAATCCTCACTAGTATGAGTTGAGAAGATGAGTTGACAAAAACCCAAGGGATATTTGCAGTACAAAATAGCAAAGGGGAATATTTAACCCACCCATATTGTTTAAAGTAGAAGTAAAACAAAGATCAGGAATTGATACAATTAACTTACTCCACCCAAAAAAGACACCAAAGGGAAAGAAATACAAACATTAAGCGACCAGACCATAATGGAAACCTAAACAAAGGAAGGCCATAAGGACAGTTACTTTCCCACAAAATGGCCATATGGCCATCCAAAATTAAAAGACACAAGTGATACACACAGTAAGTAAAAACAACAACATAAATAAATCGCCACAGAAGAGCCGCCTTGGAACGGTCAGAGGAAGATTTCCACCGGGGGGCTTAAATCGATTTTACGTGGCCACAATCCTCGTCCTTACTTCCGTTGCGATTTAGACAAATAATTTGTTCAGTCCGCATGAAGGCCTCCTAACTCATCAGTGCAACATCTCCGTGAACACAAAAATCAAAGAACCCCAGCGGTGAGACAACGGTGAGGACTCGACAGCAAGAAACCACTGAAATGCTGGAGCAAAAGAAAATCAACAGTTAGACTCCGATGAGCCCGACCAGAGACAGAGCATCAGGCACCAACCAACATTATCTCTCTAATTCTCAATAAGCCTTTACGTTGGAGCCGTGATAGAATCTGAGGCCTGACCCACCGGCGTGCAATGAAAGAGGGAAGCAAAGTTGCCAACCGTGATTGGGTTAACTACCATGCATGCAGTCTGTCGTATAATATCCATGTTGTACCCAATCTTTTTATATCGAAGAATGATTTTACGAAATTGGGTGCTGAAGTCATTGCGGTTATATATTTTTCTGAATTTATATACTAAGTCACCATAAAATTCGGGTTCCGATAGACCATGTTGCAGAAGAGATTTAAGTCCAATATTGAATTTTGAAATTAAATCAGAATGGCGTCTATAAAATTTTGAAAAGGCTTTGTGTAGTTTATGGTACCGATAACCCTGATTAAGGAGTTTAGCCGTTAATAATTCATTACGAGTGTTGAAGTCAGTTACATGACTACACACTCTAGCAAATCGAATTAATTGCGAAATATAAACGCCATAGGATGGCGCACGAGGAACATCACCATCCAAAAAAGGAAAATTTACAATCTCAAAATCAAAGTCATCGCGTTTATCATAAATTTTGCACGAAACAAATCCATCTACAATAGATAGATGTAAATCCAAAAACGGGGCCTCGGTATCAGAAGAATTTGCTTTATTTAACTGCAGTTCTAGGGGGTAAATCTGACAGATCAAACCACCAAAATAGGTATTATCAATATTTAATAAATCATCTAAATATCTAGAAGTAGAGCTAAAAGCTTCAATAATTTCAGATTGGTTATCAATGGAAAGCGACAAAATGAAGTCTCTTTCATAACAATACAAGAACAGATCAGCCACAAGAGGTGCGCAATTAGTACCCATCGGAATACCCACAATTTGTCTAAATAACTTAGTACCGAATCTAATATAAATATTGTCAAGTAGAAAGGTGAGGGCATCATACACTTTCTGACATGACCAAAGTGTATAATTCTTATGCTCTTTAGAAGTGAAAAATGCAATTCTGACATTACATGCAAGATAGAGAGAATCTTCTCTATAAAAGAAGGTATTTACAAATCACCTAATAGCTTCATTAGATCGACAGAAAACCATTGTTTGCTGAGTTTTTGACTGTTTTGAAGAATTCTTTTGGCATACATTTATAGATTTTAAGTATGACAGAAAATATGATAAAAATGGATTCAGGGGCAAATAACTCTATAAGTAATTACAGAAGAAAGAAATGCTCATCATTTGGCAATGCCTATTATATCTTAATTATCCCTGTCAAGTACTTTTGCAATAGCTTAGGAAATAAACTTATGTTGTGGTTTCGGTAAAGACGGTCAGTAAATTTAGCTGAAATTAAGGTACGACTTATAAGTGAGTATAGTGGTAAAGTGAAGAATTTATCCACAAAATCATATACATTGTGTTTAACATCTATAAAGGTCTAAACAATATTAAAAAGAGCCACTTACCAGGATGCTTTGTGCTAAAGATAATAGCTTAAGAACCACAGGTCTCTCAATGGGCTATAATTACCCCACCCACTTTGGTTGCTCATAGAGCCAATTTTTTTTTTTTTTTTTTTTTTTTTTGGTTTGGGTTTTACGGCCCTTTCAAGATTATTTCACTCATATCGAGCCGATCGTTAATCAGAGGTGGGCGAAAACCCGGAGAAAACCACCTGACCTTCCGTTGCAGAACATGGCGTCTTACACGTGGCCCGAGCGAGGCTCGAACCTACGGCGGTGAGAGACCTCATGACTAAGAGTCAGCGCTCTTATCCACTAGGCCACGGAGGCCCGTTACATCATAGAGCCAATGACATAACATCTGTGGATCTGAAATTTCACCACATTAAAGCTAATTCGTCCTATGTTGAGTATGCAAAGTTCAAAGAAAATCAAAAGTGGCCATAAAATGGGCCTTATAGGGACTGCTCCTTTGAAAATGTTGATGACAGTCTTGATTTATGGTATTCGCATGACATCCAACCAGAAAGGGTAACACGTGATATTCTAGATAAAATTAAGCTAAGGGATAAACTAAAAGAGCAAGGCAGTTTTGAAGAGTATAAAAGGTCGAGAAATGAAGTATAATAAAAATCAAAAATGAGTTCCTTTAAGAGCAATGAAAACATTCATAAGAAAGAAGATGGGTCATACTACGTAGTTTCGGCTACTAAAGCCTCATCAGTGACCCTGTAATGATCCGGCAAAAAAAGCCAGAGGAAACAAACTGCAATTTTGAGAATTTCGAATAGGCAGTCGATTCAAAGACTGATATAAATCAAAATGGGGTCCAAATAATTAAAAACCTGTCTAGAATATGAGTCTAAACCAATAATATAGTTCCGATTTCTCAGAATATTCACGCTGATCTCAAAGGACCAAAAGTAAAATATAAACTGCACTATGGTTGATGTACGGGGAGACGTTTTACGGCCGCCACACGGCACAACACCAGTTCACTCATTCAGGGAGCTAAACGATCCGTTCATACAACAAAAAAAGAGAAAGGTAAAGACGGTCCTAAGTCTATTTAGAAACTGTTTAAATAACTTAGAGCAAACAGTAAAACAGGTAATGCAAATAAAGTTTTGGTGATTAAAGTAGGCGATAATGTAATATCAGCTTATCATGATTTGGCAGAGACATTCAATGACTATTTTATTAATATAGCATCAAATCTTAAAGAACCAATAGAGCACAGTTATTTTAATGAACTGAAGGGAGCATATCGGACGGAAATTCAAGAAAATATTTACTTTGAATTACCAAAGGTTGATAAAATTTTTGTTTTATGCTATTTATCAACACTTGATATTTTGAAGGCATTTGGTCTAGATGGCATTGGTGCAAGATTACTTAAACTTTCTTCTGCAGTAATTTCAAACAGAATTACATATATAGCAGACAAATTCATTTGTACCGTCCATTTTCCATTTTCTTTGGACAAGCCAAAAGTAAATCCTCTTTTCAAAGGTGGTGCAAAAGATGACATCAATAACCGTCCAATATCTGTTTTACCTACTTTATCCAAACTTATCGAAAAATTCATAAAGAAACATTTTACTCTTTACATAACTAGGTTTAAGGTCTTGCACCAATTTAAGAGTGGTCTTAGTACAGGACACTCTACAGAAACAGCCCTAACTGTAATGACAGAGCGCTTGCTGAAAGCAAAAGACGAGGGTAAAATTGTTGGAACTGTTATGGTCGACTTTAGAATAGCTTTCGATCTGGTAGATCACGACCTAATTCTTAAAAAGCTTTCATATTACAAGTGCGGCAATATTTTTTAAGTTTAATAATGTCTTATTTGATAGTAGAACGCAGGTTGTACCAGTGAATGGAACAACTTCAAATTTTCCTAATATTACTTCAGGCGTTCCGCAGGGTTCAATACTAGGTCCTTTACTATTTTTGTTATTCATTTACGACCTACCTCTAGTTATATCCAGCCAAGTTTCAGTCACTGACCTCTATGCCGATGATACTAGACTAGAAGTTGGTTAATTTTTTTTTCTCTTTTTCGGCCCTTGTGGTTATCTTGTTTATCGGTGCTTAACGGTTTGGGATATTTTGATCGAGAATCAGGAAAAGTATCATTCCGGTGGCATAATGTCAATATCCATTCATGAGTTTGGGGACAGTTTCAGCCTGATTGCAAGTAATTTGTTGGAAAAGTTAGCCACAAAAAATACAGAAATTTGCTTAGAAGCATTAATTCGATTTGCTAGAGTGTGTAGTCAGTGGAAGATTTCCACTGGGGGGGCTTAAATCGATTTTACGTGGCCACAATCCTCGCCCTTACTTCCGTCGCGATTTAGACAAATCATTTGTTCAGTCCGCATGAAGGCCTCCTAACTCATCAGTGCAACATCTCCGTGAAAACAAAAATCAAAGAACCACAGAGGTGAGATAACGGTGAGGACTCGACAGCAAGAAACCACTGAAATGCTGGAGCAAAAGAAAACCAACAGTTAGACTCCGATGAGCCTGACCAGAGACAGAGCATCAGGCACCAACCAACATTATCTCTCTAATTCTCAATAAGCCTTTACGTTGGAGCCGTCATAGAATCTGAGGCCTGACCCACCGGCGTGCAATTAAAGAGGGAAGCAAAGTTGCCAGCCGTGATTGGGTTAACTACCATGCATGCAGTCTGTCGTTTAATATCCATGTTGTACCCAATCTTTTTATATCGAAGAATGATTTTACGAAATTGGGTGCTGAAGTCATTGCGGTTATATATTTTTCTGAATTTATATACTAAGTCACCATAAAATTCGGGTTCCGATAGACCTTGTTCTAGAAGAGATTTAAGTCCAATATTGAATTTTGAAATTAAATCAGAATGGCGTCTATAAAATTTTGAAAAGGCTTTGCGTAGTTTATGGTACCGGTAACCCTGATTAAGGAGTTTAGCCGTTAATAATTTATTACGAGTGTTGAAGTCAGTTACATGACTACACACTCTAGCAAAGTTTGTAAGTGTCTTCATTTTTACAATAAATTGGTACCCGTATGTAGAAATATTAAGGCCTCCATTTCTACACTGGATTCATTAGAAAACGTAATCTAATGCGGGTGAAACAAACGATATGATTACACAACATAACAAACCTTATGAACGTATCCAGAACCGTCAACCAGCTTAAACAAGATTGCGGATAGAAATCTTATTAAAACTATTACACAAGATACACATCCTATATAAACCCATGCACTTAAATCGGAATGAAATATAATACTTCATTTGACTTTAAGGTCAAATTATATATCTCATCAGTTTCAGAGTCAGCCACGGTATGTCCAACTGTATCCGTTTGCTGGATCTATTCTCGAAGATCCATTATCGACATGGGTCGGATTCTCATATAATTATATTTACGATGGCGAAGAGTTAACGTAGAAGATATCTAAATACAACGCCAGTCCCATGATTGAAGAAGCACGAATACGAAATCACATGTATATTTAGATAACATACAATTTATGCCATTAACATAGGGAATGTTAGATAAAAACAACAATAACATGAGATCAAACAATTTTACATACAACACCAACCAGTCCCATGATTAAAGAACCACGAGTAGGAAACTCATGCACTTAAATCGGAATGAAATATAATACTTCATTTGACTTTAAAGTCAAATGATATATCTCATCAGTTTCAGAGTCAGCCACGGTATGTCCAACCGTATCCGTTTGCTGGATCTATTCTCGAAGATCCATTATCGACATGGGTCGGATTCTCATGTAATTATATTTACGATGGCGAAGAGTATACGTAGAAGATATCTAAATACAACGCCAGTCCCATGATTGAAGAAGCACGAATACGAAATCACATGTATATTTAGAAAACATACAATTTATGCCATTAACATAGGGAATGTTAGATAAAAACAACAATAACATGAGACCAAAGAATTTTACATACAACACCAACCAGTCCCATGATTAAAGAACCACGAGTAGGAAATCACACGTATATTTAGATGGCAAAATATTTATTCACCACACGAAGGGATTGCTAGATGAAAAACAAGAGGCCAATGGGCCACAATGCTCACCAGAGCTCAGGGAGCCACTGCCCACTGGCAGCAATGTATTTCAATTAACCATGGAAGCCCTGCTGCCAAGGTTGCTACAGATAAAATTTCGACCCAATCAGACTAGTGGCTTCAGAGGTCTGATGTCCCTTGAAGACAACAGATGACAACTGACCATTATCCATCTGTGGCAATAGGCCAAAAAGAACATCACTAAAGGAACATTTCTATGACAGTTTGACAAAATATCTTGAGAGGCATTAATGTCATTTTTCAATTTTCCCCATTATAAGTCAATGGAAGCTCTTAACTTGCCATAGCAAACAAACCAAAGAGCCAAATTTCATAAACCAGAGCTCAGGTGGGCACTGCCCAATGGAGCCCTGATTGGTGTTAGGCCTTTTAAGCAATGGAGGGATTCGGGCATGGCAGATCCCAGAAAAGCCAAAGATTGTTGTCACTGAATATATCTTATCATAAAGATCAAGAATATATATGGTTAAATGGTGGGGATCTGAATGGTTTCTGAGATATGAGGCCCTTTTATGAAGTGGAAGGGAGAGAAATGGCCCTTGCTGACCCCACAAGACAGGGTTGACTGTGTCAAATAACAATGAACAAGAATATATGTGATTATAGGATGGGGATTTGAATGGTTTCTGAGATATATGGCCTATTATTAAGTGGAGTCTTATCATCAGGAACAAGAATATATATGGTTTATGGGTGGGATCTGAACGGTTTCTGAGATACATGTATATGGATTTTAATGAAGTAAAGGGGTGGGGCATGGCCCGTGGCACCCCGGGGTGACCCCCGTGCTGGTGTCACTGTTTGCGTCTTATCATAAGGAACAAGAATATATATGGTTAAGGGGTGGGCTCTGAACAGTTTCTCAGATATATAGTCTTTTGTGAAGTCGATGGGTGGAGTGTGGCCCGGGCACACCCTGGGTGGCCCCTAGGTTGGTGTCACTGAATGTGTCTTATCATAAGGAACAAGAATATATATGGTTTAGGGTTGGGGATCTGTAAGGTTTCTGGAATATTTAGCCTTTTATGAAGTGGAGGGGGTTGGGCATGGCCCCCGCACATCCCGGGGGACCCCCAAGTTGGTGTCATTGAATGCGGCTTATCATAAGGAACGAGAATATATATGGTTTAGGGGGGGGGGAATCTGTAAGGTTACTGGGATATTGGGCCTTTTATGAAGGGAGGGGGTGGGGCATGGCCCCGGCACATCCCGGGGGACCCCCAGATTGGTGTCACTGTGTCCATCTTATCATAAGGAACAAAAGTATATATGGTTTAGGGGTGGGGATCTCAATGGTTTCTGAGATAAATGGCATTTTATGAAATGGAGGGGGTAGGGCATGTCCCTGGCACATCCCGGGGGACCTCCAGGTTGGTGTAACTTAATGCATCTTAGCATAAGGAACAAGATTATATATAGTTTAGGGGTGGGGATCTGAATGGTTTCTGAGATAAATGGCATTTTATGAAATAGAGGGGGCAGGGCATGTCCCCGGCACATCCCGGGGGACCCCCAGGTTGGTGTCACTTAATGCATCTTAACATAAGGAACAAGAATATATATTGATTAGGGGTTGGGATCTGTAAGGTTTCTGAGATATAAGGCATTTTATCAAGTGGAGGGGCGGGGCATGGCCCCGGCACAACCTAGGGGACCCCCAGGTTGACATAAAAGCATATTGCTGAGAGAAGTTTACTCAAGGAAGATGTCTATGTAAGTTTTGTCAAAATATCTGCAATGACTTGGCAGTAAATGCCATTTTCAGTTTTCCCCATTATAAGTCAATGGAAACTCTAAGTTGCCATAGCAACAAAACTAAAAGGCCAAATTTCATAAAAAACACAAAACCTGTAAAGGCAAATATGGTGATTATTTTCATAAAGTCTCAGCCTCCTAGAGCATATGGTTTCTGAGGAGATGATTTTTTAAGTATTTTTTTTCTGTTTTTTTTGCATTTTGGTTTCCATGGCAACCAATAAAAATGAGCAGAAGGCCTAAAATCTTACGGCAGATAAAAGATTGCCTATGGAACATTTCTATGCAAGTTTTGTCAAAATATCTGCAGAGGCTTGGCAGTAAATGCCATTTTTCCATTTTCCCAATTATAAGTCTATGTAAACTACAAGTTGCCATAGCAACCAAACTAATGAGCCGATTTTCATAAAAAACACAAACTTTCAATCCCCCAGCCCAAGGATGCTACAGAAAAAATTTGGGCCCAATCGGCTCAGTGGCTTCAGAGGAGATGTCGTTTGAAAATGTTGACGTCATAGGACAGACGACGACGACGACGACGGACAACTGCCTATCCTATAAGCTCCCCCGGAGCCTTCGGCTCTGGTGAGCTAATAACAACAACAGTAACAAATAAACAACAAACAAACAAACATAACTAACAATAACATGTAACCAAATTAATTGAGTCTTTTAAGTTCAATTTAATAATTTGCTAATATGTTTTTTGTAAAGCAGAGAATGATAGATAAGGGTAACTTACTAATTTCACAGTCTGTTCCGGTATATCCTGCTGAACACTGGCACTGATATCCGTTGACCAGGTCTGTACATGAAGCTCCATTACTACATGGGTCAGGATCACATTCATTTATATCTGAAGGAACAAAACAACAGATGACCAGATTTTCTTCCAATTTTAGGCAGCAGGGAAACAAACACCAAAATAATCTTACTTCACCATTGCCAATCTCTTCTTAACGATCGGCTCGCTTTGAGTGAAATAATCTTGAAAGAGCCGTTAAACCAAAACAAACCAAGAAAAATACTTCACCATAATAAAAACGTCACAAGCGGAACGCAAAAATGACAGTTACTTTCCACAACATGGCCAAACGGTTATCCAAACTAATAAAAATTAGCAATATATATATTTCATAATATTCCAGTGTTTCTTTAATTTTTTCATAGTTATATTTACCCGCATTGTGGATATTATTTATATTTAATCTATATATATATATATATATATATATATATATATATATATATATATATATATATATATATATATATATATATATATATATATATATATATATATAGTGAGAGAGAGAGAGAGAGAGAGAGAAACAAAGATTTAGCAATATATATATTGAAAAACAAACTAAATCAATAATAAATCAGAAAAGAAGAGAAGAAGAGAAGAACAGTTTTAGAACGAACAGTAGAATTCGTTTTACTGGGAGGGGGTTCTTAAATCAATTTACCTGACCACAGATATCGCCTTTGGTTCTGTCGTGCTTGTTCAGAACACATGAAGAAAATAACCGCATGAAATAACTGAAATACTGGAGCATAAGATAACCAACAGTTTGACTCCGGTGGGCCAGACCAGAAACAGAACACCAAAACCAACCGCCCAATGTATTTCTTTTAAATTTATAAACTAAGTGACAATAAAATTAAGATTCACAGAAATGTTGCACCGATTAGTTAAAAATCCTTCATGTGGACTCATCAAATTAATGGTTTAAACCACGACAGATCCTGTAGCAAGGATTTTGGTTATTTGCCCTCTCCCCCACACCCCCCCCCCAGTAAAATATTTTACTTACCGTTTCAAGGTGGTTCATCTGTTGTTGTTTATTCTTGTTATAATTTGTCTTTTTATGTATATTTAGTTAATATATTTTTATTTTGGATTGCCATTTAGCCATTTCGTGCGGAAGTAATTGACCTTTGGATTTCCGCTTTGATCAAGGTGTTATTTTGTATTTGTCTCTTTTCCCTTTGGTGTGAGGTAATTAGTACCAATTCGGATTAGTAATACCATTAAAATAAAAGGCTTTGCGAAGTTTATGATTATTGATAGACAGAAGTGAAGGCAATGAACAGTACCATTAACCTATATCTCCCATCAGAGACACCAAAGGGTATGAAATACACATATTAAATAACTAGACCCTTATGGGAAAGCCAAACGGACAGTTACTTTCCCACAAAATGGCATAATGGCTATCCAAAACAAAAATATATAAGCGATACACACACTCAGTGAAAAAATATAACAAAATAAACTGCGACAGAAGAATCGCCTTGGAACGGTCCGTGAAACAAATTTCACTGGGAGCTTAAATCAATTTTACGCGGCTGCAATCCTCGCCCTCGATTCTGTCGTGATTTTGACAAATAATTTACTCAGTCCGCATGACGGCGTCCTAACTCATCAGTGCAACGTCTCCAAGAACACAAAAATATTGAGAAGTAAATCTTAAGGTAGAAATATTGTTGAAACTATCAAACAAGATACGCCTCATATAAACCTCATGCACTTGAAATGTTCTACAATAGGGGTCATCCTTTGGAAACAAGGACTACAGCACAGAACTGAAAACACATAGTGTACATTTTTTTTCTGACCAAGACTATCTACCTTCGGAAAATTAGGCTTTATCGGTAACTCTCAAATATTTTCAAATATCAGCATTGAAAATCGGAATAAAATATATTAAGTCATTTGACTTTGCTATCAGTTGATAAAACAATCTCATCAGTTTCAGGGTCAGTCCCGGTTTATCCAGTGGATATTAACAACTGTATCGCTTTACAAGATCTATACACGAAGCTCCATTTTCGACATGGGTCGGATTAACATTCATTGGTGCCTTTACTGACAACTATTATATAATTATAGTAATGATGGCGAAGAATTAAATAATACTCCATACGTCGCCAATCCCACTGAAGAAGGAATAACTGGAAATCACATATATATTTAGATAGCATAAAAATACTAAGGAGAGACTCTCAGGCATTTTTCGATAAAAAAAAAAAAAACAGTAATATTCAATCAAATTAATTCAGTTAGTTAAATGTTCTGAAAAAAGCTAACCCTTTGGAAGCAAGTACTACAGAACAAAATTGAGAATGATGGAGTATAGAAGATATTTCCGGGCAGACTAGGTAGTTTCGGCCAATAAGCCCTCATCAGAGACCCTTAACTATTTTTAAACTTCCATAATGAAATCAATGATCCCAAAGGACTAGAAAATATAACCCAAACTATGATGAAGAGTAGGTAGACTTCGCGGCCGCCAAACATTCTCTTAATACCAGCTGTGGTGAAGTTAAATGCTCTTAAAAAGGGTAAACCTTTGGAAAATATTATACACATATTTCCTTTACACCAGATGTGGTGAAGTTAAATATTCTAAAAAATAAATTTTGATATAAAAATTTATTTACTAATTTGCTAATATATTCCTTCTGAGAAATCGTACAAATTCGAATACGTTATCGGAAATAAAGCAGAGGTTGACGTGAAAGGACCCTACTATTTTCACAATCTATTCCTATGTATCCTACTAAACAATGACACTGATATCCGTTGACCAGGCCCTTACATGGGTCGGAATCACATTAATTTATATCTGAAGAACAAGACAACAGCTGACAGGATTTGACTTCCATTTTTATTCAGTAGGGAAACAAACACCAACATAATGCAACTTTACCATAATAAAACATCACAACAAGAAATATGTTCTATAAACGGGTTATCCTTTGGAAGCAAGAAATACACCATAGAACTGAAAAATATGGAGTGTTCATGTTTTCTGGGCCAGACTAGCTAGTTTCGGCCAATTAGACCTCATCAGTGACCCTCAGATATTTTCAAATTTCCACAATGGAATCAATGATCCCAAAGGACAAGAAAATATTATCTACACTATGATGTAAGTCAAAAAGGACAGTTACTTTCCGAAAAGGTGGACAAACGACTATCAAGAATAAAAATGAATGAGTAAATCATACATGGAAAGACGGACTAAAACAATAATAAACCACAAAAGAACCGTCTTGATGTGGTCAGTAAAATGTTTTTACTGGTGGGCTGAAATCGATTTTAAGTGGCCACAGGTTTCGGGTCCGATTCACATTCATTGGCGCTTTTACAGACAAATATTATGCAATTATAATAACGATGGTGAAGCGTAGAAGACTTCTACATAGACCGCATGTACGGATCGGAAATCACGTGTACAGACCAGCCCGCGGTAAAATCCCATTTTTTTTCTCCGTGGAATAAGGCCGTTTTTTTTCTCGGAAAATATGTGAGAAATTTCTCCGAGAATATTTTCGCGTTGCAAGGCGTAAATTTCTACGTAATAGGCTGTGAAGGTTCTCGGAGAGAGAAGACGTAGTACAGGTGAAACTGTTTACGGTGTTTCTCGGCGAAAGTTTCGCTGAGCTATCGAGTATACCTATTCCTCATGCATTTAAATTGCATATACTTCGAAGCATGAAACTTGTTGCAGAATGTTGGAAGCATAATTAGGACGAAAAGAATGTTAACGTTTTACCGGCGCAGAGCAAAGAAAACGTTTTCTACTACAGAAGTATCAGATCAGTCTGTACATCTAGCCAATGTGGCTAAGTCTTCGTTTATTGCTCTTCGCTGTTCGACCACATAACAATAATTCACAATAATTCATATGAAAATCGGATGGATTTTGGTGGTTAGGTCTGGACCGATACGGACATTGTTTGTTTGTTTGATTTGAGGTTTAACGTCCCCGTCAACACTGTAAAGGTCATTTTGGAGACGTTGCTTCCAATTTTGTGGGACATTGAGATGAAATGACATCTCAAGCCCTGTCGCCAAATTAAACCAATAGGGTTTATTAGCATGGACGATCCGACTTGCACCGTGGTTCCTGGACAGGCTTAGATCCTCTATACGGTTTACCAGTACTAGTGTGCGGGCCGGATTCAGCTCTGCGTGGAAGCATCATGCAGCCTATATATTTCTTCAAGCCCCTATGGGCGGGGGCCACACGGACATTGTAAATTAATGTAAAAATGAAAACAAAACAAACGCGAAATCAAAGATATCAAAGATCAGCACCCAAACGAGCGATAACATATTTGCCATTTCACAAACAATAACCGCGCGTGACGAAGTTTGCTAAAACGCGGGAAATTTTCACTGACAGCAAAATCCGCATGTGCTAAAATGATGTACTTTGATAGAATTACGGAAAATCGTTATAGACTTAAACTGAGACGTCGCATGGAAAAAGGCATTATGACATAAACACAGATATCTCACAAAAAGGGGGTCATAGAAATGTATGGCTAACAGCGAGAGATGTTTATTTGAGAAATCAGAAAATAGCATTACGATAAGATCGTTTAATCAAAGCACTAACAACACTTGCAGGTATATTTTCTCTGAATATAGGCTGGACAAAAGGCCGAATAGGGAAGCAGAGTGTTTCGTTTAACCATTAAATGACTATAATTTAATCAAACGGTAAAGACTCTTATCAGAGGCCGCTTGAAGTGGCATTTGACCTTAGTTTACACTGTTTGCCAAATCCAATCCAGATCGAGTCTACAGGCAACCCTCTTTACAAACCAAATTGATCTCGGGCTCATCAGAACAGCAGGGCGATAATTAACCGTCCTTTATATCTCATACAAATCGGTGATAATCACTTGGACAATAGCAACGTAATGTTACTGCCCTTCGTATCTTTCCGATGACTGACAAACAATCGGCACTTAAATTCTGTGGCGCTATTTATAAGTGTTAACACTCAGCTCAGCTACAGGAGGCACTGAAGAAATGGACCGGCCTCGATGAAATGTGCCGCGTAAGAGAGAAAGCAATATTGCTTGTCCGAAGTAGAAGTGGAGGCAATGATCAGGAATCGATACAATAAACCCACAGCTCCCATCAGAGACACCAAAGGGAAAGAAACACAAACATGAAACAACAGACCCTATTGGAAACATCAATAGCGGAAAGCCAAAAGGACAAATACTTTCCAACAAAATGGCCAATAGGCTATCCAAAATAAAATAATATAAGCGACACAAACATCCAGAGACAAACCATAACAAAAATAAACCGCGACAGAAGAACCGTCTTGGAACGGTCAGCGGAAACGAATTCCACTGGGGACTTAAATCGATTTTACGTGGCCAAGACTATAACTTGCCCAAATGTGTCGATCGGCTTGCGTTTGAAAATAACCGTTTTCATTCGCTTGGTTGAGGAAAAAATGTCAGCCTAAAAAGAGACGGTCGTATAGCAGTTATCGTTCGTGCCGTCGAGACCGTCGTTCAAAGATTTCGGTCATTTAATACCAGATGCGTAGTCTGAACCAAAATAGTATAATGTGCAACAAAGAAAATCTATATAAAAACATTTGCCGGGACGGAAGGCTACTCTTGAAGGAAGGAATTTTCTTCCGAAGGAGCACCTACTTTCTCTTCTATTAAAAAGGGGCCCATATATGAGCTGTAATAAATAATACTATTATTTAGGTGTTTTTGTTTATTTCTAACATTAACATTAACACATGGGTATTATGCATTATAGGCATTACGCTTATGAATACAATTCGAGTCACGGAGTTATTGAACTCCCCCCCCACCCCCATCGCATTCCTTCTTTTCAGGGAGGGTCTCTCTCGGTTGGGTGTATGAGTATTTATTTTCTGAAGTAATAAAAAAAAATGAAAACACATTTTATTACACAGGTGCTCATTACATATGATCCAGCACCCGACGAAAATGTGCCAGCAGCGATGACTTGGATAAGTCTGTAAATACGCGAAAACTGGTTAGTCTTCGCTAATCACATGACCCTTCGGTAGCCAAACAGATATTTATCCAAACAGAGATGAAATCAAATACCCTAGCCGTATGATTCATATATGTATGCGACAAGCAAACACTCTGAACAGACTTTGCATCCGTATACACTGATCAGTCAGTGTTGATCTCATAATCCGGATTGACCAGGGTGCCTACTTAGTTTACTTAGCTTACTGTGGTATGGCTGTTGTAGCTGGTAGGACATTTACTTTCTTTACTTATGTTACTTAGAATTCTACTTAGGTCACTTAGTTTACTTATCCTACCCATCCTCGTTCGGAGAGAATGCCTTAGCTTACTTAACTTACAGTGGTATGGATGGTATAGCTGGTAGGACATTTACTTACTTTTCTTATGTTACTTAGCGCTCTCTTCTGGTTACTTAGTTTACTTACCACACTCAGTCTACTCATGCGCTGAGATCGAAACCACAATACTCACATACTTCACTTAGCTTTCTTAACTTACTCTGGTGTCGCTGATGTTACTTGTTTAGCAGTTACTTACAATGCTTACGTTACTTACTTTACTCATCTTACTTATCATGCTTACACCGCTCATAGACATGGATGTAATATTCCATCCCAACTTAGCTTACTCTTAGCATTGTTGGTATGTAAGTAGCTTTTGTGTGAAGAGACATGCAAAATTTCTTAGTTTACTTACACTTATTCTTATACTTATCATGTTATATTAAGATTACCTTTTTGTGGTTTTATTAGTCTACTTACATTAATTACGTTACCAAGCTTATCTTAAGAGTGAGGTTGATACATGTTCGATCCTTGGCTAGCTATACGCCTACTTATGTTGCTCATCCTACTTAAGTCATTTCCATATTATAGTATCATGCTTCAGGGTTCTGGTAAATGTAAGTTATTTCTATTTAAACTACAGAATGCAAAAGAGTTCTTTTTATCAATTAATTAGCTTATTGCACTAAATGTTGTTGTTGTTGTTTTATCAAGGGGCATATATATTTTGACATCTACTTAATCTAATTATACTGCTGTAGGACCAGGTAAGTAAAGTATGTTACCTAAGTAGACTACTGTAAAATTGCTTATGTTACTTAGAGTGTTGATATGAAGATTAGAAATGTAAGTAAAATTAGTATAATTAAATTAACAGTGAAAACAGAGACCCGTTAAAAGCAAAGCCAATGTACCATGTACTTCATACTTCCTGTCCTGAAAGCTCAGATCTATGAATTTAGATAGGAATATTTGCAAGCATCAAATTTTAAACCACTGATTTACATGCACAGTTCCCCAAGTGAGATTTCAGGACTTGGAGTATAGAGTACGTGCCAAATCATATGCCACAGAGCTGATGGATGATGGAACATTTCTATGTAAGTTTTGTAAAATATCTGCAAAGGCTTGGCAATTAATGTCTTTTTTTTCAATTTTCCTCATTATAAGTCAATGGAAACTCTACGTTGCCATAACAACCAAACTGAAGAGCCGAAATGTATGAAAACATAAAACCTTTTGAGGTGAATATGGTGAATATTTCCATAAAGTCTCGGGTTCATAGAGCATATGTAAGACTATGTAAAACCAAAGAGCCCCGGGGCGGCTGCATTTTTTGGCTCCATGGCGATAATTTGAAAATCTTGGTAGAGGTGTACTAGATGTCGTTTGAAGAAATTGTTTACGGACGGACGCACCCACGCACGTACGCACGACGAGCGACTGGTGAAAGGTGAGCTAAAACAGGGGGTGGGGAAGGGGTACAGTTGTTTTACATTTAACACGGGTTCTTTCCATATTGTCGAAGTGATGACACCTGAAAGGTGACAAGATCTTACTTAAAAGTGGACAACAAATTTGGTCAGTGAAGTTTTCCCTCTTCAACCATAAAAATTGCGAAAACAAATTCTAGCTCCATTAAATATGAAAACTACTAATAAATGATCACGTACACTGCATACCCGTTGAATGATACCGTGCACTGCCAAACAAGATCGATGATCTCGTGTACTTATATTATTCTTAAAGATCATCGCATGGAGTTTTGGTTATCACCCGCGTTATCAAACCGAAGCTCCATTATCCGCCTGAAACTTTAGACTTGCATTCCGGTAAAGATAAGTATAAAGGGCAATTCCCAACCCCCATGATATTATTTGTTGACATATATTCCATTCTGTCTATTTAATGATTGTCGTGCAAAAGTTTACTGTTACATGTGCGCAACATCATGTACATTACTTTTACTCACACCATGAAAGGCGTGGAAATGTAACACCAGAATATGATAATACTTCCCGATCAAAAACGGGAAGTACTATTAGTATATTTTTACACCTGCAGAATTAGTGTTATCACGTAAAATGTAGTTTAGGTCGTAGTACCAAAGCGTTAATCCAAAATCATTAGTCCATTGACAAATGGCAAATATCAATGTTTAGATCAACAGACATGGACGCCAGAAGAGTGTAATCAGGCGTCCGTGGATAGTAAGCATTACTTGGTAAGCAAGCTTCGCCCACCATGCCCATTGACCCGAACGGAGAAAAGGTGTAAATGCCGAGAAGGGTATGTCCGAAATTTTGGAAGTCTTCCTATGGCTTTCCATTCGCAAACATATCAGAAATAATTCTGGAAATGGCAACATTGTACGGATCAACAAGATCATGGTGCTTTCAATAGAACTTCTTTAGTGTTGATACCAGTTTGGTTTTTTGATACCCCTGGCATAACAACCTGGTAGTGAGCACCTCCCCACGTTCCATAAAGTCCTGATACTTGGAACAGGCTCTAGCTTAACGGATTAACTGTGAAACGTAAACGCCATATACTAGTGCAGGCGGGATATTACTGCTCAGGAAGGGGCAGTTAACAATGGGAAAATTGAAGTCACCTCGTTTATCGTACAACCTAGTAGTAAGCTTCCCGTTCTCAATATAGAGATAACAATCCAAGTATGAAGTACTCTGCGAATTAAGCATTTTTCAGAGACAATAAATCATCTATATATCTTTAGGTGAAATTGAATTGTTGTGCAAGGCGTTTCTTGCCTGCTTTGAGGAGACCTTGTACAAACTCCGCCTCATACGAGTACAAGAACAAGTCGGCAAGCAACGGTGCACATTACTAACCTTTGGTATGTCAATTGTTTGCTGTAATAATAGGCCACTGAACTCCACGAAAATATTGTCAATTAGATATTCCAGCATCCTTATGACATCTGCATCAGTGTACTTTTGTGGTGCATCAGAGTGATCTCGAACGAAGTATGTGTCTTTGTAGCCAAGGACAACATACTGATAGCGACGGTTACAATTCTTGTGGAAAAACATTGATTTATGATTTCCTTGAATTTAGATTTCAATTTATCATGAGGAATAGTTGTGTAGGGTGTCGAGAAATCGAAAGATTTTATGCTGTTTACTGAGAGAAAAGACTGTGCCTGAAGATGTTCTACGAGCTCTTTGCAGTTTTTCAAGCTCCACATCTGATTCACACCACTCCCTGCATATGCAGTGTCACAATATTTCTGAAGGCCATCTTTAACTGCAGTAAGGTTTCGTGTTAGGATCTGTGAAAGAGGCTTGGTTGAGCACTTAGCTGAACCCGCGATATATCTCTGCTTATACGGATTCTTGTGGAGCTTAGGAATCCAGTACAATATTGGAAGTTCCATATCTTCCCCTAGGAGGGAAATTCCAAACGAAAGCATCACCGATTGGTGGTTTCGCAGAATTTCATCTTTGGACAAAGAAGAAAGGTTATATGTTGGGTTGCCCGTCATAGTGCTCAAACCAAGCTCTTCTTTTAAGCAGTTTATATAGTGTGTTTTGCAAACAAACACAATATTGTTAGATGCCTTCTCAGCTGGAACAACGACATACCGCCCAGTGATGCAAACAACCTGTCATGCACTAATGTGTAATGCTTAAAGTTATGCCACCGAGTGTACGCAATGCTTATTAAGATTTTACTCAAAGACTCATTGTAAAATACAATGTGATAAGTATTGGTTAAAACAGTGTGCCTTATTCATATTTACATGGTACGTATATGATACAACATAAATGGTACAGGCTCTGACGGTTAGCACGATGCTTATGTGAAGATCATCTGCTGTGGTAAGTAATGGTTCACATTCGAAACTCAGTATTGCTTGATTATCCTAATCCCGAATATGTAACCCATATTTGCTCTTAGTCAGTCCACCCGGGGCCGGGGACAAAATGGCATTTTGAGGTAAATATACCTCGATGTAATATTTGTACGCACTAAATGAATGCCATTTCAATCATTCATTTTGTCCACTTTATTATAAACCAGGCTCTCCAAGATTTTTTTTGCGATGTAAAAATATATCAGATATGTTTCCGCTTGAATACACCAAGGTTGCATCACACTGGGAAAATGCATGTGCATTATTTTTTACACAATTTTTGTGCAATAAATTAATGCGAACTAACTTTTCCTTCACAACAAGGGATTACATACCGCCCAGTGAGGCAAACAACTTGTCAGGCACTAATGTGTAACAAGTAATTTCGCTTAAAGTTATGTCACCGAGTTATGCTAATTAAGATTTTACTCAAAGACAGACTGTGAAATAAGTAACGATTTTAGTCCCTTCTAAAAACTTCTATGTGCATTAAGTAAATGCAGAATACTCATGTAATAAGTTAATTTGCATTAGCTTTTCTAGTGTGTACGCGATATTAATTAACAAAGCGCTGCCTAACACGCTTATACCTATTTGGGCGGTCGAACAGTTTGTTATGCGTGTTCATTTCAAAACTGAAATTCTTACCAGCATGTTTATCTGACCCCGCTCAGCAAAAGCCGGGACCCATTCATATAATTTTGCTTCGCTCGAAAACCAAGATTTTTGCACCATATTTAGCTTTTGGTCCTTCGAGATTTTTATGAATATTCTGAGAACTTACTATTGGTTTAAACTCAAGTAACTAAACTACTATTATTCGGGACGTTTTTGTTTATATCACAGTCTTTCGAACAACTGCCCCTCTTTGAAACTTTTAATGAAACAACTGTCCCTTTGAAACTTTTAAGGAAATTTCATCACACTTTGTCATTGGTTTGCGTCATCAATCATAACAGGGTAACTGATGATACTTCAGTATCCGAAACTGGGCTGCATCACGAAAACATGCCTATACAAATACAATGCCAATTTGTGGCAAAAAAAAAAATGAAATTTTAAGATGAAAAGTGTGATATTTTTTCTATTTCTGCTCAAAACATAGTGCCCACACTCTATGTATTTGAGCAGAAATAAGAAACATAATGTACATCCCTTAAATCCCACTTTAACTATATAAATGTGGGATTGGAAGGGGTCAAAATTATATAGGCGTGTTTTCGTGATGGCCTGACCCGCTTTGGGTTGTTAGAGAACATTAATTGTTCTTACGACGTACTCATTTTATTCCTTCCTTTCTCGGCTTAAATATGTGTATCCGTTTTAAGTGTTGAGAGTACAGATAATAGACAGCCAATTTCACAAAACTGTGATACTCGTAGAATTATAGGTTAAACAGCTATAAAATCTTATATGTCTGCTGCTGGAGACACTCCGGTATTTAAAACATTGCAACATACTAGTAAATCACCATTCATTTAAGTTCTATAGCGAAATGTAATGCTTTGTGAATTATTCAAGTGTACTAAGAACTCAATTTGGTAATGAAGTGTGCGAGATCAAACTACATTGAGCGCAGTGCACGCGATCATTTCTTCATCTTACCAAAAACGAATAAGAATCTCCTATTTCAAATCCAGAGATGAAAGGTCCGTCTCCAATTTAGCCAGATGTATTCGAAAACATATGACTGGAAATATTTATTTTTTAAATCATTCTTTAAAATGCAATTAAGATATGGCGATATTTCTTTTAACTCAAAATGTCTGTAAAACTGTGTACTTATTCTCAATCGCTGTGTAAATGATCATTTTAGTTCAAAAGTAGAAAGTAAAATGCTCAGCAATTTATCTGTTGGTTTAAATAGGGGGAAGAATGTTATGAAAAGGGGAAAGTAAGTAGTAGATCCATACATAAATTGGCACTATCTAACTTTATATTTAAACAACTGTCTGGTTTCTTCACACCATTTTGTTCCATCTACGATACCTCCTCAACATATTCACCGTTTTGCTCTTTATATCACTTTTTCTTCTAGTTTGTTAACCAGTTTTCTTAGGATGCGGTACACAAAGGTTCTGTTACGAGGACTGTTCAAATATGAATGCAAGTAGAATTTTTTCTCATGCACTAATGCGAAAATCACCTGGAAATAAATATCACAGCTTAGAAAAAGATTTTACCTATACATTGATACCAAACCTGTTAAAATCCGCCCACTTTAGCCATGTATATCGTTCGATAAACACTGTCTACTCTTGTATACTAATACAAAACATGGTTGGAAGAAGGTCAGAGTACGCCGTTGAAATACGGTACTATATTAAGACTCGTTGTATTCTTGGTATACGGTGCAAAGACATTTTTGATGAAATATGTTCGGTTTATGGGCATAATGAAATGTCTTTTCCGACAGTTTTTCGTTGGTGTAAGAAATTCAGCTGTGGGTTAGGCTCAACAGAAGATGCACCACATGATCGCCGGTCGAAAAGAGCAACATCTGCCAAGATGGTTGCTAGAGTAAAAGAAATAGTTGCTTCCGATGCACGATACACCACTAGGCAAATAGCTTGTATGGTTGGCATCTCATTAGGAGCAGCTTATGCAATTCTGAAACGGGATTTGAAAATGAGAAAGATCTGTGCTAGATGGATTCCCCATCTGTTGACAGATGATCAGAAAAAGACACGCATTCAGTGCGCCAAGAAGTTGCTTAAAAAGTTTCCAACTTACAATGCTCGGTCTTTCGCTACTGTCCTCACAGGTGACGAGACATGGGTTCACTTTTTTATCCAAAACGAAAGATTCAGAACAAAATATGGGCAACAAAGTATTGCAAAAGACCATGCATTGCAAAGCGGACCATGAGCGTCAAGAAGGTAATGTATGCCATATTCTTTTCAAATCAGGGCCCTGCTTTTCAGGTTGCTGTGTCTAAAGGCAAATCTGTAAATGCGAAGTTTTACAAGAATAAAGTTCTTCGAAAATTGAAGAAATATTTCAAAGAACGAAGACCCGCCACTGGTTTGGCCAATGTCAGATTGCTACGTGACAATGCGTCATCGCACAAGGTGTTCATTGTGCAAGACTATCTGAAGCAGGAAAAGATTGTTGAACTCCCTCACCCCCCGTATTCCCCTGACCTTGCCCCGTGTGACTTCTTTTTTTGTTCCCGCGGCTGAAAAAAATACCGTTCTGGTCGACAATTTGTACAGCGCAAACACCTCGGTTCTGCAATATTCCAGTGCCTTCATAGTATACCTCGAAAAGACTACCAAAATGCATTCAGTGATTGGATCAGAAGACTGAAAGTTTGCTGAAAGTTTGTATATCTGTTGAAGGGGATAACTTTGAGGGGACAAAATAAATTTTTCATCGAAATCTATCACGGAATCATTTTTATGTGCTTAGTTGCATTCATATTGGAACCGTCCGCGTAAAAAAAAATTATGTATGCCTAACAGACGAAGGCGAATCCCTGTCAAGTGAAAACTGTAAGATAAACACGTATATTACTTTTAAAGGTATTTGTACTTGATGAATTAAAAAAATATAGAATTGAAGCAACGACCCGGAATCTACACAATTAACTTACAGCTTCCATCAGAGACATCAAAAGGGAAAGAAACACAAACATGAAGTAACGAGACTCAGACGCTTATGGAAACAACAGAGGAAACCCAATTGACTATCCAAAATAAAACGATAAAAGCGATACATACATTCGATGAACAATAACAAAAAGTAAACCATGACATAAAAAACCATGGAACGGTCAGTTAAAAGAATTCAACTTGAGTGGTGGGTAGGGGGGGGGGGGGGCTTAAATCGATTTTAAGCGGCCACAATCTTCGCCCTGTTGAGACAATTTATTTGTTCAGTCCGCATGAAGGCTGGAAGTCCATCGCCTTACGGTTAATAAAAAGTAGAAGTAAAACAAAGATCAAGAATCGATACAATTAACTTACTTCACCCATGAAAGACACCAAAGGGAAAGAAACACAACCATTAAGCGACCAGACCATAATGGAAATCTTAACAAAGGAAGGCCATAAGGACAGTCACTTTCCCACAAAATGGCCATATGGCCATCCAAAATAAAAAGACACAAGTGATACACACAGTAAGTAAAAAACAACAACATAAATAAACCGCCACAGAAGAACCGCCTTGGAACGGTCAGTGGAAATATTTCCACTGGGGGGCTTAAATCGATTTTACTCCTTCTCTCCTTCTCCTTCTCTTGTATTTTTAAGCTTCTATTCAAAGATAATATATACCATCTTGAGCAGTGGCTCATAAATACGTTTTGGAAACCATGCTCATTGCGGACGCTTAGTAGGAAAGCCAGAATAAAGTCCACTATACTTCCTACGTCATAAGGCAGTCATTCTATTCACAGACATCAACCGGTGTTTGGAGTAGCAACAATTCTTGTCATAATGTCACATTTGGAATTAATACGTAAAAAATTCTTTTTACTGCCGGGTTTACACCACTTTACCGGGCCCGACCTCCATCCGCATCTTCCGCCGCGGTAGAAATGGCTGTAATTGTATGGAATAATTCTCGATTTTGCAAGCATAGAATGATGTAATATTCTTCATATAACTAGGTAATCCGAGTCCGAAAATGGTGATTTACTTATTGTGAAATAGAAGTGGATGCAATGATCAGGAATCGATACAATTAACCCACAGCTCCCATCAGAGACACCAAAGGGAAATAAAAACAAACATGAAACGACAGACCTAATCAAAACATCAATAGCGGAAAGCCAAAAGGACAGTTATTTTCCCACAAAATGGCTAAAAGGTTAGCCAAAATAAAATAATATAAGCGACACAAACACCAAAAGACAAACCATAACAAAAAAAATACCGCGACAGAAGAACCGCCTTGGAACGGTCAGCGGAAACGAATTCCACTGTGGGGCTTAAATCGATTTTACGTGGCCACAATCCTTGTCCCTACTTCCGTCGCGATTTAGACAATTAGTTTGTTCAGTCCGTATTAAGGCCTCCTAACTTACCAGTGCAACATCTCCGTGAACACAAATAATCAAACAACCACAGATATGACACAACGGTGAGGACTCGACAGCAACAAACCACTGAAATGCTGGCGCAAAAGAACACCAACAGTTAGACTCCGATGGGTCCGACGATAGACAGAGCATCAGGCACCAACCAACATTACCTTGAATTAGATCTCTCTAATTCTCAATAAGCCTTTACGCTGGAACCGTCATAGAATCTGAGGCCTTAGCCACCGGCGTGCAATTAAAGAGGGAAGCAAAGTTATCAACCGTGATTGGTTAACTACCATGCATGCAGTCTGTCGTATAACATTTATGTGGTACCCAATCGTTTTATATCGAAGAATGATTTTACGAAATTGGGCGCTGAAGTCATTGCGGTTATTTATTTTTCTCAATTTATATACTAAGTCACCATAAAATTCGGGCTCCGATAGACCTTGTTGCAGCAGAGATTTAAGAACAATACTGAACCTTGGTATATGACTGAAATCGCCCTAATTTCTAACCCAACTTCTGAATATATAAACTGAATTTGAAAGGTAAAACTGACTGTTTTTTTTATTGTTTTGTCTCTTAGAATGGTTTCTTCTTTTTAATGATGATAAAAATAAATCATCAACTTAAGGAGGGTGGTGAGTAATTCTTTTCTCTTTAGATTTTTTTTATTTGCTTATATTTTGTAGCTTGAAATCTCTGCACTCGTTTGTCGGTATAAAAATATAGGCACACCAGGCTTTTTTTCGAGCTTTTTAGCCTTAAAGATGGGTACTGTTTTCGAATTTATCGAATGTTTCAATAATTACCCCAGTCATTGACAAATTGTCGATAACAATTGTTTAAAACAATATTTCCAAGTTTGGTTAAAACAATCACAATGCAGGATAATGTCATGTTTGCGTACCTATGTGTGAAAGACAAACTCTTTCACAGTTTTTTGTCGAAACACCTATTTACAAATGTCCTTTTCTGCATGTTTTGCAGTTTTGAGATGAAATTTTCGCTATATTTAAAAAAAGAATGCATTTTTCGTCTTTAGATTTTTCTTATTTTCACATATATTGTGCAATGATATTAGATACACGAAATAGGCGTGAAATTTGACCATGTCACCAGGCATCTGAGAGAAATATTGGAGAAAAAATTACCCCACCCCCCCAATAAAAATGACTATAAAAGCATTAAGATATTGTTTAAATGACAAGAACAAGGATTATACCTTTATTATTGCACATACTTTTGCTTCCTTAAAGTGATATGAATCAAAGTATTTCATTAGAATTGAAACACAATTTCATTTATAAGTTTTATGGTGTGAAACATGGATTTTTCTGGCCAAAATATGCATGTTCTGATATAGCCATATTGTCGTTTTGTTCATGTTTAAAAGATATGAAGCCATTAACATTGTCGCAGACGTTCAAACAATGTCAGATGTATGTTATTAATATACCTGGGAAACATTATTATACATTTTTAGCTTTCTTTTTTGACAATTTATTACCCCACCCCCCTAATGAATACAATAAGCTGATTCAAAAGAATATAAAAATTTCCTTTTTCCCATTTAAGTTCCTGCCAACGTTATAGGGAAAGTAGAAACGCTTCTAATTATTTTTTTTTCTATAATTTTGACAAGTTTTTTTTTTTCATGCCATATTGACCGGAAACGCTATTTAATTATCTATTGCCTGTTTATGCAAACTGTGAAAGGGAGGTGAGATAAGTTATCCTTTTACTTTCCGAAAGTGGATAGAAGTGATGGCAATGACCTGGAATCGATACAATTACCCAACACCTCCGATCAGACACACCAAAGGGAAAGAACCACGAACATGAATAACTAGACCGTATTGGAAACATCACTAGCGGAAAGCCAAAATGGCAGTTGCATCATCAGTCCCACATAGTGGCTTTCGTGGACCTTGAGAAGGCATTTGGTTGAGTGTCTCGGAAAGTCATCTGGGAGGCACAGAGAAATTTTGAAGTGGAGGAGTGGAATGTTCGAATGGTGGGTGTATGCTAATTCGCGGAGCCGTATGCGTTTTTGTGTTGGTTCCATTGAAGAATTCGAATTGAAGGTCGGTGTTCCTCAAGGCTCTTTTCTCAGCCTAATGCATTTCATCATTGTGCTTTATGTCTTGTCATGCGAGTTCTGTTCGGGGGTGTGTGTGTGTGTGGTGGGGGGGGGGGGGGGGGTGGGGGTGCTTTGTAATCATAGCTGAATCACTTCATTGTGCTACACCCATTCAAAGGCGTCGCCCAAAAACTTCTCATATATATAGTCTCTACAATGCATGATAGCCCCGAACTGGCCTTGAAGAAAAAGATTGTGCTACATGATATTAACCCAATCACTCATGAGTACGAGTAGACCGCCCTGCCCAGGTAAAGTGGTGCAAGACGGACGGTCCTTATATACATATAGATTGGTTTCACTGGCTGTCAGGTTTCATCTCAATGTCGGGTAAAAAGACCCACAAATTGGGAAGTAACCTCTCCAAAATGACCAATATTATGTTGACGTTAAAATGACATCTCAAGCCCTGCCGCTCAACGAAACCAATAGGGTTTATACGCATGGACGGTCCGACTCGGACCCATTTTCCTGGGCAGGTTTAGACCCTTTAAGCGGTTTACTAGTCTAGTTCTCACGTGCGGTCGGTTTCAGCTCTGCGTGAAAGCATCATGCAGCCCGATTGGCTGGAGCCGGTACATTGACAAAATTCTGTTATGATGGTGGATGTGTGGGCATACAAAGGCTACGTACGCGTGGCACAACCTAAACCATCATCTTTATATTCGGAACAGATCAAAGGGATTTTTTCTTGTACACCCTTTTGCTTATGCTTGATTATTGTTTGTTTGATTTGAGGTTTAACGTTCCCGTCAACACTGTAAAGGTCATTTTGGAAACGTCGCTTCCAATTTTGTGGGACATTTACCCGACCTTATGATGAAATGTCAACTAAAACCCCGCCACCAATTGAACCAATAGAGTTTATTAACATGGACAGGCCGACTCGCACCGCTTTGCCTGGGCAGGCTTAGATCCTCTAAGCAGTCTACCAGTAGGCCTACACCTGTTGAGTGCAAGATCCTAATTATGGGTGCTGGCACAGGCTATTTGTTCACTGAGATGGCTTAACAGTAATTGAACCTGAGACTGCGACTGACAGTTAAAAGAATATTGTGCGCTGCCAGGCATTACAGGCTGCACTTTTAGAACTTTATCAAATATGGCAGTGTTTTCTTTCCATAAATATGACGTCACGCAAACTTAAGTAAACGTCACTATTGATTCATTGTTTTGTTTGTGTTGACAAAGTATGGCCGTGGAATATGTGAACTGATAGACTCTTCAAGGCTATATTTTTGACATCAATGGAAAAATAAAGTAAACATCGTGCGTTAAAGAGAGTTCAGATTTGCCATGGACAGCTGATGGGCTGCAATCGGAGGAAACAAACCAGTAGCTGGAAAAATACAGGGTTAGTCTGTTTATCCCTCTATTTTCCTGTGCTTCCAGCCATGCGGACTGGACCGGAAAGTAGTCTATGAAGTCGCAAAATAATTTATAACAAAATGCATATTGTAATGGTTATTAAATGTTACAAAAACCTCAGAAAACACTTTGAAAACTAAATAGAAACAAAAATCATTTTGAGGTAAAAATTCGAACCTGATTACGGCAGAGTCAATTATGCGCGACCCTCCTTAAACCTTTTTCATAATGAGTTCATCATTGCGTGACCTACGAATAACAAAGTAGATCACTGAGACATTACTTTCTAGACGGGTTATCTAACATTGAAAGAGAACCAACGCAACAGAACCCATCTTTAGGGGATCTGGCCCTAGTTTCGGAAGCTAACTAAAGCCGAATATTTAACTACAGTGCACGAGATCTTATTAACTTCAAAATGTCAGTACACTTGATCATTGTCATTGAGCAGATGTACGTGATCAAGCTGGACAAACACGCTCAATTTCAGCGGGAATACAGATTTGACTGGTCAAATTTTATAAATACTCTAATTTTGTTGATAAAAAGAGTATCCAGAAGTCGTGATTCCAGACTTTATTCTGGTAAATACGGCTAAATTTCCTGTTCCATTCGTCAGCTTGGAAACTATTAAACTCAAACAACAAGGATCTTTTGATACTTTGAAGCACACTGTCTTGCCTTAATTACTTTTTATCGTACTTTGCACTGTATTTTATTCCAATATTTACATCTAAGGACTTATAAACGACAAAAATATATCTTATGTGAAAGGTTTCTAGTCCTTGTCGGCCATATTTGATGACGTATAAAACCACGTGATCCCCCACCCAGTTTATTAGGTTACTAGAATGTCTGATTGCGGTATAAAAACGTATCAAAAAACCGCAAAACAGCTTAAAGAAGGTTCCGGATAGAAATGTTGTTAAAACTATTAAACAACATGCACAACCTATGTAAACTCATGTACTTAAAATCGGAAGGAAATATAATATTTCATTTGACTTTGATATCAACTGATAAATATCTCACCAGTTTCAGAGTCAGTATATCCAACTGTATCCGTTTACAAGATCTATTCGCGAAGCACCATTATCGACATGTTTCGAATTCACATTCACTGACACATTGACTGACACTTATCATATAATTATTTTAATGATGGCGAACACTACGCGAATTCTACATACAAAGCCAGTCCAATGATTTAAGAACCGGCCCCGATAGCTCAGTTGGTAGAGTGTCCGCTCCGGGGAACGGGAGGTCTCGGGTTCGATCCCGGGCCGCGACATACCAAAGTCGTTAAAAATGGTACTAGCTGCTCCTCGTTTGGCACTCAGATTTACGGGGTAGAGCTAGGACTGGTCGATCCAGTGTCAGGATAATGTGACTGGGTGTGGTATCATGTAATGTGTCTGGGACATGATACTTCAGTGAGGCAGCACTATAAACGTGAGCATTGAGCTCCCTGTCGCAACCAGACACCGTCGTGATATGACTGAAAAATTGTTGAAAGCGACGTTAAACCCGAATTCACACACACACACACACATGATTTAAGAAGCAAGAATAGGAAATTACATGTATATTTAGATGACTTATTGTTTATAATTGTGAGATAAAAAACATGTAACCAAATTAATTGCGTCATTTAAATATTTATTTATCAATTTGCTAGTCAATTTGACAGAAATCGTAAATAAAGCAGACGTTTATAGATAAAGGTAACCTACTAAATTCACAGTCTGTTCCGGTATATCCTGCTGAACACTGACACTGATATCCGTTGACCAGGTCTGTACATGTAGCTCCATTACTACATGGGTCGGGATCACATTCATTTATATCTGAAGGAGCAAAACAACAGATGACCGGAATTTTCTTCCAGTTTTTGTCAGCAGGGAAACAAACGCCAACATTATTCTACTACACAATGAGTGTAATAATTTTGAAAGGGCCGTAAAACCAAACAAAAATATAAAACAAGAGGGCCATGATGGCCCTAGATCGCTCACCTGATCCATAGTGTAACAAGTGGGCCCCACAGAGGGCCATTATTGGCCCCAGTGCTTTAATGTGCATAATGTTGAGGGAGATCTTAAAGGTGAAGCTTTCTACCAAACATCAACAAAGGCTATAATTTGAACAATCTTGGCAAAGGTCCACTAGATGAAGCTACACATCAAATATCAAAGACCTGGGCCTTGCGGTTTCAGACAAGAAGACTTTTTTTAAAGATATCCCCTACATAAGCCTATGCAAAACCAAATGGCCCCGGGGCTATATAAATCTATGTAAAACCAAAGGGCCCCGGGGTGGTGGCATTTGTGGCCCAGGGCTATAATTTGAACAATCTTGGTAGAGGTCCAGTAGATAAAGCTCCATACTAAATATCAAAATCCTTGGCCTTGCAGTTTCAGAGAAGATTTTTAAAGATTTCCCTATATAAGTCTATGTAAAACCAAAGGGCCCCGGAGTGGGGACATTTTTGGTATCAGAGCTATAATTTGAATAATCTTGATAGAGGTCCACTACATGCAGCTTCATACCAAATATCAAAGACCCAGGCCTTGTGGGTTTATAGAAGAAGATTTTTAAAAATTTTCCTTATATTAGTCTATGTAAAACCATAGGGCCCCAGAGCGGGGGTATTTTTGGCCCAAGGGCTATAATTTAAAATATCTTGGTAGCGGTCCATTAGATGAAGCTTCATACCAAATATCAAAGTCCTGGGCCTTGTGGTTTCAGAGAAAAAGATTTTTAAAGATTATCCCTATATAAGCCTATGTAAAACCAAAGGGCCCGGGGCGGGGGCCACTTTTGGCCCCAGCACTATAATTTGAATCATCTTGGTAGTGGTCCTTTAGAAGAAGCTACATACCAAATATAAAAGACCTAAGCCTTGTGGTTTCAGAGAAGAAGATTTTTAAAGATTTTCCCTATATAAGTCTATGTAAAGCCAAAGGGTCCCGGAGCGGGGGCATTTTTGGCCCAAGGGTTATAATTTGAACAATCTTGGTAGGGGTCCACTAGATGAAGCTTCATACCAAATATCAAAGTCCTGGGCCTTGCGGTTTCACAGAAGAAGATTTTTAAAGATTTTCCCTATATAAGTTCTATAAAAGGGTTATCCTTCGGAAGCAAGGAATACACCACAGAATTGAAAAAATATGGAGTGTACATGTTTTCTGGGCCAGACTAGCTAGTTTCGGCCAATTAGGCCTCATCAGTGACCCTCAGATATTTTCAAAATTCCACAATGGAATCAATGATCCCAAAGGACAAGAAAATATAATCTACACTGTGATGTAGGGCAGGGAGACGTTTTACCGCCGCCACACATTCCCACACACCAGCTGTAGTGAAGTTAAATATGTTCTATAAAAGGGTTATCCTTCGGAAGCAAGGAATACACCACAGAATTGAAAAAATATGGAGTGTACATGTTTTCTGGGCCAGACTAGCTAGTTTCGGCCAATTAGGCCTCATCAGTGACCCTCAGATATTTTCAAAATTCCACAATGGAATCAATGATCCCAAAGGACAAGAAAATATAATCTACACTGTGATGTAAGCCTATGTAAAACCAAAGGGCCCCGGGGCGGGGGCATTTTTGGCCCCAGCACTATAATTTGAACAATCTTGGTAGGGGTCCACTAGAAGAAGCTTCATACGAAATATCAAAGTCCTGGGCCTTGTGGTTTCAGAGAAGAAGATTTTTAAATATTTTCCCTATATAAGCCTATGTAAAACCAAAGGGCCCCGGGGCTGTGGCATTTTTGGCCCCAGCACTATAATTTGAATAATCTTGTTAGGGGGCCTTTAAATGAAGCGTCATACCAAATATAAAAGACCTAGGCCGTGTGGTTTCAGAGAAGATTTTTAAAGATTTTCCCTATATAAGTCTATGTAAAACCAAAGGGCCCGGGGCGGGGGCATTTTAGGCCCAAGGGCTATAGTTTGAACAATCTTGGTAGAGGTCCATTAGATGAATCTTCATTCCATTCTAAATATCAAAGTCCTGGGTCTTGCGGTTTCAGAGAAGAAGATTTTTAAAGATTTTCCCTATATAAGCCTTTATATTAGGGTAATGTTGGTTGGTGCCTGATGCTCTGTCTCTGGTCGGGCCCATCGGAGTCTAACTGTTGGTTTTGTTTTGCCCCAGCATTTCAGTGGTTTCTTGCTGTCGAGTCCTCACCGTTGTCTCACCTCTGTGGTTCTTTGATTTTTGTGTTCACGGAGATGTTGCACTGATGAGTTAGGAGGCCTTCATGTGGACTGTACAAATTATTTGTCTAAATCGCGACGGAAGTAAGGGCGAGGATTGTGGCCACGTAAAATCGATTTAACCCCCCCCCCCCCACCCCAGTGGAAATCTTCCACTGACCGTTCCAAGGCGGCTCTTCTGTGGCGATTTATTTATGTTGTTGTTTGTTACTTACTGTGTGTATCACTTGTGTCTTATAATTTTGGATGGCCATATGGCCATTTTGTGGGAAAGTAACTGTCCTTATGGCCTTCCTTTGTTTAGGTTTCCATTATGGTCTGGTCGCTTAATGTTTGTATTTCTTTCCCTTTGGTGTCTTTTATGGGTGGAGTAAGTTAATTGTATCAATTCCTGATCTTTGTTTTACTTCTACTTTGTAAAACCAAAGGGCCCCGGGACGGGGGCATCTTTTGCCCCAGCACTATAATTTGAACGATATTGGTAGGGGTCCACTAGATGAAGCTTCATACGAAATATCAAAGTCCTGGGCCTTGTGTTTTCAGAGAAGAAGATTTTTAAAGATTTTCCCTATATAAGCCTATGTAAAACCAAAGGGCCCCGTGGCGGGGCATTTTTGGCCCCAGCACTATAATTTGAACAATCTTGGTAGAGGTCCACTAGATGAAGCTTCATACCAAATATCAAAGACCTGGGCCTTGTGGTTTCAGAGAAGAAGATTTTTAAAGAGTTTCCAAATATAAGTCAATGTAAAACCAAAGGGCCCCGTGGCCGGGGCATTTTTTTGACCCAGCACTATAATTTGAACAATCTTGGTAGGGGTCCACTAGATGAAGCTTCATACATAATATCAAAGTCCTGGGCCTTGTGGTTTCAGATAAGAAGATTTTTTAAAGATTTTCCCTATATAAGCCTTTGTAAAACCAAAGGGCCCCGGGGCGGGGGCATTTTTGGCCCCAGCACTATAATTTGAACAATCTTGGTAGGATTCCACTAGATGAAGCTTCATACCAAATATTAAAGACCTGGGCCTTTTGGTTTCAGAGAAGAAGATTGTTAAAGATTTTCCCTATATAAGCCAATGTAAAACCAAAGGGCCCCGTGGCGGGGGCATTTTTTGTCCCAGCACTATAATTTGCAAAAATATTGGTAGGGGTCCACTAGATGAAGCTTCATACCAAATATCAAAGTCCTGGGCCTTGTGGTTTCAGAGAAGAAGATTTTTAAAGATTTTCCCTATATAAGCCTATGTAAAACCAAAGGGCCCCGGGGCGGGGGCATTTTTGGCCCCAGCACTTTAATTTGAACAATCTTGGTAGGAGTCCACTATATGAAGCTTCATACCAAATATCAAAGACATGGGCCTTGTGGTTTCAGAGAAGAAGATTTTTTAAGTTTTTGGTGAAAAAAATCTATTTTTGGCTCCTGTGACCAAGATGTGCAACGGACCGGAACCATTTGAACAACTTTGAAAGGGGACCACCTAAGGATCATTCCTGTGAAGTTTGGTCAAAATCCCATTGGTGGTTTAGGAGGAGATGTCGTTTAAAGATACATTAAGTTACAATACAATACAATACAATACAATACTTTTATTTATCCAATCAAGGGTCATTATTGGCATATAAACAGCATATCTCAATGAACATAAGAAAACACATTGCAATGAGTTGAAATAAGCGTGATAAAATTAACCTGATTCGACATGAAAATGAAAGAATAAAGGAAGAGAATACAACTACTCGTATGCGCATTATCATCGGTCATAAACAGTCAAATTATTATAAACATTCAAATAAACCAGCGGAACTTCAGAAGCGGTATATTACATCCATATATTGCAGTAGAGCGGTGTATTATACGCATGTATTTCAGGAGATGATTAGTATATGCAACTTTGCTTGATTTCAAATCCTGTTGATCTTTACTAGCATGTCACATTCTTGTTATATATCGGTAATTGAATTACGAGGACTGTTCAAATATGAATGCAACTAAGCACATAAAAATGATTCCGCGATAGATATCGATGAAAAATTTATTTTGTCCCCCAAAGTATTCCTCTTTAACAGTGTACAAACTTTCGGTCTTCTGATCCAATCATTGAATGCATTTTGGTAGTCTTTTCGAGCTATACTATGAAGGCACTGGAATATTGCAGAACCGAGGTGTTTGCGCTATTCAAATTTTCGACCAGAAAGGTATTTTTCAGCTGCGGGAACAATAAAAAGGCACACGGGGCAAGGTCAGGGGAATACGGGGGCTGAGGGGGTTCAACAACCTTTTCCTGCTTCAGATAGTCTTGCACAATGAACTCCTTGTGCGATAACGCATTGTCATGTAGCAATCTGACATTGGCCAAACCAATTGCGGGTCTTCAATCTTTGAAATATTTCTTCAATTTTCGAAGAACTTTATTCTTGTAAAACTTCGCATTTACAGATTTGCCTTTAGGCACAGCAACCTGAATAGCAGGGCCCTGATTTGAAAAGAATATGGCATACATTACCTTCTTGACGCTCATGATTGGCTTTGCAATGCACGGTCTTTTTCAATACTTTTTTGCCCATATTTTGTTCAGAATCTTTCGTTTCAGCTCAAATAAGTGAACCCATGTCTCGTCAACTGTGACGACATTAGCGAAAGACCGTGCATTGTAATTTGCAAACTTTTTAAGCATCTTCTTGGCGCACTGAACGCGTGTCTTTTTCTGCTCATCTGTCAACAGATGGGGAATCCATCTAGCACAGATCTTTCTCATTTTCAAATCCCGTTTCAGAATTGTATGAGCTGCTCTTAATGAGATGCCAACCATACTAGCTATTTGCCTAGTGGTGTTTCGTGCATCGGTAGCAACTATTTCTTTCACTCTAGCAACCATCTTGGCAGATGTTGCTCTTTTCGGCCGACGATCATGTGATGCATCTTCTGTTGAGCCTAGCCCACAGCTGAATTTCTTACACCAACGAAAAACTGTCGGAAAAGACATTTCATTATGCCCATAAACCGAACATATTTCATCAAAAATGTCTTCGCACCGTATACCAAGAATACCACGATTCTTAATACAGGACCGTATTTCAACGGCGTACTCTGACCTACTTTCAACCATGTTTTGTAGTAGTTTACAAGAGTAGACAGTGTTTATCGAACGATATACATGGCTAAAGTGGACGGATTTCAACATGTTTGGTATCAATGTATAGGTAAAACGTTTTTCTATGCTGTGATCTTTATTTCCAGGTGATTTTCGCATTAGTGCCCGAGAAAACGTTCTACTTGCATTCATATTGGAACAGTCCTCGTAATAAAGTATTGTTTACACTAAATAAATTATAGGTAGTTAAGCGGAGTTTGATAGTGTTACTCTCTTCAGATATCTCGATACAATTAACCCACACCTCTATCAGAAACAACAAAGGGTAATAAACACAAACATGAAATAACTAGAACCTAATGGAAATATAAATAGCGGAAACCAAAAGAACAGATCCTTTTCCACAAAATGGTTAATTGCATAGCTTATATATTTATCACCACTCTCAGACAACTATATCGGGGCGTCGACTCTTTGGCTCAGTGGTTAGAGAATTGAACTTTCACCCGAGCGGCCCGGCTTCGAATGCCAAAGGAGGTCTGGACTTTTTTTCAGCTATGTTTCATTTTTTTGTCACAGCTTTCGTGTCGTAAGGTGGTACTCGTCCGGAATCAGACATTATTTTGCCGAAAATGCCTATGTGACGAAAAGGGCTTCTTTGGACTTTCTTATAATTCAATGTAATGTTGGTTGGTGCCTAATACTATCTCTGGTCGGGACCATCGGAGACTAACTGTTGGTTTTCTTTTGCTCCAGCATTTCAGTGGTTCAGTTCTGTCGAGTCTTCAACTTTGGTTCATCTCTGTGGTTGTTTGATTTTTGTGTTCAGGGAGATGTTGCACTGATGAGTTAGGAGGCCTTCATGCGGGTTGAACAAATAGTTTGTCTAAATCGCGACGGAAGTAAGGGCGAGGATTGTGGACATGTAAAATCGATTTAAGCCCCCCTCCCCACCTAGTGGAATTCGTTTCGCTGACCGTTCCAAGGAGGTTCTTCTGTCGCGGTTTATTTTGTTATGGTTTGTCTTTGGGTGTTTGTGTCGCTTATATTATTTTATTTTGGTTAGCCAATTGGCCATTTTATGGGAAAGTAACTTTCCTTCTGGCTTTCTGCTATTGATGTTTCCATTAGGGTCTGTTGTTTCATGTTAGTGTTTCTTTCCCTTTATTGTCTCTGATGGGAGCTGTGGGTTAATTGTATCGATTCCTGATCATTGCCTCCACTTCTATTTCTAATGTTGGTTATTTTTAATGTAGCTTCATCAAGCTTTATCGGAATTTCCGTTGGGGCTCTTCATGTTGTGTGTGGTTATGGTTTATTATTATTATTATTTAATTTTCATTTATTGTGCCTGTTGCACATTGGTCACCTCATGTGGGAAGAGGGAGCTGTATGCTGTGCTGTTTGATTCTTTTTTTTTTGCATTTTTGTTTTCCTCGTTGTTAGTTAGTCTTCCTCTTGGTGACATTTGAAGGCTGTAATCTTTGATTGTGTCTTTTCCAGGGTTTCTGTTTCTATATTTCTTTTCATCCAATACTTGGTGGACCGTTAACCCTGAAACTTTACGCGCTTCTCAAGACCATAACCTTACTTTCAACCCAGTTTCAGCTTGATCCGCTGAAAAATGTAGTAGTTATCCGGAAGCGACAAAGCTTATGGACGGACGGACGGACGTCGACACTATAACATAATACTTCCGATTCATTTTTTTCAAAATGGGCGTATAATAAAAGTAACGATGGCGAAGAGAAGAAGAATTCTACATACAATGCCAGTCCCAAGATTGAAGAAGAACGAACAGGAAATGTAGATTTAGATGACATAATACAGACACACTACACTAAGGTATTGTAAAATAAAAACAACAAAAGTAACATGTAACCAAATTATATGAGTCATTTAAGTTTTATCTATACATTTGCTAATATGTTTTTCTCAGAATTCGTAAACATTCGAATATTTTATCTGAAATAAGGCAGAGGTTGATAGATAAAGAAATAAAGAAAACCTACTATTTCCACAGTCAGTTCCGGTATATCCCTCTAAACACTGACATTGATATCCGTTGACCAGGTCTGTACATGTAGCTCCATTACGACATGGGTTGGGATCACATTCATTTATATCTGAAGGAACAAACCAACAGCTGACAGGAATTGTCTTGCTTTTTTGTTCAGCCAACACTATACTATTTCTACATAATGAAAACGGCACAAGCGGAAAGTCAAAGGACAAATACTTACAAGAGGGTCCAAACGGCTAGCCCATAATAAGAAATAAGCGATATATGCATGGGAAGTTTAGCTTAAAACAATAATCCACAATAGAAGGAACGGATGGTATAATTCCATTTAATTGGAGTGGGTTGGGCGATTAAATCGATTTTAAGTGGTCACAGTCCTCGCCCTTGTTTCTGGAGAATTGCTAACTCATTAGTGCAACATCTCCAAGAGCATAAAAATTAAAAGCATTCCGTGATAAAACAACAATGTGGACTCAACAGTATGAAATAACTGAAATGCTTGGAGAAAAGAGGACCAGAGGTTGGATTCCGAGTTGTGCTCTGAGTCGGAGCATCAGACACCAACCGATCAATATTTTTTCTTAATTTGTAAACTAAGGAAATAGTAAAACAGGTTCTTGGAGATCCAAACAACGACAACGACAGCTCCATGGGCGACCTCTGTGGGCATGTAAAATCGATCAAAGCCCCACTCCTACCCAGAGTAAATACGTTTAATGACCGTTTAAATGCGTTTCTACTGTTATAGTTGATTAATGTTTTAGTACGTTTTCTATGCATGTTTTGTTCTTATAATTTTATTTTGCAAAGTCTTTTCGCCGTTTGAGTTTATACCCATTTATTTTAGTTCGACTGCGATAAAAGCTTCATGCTTATTTGAATCGCTCTAGAACACTCATTCCGGATGTTATAATGCGCGCGAGAGAGAGGCAGTGGCGTTTACACCACTTCTACCCATTTACACCTGGGTGAAGTGGGGAAGTGGCATTACGTATCTTGCCAAAGGACACACCTGGCCGTTTTGTAGGAAAGTATCTGCACTTTTGGTTTTCTATTTGGGACGTGTTTATTACGGTGTCGTTATTTTGTGTGCCTTTCCCTGTTGGGTATGAGGTAATGGTATAGAAAAATAGAAGTGAAGGCACTAATCAGGAATCGATACAATCAACCCACAGCTCCCATCAGAGACACCAAAGGGAAAGAAACACAAACATGAAACAATATACCCTAATGGAAACATCAATAGCGGAAAGCCAAAAGGACAGTTACTTTCCCACAAAATGGCCAAAAGGCTATCCAAAATAAAATAATATAAGCGACACAAACACACAAAGACAAACCATAACAAAAATAAACCGCGACAGAAGAACCGCCTTGGACCGGTCAGCGGAAAGGAATTCCACTGGGGGCTTATATCGATTTTACGTGGCCACAATCCTCGCCCTTAAGTCCGTCGCGATTTAGACAAATAATTTGTTCAGTCCGCATGAAAGCCTCCTAACTAATCACTGCAACATCTCCGTGAACACAAAATATCATACAACCACAGAGATGAAACAACGGTGGGGACTCGACAGCAAGAAACCACCGAAATGCCGGAGCAAAAGAAAACCAACAGTTAGACTCCGATGGGCCTAACAAGAGACAGAGTAGCAGGCACCAACCAACGTTACGTTGAATTAGATCGCTCTAATTCTCAGTAAGCCTTTACGCTGGACCCGTCATACAATCTGAGGCCTGACCCATCGGCGTGCAATTAAAGAGGGAAGAAAAGTTGTCAACCCTGATTGTAATAACTACCATGCATGCAGTCTGTCGTATAACATTTATGTTGTACCCAATTTTTATATCGAAGAATGATTTTTCGAAATTGGGTGCTGAAGTCATTGCGGTAACATATTTTTCTGAATTGATACACTTAGTCACCATAAAATTCGGGTTTCGATAGACCTTGTTGCAGAAGAGATTTGAATCCAATATTGAATTTTGAAATTAAATCAGAATGACGTCTATAAAATTTTGAAAAGAATCCTGATTATAGTTTGCATTCCGATAGGACTTTTTTTGCAGAGATTTGAGATTGAAGTCAAACATTAAATCTTGAAATTAAATAAACATGACATAAACCTGATTAAGAATAAAATCTGTCAGAGAAGATACAGCTCCTATGAAACTCATACACCTAAATCCTAATAAAATCCTTCATTCGACTTTGATTTCAATTGATAAAACATCTCATAAGTTTCACATTCAGCCACAGTAAATCCATTTGCACATTGATAACTTTATCTGTACATGGAGCTCAATTTTGACAAGGATCGGGATCACCACTATTGACGCTTTTCAGACACTTATTATATTATTTCAGTAACGATTGTGAAGAGTAGAAAATATCATTTAAGTCCTTCTTACTGCTAGAATACTATTTGTGAGTTATCATAAACATTATAATAAAATAACGTTAGTTAAACGGATATCTAAAAATGGTACCTTACCGTTTTCACAATCTGTTCCTGTATATCCTGCTAAACACTGACATTGATATCCGTTGACAAGGTCTGTACATGTAGCTCCATTTTGACATGGATCGTGATCACATTCATTTATATCTGAAAGAGCAAAATCCCACATGATAGGAATTCTTTCACATTTCTATTCAGTAAAAAAAGTTTGAAAGTGCCTAAATTTTCGCAATAAATTGGTACCCGTATGTAGAAATCTTTAGGCCTTGATTCATTAGAAAACGAAGTCTAAAGTAGGTAAAAAAAAAACGATGTGATTACACAATATAGCAAACCTTATAAACACTGACATTGATATCCGTTGACCCGGTCTGTCCATGCAGCTCCCTTTTGACATGGGTCTTGTGTGTCATGGGTCGAGATTACATGCATTTATATCTGAAGGAGTAAAACCCCAGACGATAGTATTTATGTCCAATTTTTATTCAGTAAAAACGTTTGCCTCCGTTTTTCCAATACACTAGTACCCGTATGTAGAAAAGTTAAGTAAAAACGAAGTAAAGGCAATGATCAGGAATGGATACAGTTAACCCACAGCTCCCATCAGAGTCAGCAAAGGGAAAGAAACACAAACATGAAATAACTAGAACCTAATGGAAATATCAATAGCGGAAAGCCAAAAGGACAATAACTTTCCAACAAAACGTCCAATTGGCTATCCAAAAAAAATATAAGCGATACATACACACAATGGCAAACCATAACAAAAATAAATCGCGACAGAAGAACCGGCTTCTTCTAATTTGGAACGGTCAGTAATTCATTAGAGAACATTTTCTAAAGTGGATGAAACAAACGATGTGATTGCACAACACAACAAACTTTATATAGTAAATACATGGTTAGTGTCTTTAATAATAAAATATAATAGGTGAGCCTTAGACAATTTTATAGGGGCGAGCTTTAGGGATCCCCAATAAAATTGTCGGGGCGAACCAATTATACTTAATTATATTTTATTATTAAAGGCACTATCCATATCTTTAGTTTATACCGCATTGCAAAACAATCAATGCATTTTGCAATAATTAAGCAAATTTAAGCAAAAAAAGACAGCAGACAGTGTGGCATGTAAAACGACATGCAGTGCCATGGCGTGCACATGTAGTATAACGTGACGTCAACGAGTGCAAAGTTTTTGAGGCCACCGCGCCAAAAAGACTTAGGAAACAACACGGACGCTCTAATAAAAGTTTCTCAGCGCTTTATTTTCGGTATGAAAATCTGCGAATAAATAGTTTATTTTAGTTTAAAAATTATTTTCGAGGTTGAGACGCAACTGCAATAGCAGTGCGCAGTTATTCCAACGTGCCATTCAAACCAAGAAATGCCGAGAAGGTAAGAATGTAGATTAAATTGCCGAAAATTTGTTTAAATAAATACTGCAAAGATTTTAACTTGCAGTTTCGTTGTTTTCCAATGTATGAAAGGTTGCATGTTATTGCTTATACTTGTAAACTAGAGACCTGAAAAGTAGGTCCGGTCTATAAATGGTCACTACACGGCGAGGATTGTGGCCATGTTAATTCGATTTAAGCCCCCCCCCCGGACGGACGGACGTCGACACTATAACATAATACTTCCGATTCATTTTTTTTTCGAAATGGGCGTATAATAATAGTAACGATGCCGAAGAGAAGAAGAATTCTACATACAATGCCAGTCCCATGATTGAAGAAGAACGAACAGGAAATCACATGTAGATTTAGATGACATAATACAGACACACTACACTAAGGTATTGTTAAGTAAAACAACAAAAGTAACATGTAACCAAATTATATGAGTCATTTAAGTTTTATCTATACATTTGCCAATATAATTTTCTCAGAATTCGTAAACATTCGAATATTTTATCGGAAATAAGGCAGAGGTTGATAGATAAAGAAAATCTACTATTTCCACAGTCAGTTCCGGTATATTCTTCTAAACACTGACATTCATATCCGTTGACCAAATCTGTACATGTAGCTCCATTACGACATGGGTCGGGATCACATTCATTTATATCTGAAGGAACAAACCAACAGCTGACAGGAATTGTCCAGCCAACACTATACTACTTCTACATAATGAAAACGGCACAAGCGGAAAGTCAAATGACAAATACTTACAAGAGGGTCCAAACGGCTTTCCCAAAATAAAAAATAAGCGATATATGCATGGGAAGTTTAGCTTTAAAACAACAATCCACAATAGAAGGAACGGTTGGTATAATTCCATTTAATTTGGGAAGGTGGTGCGATTAAATCGATTTTACGTGGTCACAGTCTTCGCCCTTGTTTCTGAAGAATTGCTAACTCATTAGTGCAACATCTCCAAGAACATAAAAATTAAAAGCATTTCGTGAGAAAAAAAAATATGGACTCAACAGTATGAAATAACTGAAGTGCTTGGAGAAAAGGGTGCTCTGAGTCGGAGCATTAGACACCAACAGATCAATATTTTTTTCTTAATTTGTAAACTAAGGACCTAGTAAAACAGGTTTTTGGAGATCCAAACAACGACAGCTCTAAGGGCAACCTCTTTGGGCATGTAAAATCGATCAAAGCCCAACTCCCACCCAGAGTTAATACTTATACTGACCGTTTTAATGCGGTTCTACTATTATAGTTGATTATTGGTTTAGTCCGTTTTCTATGTATGTTTTGTTCATATATTTTTATTTTGCAAAGTCGTTTCGCCGTTTTAGTTTATACCGATTTATTTTAGTTCGTTTCGCCGTTTTAGTTTATACCGATTTATTTTAGTTCGATTAAGATAAAAGCTTCATGCTAATTTGAATCGCTCTAGAACACTAATTCCGGATGTTATAATGCGCGCGAGAGAGAGGGGCAGTGGCGTTTACACCACTTCTACCCATGTACACCTGGGTGAAGTGGGGAAGTGGCATTACGTATCTTGCCAAAGGACACACTTGGCCGTTATGTATGAAAGTAACTGCACTTTTGGTTTTCTATTTGTGACGTATTTATTACAGTGTCGTTATCTTGTGTGCCTTTCCCTGTGAGGTATGAGGTAATGGTATAGAAATAAAAGAAGTGGAGGCAATGATCAGGAATCGATACAATCAACCCACAGCTCCCATCAGAGACACCAACGGGAAAGAAACACAAACACGAAACAACATACCCTAATGGAAACATCAATACCGGAATGCCAAAAGGACAGTTACGCGATTTAGACATATAATTTGTTCCCTCCTAACTCGTCAGTGCAACATCTCCATGAAAACAAAATATCATACAACCACAGAGATGAAACAACGGTGAGGACTCGACAGCAAGAAACCACCGAATTGCCGGAGCAAAAGAAAACCAAAAGGTAGACTTCGATGGGTCCAACCAGAGACAGAGTATCAGGCACCAACCAACGTTGCATTGAATTAGATCGCTCTAGTTCTCAGTAAAGTAGAAGTAAAACAAAGATCAGGAATTGATACAATTAACTTACTCCATCCATAAAAGACACCAAAGGGAAAGAAATACAAACATTAAGCGACCAGACCATAATGGAAACCCAAACAAAGGAAGGCCATATGGACAGTTACTTTCCCACAAAATGGCCATATGGCCATCCAAAATTAAAAGACACAAGCGATACACACAGCAAGCAACAAACAACAACATAAACAAATCGCCACAGAAGAGCCGCCTTGGAAGCCTTTACGCTGGAACCGTCATAGAATCTGAGGCCTGACCCACCGGCGTGCAATTAAAGAGGGAAGAAAAGTTGTCAACCGTGATTGGGTTAACTACCATGCATGCAGTCTGTCGTATAACATTTATGTTGTGCCCAATCTTTTTATATCGAAGAATGATTTTACGAAATTGGGTCCTGAAGTCATTGCGGTTACATATTTTTCTGAATTGATATACTTAGTCACCATAAAATTCGGGTTTCGATGTACGTTGTAGCGGAAGAGATTTAAATCCAATATTGAATTTTGAAATTAAATCAGAATGACGTCTATAACATTTTGAAAAGAATTCTGATTATAGTTTGCATTCCGACAGGACTTTTTTGCAGAGATTTGAGATTGAAGTCAAACTTTAAATCTTGAAATTAAATGAACATGACATAAACCTGATTAAGAAGAAAATCTATCAGAGAAGATACAGCTCCCAAGAAACTCATACATCTAAATCCTAATAAAATCCCTCATTTGACTTTGATTTCAACTGATAAAACATCTTACCAGTTTCACGTTCAGCCACAGTAAATCCAGTTGTACATTGATAACTTTATCTGTACAGCAAGCTCCATTTTGGCAAGGATCGGGATCACCTCTATTGACGCTTTTCAGACTATATTATTACAGTAACGATCGTGAAGAGTAGAAAATATCATTTAAGTCCTTCTTTAAGTTACTTATTGCTAGAATACTATTTGTGAGTTATCATAAACGTTCTAATAAAATAACGTTAGTTAAGCGGATATCGAAAAATGGTACCTTACCGTTTTCACATTCTGTTCCTGTATATCCTGCTAAACACTGACATTGATATCCGTTGACAAGGTCTGTACATGTAGCTCCATTTTGACATGGATCGTGATCACATTCATTTATATCTGAAAGCGCAAAATCCCACATGATAGGAATTCTTTCCCATTTCTATTTAGTAAAAAAGTTTGAAAGTGCCTCAATTTTCGCGATAAAATGGTACCCGTATGTAGAAATTTTAAGGCCTCGATTCATTAGAAAACGAAGTCTAAAGTAGGTCAAACAAACGATTTGATTATGTCCATGCAGCTCCCTTTTGACATGGGTCTTGTTTGTCATGGGTCGAGATCATATTCATTTATATCTGAAGGAGCAAAACTTCAGTTGATAATATTTATGTCCAATAGAGTTTGAAGGAAAAAAATTGAATGAAAATTGGAATTGCTAAAAAAGAAGATTCATGCATCCATTGACAGAAATATACCTAAAAAGAATCCAAGAACGGGAAGTAAAAAGCAACGTTCAGTTTGTATGACCAGAGTGGCTCTGAAAGCGGTCAAGAGAAAGCATAAATCTTGGAATAAGTATCAAGAGACAAAACAGCATATTCATCTTCAATATTATTATGGGGATAGAAATGCTGCGAGACGAGAATGTATGAAAGCGCGGTTAGATTTTGAAAAGAAGGTATCAGATGATGACAATCCTAACTCATTTTATAATTATGCTAATAGTAAGAAGAAAGTAAAATCTGGAGTCGCTGATCTGAGACAAGAAGATGGATCATACACTGAAAATAACTTTGAAAAAGCAAATGTTTTGAACTCATTCTTTCATGATGTTTTTGTATCGGAGGATAAGAATATCATTCCATCTATAGCTGACAGAAGTGGAGAAAATGTATTATCAGAAGCTGAAATAAATGAGCAAATGGTACATAAACTGTTGGAAAATTTAAACATTAATAAATCTCCAGGCCCTGACTTCTTGCCACCGAGAGTTTTGAAGGAAATAAGATATTCTGTTGGGAAACCTCTGACTCTTATCTACTGTGAATCTATGGCCAGTGGAACAGTACCAAATGAATGGAAAACAGCAAATGTTAAAGCCCTGTTTAAAAAAGGCTCCAGAGACTCACCTGGAAATTATCGCCCAATAAGCCTTACCTGTATCCAGTGAAGAATGCTAGAAAAATTGTGACAGATAATATAGTAAATTATATGAATGAAAAGTAAACTATTTTCAGATTCACAATATGGATTTGGGTCTTTAAGATCATGTAATCTGCAGCTGTTAGAAGTCATGGAAAAATGGACAGAATGGATAGACGAGAGTAAAACTTTTGACTGTATCTACTATGATTTCAAGAAGGCCTTTGACACAGTGCCACATTTAAGACCCTTAGCTAAATTGAAAGCTTATGGTATAAAGGACAATATTTTCAATTGGATAAAAGCCTTCCTGAGTGACCGAAAACAGTGTATAGTTATAAATGATATTCAATCACAATAGAATAACGTCACAAGTGGGATACCCCAGGGCAGTGTCCTGGGGCCTACATTATTTCTAATTTATATAAATGTCACAGGGGTGGAAAAAGAACATGACTCGACCGGGACTCGAACCCAGGGCCTTTCGCATACCGTGCGAACACTCTACCGACTGAGCTACCGAGCCACACGGTCGACCTGCTACATTTTCCCCCTGCTTAAGAAGATTCGTCCCGAATCTCTTCTCATGAGATTCGTCCCGAATCTCCAAGTCCCATCCAGTCCGGCCGCGAGACTTATTTTCATACTCTTTCATGCGCTCAGACGCGGTGCTGGACCCACACTGGCCACCAAATGTCACAGGGGTGGAAAAAGAACATGACTCGACCGGGCTCGAACCCAGGGCCTTTCGCATACCGTGCGAGCACTCTACCGACTGAGCTACCGAGCCACACGGTCGACCTGCTACATTAATGACATTGAAGACCAGATCAGTAGTACCATTCGCCTGTTTGCGGATGACACAAAGTTGTTTAATCTATCAACTACTAAAAACGACCAGGACATAATCCAAAGTGATATTGACAGACTCTCAGATTGGAGTGACAAGTGGTTACTGAAGTTTAATGCTGACAAATGCTGTACAATTCACTTTGGTCATAATAACCTTGAACGAACATACTACTTGAAGGAAAAAGATGAAAGGAAAGAGATCAGAACAAGTCAAGAAGAGAGAGATTTGGGAGTTTTATATGACAAAGACTTAAAATTTAGGCATCATATAAGTAACTGTATAAATAAGGCAAATGGAATCACATCTCTTATTCGAAGAACATTTCTGCATGTAAATGTGAAGCAGTTCAGGAAATTACATAAAGTTTTAATACGTCCTCATGTCGAATACTGCAATAGCGTGTGGAGCCCTCGATTTAAGAAAGACATTGAAGCCATTGAAAGAGTTCAAAAAAGAGCCACCAAGCTAGTTAACTGTGTAAGACATTTGCCATATGAAGAAAGACTAAAAGTTTTAAAAATACCATCATTAAGCTATAAGAGATTTAGAGGGGATATTATTCAAACTTGTAAATTATTGAATGGCAAAGAAGACATTGATTACACTATATTCTTTGAAAAATGTGATCATCATGACCATGATGTTCGCGGACATTCACAAAAATTAAAGAAAAGACAGTGCCGGAAGGAAATTCGGAAACATTTTTATTCCCAAAGAATAGTGACACCTTGGAACAAGCTGCCAGATAGTATTGTAAACGCGCCTAGCCTAAACACGCTTAAAAGTAGACTTGATAAATTCATGGGAGATAGACAGTATACAGTTATTCCGGAAAATAATACATGGGTGTCTGTTCAAGAGGGGGTTATAAGAGATCAATGATCTCGCGACCCTACGCTGGATAAGTTAAGTTAATTTCTATTCAGTAAAAATGTTTGCCTCCATTTTTCCAATACATAAGTACCCGTATGCAGAAATGTTAAGTAAAACAGAAGTAAAGGCAATGATCAGGAATGGATACAATTAACCCGCCACTCCCATCAGAGTCAGCAAAGGGAAAGACACACAAACATGAAATAACTAGACCCTAATGGAAATATCAATAGCGGAAAACCAAAAGGGCAATAACTTTCCCACAAGACGGCCAATTGGCTATCCAAAACAAATATATACATAAGCGATACATACACTCAAAGGCAAACCATAACAAAAATAAACCGCGACAGAAGAACCGGCCTCTTCTAATTTGGAACGGTCAGTAATTCATTAGAGAACATTTTCTATAGCGGGTGAAACAAACGATGTGATTGCACAACATAACAAACTTTATATAGTAAATACATGGTTAGTTTCTTTAATAATAAATATGAAAGATGAGACTTAGACAATTTTATAGGGGCGAGCATTAGCGAGCCTCAATAAAATCATCGGGGCGAACCAATTATATTTTATTATTAAGTCACTATCCATATCTTTAGTTTATACCGCAATGCAAAACAATCAATGAATTCTACAATACTTTAGCAAATTTAAGCAAAAAAAAACAGCAGACAGTGTGGCATGTTAAGCGACATGCAGTGCCATGGTGCGCACATGTATTATTGTGAAGTCAACGAGTGCAAAGTTTTTGACGTCACCGCGCCACAAAGACATAGGAAACAACACGGACGCTCGAATAAAACTTTCTCAGCGCTTTACTTTCGGTATGAAAATCTGCGAATAAATACTTTATTAAATTATTTTCGAGGTTGAGGCGCAACTGCAATAGCAGTGCGCAGTTATTCCAACGGGCCATTCAAGTCAGGCACTGCCGAGAAGGTATGAAAGTAGATGAAATTGCTGAAAATCTGTTTCAATAAATATTGCAAAGATTTTAACTTGCAGTTTCGTTGTTTTCCCATGTATGAAGGATGCATGTTATTGCTTATACTTGTAAAATAGAGACCTGAAAAGTAGGTCCGGTCTACAAACGGTCACTAGACGTATTAAAGGTCAGTAGAAGGTATTATAGGTCACTACCGATTATAACGTGCAGTTATTCGACCCCTTTTATTAGGTCACTAGAATGCCTGATTGCGGTATAAAACGTATCCAGAACCGCCAAACAGCTTAAACAAGTTTCCGAATAGAAATGTTGTTAAAACTATCAAACAACATGCATAACCTATGTAAACTCATGTACTTAAATCGGAAATATAATCCTTCATTTGACTTTGATATCAATTGATATATATCTCACCAGTTTCAGAGTCAGCATATCCAACTGTATCCGTTTACAAGATCTATTCTCGAAGCGCCATTATCGACATGGGTCGGATTCACATTCATTGACACATTGACTGACACTTATCATATAATTATTTTAATGATGGCGGACACTACGCGAATTCTACATACAACGCCAGTCCAATGATTGGAGAAGCAAGAATAGGAAATCACATGTATATTTAGATGACTTATTGTTTATGATTGTTAGATAAAAAAAACATTTCACCAAATTAATTGCGTCATTTAAATATTTGTTTATCAATTTGCTAATCAATTTGACAGAAATCGTAAATAAAGCAGTGGTTGATAGATAAAGGTAACCTACTAATTTCACAGTCTGTTCCGGTATATCCTGCTGAACACTGACACTGATATCCGTTGACCAGGTCTGTACATGTAGCTCCATTACTACATGGGTCGGGATCACATGCATTTATATCTGAAGGAACAAAACAACAGACGACCGAAATTTTCTTCCAGTTTTTGTCAGCAGGAAACCAAACGCCAACATTATTCTACTACACCATGAGTGAAATAATTTGAAAGGGCCGTATACCCAAACAAAAATATAAAAAAAATACTTCACCGTAATGAAAAAGTCACAAGCGGAATGCTAAAATAACAGTTACTTTCCCACAAAAAGGCCAAACGGTTATCCAAAATTAAAAGAATCAGCAATATATTCATAAAGTTACAATACAATAAAATACAATACAGTACTTTTATTTAGCCAACAGGGGTCATTATTGGCATATAAGCAGCATATCTCAATAAACATAATAAAACACATTTGCAATAAGTTGAAATAAGCGTGATAAAATTAACCTGATTCGACATGAAAATGATTTGAATAAAGGTAGAGAATACAATTCCTCGTATGCGCATTATCATCGGTCATAAACAGTCAAATTGCACGACCCGCAGAAAAAGCGACCGACTGAAGTCGGTTGATTTTCTAAGAGTGCCCTAAAATCACCGTGTCATTCTGTCAGTCTGTCTGTCCTTCAGTAACCCGTTTGTGAAAATTGGTGATAGTGACTTAACCGCTTGGAGTATTTAAACAATTTTTGTCATACTGATAGATGTCAATGAGATCTAACCAATGAACTTGCGAAATATTACATTCCATTCAGTATGGCCTCGCCGAGGCGAAAAATGTGAAAATTTTCGAACTTCTTCTCCTCGGAAACCGTTGAGCGGACTGGGCAGATTTCCACGAACCTTGATAAATAGCATCTTGGACGTAGGCCCATCATAAATTGCTAAAATGGTGACCCTGGATTGACCTTGACCTCCTTGTGTCTAGGTCAAACTTTGACACATATGCTTTTGTATTGGAAAAGTGAGAATGCATTTTATCCTGCAAACGATTCAGAATACAGTACTTAAGTATAAGATATATTTTTGCTCCTGACGATAAGGCGCATTTATTGAGGGAACCGTTTTAGGTCCAGGTCACATGACCAAAATGGCCGCCATACCCATATATGGTAACACTCATAAAGCTAAAAGCATCCGGCGGGTCGTGCACTTCAGCTGAAGCACTGGTTATTATAAGCATTCAAATGAACTATCGGAACTTTAGAAGCGGTATATTACATCCATGTAGTGCAGTAGTGCGGTATATCATACGCATATATTGCAGGAGATGATTAGTATATGCAACTTTGCTTGTTTTCAAATCCTGTTGATCTTTACTAGTATGTTACATTCTTGTTATAAATCGGTAATTGAATTAATAAAATATTGGTTACACTAAATAAATTATAGGAAGTTAAGCAGAGTTTAACTGCCTGATGCTCTGTCTCTGGTCGGGCTCATCGGAGTCTAACTGTTGGTTTTCTTTTGCTCCAGTATTTCAGTGGTTTCTTGCTGTCGAGTCCTCACCGTTGTCTCACCTCTGTGGGTCTTTGATTTTTGTGTTCACGGAGATGTTGCACTGATGAGTTAGGAGGCCTTCATGCGGACTGAATAAATTATTTGTCTAAATCACGACGGAAGTAAGGGCGAGGATTGTGGCCACGTAAAATCGATTTAAGCCCCCCAGTGGAAATCTTCCACTGACCGTTCCAAGGCGGCTCTTCTGTGGCGATTTATTAATGTTGTTGTTTGCTACTTACTCTGTGTATCACTTGTGTCTTTAGGTTTGGATGGCCATATGGCCATTTTGTGGGAAAGTAACTGTCCTTATGGCCTTCCTTTGTTTGGGTTTCCTTTATGGTCTGGTCGCTTAATGTTTGTATTTCTTTCCCTTTGGTGTCTTTTATGGGTGGAGTAAGTTAATTGTATCAATTCCTGATCTTTGTTTTACTTCTACTTTGATAGTGTTACTCTCTTCAGACATCTCGATACAATTAACCCACACCTCCATCAGAGACAACAAAGGGTAATAAACACAAACATGAAATAACTAGAACATAATGGAAATATCAATACCGGAAAGCCAAAAGAACAGATACTTTCCCACAAAACGGCCAATTGCATAGCTTATATATTTATCACCACTCTCTGACAACTATGTCGGGGCGTCGACTCTTTGGCTCAGTGGTTAGAGAATTCAACTTTCACCCGAGCGGCCCGGCCGGCTTCGAATGCCAAAGGAGGTCTGGATTTTTTTCCAGCTATGTTTCATTCCTTTGTCACGGCTTTCGTGTCGTAAGTTGGTACTCGTCCGAAATCAGACATCATTTTGCCGAAAATGCCTATGTGACGAAAAGGGCTTCTTTGGCTTTCTTATAATTCAATGTAATGTTGGTTGGTGCCTGATGCTGTCGGGCCCATCGGAGACTAACTGCTGGTTTTCTTTTGCTCCAGCATTTCAGTGGTTTCTTGCTGTCGAGTCCTCAATGTTGGTTCATCTCTGTGGTTGTTTGATTTTTGTGTTCAGGGAGATATTGCACTGATGAGTTAGGAGGCCTTCATGCGGGTTGAACAAATAGTTTGTCTAAATCGCGACGGAAGTAAGGGCAAGGATTGTGGCCATGTAAAATCGATTTAAGCTCCCCTCCCCACACAGTGGAATTCGTTTCCCTGACCGTTCCAAGGAAGTTCTACTGTCGCGGTTTCATTTTTGTTATGGTTTGTCTTTGAGTGTTTGTGTCGCTTACATTATTTTATTTTGGATAGCCAATTCTCCATTTTGTGGGAAAGTAACTGTCCTTTTGGCCCAACGCTATTGCTGTTTCCATTAGGGTCTGTTGTTTCATGTTTGTGTTTCTTTTCTTTGTTGTCTCTGATGGGAGCTGTGGGTTAATTGTATCGATTCCTGATCATTGCCTCCACTTCTATTTCTAATGTTGGTTATTTTTAATGTAGCTTCATCTAGCTTTATCGGAACTTCCGTTGGGGCTCTGCATGTTGTATGTGGTTATGGTTTATTATTATTATTATTATTATTATTATTATTATTTAATTTTCATTTATTGTGCCGTTGCACATTGATCACCTCAAGTGGGGAAGAAGGAGCTGTATGCTGTGCTGTTTGATTCTTTTTTTGCTTTTTTGTTTTCCTCGGTGTTAGTTAGTCTTCCTCTTGGTGACATTGGTAGGCTGTAATTTTGATTGTGTCTTTTCCAGGGTTTCTGTTTCTATATTTGTTTTCATCCAATATTTGGTGGACCGTTAACCCTGAAACTTTACGCGCTTCTCAAGATCATAGCCTTACTTTCTACCCAGTTTCAGCTTGATCCGCTGAAAAATGTAGTAGTTATCCGGAAGCGACAAAGCTTATGGACGGACGGACGTCAACACTATAACGTAATACTTCCGATTCATTTTTTTTTCAAAATGGGCATATAATAATAGTAACAATGGCGAAGAAAAGAAGAAGTTTACATACAATGCCAGACCCATGATTGAAAAAGAACGAACAGGAAATCACATTTTATTTAGATGATTTAATACAGACACACTGCACTAAGATATTGTTAAGTAAAACAACAAAAATAGCATGTAACCAAATTATATGAGTCATTTAAGTTTTATCTACACATTTGCTAATATGTTTTTTCTCAGAATTCGTAAACATTCGATTATTTTATCGGAAATAAGGCAGAGGTTGATAGATAAAGAAAACCTACTATTTCCACAGTCAGTTCCGGTATATCCCTCTAAACACTGACATTGATATCCGTTGAGCAGGTCTGTACATGTAGCTCCATAACGACATGGGTCGGGATCACATTCATTTATATCTGAAGGAACAAATCAACAGTTGGCAGGAATTGTCTTGCTTTTCTGTTCAGCCAACACTATACTACTTCTACATAATGAAAACGGCACAAGCGGAAAGTCAAAGGACAACTACTTAGAAGAGGGTCCAAACGTATATTCCAAAATAATATATAAGCGGTATATGCATGGGAAGTTTAGCTTATAAACAATAATCCACAATAGAAGGAATGGTTGGTATAATTCCATTTAATTGGGGTGGGTTGGGCGATTAAATCGATTTTTCGTGGTCACAGTCCTCGCCCTTGTTTCTGAAGAATTGTTTACTAATTAGTGCAACATCTCCAAGAACATAAAAATTAAAAGCATTCCGTGATAAAACAACAATATGGACTCAACAGTATGAAATAACTGAAATGCTTGGAGAAAAGAGGACCAGAGGTTGGATTCCGAGTTGTGCTCTGAGTCGGAGCATCAGAAACCAACCGATCAATATTTTTTTCTTAATTTGTAAACTAAGGACAAAGTTAAACAGGTTCTTGGAGATCCAAACAACGACAACTCCAAGGGCGACCTCTGTGGGCATGTAAAATCGATCAAAGCCCCACTCCAACCGAGAGTGAAAACTTTTAATGACCGTTTAAATGCGGTTCTACTGTTATAATTGATTATTGTTTTAGTCCGTTTTTCTATGCATGTTTTGTTCATATATTTTTTTTTGCAAAGTCGTTTCGCCGTTTTAATTTATACCGATTTATTTTAGTTCGATTGCGATTAAAGCCTCATGCTTATTTGAATCGCTCTAGAACACTCATTCCGGATGTTATAATGCGCGCGAGAGGGAGGCAGTGACGTCTACACCACTTCTACCATTTACACCTAGGTTAAGTGGGGAAGTGGCATTACATATCTTTCCAAAGGACACACCTGTCCGTTTTCTAGGAAAGTAACTACACTTTTGGTATTCTATCTGTGACGTGTTTATTACGGTGTAGTTATTTTGTCAGCCTTTCCCTGTGAGGTATGAGGTAACGGTATAGAAAAATAGAAGTGGAGGCAATGATCAGGAATCGATACCATCAACCCACAGCTCCCATTAGAGACATCAAAGGGAAAGAAACACAAACATGAAACAACATACCCTGATGGAAACATCAATAGCGGAATGCTAAAAGGACAGTTACTTTCCCACAAAATGGCCAATTGGCTATCCCAAATAAAATAATATAAGCGACACAAACACACAAAGACAAACCATAACAAAAATAAACCGCGACAGAAGAACCGCCTTGGAACGGTGGACGGAAACTAATTCCGCTGGTGGGGGGGGGGGGGGGTGGGGGGCTTAAATCGATTTTACGTGGCCACAATCCTCGCCCTTTATTCCGTCGCGATTTAGACATATAATTTGTTCCCTCCTAACTCATCAGTGCAACATCTCCATGAACACAAAATATCATACAACCACAGAGATGAAACAACAGTGAGGACTCGACAGCAAGAAACCACCGAAATGCCGGAGCAAAAGAAAACCCACAATTAGACTCCTATGGGCACAACCAGAGATAGAGTATCAGGCACCAACCAACGTTACATTGAATTAGATCGCTCTAATTCTCAGTAAGCCTTTACACTTGAACCGTCATAGAATCTGAGGCCTGACCCACCTGCGTGCAATAAACGAGGGAAACAAAGTTGTCAACCGTGATTGGGTTAACCAACATAGTCGGGGATTTGAAATTCGTAGCACGCGTATTTAAGGACTTTAATGCACCTTACCTTCTCACACTTAACTATGATACGAATTTATTTAAAGGTCTCTCAGCATCTTGAAAATGGAGTTAGAAAATCAAAAAAGTTGGTAAAAAGACATAAAAAGGGGAGATAAATGTTCCTACCCTCTTTTCTCATTTAAGCATCCAAACAATTCCAAACGACATCTCTGAAACTACAAGGCCAACTGGAACCAAATTATATGTGAAGCCGCTATGGGGTGGAAGAACAAACATATATTCTGAATATCTGGGTCACATGACCAAAATGTCCGCTATGCCCATATATGGTAAAAATCTGTGAAAATCGCCTTCTCAGGAACCAATCGACCGATGACCTTGAAACTTGGTATACAATATATGGGACCCGGGCCCTTTCGAATTTGTTCAAATGATGACATTTCGTTGACCTTGACCTTTCTTACGTCAAGGTCACATTCGGTCACTTAGGATTTTGTATGGAAAAGACAGGGTTCTCTGGTTCTGTTGCAGCTTATGACATCATAGTTGATATCTGGAATCAGCTTAATGATCCTGGGGCCATAAGATTAAATAGTTTTTAATTTTTCTAAAACTACTGGGCTAACTGATACCAAATTACATATACTGCATCAGTGTGGTCGAGAAATCCAAGTTTGTTAGAGGGATCTGTGTGATCGTCACACCAATAAACGGCCAATAGTGATTTTAAATTCTGCATCTCAAGAAATACAAGACCTTGGTAAGCAGCATTTTGGACTCTAGCCCTAAGATGGTTCAAAGCTGACTGTAATGTATTCGACGGCAACAAAAGTAAACAATGGTTGATTTCAAAATAATTTGGCATAAATGGTCCTTGGATTGGCCTCTACTAAACCATTATGGTCTGTTAAAATAAATAGCAACCACGGGTGTGTGTATGTGGGGGGGGGGGGGGGGGGTGCGGTGAGTGGGATTTATGCCCACTTGAGCTCTGGTGAGCGTAGTTTCCCATCGGCTGCTTGTTTACAATTTTGTGTTCAGGGAAAAGTCGCGAAAACTTGATGGCAAGCGTAAACCATATCTAATTGGCGTTGTCATGATACAGCAGCCACAGTTTTCTGCTTTTCTGATTGCGCTTGTTTGGTTATCTTTTGTTGCTTAGCTTCATAAACAATCAGTTGGTCACCAGTGGTAGTTTGGTATGAAGTTACCATGACAGCAATACTTCTGAAAGACGACAATGTTCAGTGAAGATAACAGCGCGGCCCTATTTCAGTTTTGCTTTTTCGAAGGGTTGGCAGATTTTTGTTCAGTTTTTCATAATTGAAGGAAAGTCGTATTTTAATGAGTTTACGCCTCTGAACAATCAAGCCTCCTTTTGACTGAAGGTGTGCGAAATTTTACTGCGAACAAAAAAGAAACATTATACAGTATTTGGTGGAACGATTTTACTTAAATGTTTTAGAGGTTTATTGTTTTGGTTTTTAACATTAATTTACAGCAAAAAAGATACTCTACTAAATTTAAATATCGTCATCTAATTCTCCAGCTGCGGATTTGATATACTCCAACTTATTTGCTGATTGAAGTACTCTGGTTTTGGTCGATATTTTGGCAAGCATGCGCAAATTGAGGTCACCAAGTTACATGAAGATGCAGAAAAGTTCAGTCGAGGGTCGGTGTTGAACCCTATGTTCCCACCCTTCTTGACACAGGTGAAGAGAAGAAGCTTGATTTACGTAGGAATCGTAACATTTATTATGCCAAATATCGTCCCTGTTCACTGTTCAATATATCTGACATATTAGGTTTCAACCTCAAGTAAATTAACCCGCCCGCCTAGTTCCTTTCTTATGTACGAACGCATTTCCGCCGGAACGCCTGAAGGTAGGTGTCTGATGCTCTGTCTCTGGTAGGGTTAACCGGAGCCAAATTGTTTGGTTTCCTTTGCTGCAGAATTCTAGCTATTTCATGCTGTCGTGTCCTCATCGTTCTTTCATCTTTTTAGTCGTTTGATGTTCTGTTCTCGGAGATGTTGCACTGATGAACTAGAACTCCATCATGTAGAGTGAACAATTTATCGGTTTTAACCACGACAATCAAGGGCGAGTAGTCTGACCATCTAAAATCTATTAAAGTGTCCAAGCCCACCCCCGCCCCCGTAAAACTTCTTACTGACCCCGTCGTCGATCCTTTTTTGTGTCTTATTATTTTCATAGTTAGACCTTAAGATGTATGTATTGCTAATGCCTATTTTATTTTGGATAGCCGTTCGGTCATGTGGGAAGATAGCTGTCATTCTTGCTTTCCAGCCATGACGTTTTCATTTTGGTGTTTTGAATGGGAGGTGCGAGATATTTTGTATAGATTCCTGATCAGTGCATACACTCTGTTTTTCAAACGTGATAACTCCTGATGGCTTGTCATAGAAGGCTTTTTTGGCCAATCTATATGGGACAATTGGGGTTGTTGGGTGAGGTAAAGGTGGCGTGTATCTTGCGTCAATAGGGCGTCCAGCTGATAGAGGCTTACAACTGGACAAGACCTGCTATTCTTCCAGCAGTTATGGGTAGAGGGGGAAAACAGTTATTTCTTCTGTTTCTGCTTTTCCATTTTCCCATTTTTTCTCTGCCCCTTACTTTCATCTGCTCAACTATCTCTTCTGTCGCTTTTCTCCCTTTCTCTGTAGAGAGGACAAAAATGACCAACAAGGGTTGACGTGCCTTTAAACCCAAAACAATCAATATATGGGACAAATGTCAGAAAAAGGAAGAAGTAATAAAGGAGATGAAGAACAGATTAATGAGTGTGTGACAAGAGTCACAGGATGATTAAGAGCTAATGGTGAATAGAGGGACAAGGCTATCGTAGGCAGGTTGCCTAACAAAATTGTAGAAAGTAATTGCAGGTGACATCTTAAGATGCACGTTTACAGGTTATACCACAACTCTGGGAAAAGGGAAGATAGAATAATGTTTAAGGGGTGGCTTTACGTTACATTAAACCTCGGGTACAATTTATTTTTAGTCGTGCGACTTAACAGAAAATAAGGTACCCAGTAAGATTTCAAGTGGTCTGTAACATTTACGTGTTTAAAATATAATAATGTCGATGTTACTTGGGGAGCCTTCCGCACAAACCGGAAACTTTGGATAATGATTCTTGAAATATACAATGTATTCATTAAATGTTGATTGTTTCAAGTCAACAGTTTAGAGAATCACTTGCCAATTCACCCACTGAAAAATATGCTTGGTGATTTATATTCCCCTCACTAAATATAAACCGGAAGGAAAAAGCCATCAGTAACTTTTCAAAAATATATCTATCGGTCCCTGTTATGATACATCTATGACCAGCCAGTAAAATAATTTAGTTTATGTTGGTTTTAATATACGTTTTTATCACGATCTGTGACACAACAGGAAAAAGTGGTACAATGGTCCATAGGTATCGTAGTCCATTGTTCATGCCCGGATTGAAACAGAGTCATCAAGTTTCACATGCACGTGAAAAAATAACCGTCCTTCATACTGACGAAAAAGAAATTATTTCAAAAAGTACTAAAAATTATTTAGCGCGAAAATAGTGTAAAAATTTACCAGATTTTTGGGGTCAAATTTCAATGGTCAAAATTTATGGTAACACCGGATGTAATTACGTCATATCATGAATTTTGGTGTCTTCGAGTATTGACAAATATTTTGGCTGATGCAATAATTCAACATTCATATGTAAGCGCAAGCTACACATAACTAAACTCATTCCAACTATACCATCCGCATGGGGTTGGGTGTAAACTCATAGAATTTTCAACCCCTTTTCCCCACTGGATTTGCTAAATAATCACGTGTCATATAGGTTAGGCTCCTATGTCAATGAAATGGCACAAATAAAGCGTGAGAATTTTGGGTGCATTAAATTTTTCGAAATCTGGTCTCAAATCCCGGACTAACATGCATGCAGTCTGTCGTTTAACATTTATGTTGTACCCAATCTTTTTATATCGAAGAATGATTTTACGAAATTGGGTGCTGAAGTCATTACGGTTACATATTTTTCTGAATTGATATACTAAGTCACCATAAAATTCGGGTTCCGAAAGACCTTGTTGCAGCAGAGATTTAAGTCCAATGTTGAATTTTGAAATTAAATCAGAATGACGTCTATAAAAGTTTGAAAAGAATCTTGATTATAGTTTGCATTCCGATAGGATTTTTTTGCAGAGATTTGAGATTAAAGTCAAACATTTAATCTTGAAATTAAATAAAAATGACATAAACCTGATTAAGAAGAAAATCTGTTAGAGAAGATACAGCTCCTATGAAACACATACACCTAAGTCGAAATACAATCCTTCATCTGACTTTGATTTCAATTGATAGGACATCTCACCAGTTTCACATTCAGCCACGGTAAATCCAGTTGCACATTAATAACTTTATCTGTACATGGAGCTCCATTTTAACATGGATCGGGATCACATCTATTGACGCTTTTCAGACACTTATTATATTATTTCAGTAACGATCGTGAAGAGTAGAAAATATCATTAAAGTGATTCTTACTTATTGCTAGAATACTATTTGTTAGTTATGATAAACGTTCTAATAAAATAACGTTAGTTAAGTGGATATCTAAAAATGGTACCTTACCGTTTTCACAATCTTTTCCTGTATATCCTGCTAAACACTGACATTGATATCCGTTGACAAGGTCTGTACATGTACCTCCATTTTGACATGGATCGAGATCACATTCATTTATATCTGAAGGAGCAAAATCCCAGGTGATAGTAATTCTTTCCTATTTCTATTCAGTTAAAAAGTTTGAAAGTGCCTCAATTTTCGCAATAAATTGGTACCCGTATGTAGAAATCTTAAGGCCTCGATTCATTAGAAAACCGAAGCCTAAAGTAGGTAAACAAACGATGTGATTACACAGTATGGATAATCTTATAAACACTGACATTGATATCCGTTGGCCCGGTCTGTCCATGCAGCCTCCTTTTGACATGGGTCTTGTTTGTCATGGGTCGAGATCACATTCATATATATCTGAAGGAGCAAAACCCTAGATGATAGGATTTATGTCAAATTTCTATTCAGTAAAAACTTTTGCGTCCATTTTTGCAATACATTAGTACCCGTATGTAGAAATGTTAAGTAAAACAGAAGTAAAGGCAATGATCAGGAATCGATACAATTAACCCACAGCTCCCTTCAGAGTCAGCAAAGGGAAAGAAACACAAACATGAAATAACTAGACCCTAAGGCAAAGATCAACAGCGGAAAGCCTAAAGGATAATAACTTTCCCACAAAACGGCCAATTGGCTACCCAAAACAAAAAACATAAGCGATGCACACACTCAAAGGCAAACCATAACAAAAATAAATCGGGACAGAAGAACTGGCCCCTTCTAATTTGGAACGGTCAGTAATTCATTAGAGAACATTTTCTAAAGCGGTTGAAACAAACGATGTGATTGCATAACATAACAAACCTTATATAGTAAATACATGGTTAGTGTCTTTAATAATAAGATATAATAGGTGAGCCTTAGACAATTTTATAGGGGCGAGCTTAAACGAGCCCCTAAAAATTGTCGGGGCGAACCGATTATGTTTTATTATTAAAGGCACTATCCATGTCTTTAGTTTATACCGCAATTCATACCAATATATGGATTTTGCAATAATTTTGCAAATTTAAGCAAAAAGACAGCAGACAGTGTGACATGTTAAGCGACATGCAGTGCCATGGCGCGCACATGTAGTATAACGTGACGTCAACGAGTCCATAGTTTCTGACGTCACCGCGCCTCAAAGACATAGGAAACAACACGGACGCTCGAATAAAAGTTTCTCAGCGCTTTACTTACTATATGAAAATCTAAGAATAAATAGTTTATTTTAGCTTTAAAAATTAGGTCCGGTCTATAAACGGTTAATAAACGTATTATAGGTCAGTAGAAGGTATTATAGGTCACTACCGATCATAGCGTGCAGTTATTCGACCCCCTTTATTAGGTTACTAGAATGCCTGATTGCGGTATAAAAACGTATCCAGAACCGCCAAACAGCTTAAACAGGGTTCCGGATAGAAATGTTGTTAAAACTATTAAACAGTATGCACAAGCTGTGTAAACTCATGTACTTAAAACAGAAATATAATACTTCATTTGACTTTGATATCAATTGATAAATATTTCCCCAGTTTCAGAGTCAGTATATTCAACTGTAACCGTTCACAAGATCTATTCTCGAAGCTTCATTATCGACATGGGTCGGATTCAAATTCATTGACACACTGACTGACACTTTTCATATAATTATTTTAACGATGCCGGACACTAGGTTGATAGATAAAGGTAACCTACTAATTTCACAGTCTGTTCCGGTATATCCTGCTGAACACTGACACTGATATCCGTTGACCAGGTCTGTACATGTAGCTCCATTACTACATGGGTCAGAATCACATTCGTTTATATCTGAAGGAACAAAACAGATGGCCGTTTTTTTTTTCATTTTTTATCAGCAGGGAAACAAACTACAACATTATCCTATTTCACCATTATTCACTTCTGATTAAGATCGGCTCGGTATGAGTGAAATAAGTTTGAAAGGGCCGTAAAACCAAACAAAAATATATAAAAAAAATACTTGACCGTAATGAAAAAGCCACAAGCGGAATGCTAAAATAACAATTATTTTCCCACAAAATGGCCAAACGGTTATCTAAAATAAAAAGAATTAGCAATATATTGAAAGACAAACTAAAACAATAATAAATCAGAGAGAAGAACCGTTTCAGAACGGTCAATAAGAAGTCGCAATAAAATTCAGATTCTCTGACATGTTCCACCGATAAGTAGATTAGTAAGAAATCCTTCATGAAGTCAAATGTTAATGGTATAAATCATAAGAGATTCCAAGGCAAGGATTTTGGCTATGTGCCCCTAAGTAAGATAACCATTTTACTGCCCGTACCAACCTGGTTAATTTGTTGTGTTTTTATTGTTACCGTTCGTCTTTGCATTTATGTTTAGCTATTCCGTTTGTTTGTTTGATTTGAGTTTTAACGTCCCTGTCAACACTGTAATGGTCATTTTCGAGACGTTGCTTCCAATTTTGTCGGACTTTTACCCGACATTGAGATGAAATGACATCTCAAGCCCTGTCGCCCAATGAAACCAATAGGGTTTATTAGCGAGTATTTTTTTTTATTTTGGATTGTCCTTTGTCCTTTGAATTTCCACTTGTGACGGTTTCATTACGGTAAAGTTAGACTAGATAGTTTCGGACAATAAGGCCTAATCAGTTTAGGGAACAGCCATAGATTCTCTGTGGAAGAGCATTTCTAGCAGTAACTGATAATGATTATTTAATTCAGTGATAAGAGCCATTAAGAAGCAATAAAACCCCAGCATCATAATCTGAAGCTGACCACAAGGGTACCTGTTGATTTTCCTACACAGAGCGAATGGAATATTTTATTAACATTGTGTTGAACAGCAGATGCAGAATATATTCAGCCTATCAGGCCGCTTGATGCTTTTATTTACTTCATCTCCTTAAAAAGCAGGCATGTCCATGGATGTGTTATATTTTTTTCATAAACAAGCCTTCTGCCACATCTGATCTGGGCATACACTGTTTGCATACACTGTTTGTTGGCACAATGTTTTATTGAGCCAATTGAAATCCAAGCACTAGTAGTCTACGGTCGCAAACGAAGTTTGCAGGGGGTAGGGGGGGATGTACTGGATTCAGATTGTGTGTGTGTGCGCGCCTGTGGGGGTTGGTTGGTTGATTTGAGGTTTAATGTCCCCCTCAACACTGTAAAGGTCATTTTGGAGACGTTGCTTCCAATTTTGTGGGACTTTTACCCGACATTGAGATGAAATGACATCCCAAGCCCTGTCGCCCAATGAAACCAATAGGGTTTATAAGCATGGACGGTCCGCCTCGAACCGCGGTTCCTGGACAGGCTTAGATCCTCTAAGCGGTTTACCAGTACTAGTGTGCGGGCCGGATTCAGCTCTGCGTGGAAGCATCATGCAGCCCATATATTTCTTCAAGCCCCTATGGGCGGGAGCCTTGTAGGGGGTTGGGGGGTGGGGATGGGTATACTGGATTAAGCTTGTCTGGACTCTACAGTCAGTCCTTACCTACCCATTTCCACCCCAAACTTCATACATGGCTTTGCATATGTGAGGCCTCGGACGAGTTCGATCATCGTCAAAATCGTCAAAATCTGACGCGTATCATGGGAGTTAAAGCCCTTTTTCTTCAAATAATGCTGGAATTAGCCGTTTCCAGACACTACAGTCTATGTTTCCCAACTAATTTCAACCAAACTTCATACATGGCTTTGCATCCTGGAGACCTCAGACGACTTCGATCATCGTCAGAATCGGAGTTATGGCCCTTTGTCCTTCAAATAATGCCGAAATTAGCCATTTCTCGAGTCTAAAGTATGTTTCCCAGCCAATTTCAACCAACCTTCATACATTGCTTTGCATCCATAATTCCTCGGATTAGTCCGATCGTCTTTTACATCAGATGCGTATCAGGGGAGTTACGGCCCTTTGTTCTTTAAATAATGCTGAAATTAGCCTTTTCTGGACTCTACAGTCTATGTCTTCCAACCTTCAAACATGGCTTTGTAATCATGAGACCTCGAACGAGTTTGATCATTGTCAAAATCCCGCACGTATCATGGTAGTTACAGCCCTTTGTTCTTACTTGTGGTTCGAAAAAACTGATATTGTACCTTTAACATGACAGCTATGGCCCTTTGTTGCTCTTCTATTTTAAAAACAAGAGGTCCATGGGCCACTATGCTCATCAGAGCTCAGGGAGCAATGCCCACTGGTAGCAATGTATTTCAATTAACCATGGAAGCCCTGCGCCCAAAATTTGGACCCAATCAGCCTAGTGGCTTCACAGGTCTGATGTCACTTGAATGTGTTGTTGCAGGACAACAGATGACAACTGACAACAAATAGGCCTAAAAGAATATTATTAAAGGAACGTTTCTATGGAAGTTTGACAAAACATCTTTAAGGCATAAATATCATTTTTCAATTTTCCCCATTTTAAGTCAATGGAAACTCTTAATTTGCGATAGCAAACAAACCAAAGAGCCGAATTTCATAAACCAGAGCTTAGTTGGGCACTGCCCAATGGCAGCCATGTATTTTAACCTGATATGAGTTTAATCTACTAATTATAAAGTCTCCCAAACAAACCCATCCCCACATGATCACTCATGTGGACTGTATCTGAAAAATTAGGTGCTCTATAAAGTAGAGTGGGTGTGGCATGAACCCAGTTGAGCCCTGGTTGGTGTCATTAAATGCGTCTTATCAAAAAGAACAGACATATATGGTTTAGCAGTGGGAATATGTATGGCTCCTGAGAGGTAAGGCCTTTTAAGCAGTGGAGGGATTCTGGCATGGCGGATCCCAGAAAAGCCCAAGATTGTTGTCCCTGAATGCTGAACGGTTTCTGAGATATGAGCCCATTTTATGACGTGGAAAAATGGCTCTTGCGCCCCGCCCCCCCCCCCATCCCCAAGATGGGGCTGACTGAATGTCTTTTATAACAATGAACAAGAATATATGTGATTATGGGGTGGGGATTTGAATGTTGTTTTTTTTTTGTTTTTTTTAGATATATGGCCTATTATGAAGTTGGGTCTTGTCATAAGGATCAAGAATATATCTGGTTAAGGGGTGGGGATCTGAATGGTTTCTGAGATGTATGGCTTTTAATGAAGTAAAGGGGTGGGGCATGGCTCGTGGCACACCAGTGGTCCCCCACGTTGGTGTCACTGATTGCATCTTATTATAAGGAACAAGAATATATATGGTTTAGGGGTAGGGCTCTGAACAGTTTCTCAGGTATATGGTCTTTTGTGAAGTTGAGGAGTGGAGCATGGCCCGGGCATGACCTGGGTGACCCCTAGGTTGGTATCACTGAATGTGTCCTATCATAAGAAACAAGAATATGTATGGTTTAGGTCTGGGGATCTGTAAGGTTTCTGGAATATTTGACCTTTCATGAAGTGGAGGGGGTTGGGCATGGCCCCGGCACATCCTGAGGGACCCCGGGTTGGTGCCACTGAGTGTGTCTTATTATATGGAACAAGAATATGTATGGTTTAGGGAGGGGATCCGAATGGTTTATGAAGTGGAGTGGGTGGGGCATGCCCCGGGCACATCCGGGGGCGACCCCCAGGTTGGTGTCACTTAAGGCATCTTATCATAAGGAACAAGAATATATACGGTTTAGGGGTGAGGATCTGTAAGGTTTCTGAACTATTTGGCCGTTTATTAAATGGAGATGGTTGAGCACGGCCCCGACACATCCCGGGTGTCCCACAGGTTGATGTCACTGATTGCGACTTATCATAAGGAACGAGAATATATAAGGTTTAGGGCTGGGGATCTGTAAGGTTTCTTTTATGAAGTGGAGGGGGTTGGGCATGGCCCGGCACATCCCGGGTGTCCCCCCGGTTGGTGTCACTGACTGCGACTTATCATAAGGAACGAGAATATATATGGTTTGGGGGGATCTGTAAGGTTTCTGAGATATAAGGCATTTTATTAAGCGGAGGGGGCGGGGCATGGCCCCGGCACAACCTACGGGACCCCAGGTTGACACAAAAGCGTATGGCTGAGAGAAGTTTACTCAAGGAACATTTCTATGAAAGTTTTGTTAAAATGTCTGCTAAGCTAGGCTTGGTCGTTAATGCAATTTTTCAATTGTCCCCATTATAAGTCTATGGAAAATCTAAGTTGACAAAGCAACCAAACTAAATATCCAAATTCATAAAAAACATAAAACCTGCAAAGGCAAATATTTCCATAAACTCTCAGCCTCATAGAGCATACGGTTTCTGAGGAGATGATTTTTTAAGTTTTTTCTTTTTTTTCTTTTTTTTTTTTTTTTTTTTGGTTTCCATAGCAACCAATACAAACGCAGATAGTAGATTGCCGAAGGAACATTTCTATGAAAGTTTTGTCAAATATCTGCAGAGGCTTGGCAGTAAATGCCATTTTTCAATTTTCCCCATTATAAGTCTATGGAAACTCTAAGTTGCCATAGCAACCAAACTAATGAGCCGAATTTCGTAAAAAACACAAACTTTCAATCCCCAAACCAAAGGATGCTACAGTGTCTAAGCTCAAACTTGTTTACCTTCCTACGCACTTCGCATTTGCTCAAAATTGCTTGATTGACATTCAATTTATTGTCACTTGCTCATGGTGGGGAGTTGTGGAGGTGTGGGGGTGGGGGTGGGGGGGGGCTGAGGTTTATTTTAGTCGTTCCTCAACGACATCTTGATCTATCCAGGAACAGTGAAGGTAATTGACCAGCCCAACATGGCCTAAGTTGTTGACTGTGCCAGTAGGCAGACAGCAAAACCTACACGATTGCAAGTGCACTGTGAGTATTAAACTAGCATGCACATTCTCATGTTCTGATCAAAGGCTTCACTGGACTTCTTCATGCAGACAATGAATGCTCTGATCACACTGCACCTATGTGTCTTTACTGGAAAAACTTGCAAATACTGTATAGAGAACACCTTTTCTGACCCTGCAATGTGTTCGAATATTTATCTGACTGAATTCCAGGGAACTCAACTAATTAAGAAGGGGCTAGCCGTTGCTCCCTGCTGTTTAATGGCTTCAGCTTCATTAGTAGCCAAGCTGAATTTGAATTTAATGATGGGTCCAAAAGACCCAAGAAATTATGGCTGTTCCCTAACCTGTAATCGGTAACCCTCAATAATTTTCATATTCCGCAGTGGAAATCGAAATAAAATATAGTCTTTTAATTGAGTTTTATATCAGTCGCTCAAACCATATCACCAGTTGTTAGAGTCAGTCCCGGTATATCCACTGAATACTAACAACTGTATCGCTTTACAATATGTTCTATAAAAGGGTTGTCCTTTGGAAGCAAGGAATACACCACAGAAATGAAAAATATGTAGTGTACATGTTTTCTGGGCCAGACTAGCTAGTTTCGGCCAATAAGGCCTCACCAGTGACCCTCAGATATTTTCGAAATTCCACAATGGAATCAATGATCCCAAAGGACAAGAAAATATAATCTACACTATGAAGTAGGGCAGGGAGACGTTTTACCGCCGCCACACATTCCCACACACCAGCTGTAGTGAAGTTAAATATGTTCTATAAAAGGGTTGTCCTTTGGAAGCAAGGAATACACCACAGAAACGAAAAATGTGGAGTGTACATGTTTTCTGGGCCAGACTAGCTAGTTTCGGCCAATAAGGCCTCATCAGTGACCCTCAGATATTTTCAAAATTCCACAATGGAACCAATGATCCCAAAGGACAAGAAAATATAATCTACACTATGAAGTAGGGCAGGGAGACGTTTTACCGCCGCCACACATTCCCACACACCAGCTGTAGTGTGTACTTTGAGATCTATACATGAAGCTCCATTTTCGACATGGGTCGGGTTTACATTCACTGGTGTCTTTACTGAATAAGTATAGTAACGGTGGCGAAGAGTCAAATAATTCTTAATACATCGTCAATCCCATAACTGATGCTGCACGAACTGGATATCACAAATATATTTAGACGGCTGTGGTGGAGTTATATGTTCTGAAAAAAAGCAACCTTAAAATAAATTTTGTAATAAAGCAGAAGTGGAGGTGGAACAACTAACCCACAGCTCCCATCAGAGACACCAAAGGGAAAGAAAAACAAAGATGAAACAACAGACCCTAATGGAAACATCAACAGCGGAATGCCAAAAGGACAGTTACTTTCTTACAAAATGGCCAATAGGCTATCCAAAATAAAATAAGATAATATAAGCGACACAATCAGACAAAGACAAACAATAACAAAAACAAACCGCGACAGAAGAACCGCCTGGAAACGGTCAGCGGAAACGAATTCCACTTGGGGACTTAAATCGATTTTAAGTGGCCACAATCCTCGCCCTTACTTCCGTCGCGATTAAGACAAATAATTGTTGACTACGCATGAAGGCCTCTAAACTCATCAGTGCAACATCTCCGTGAACACATAAACAACCACAGAGGAGATGAAACAACGGTGAAGACTCGACAGCAAGAAACCACTACCCAGAATAAAAAGAAATGAGCAATATTTATATGGAAGAACGAACTAATCCCTTGGGCCAGACCAGAGACAGAGCATCAGGCACCAACAACCCAATATATGTTTCTAAATTTGTAAAGTAAGACACCATAAAATCCAGGTTCTTGGAGATGCTGCACTGAAAAGTTAGAAATCCTCAGTACGAATTAAAAAAAATATATTTTTTTTTTAAACCACGACATATCCATGGGTGAGGATATTGACCACGTTAAAGCGATCAAAACCCCACCCCACCCCGAGTAAAACGTTTTATTGACCATTCAAACGCGGCTCTACTGTTGTTGTTTAGTATTTTCTACCGTCTTTGCATGTATGTTTTGTTTGGATAGCCGTTTGGCCTTCTTGTGGGAAAGTTACTGTCATTTTGGGTTTTACGCTTGTGGCGTTTGGATTAAGGTGGTGCTATTTAGTGTTTGTGTTTCTTTCCCTTTGTTATCTTGGATGATAGGTTTCAGGTAATTGTATATATTCCTGATCATTGCGTGCATTTCTTTCTTTCCGTAAGGTTTTGTTCTAGTCAAACATTATGTGTTAAAATTAAATCATAATGACATCTTTAAGGATAGACTACACCTTGGCACAGGGGTAATCTTTAAATGATTCTTTCTTGACTTTAACAAGACACAATCATATTATATTATACATCAAATTAAAACTATAAAGCTAAAAAACGAAGGTTTAATAAAATCTATTTTATATATTGTAAAATAAAGTTGTATTGCTGTTATTAACCGAAAAGTAAAAGAAATGAGTTTTTACATTTCAGAATTCAGTTTTACCAGTTTCTTAATAAAACGCCATTTACCTTGGGCAGGCGTCACAAGTACATGCTCTACAATACTGTATCACAGATTTGTTTCTGACCATATTAATGTAATTGCATTGGTCATTCTGAGCAAAAGGTTAATTTTATCCCAAATTGAATGAGATATAAAAATTCTGTTTTCCATTTACCAAGTTGTGACTTCAAAGTACATTTGTGCCAAATGTAATGAAATGTGGGCGCTACTTCAAGAAACTGAATCACTTTGAAGACAGGCACCCACACACGCATCTCCTGTTTCAGGAAAGCCGAAAAACGTCTGCTGTCCATTAAAACTACTTTAAAAAGGACTGACTGGAATGATACAGCAGCCCCTTGAATCATTTACCAATTAGCGTTCACAAACATACATCTGTTTTAATCTTGGCGTGTTTAATTCCTTAATATGTGTATTTTGCTTAATTTTTTCATTTTCTACTCATAGACATTCATCAACTGCCGACAGGTAAATGCTCTTCTTCTATGATGCTAAATGAGTGCGTCATGGCTTCACACCTTGTTTAGACTTAAAAATGTATTGAAGATGAACCAAGGGAGTTTATTGAAGATGAACCAAGGCAATTAACCTAGGCTGTGTCTAGTCTTTCATGTACAATATCTAATTGGTTCCAACAATTATATGGCCAAAGCATGTTAATTTGAAACAAAACAATCACCTCGAGTTACAGTTAATTTTAGATTTCTTAAAATTGCAAGCTTATTAAAAAGACAGAAAGTCAGGTTTTTGACATAAGATTTGCAATTGAAAAAGGATTTGAACAATGTAAATTGTGAAAAATGCAGAGTTCTTTTTTTACATCATGGTGTAGCCTATCCTTAAAACGAAGTCTTTTCGAAGATTTTGATATTGATAGACTTAAGAAGTTAATCCGTCAGACAAGATTCAGCTCTTATGAAGCTCATAGACTTAAGTCAAAATAAAATACAATCCTTCACTTGAGTCTGATATTAATTGATAAAACATCACACCCGTTTCACCTTCAGTAAATTCAGTAATTCCAGTTGCACATTGACAACAGTATCCATTAACAAGATCTGTACATGAAGCTCCAATATGACATAGGCCGGGATCACATCTATTGACGCTCTTCGTACACTTGTAATGTAATTTTACTGAGAATTATTTTATAATTTCATTAAGGATCGTTAAGAGTAGAAGAATTCGTTTAAGTCCTCTTTGCTAGTATGCGAGAATATTTTCTCTGAGTCATCATAAGCATTCGAATAAAATAATGTTAGTTAAGCGGATATTTATAAATAATGGTATTTTACCATTTTCATAATCTATTCCTATATATCCTACTAAACACTGACATTGATAGCCATTGACTATATCTGTACATGTAGCTCCATTTTGACATTGGTTCCGATCACATTCATTTATATCTGAAGGAGCCAAACCACGGATGACAGGAATTGTCTCCCGTTTATATTCAGAATAAACTGGTAATAACCTTTATTTTTTCAACATGTCGTTTTCTCTTTCAGAATTGTTCCCCACTTACCCGACTAATTCTATAGCAAAGTCGGGTTAGTGGGGTATCATATTTTCACATGTTTCGTATGGCTGGGGCCATAGAATACCGATAATATGATGCTATATTACATAACCATTACGTAGTGTTGATAAGACAGTTAATTAGAGGTAATTAGAATAAGCCTATACTAAATTTTTTTTTGGTTATTGGTTTAACGGCCCTTTCAAGATTATTTCACTCATATCGAGCCGATCGTTAATCAGAGGTGGGCGAAAACCGGAGTACTCGCTATACTAAATTTTCTTAATATAAGTAGTCAATTATATAATAAAAAAAACGTGTTGAAAATAATAATCCGCATCAAATTTTAATCAAATTAAAAGATTGAAGCGTTTTATATGTGGAAAATAAGTATATTAAGATCAAATGTTTTGTAATAGAATAATAAAATTTTCTTGCAAAAAGAAGTCTTCACAAATCAATAATATACCGTTCTTTCAAAAACTTTGATGATAATGCATTTTAAGTGATTTGTTACCTCAGCCTTGGTCAGACATAGACAAAGGAGCAGTCCCTATAAGGCCCATTTTATGGCCACTTTTGGTGTTCTTTAAACTTTGCATACTCAACTTAGGATGTATTTGCTGTAATGTGGTGAAATTTCAGATCCACAGATGTAATGCTGTAGGCGCTATGAGCAACCAAAGTGGGTGGGGTAATTCTACCCAATTGAGAGACCTGTGGTTCTTAAGCTATTATCTCTAGCACAAAGCATCCTGGCAAGTGGGTATTTTTAATATTGTTTAGACCTTCATAGATATTAAACATAATGCATATGTTTTTGTAGGAACATTTTTCACTTTACCACTATACTCACTTATAAGTCGTACCGAAATTTCAGCTAAATTTACTGACCGCCTTTACGCAAAACCACAACATAAATTTATTTCCAAAGCTATTGAAAAACGACTTGACAGGGATAATTAAGATATAATAGGCATTGCCAAATTATGAGCATTTCTTTCTTCAATAATTACTTATATAGTTATCTGCCCCAGAATCCAGTTTTGTTCATATTTCTATCATATTTAAAATCTATCGTATATGGCAAAATGATTCTTCACAACAGCCAAAAACTCAGCAAACAAAGGTTTTCTGTCGATCTAATGCAGCTATTAGGTGATTTGTAAATATCTTCTTTGATAATGACTTAAACAATATGGGTGGGTTAATACACCCCTTTGTTAATTCTACTGTAAACATTCTTGTCTTTATGTCAACTCATCTTCACAAATCATACTAGTAAAGAGTAAGCTCTAGCGCATACTATAATTAATGGAAGAAATAATAACTGTTCACATTCGTTACACCAGAAAGAAATTGATCTTTTATTGAATGCCAACACTTATTTTTACATGAGTTATTATATTTATTCTTTTGCTCTCAATCACATTCTATTAAAAGTAAATAGTCTCGATAGCTCAGTGGCTAGTGCATTCGACTTACAATCGAAAGATTGTTGGTTCAAATCCGGCCACCAAAAGAATGATGGCGTTGGCGAAAAGTTCTAACAAGCTGCAGGGCAAAATACTAAAACATGGTTGGGATAAAAAAAACAACAACATGTTATATGGGAAAAGGTTCAGGATGCAGATTTAGAAAAGTTTCCTAAACTAGCTGAAAAAGAGCTTATGGATTAGACCATAAGCATAATTTTATCAACTTTAACAAGCTCAGTCTTACATAGATGAGAATGGGCAATATGAAATCTTGACGCATAAAGAGGCGGAAGGTATAATTAAAGCCCAGATTCGTTCCAGGCATACTTCCAGCAAAACTTATTGTGTATGGACCGAGTACACTCAAGGACTAAATCCCATTAGTGGGTGGTACTGTGGGTGCCGAAATGCGGCACGCACAGTTGGCTGCTGTGCATATATAGCATCTGTACTCTAGTACTAAAGTTTCTTTAGACACAATAAGAAAGTAATGACACTATACCTAACAGAGCTCACATAGACCACATCGTAGATGCAGTCATAAACATTTGGAGTGTGCATCAAGTGAGTCTGCTGAAGATGAATAGAAAGGATAGATGGTTACTGGGTATATACACATAGCACTTAATTCAGTTGTAACAGTAACATCCTTCTAGGTCTGATATAGAACAGGATAGAAGACAAACGCACCAAAATCAAACATCAGACTTGAGAACCCATTTACAAAAGTAAGAAGGAAAGGTTCAGGAGAAGCCACAATCACAAGATGTGGCCAAAGCAAGGACAGACAAAACACATATAACATGCAAAAAATCAACAATTTCTTTCTCACAAGGGGTGATTAAAATCTGAAACAAAAGACACACACCAAATGTAACACACAAAGGGGACTTCGATAGGCCAAAGTATTACATGAACCACATCAGAGCTACTGCCTTAGAATGGTCTGTAGCACAGACTACCAGTGGGATGGAGGACCCTCTAAGTCTAGCCAAGATTCACCCTGGGTTCAGATGTAAAATATTGAATGCTTGTTTCGTTTACTGGATTTCTAGCATAATTGTCGGTTTTAAATCAGATCTGTGTAATGACTCTGCTTCCTGTTAAATCCCTGAGCAATTGTTGGTCAGCCAAAACTGATAACCTATTGAAGATTGGCTGTCAAAACCACTTGATAGGTAAATTCATAAAAAACACCTAACAGTCGGTCGACCATGTATGTGGTGTCAAGAGTTAAATAAAAGGCTCAAAGAGTACCACAATCAAAGGCCAGAGACTATTGAAGGCTCCAAAACCGTATACAAGTGAAGGGACAGAGTAAGCAAGTGCTTGATAGGCTCTGCAAGCAATCATTTCTTGGTTTACCTGAAAGTTTACCTGAAAGCATATATGAAGCCTAAAACTGCTATGGAACCACAATTTTCTACTAAACATTTTGGCTGCAGTTCCAGATACATGTAAAATCAACTGAAAATGAATGTTGTGATGTAATGCAAGATTTATTAAGTCCAGTAATATTTCAATGTTATTGGTAAGTATGACCAAAAAGGAGACTTATTCTAAAGATTATGAGAAAGTTTCGGTTTTTCTAACTTCATCTTAATTGCCAGTAAGATAGATTTATGAAGATGATTTGACATAAAGCCAAGGAAGTTTCGCAGTAGAAATAGCAATGGGGTGTATTTAAACCACCCATATTGTTTAATATGTTCTATAAAAAGGTTATCCTTTGGAAGCAAGGAATACACCACAGAACTGAAAATATATGGAGTGTACATGTTTTCTGGGCCAGAGTAGCTAGTTTCGGCCAATTAGGGCTCACCAGTGACCCTCAGATATTTTCAAAATTCTACGATGGAATCAATGATCCAAAAGGACAAGCAAATAAGGACAAGAAAATATAATCTACACTATGATGTAGGGCAAGGAGACGTTTTACCACCGCCACACATTCCATCACACCAGCTGTAGTGAAATAAAATATGTTCTATAAATAGGTTATCCTTTGGAAGCAATATTTAAGTCATTATTAACGAAGATATCTACAAATTACCTCATATATATATAGCTTCATTAAATCGACAGAAAACCATTGTGTGCTGTGTTTTTGACTGTTTTCAAGAATCCTTTTGCCATATATCTGCAGATTTTAAATATGACAGAAAATATGACAAAAATGGATTCAGGAGCAGATAACTCCATAAGTAATTGCAGAAGAAAAAATACAGTATATCATGCAAAGAATATACGATTGAAGCTTAAAGGTTTCAAATTATTTTCATAACCCGGTATCAACGTAATTGTTAAAACAGATACCTGCAGTACCTTTCAAGACGTTCTACGGTTTGTTTTAGTGTACTAAACTGTCATTTTTTGGACTTTTTGAACAACACTTGTTGCAACAATAGCTGAATCAAACAAGTAAATTATTTGAAACAGCTGTCAAAATGTCAAAAACGTGTAAACAGGGCAAATAACTTTGTAACAATAGGACTACTAAACTCTATTTACTTAGTTTATTCCAATGTATTTTAGTTTGATTGCCATGAAAGCTATTTGAATCGTTCTCGAACACACATTTCGGGTGTTATTACGTGCGCGAGAGACAGGCAGTGAAGTTTGCTCCACTGCTACCCATTTACACATGAGTGGAGCGGGGCGGTGCCATTGCGTGTCTTGCCCAATGACATAGCTTGCCTTTGGTGGCAGGATTAAAACCAACCACCTTTCGATTGTAAGTCGAACGCACTAGCCACTGAGCTATCGAGGGTATTTACTTTTAATAGAATGTGATGTAGAGCAAAAGAATAAATATATAAATAAAAACTCATGTAAAAATAAGTGTTGTCATTCAATAAAAGATCAATTTCTTTATTGCCAACATTTCTGGTGTAACGAATGTGAATGATTATTGTTTCTACCATCAATTCTAGTATGCACTATTGCTAAATCCTCACTAGTATGAGTTGAGAAGATGAGTTGACAAAAACCCAAGGGATATTTGCAGTACAAAATAGCAAAGGGGTATATTTAACCCACCCATAATTTTTAAAGTAGAAGTAAAACAAAGATCAGGAATTGATACAATTAACTTACTCCACCCAAAAAAGACACCAAAGGGAAAGAAATACAAACATTAAGCGACCAGACCATAATGGAAACCTAAACAAAGGACGGCCATAAGGACAGTTACTTTCCCACAAAATGGCCATATGGCCATCCAAAATTAAAAGACACAAGTGATACACACAGTAAGTAACAAACAACAACATAAATAAATCGCCACAGAAGAGCCGCCTTGGAACGGTCAGAGGAAGATTTCCACCGGGGGTGCTTAAATCGATTTTACGTGGCCACAATCCTCGCCCTTACTTCCGTCGCGATTTAGACAAATACTTTGTTCAGTCCGCATGAAGGCCTCCTAACTCATCAGTGCAACATCTCCGTGAACACAAAAATCAAAGAACCACAGCGGTGAGACAACGGTGAGGACTCGACAGCAAGAAACCACTGAAATGCTGGAGCAAAAGAAAACCAACAGTTAGACTCCGATGAGCCCGACCAGAGACAGAGCATCAGGCACCAACCAACATTGTCTCTCTAATTCTCAATAAGCCTTTACGTTGGAGCCGTCGTAGAATCTGAGGCCTGACCCACCGGCGTGCAATTAAAGAGGGAAGCAAAGTTGCCAACCGTGATTGGGTTAACTACCATGCATGCAGTCTGTCGTATAATATCCATGTTGTACCCAATCTTTTTGTATCGAAGAATGATTTTACGAAATTGGGTGCTGAAGACATTGCGGTTATATATTTTTCTGAATTTATATACTAAGTCACCATAAAATTTGGGTTCCGATAGACCTTGTTGCAGAAGAGATTTAAGTCCAATATTGAATTTTGAAATTAAATCAGAATGGCGTCTATAAAATTTTGAAAAGGCTTTGCGTAGTTTATGGTACCGATAACCCTGATTAAGGAGTTTAGCCGTTAATAATTTATTACGAGTGTTGAAGTCAGTTACATGACTACACACTCTAGCAAATCGAATTAATTGCGAAATATAAACGCCATAGGATGGCGCACGAGGAACATCACCATCCAAAAAAGGAAAATTTACAATCTCAAAATCAAAGTCATCGCGTTTATCATAAATTTTGCACGAAACAAATCCATCTACAATAGAAAGATGTAAATCCAAAAACGGGGCCTCGGTATCAGAAGAATTTGCTTTATTTAACTGCAGTTCTGGAGGGTAAATCTGACTGATCAAACCATCAATATAGGTATTATCAATATTTAATAAATCATCTAAATATCTAGAAGTAGAGCTAAAAGCTTCAATAATTTCAGATTGGTTATCAATGGAAAGCGACAAAATGAAGTCTCTTTCAAAACAATACAAGAACAGATCAGCCACAAGAGGTGCGCAATTAGTACCCATCGGAATACCCACAATTTGTCTAAATAACTTAGTACCGAATCTAATATAAATATTGTCAAGTAGAAAGGTGAGGGCATCACACACTTTCTGACATGACCAAAGTGTATAATTCTTATGCTCTTGAGAAGTGAAAAATGCATTTCTGACATAACATGCAAGCTAGAGAGAATCTTCTCTATACAAGAAGGTATTTACAAATCACCTAATAGCTTCATTAGATCGACAGAAAACCATTGTTTGCTGAGTTTTTGACTGTTTTGAAGAATTCCTTTGGCATACATTTATAGATTTTAAGTATGACAGAAAATATGATAAAAATGGATTCAGAGGCAGATAACTCTATAAGTAATTACAGAAGAAAGAATTGCTCATAATTTGGCAATGCCTATTATATCTTAATTATCCCTGTCAAGTACTTTTGCGATAGCTTAGGAAATAAACTTATGTTGTGGTTTCGGTAAAGACGGTCAGTCAATTTAGCTGAAATTTAGGTACGACTTATAAGTGAGTATAGTGGTAAAGGGAAGAATTTATCCACAAAATCATATACATTGTGTTTAACATCTATAAAGGTCTAAACAATATTAAAAAGACCCACTTGCCAGGATGCTTTGTGCTAAAGATAATAGCTTAAGAACCACAGGTCTCTCAATGGGGTATAATTACCCAACCCACTTTGGTTGCTCATAGAGCCATTTTTTTTTTGGTTTGGGTTTTACGGCCCTTTCAAGATTATTTCACTCATATCGAGCCGATCGTTAATCAGAGGTGGGCGAAAACCCGGAGAAAACCACCTGACCTTCCGTTGCAGAACTTGGCGTCTCACACGTGGCCCGAGCGAGGCTCGAACCTACGGCGGTGAGAGACCTCATGACTAAGAGTCAGCGCTCTTATCCACTAGGCCACGGAGGCCCGTTACATCATAGAGCCAATGACATAACATCTGTGGATCTGAAATTTCACCACATTAAAGCTAATTCGTCCTATGTTGAGTATGCAAAGTTCAAAGAAAATCAAAAGTGGCCATAAAATGGGCCTTATAGGGACTGCTCCTTTGAAAATGTTGATGACAGTCTTGATTTATGGTATTCGCTTTTTAATAGAACAGTTGACAAACACACTCCTGCTAAAACGCATATTATCAAGCATGACATCCAACCAGAAAGGGTAACACGTGATATTCTAGATAAAATTAAGCTAAGGGATAAACTAAAAGAGCAAGGTAGTTTTGAAGAGTATAAAAGGTCGAGAAATGAAGTATAATAAAAAAAATAAAAAATGAGTTCCTTTAAGAGCAATGAAAACATTCATAAGAAAGAAGATGGGTCATACTACGTAGTTTCGGCTTATAAAGCCTCATCAGTGACCCTGTAATGATCCGGCAAAGAAAGCCAGAGGAAACATACTGCAATTTTGCGAATTTCGAATAGGCAGTCGATTCAAAGACTGATATAAATCAAAATGGGGTCCAAATAATTAAAAACCTGTCTAGAATATGAGTCTAAACCAATAATATAGTTCCGACTTCTCAGAATATTCACGCTGATCTCAAAGGACCAAAAGTAAAATATAAACTGCACTATGGATGATGTACGGGGAGACGTTTTACGGCCGCCATACGGCACAACACCAGCTCACTCATTCAGGGAGCTAAACGATCCGTTCATACAACAAAAAAGAGAAAGGTAAAGACGGTCCTAAGTATATTTAGAAACTGTTTAAATAACTTAGAGCAAACAGTAAAACAGGTAATGCAAATAAAGTTTTGGTGATTAAAGTAGGCGATAATGTAATATCAGCTTATCATGATTTGGCAGAGACATTCAATGACTATTTTATTAATATAGCATCAAACCTTAAAGAACCAATAGAGCACAGTTATTTAAATGAACTGAAGGGAGCATATCGGACGGAAATTCAAGAAAATGTTTACTTTGAATTACCAAAGGTTGATAAAATGTTTGTTTTATGCTATTTATCAACACTTTATATTTTGAAGGCATTTGGTCTAGATGGCATTGGTGCAAGATTACTTAAACTTTCTTCTGCAGTAATTTCAAACAGAATTACATATATAGCAGACAAATTCATTTGTACCGTCCATTTTCCATTTTCTTTGGACAAGCCAAAGTAAATCCTCTTTTCAAAGGTGGTGCAAAAGATGACATCAATAACCGTCCAATATCTGTTTTACCTACTTTATCCAAACTTATCGAAAAATTCATAAAGAAACATTTTACTCTTTACATAACTAGGTTTGAGGTCTTGCACCAATTTCAGAGTGGTCTTAGTACAGGACACTCTACAGAAACAGCCCTAACTGTAATGACAGAGCGCTTGCTGAAAGCAAAAGACGAGGGTAAAATTGTTGGAACTGTTATGGTCGACTTTAGAATAGCTTTCAATCTGGTAGATCACGACCTAATTCTTAAAAAGCTTTCATATTACAAGTGCGGCAATATTTTTTAAGTTTAATAATGTCTTATTTGATAGTAGAACGCAGGTTGTACCAGTGAATGAAACAACTTCAAATTTTCCTAATATTACTTCAGGCGTTCCGCAGGGTTCAATACTAGGTCCTTTACTATTTTTGTTATTCATTTACGACCTACCTCTAGTTATATCCAGCAAAGTTTCAGTCACTGACCTCTATGCCGATGATACTAGACTAGAAGTTGGTTAAACTTTTTTCTCTTTTTCGGCCCTTGTGGTCATCTTGTTTATCGGTGCTTAACGGTTTGGGATATTTTGATCGAGAATCACGAAAAGTAACATTCCGGTGGCATAATGTCAATATCCATTCATGAGTTTGGGGACAGTTTCAGCTTGATTGCAAGTAATTTGTTGGAAAAGTTAGCCACAAAAAAATACAGAAATTTGCTTAGAAGCATTAATATTTTGGAACCCTAGCTTTGCAACAATAAGCGCTGCTCCATGTTTAGTCATTCTATATATAAAGTTTCAGCTTGATCAAATGTAAACTGTTGGAGGCAGAAACAAAACGTTCACAGAAATTTTCAAAGGGGCATAACTCAGTTAATATTTGGTGGACCGTAATCTCGAAACAATATGCGCTGATTCACATTATGGTCTAAATATGTATGGGGTTTTAGCTTGACAGGATCTAAAATTGCAGGCGGAGGTAGCCAGAACAAAATGTTCACAGAAATTGTCAAAGGGGCGTAACTTGCTTTTATGGTGGACCGTAACCTCGAAATCACATGCGCTGCTCCACATCATGGACTTACTATAGAAAAAGTTTCAGCTTGATCGAATGTTAATTGTTGGAGAAGTTAGCTGGAAACGAAGGGGCATAATAGAAGTGAAGGGAATTATCAGGAATCGTGCAAATACCCAAAACCTCCCATCAAGTCACAAAAGAGAGAACGAAACAAGAGCATGCAACCAATAAACCCTTATGAAAAAATCACAAGCAGAAAGCCAAAGGACAGTTACTTTCCCAACAAATCGGTCAAAAACGGCTATCCAAAATTAAAAAAAGATATAAGCAATACAAGCATGCAAATACCAACTATAAAATAAATATTCCGCGACAGACGAACGGCTTTGGATGGTCAGTAAAAGGTATTTCATTTGCGTGTATGGGGGGATGGGGAGAAATAGGGTTTAAGTGGCCACAATGCTCGCCCTTGGTTCTGTCGCGTCCATAAAAATCAAACTCTAATCATATTTGTTGGCAGTTAACGTGAAACTTTACGCGCTACTCAACATCATAGTCTTACTATCTACCAAGATTCAGCTTGATCCGCTGAAAACTGTAGCAGGAGTTATCCGGAAACTACAATGGTGACGATCGAATAGACAGGCGGACCCCGACCTTATAATATATAATATGTCCGATTCATTTTTTTTAAATGGGCGTATAATAATAGTAACGATGGCGAAGAGAAGAAGAATGCTACATACAATGCCAGTCCCATGATTGAAGAAGAACGAACAGGAAATCATATGTAGATTTAGATGACATTATATTGATGCACTACACAAATAGATTGTTAAATAAAACAACAACAGTAACATGTAATCAAATTATATGAGTAATTTAAATATGTTCTAGAAAGGGTTATCCTTTGGAAGCAAGGAATACACTACAAAACTGGAAAACATGAAGTGTACAGGTTTTTTGGGCCAGACTAGCTAGTCTTGGCCAATTAGGCCTAAACCGTGACCAATTAAGTTTTATCTACAAATTTGCTAATATTTTCTTTCTCCGAAATCGTAAACATTCGAATATTATATCGAAAAAAAAAGGCAGAGGTTGATCGATAAAGGTAACCTACCATTTTCACAAACCGGCCCTGTATATCCTGCTAAACACTGACATTGATATCCGTTGACCAGATCTGTGCATATAGCTCCGTTACGACATGGGTCGGAATCACATTCATTTATATCTGAAGGAACAAACCAACGCCTGACAATAATTGTCTTTTATTTTATTCAGCAGGGAAAGAAACGCCGACATATTACTCTTTCACCTTAATGAAAAAGTCACAAAGGAAAGTCAAAAGGACAGTTACTTTTCCACAAAGGGACCAAACGGCTATCAAAAATAAAAATAAATAAGCAATATATACATTGGAAGTCGAGCTTGTTCAACAATAATCCACAACAGAAGAACCGTCTTAGAACGGTTTGTAACAATCATTTTAATAGGGGTAGGCGGGGCGATTTAAATCAATTCACTTTTTACTTATTGCTAGTTTGTTATTGTGAGTTATCATAAACATTCTAATAAAATAACGTTTATATCCTGCTTAACACTGACACTGATACTTGTTGACCCAGTCTGTACAAGCAGTTCCATTTGATATGGGTCGAGATCACATTCATTTAGAAGGTGAACGAGAAAAACCCCAGATGATAGAAATTCTTTCCCATTTATATTCAGTATAAAAAGTAGAAGTAAAACAAAAATCAGGAATTGATACAATTAACTTACTCCACCCATAAAAGAAACCAAAGGGAAAGAAATACAAACATTAAGCGACCAGACCATAATGGAAACCTAAACAAAGGAAGGCCATAAGAACAGTTACTTTCCAACAAAATGGCCATATGGCCATCCAAAATTAAAAGACACAAGTGATACACACAGTAAGTAACAAACAACAACATAAATAAATCGCCACAGAAGAGCCGCCTTGGAACGGTCAGTGGAAGATTTCTACTGTGGTGGGGGGGGGGAGCTTAAATCGATTTTACGTGGCCACAATCCTCGCCCTTACTTCCGTCGCGATTTAGACAAATAATTTGTTCAGTCCGCATGAAGGCCTCCTAACTCATCAGTGCAACATCTCCGTGAACACAAAAATCAAAGAACCACAGAGGTGAGACAACGGTGAGGACTCGACAGCAAGAAACCACTGAAATGCTGGAGCAAAAGAAAACCAACAGTTAGACGCCGATGAGCCCGACCAGAGACAGAGCATCAGGCACCAACCAACATTATCTCTCTAATTCTCAATAAGCCTTTACGTTGGAGCCGTCATAGAATCTGAGGCCTGACCCACCGGCGTGCAATTAAAGAGGGAAGCAAAGTTGCCAACCGTGATTGGGTTAACTACCATGCATGCAGTCTGTCGTTTAATATCCATGTTGTACCCAATCTTTTTATATCGAAGAATGATTTTACGAAATTGGGTGCTGAAGTCATTGCGGTTATATATTTTTCTGAATTTATATACTAAGTCACCATAAAATTTGGGTTCCGATAGACCTTGTTGCAGAAGAGATTTAAGTCCAATATTGAATTTTGAAATTAAATCAGAATGGCGTCTATAAAATTTTGAAAAGGCTTTGCGTAGTTTATGGTACCGATAACCCTGATTAAGGAGTTTAGCCGTTAATAATTTATTACGAGTGTTGAAGTCAGTTACATGACTACACACTCTAGCAATTTTGTAAGTGTCTTCATTTTTGCAATAAATTGGTACCCGTAGGTAGAAATATTAAGGCCTCCATTTCTACACTGGATTCATTAGAAAACGTAATCTAATGCGGGTGAAACAAACGATATGATTACACAACATAACAAACCTTATGAACGTATCCAGAACCGTCAACCAGCTTAAACAAGATTGCGGGTAAAAATCTTATAAAACTATTACACAAGATACACATCCTATGTAAACCCATGCACTTAAATCGGAATGAAATATAATACTTCATTTGACTTTAAGGTCAAATGATATATCTCATCAGTTTCAGAGTCAGCCACGGTATGTCCAACTGTATCCGTTTGCTGGATCTATTCTCGAAGATCCATTATCGACATGGGTCGGATTCTCATATAATTATATTTACGATGGCGAAGAGTATACGTAGAAGATATCTAAATACAACGCCAGTCCCATGATTGAAGAAGCACGAATACGAAAGCACATGCATATTTAGATAACATACAATTTATGCCATTAACCTTGGGAATGTTAGATAAAAACAACAATAACATGATACCAAACAATTTTACATACAACACCAACCAGTCCCATGATTAAAGAACCACGAGTAGGAAACTCATGCACTTAAATCGGAATGAAATATAATACTTCATTTGACTTTAAATTCAAATGATATATCTCATCAGTTTCAGAGTCAGCCACGGTATGTCCAACTGTATCCGTTTGCTGGATCTATTCTCGAAGATGCATTATCGACATGGGTCGGATTCTCATGTAATTATATTTACGATGGCGAAGAGTATACGTAGAAGATATCTAAATACAACGCCGGTCCCATGATTGAAGAAAAGTAGAAGTAAAACAAAGATCAGGAATTGATACAATTAACTTACTCCATCCATAAAAGACACCAAAGGGAAAGAAATACAAACATTAAGCGACCATACCATAATGGAGACCTAAACAAAGGAAGGCCATATGGACAGTTACTTTCCCACAAAATGGCCATATGGCCATCCAAAATTAAAAGACACAAGTGATACACACAGTAAGTAACAAACAACAACATAAATAAATCGCCACAGAAGAGCCGCCTTGGAACGGTCAGTGGAAAGATTTCCACTGGGGGGCTTAAGCACGAATACGAAAGCACATGTATATTTAGATAACATACAATTTATGCCATTAACCTAGGGAATGTTAGATAAAAACAACAATAACATGAGACCAAAGAATTTTACATACAAAACCAACCAGTCCCATGATTAAAGAACCACGAGTAGGAAATCACACGTATATTTAGATGGCAAAATATTTATTCACCACACGAAGGGATTGCTAGATGAAACATAACAACAACAGCAACAAATAAACAACAAACAAACAAACATAACTAACAATAACATGTAACCAAATCAATTGAGTCTTTTAAGTTCAATTTAATAATTTGCTAATATGTTTTTTGTAAAGCAGAGAATGATAGATAAGGGTAACTTACTAATTTCACAGTCTGTTCCGGTATATCCTGCTGAACATTGGCACTGATATCCGTTGACCAGGTCTGTACATGAAGCTCCATTACTACATGGGTCAGGATCACATTCATTTATATCTGAAGGAACAAAACAACTAGGGATGTAACGATAGTCAGAAAATGACTATTGCGATAGTATTGACATTGCAGGAAGAACCATTGCGATACTATTACTATTGCTGACTACTATTGCAATACTATTGTGATACTATTGCCTGAAAACATATTTTCTTGTTTTAGAAGGAAATAAAAACTATTTAAACCTTCAATTGTTTTTCTGTATGTATTATCTGCATAAAAGAAATAAACAAGATAATTTACACAAAGGAACAACTGTTGTAAACTCCTGTTTGCTTCTCTGCCTGCCCCTACAAGAGGAAACAGCTACCCAGGAGCATCTTTTTTCCTTCAAGTGTAAATCCTCTAGGAGACTCATTTTAGTAGTTGCCAAGTACATGTATCAAATCACAGTGAGAATGTACCATCAGTTTCTTAATACGAATAAAAAAAATTGGATCCCAAATTTTCCCCAACAAATATTTATAAATATACAAATATTTATAAATATAATCCAAGGTTTCTGTCAAGTTTTAAGCACCACAACTTTATTTTTCTCTGACTTTAAGTGCGCTTATACCGTAGAAAGTACTGTAGTTTTCACGGCCAATAACGGTCCTTTCTCAAGTTAATTGCAGACATGTCATAATAGCTTATCCAATTAGTAATTAAAGATACAATATATAAACTTATTTAGCTTGACGCGCATGATTAACACGAGCTTTAGCAGATATAGATCTACTCAAAAGATCAAAATTGTCGGCTTAGGGAGATAAGAGAATAAAGAATGCAGCTCATTTTATAATTTAATGATCCAGCAACAAGACGAGGACTCATCCATCAAAAACGAGCCAAAACTTTCACACCCGCCCTACAAGCAAGTTCAATGCAAACATAAAAACTTTCCGCCATCAAAATCGCCATAACATCCACCGTCCACAAACAGTCGCAACCGTTTTCCTGCAAGCGATCGGTTAATGACGTCATCCGACACCAGCAACCCCACATGTGTTAAATGTCATTATTTTATTTTCTTTCATATAAAAAAAATATGTTTGGAACCGGTAAAAATATTTTTTCGATAGCTAAACGGTTGTGAATAGAGGTGGATAGAAAACTGCGCCCTGCTCCCGACTTAACCCCGGAAACAACTCCCGACTTATCCCCAGAAGCTCCGTGTCAATCACCAACAGCATACAGACGTGTTCACACAAAATAAAGCGTTCGACTTTTCTCGCCAAGCGTCTGCTATTTGGCGCCAAAACATAACCATTCACGAGACAGTAGAATAGTCTGTTTTTAATGCGCATCTACCCTTAGATATAGCTAACCGTCTTAGGAGCGATTAAATCCTTTTCACATTGATTGTGGATTATATATTATGATTGAGGGATAAACGCAAATTAGAGACATACCTTGAACTTATTTCACACCTTGTCATGCGGAACATTATGTAGACTTAAAACGTATACACTCCATATTTTTCAGTTCTGTGGTGTATTCCTTGCATCCAAAGGATAACCCTTTTATAGAACATATTATCGATAGCGCCGGAGGCTTGTGTTTACAGTGTGATAGTAGAATAGACTGGTACTGGTCCGTGACAAATACGGTCGGCGTTTATAACACGATTCGGTTAACTTATACTGTCCGTTTGTTGGACCGGCCAGAGTTCTGTGTTAAAATGAGGTTGAAGTTGTAATTGTTTTCTAGTGCAGTTTTTCCATGTGCATATTTTTAAAACACGGTGTCCAAGATTTAAAATTAATTTCTCGGCTTTATAAACATGTCTGGATGCCCAAATTATAAACAATATTTGCAGGACGACACGTATTTTATTTCCTTTGATGTCTGCTATTAACAAATAAGAATCCTCTAAAAGATCAACCAGAACAATTTTTTGCACCTTTGAAGCGGTTGTGACATGTGCAGACTTCCCATGCTTCACGTGCTAATGCGGGCGACACCCTTTGATAAGAAATACCGCTGTGTAAACACGCATTAATTATCGCTTTTCTTATCACTGGCTTACAGATTAGCGTATTCAAAATATGCGTGGTCGTCCGTGTCAGTTATTTCGAAAGGAATTACATCAAAGTGTTTACTGTTGAAATGTGCTTCAGAAAGCTGTAAATTTACCAGTTCAGTGAAGGAATTCTCAGCGTGTTGACTCTATAACGGCATTGGGTGTAAAGTAGGGATGTAACGATAGTCAGAAAATGACTATTGCGATAGTATTGACATTGCAGGAAGAACCATTGCGATACTATTACTATTGCTGACTACTATTGCAATACTATTGTGATACTATTGCCTGAAAACATATTTTCTTGTTTTAGAAGGAAATAAAAACTATTTAAACCTTCAATTGTTTTTCTGTATGTATTATCTGCATAAAAGAAATAAACAAGATAATTTACACAAAGGAACAACTGTTGTAAACTCCTGTTTGCTTCTCTGCCTGCCCCTACAAGAGGAAACAGCTACCCAGGAGCATCTTTTTTCCTTCAAGTGTAAATCCTCTAGGAGACTCATTTTAGTAGTTGCCAAGTACATGTATCAAATCACAGTGAGAATGTACCATCAGTTTCTTAATACGAATAAAAAAAATTGGATCCCAAATTTTCCCCAGCAAATATTTATAAATATACAAATATTTATAAATATAATCCAAGTGTTTCTGTCAAGTTTTAAGCACCACAACTTTATTTTTCTCTGACTTTAAGTGCGCTTATACCGTAGAAAGTACTGTAGTTTTCACGGCCAATAACGGTCCTTTCTCAAGTTAATTGCAGACATGTCATAATAGCTTATCCAATTAGTAATTAAAGATACAATATATAAACTTATTTAGCTTGACGCGCATGATTAACACGAGCTTTAGCAGATATAGATCTACTCAAAAGATCAAAATTGTCGGCTTAGGGAGATAAGAGAATAAAGAATGCAGCTCATTTTATAATTTAATGATCCAGCAACAAGACGAGGACTCATCCATCAAAAACGAGCCAAAACTTTCACACCCGCCCTACAAGCAAGTTCAATGCAAACATAAAAACTTTCCGCCATCAAAATCGCCATAACATCCACCGTCCACAAACAGTCGCAACCGTTTTCCTGCAAGCGATCGGTTAATGACGTCATCCGACACCAGCAACCCCACATGTGTTAAATGTCATTATTTTATTTTCTTTCATATAAAAAAAATATGTTTGGAACCGGTAAAAATATTTTTTCGATAGCTAAACGGTTGTGAATAGAGGTGGATAGAAAACTGCGCCCTGCTCCCGACTTAACCCCGGAAACAACTCCCGACTTATCCCCAGAAGCTCCGTGTCAATCACCAACAGCATACAGACGTGTTCACACAAAATAAAGCGTTCGACTTTTCTCGCCAAGCGTCTGCTATTTGGCGCCAAAACATAACCATTCACGAGACAGTAGAATAGTCTGTTTTTAATGCGCATCTACCCTTAGATATAGCTAACCGTCTTAGGAGCGATTAAATCCTTTTCACATTGATTGTGGATTATATATTATGATTGAGGGATAAACGCAAATTAGAGACATACCTTGAACTTATTTCACACCTTGTCATGCGGAACATTATGTAGACTTAAAACGTATACACTCCATATTTTTCAGTTCTGTGGTGTATTCCTTGCATCCAAAGGATAACCCTTTTATAGAACATATTATCGATAGCGCCGGAGGCTTGTGTTTACAGTGTGATAGTAGAATAGACTGGTACTGGTCCGTGACAAATACGGTCGGCGTTTATAACACGATTCGGTTAACTTATACTGTCCGTTTGTTGGACCGGCCAGAGTTCTGTGTTAAAATGAGGTTGAAGTTGTAATTGTTTTCTAGTGCAGTTTTTCCATGTGCATATTTTTAAAACACGGTGTCCAAGATTTAAAATTAATTTCTCGGCTTTATAAACATGTCTGGATGCCCAAATTATAAACAATATTTGCAGGACGACACGTATTTTATTTCCTTTGATGTCTGCTATTAACAAATAAGAATCCTCTAAAAGATCAACCAGAACAATTTTTTGCACCTTTGAAGCGGTTGTGACATGTGCAGACTTCCCATGCTTCACGTGCTAATGCGGGCGACACCCTTTGATAAGAAATACCGCTGTGTAAACACGCATTAATTATCGCTTTTCTTATCACTGGCTTACAGATTAGCGTATTCAAAATATGCGTGGTCGTCCGTGTCAGTTATTTCGAAAGGAATTACATCAAAGTGTTTACTGTTGAAATGTGCTTCAGAAAGCTGTAAATTTACCAGTTCAGTGAAGGAATTCTCAGCGTGTTGACTCTATAACGGCATTGGGTGTAAAGTGGAAAATGCATAACAAATAGGAGGCATAAACGCCGTGTACCTGTAGGCTACCGACAAATCACGATTCGGCTGTAATTTTATTGCCTTTATCTCGCGACAAGCAGCCGTTGACCCCCAATGACACGGGAGATTATTGGATTATAATTAGGACAATATACAGTTTGACGCTTGACCGGGTACAAGAAGAAAACAACTTCGGGAATTATCTGAAAAACTTGTGATATAGAAAACTATCGAAACTATCGATAGTTCAAAACACTATCGGCGATAGTCATCGATGTTTAACTTTACCATCGATGCAGTACTATCGGCCCAGTGCCTATCGCAATGCATCGATAGTCCGATGCATCGTTACACTCCTAGTGTAAAGTGGAAAATGCATAACAAATAGGAGGCATAAACGCCGTGTACCTGTAGGCTACCGACAAATCACGATTCGGCTGTAATTTTATTGCCTTTATCTCGCGACAAGCAGCCGTTGACCCCCAATGACACGGGAGATTATTGGATTATAATTAGGACAATATACAGTTTGACGCTTGACCGGGTACAAGAAGAAAACAACTTCGGGAATTATCTGAAAAACTTGTGATATAGAAAACTATCGAAACTATCGATAGTTCAAAACACTATCGGCGATAGTCATCGATGTTTAACTTTACCATCGATGCAGTACTATCGGCCCAGTGCCTATCGCAATGCATCGATAGTCCGATGCATCGTTACACTCCTAAAAACAACAGATGACCAGATTTTCTTCCAATTTTAGGCAGCAGGGAAACAAACACCAAAATAATCTTACTTCACCATTGCCCATCTTTTCTTAACGATCGGCTCGCTTTGAGTGCAATAATCTTGAAAGAGCCGTTAAACCAAAACAAACCAAGAAAAATACTTCACCATAATAAAAACGTCACAAGCGGAACGCAAAAAGGACAGTTACTTTCCACAACATGGCCAAACGGTTATCCAAACTAATAAAAATTAGCAATATATATATATATATATATATATATATATATATATATATATATATTTATATATATATATATATAGAGAGAGAGAGAGAGAGAGAGAGAGAGAGAGAGAGAATATATATATATATATATATATATATATATAGAGAGAGAGAGAGAGAGAGAGAGAGAGAGAGAGAGAGAGAGAGAGAGAGAGAGAAACAAACTAAAGCAATAATAAATCAGAAAAGAAGAGAAGAAGAGAAGAACAGTTTTAGAACGAACAGTAGAATTCGTTTTACTGGGAGGGGGTTCTTAAATCAATTTACCTGACCACAGACATCGCCTTTGGTTCTGTCGTGCTTGTTCAGACCACATGGAGAAAATAACCGCATGAAATAACTGAAATGCTGGAGCATAAGATAACCAACAGTTTGACTCCGGTGGGCCAGACCAGAAACAGAACACCAAAACCAACCGCCCAATACATTTCGTTTTAATTTATAAACTAAGTGACAATAAAATTAAGATTCACAGAAATGTTGCACCGATTAGTTAAAAATCCTTCATGTGGAATAATCAAATTAATGGTTTAAACCACGACAGATCCTGTAGCAAGGATTTTGGTTATTTGCCCTCCCCCACCACCCCCCCAGTAAAATATTTTACTTACCGTTTCAAGGTGGTTCATCTGTTGTTGTTTATTCTTGTTATAATTTGTCTTTTTATTAATATTTAGTTAATATTTTTTTATTTTGGATTGCCATTTAGCCATTTAAATGCGGAAGTAATTGACCTTTGGATTTCCGCTTTGATCACAGTGTTTTTTTTTTGTATTTGTCTCTTTTCCCTTTGGTGTGAGGTAATTAGTACCAATCCGGATTAGTAATACCATGAAAATAGAAGTCTTTGCGAAGTTTATGATTATTGATAGACAGAAGTGAAGGCAATGAACAGTACCATTAACCTATATCTCCCATCAGAGACACCAAAGGGTATGAAATACACATATTAAATAACTAGACCCTTATGGGAAAGCCAAACGGACAGTTACTTTCCCACAAAATGGCATAATGGCTATTCAAAACAAAAATATATAAGCAATACACACACTCAGAGAAAAAATATAACAAAATAAACTGCGACAGAAGAATCGCCTTGGAACGGTCAGTGAAACAAATTTCACTGGGAGCTTAAATCAATTTTACGCGGCTGCAATCCTCGCCCTTGATTCTGTCGTGATTTTGACAAATAATTTACTCAGTCCGCATGACGGCGTCCTAACTCATCAGTGCAACGTCTCCAAGAACACAAAAATATAGAGAAGTAAATCTTAAGGTAGAAATATTGTTGAAACTATCAAACAAGATACGCCTCATATAAACCTCATGCACTTGAAATGTTCTACAATAGGGGTCATCCTTTGGAAACAAGGACAACAATACAGAACTGAAAACACATAGTGTACATTTTTTTCTGACCTTCGGAAAATTAGGCTTTATCGGTAACTCTCAAATATTTTCAAATATCAGCATTGAAAATCGGAATAAAATATATTCAGTCATTTGACTTTGCTATCAGTTGATAAAACAATCTCATCAGTTTCAGGGTCAGTCCCGGTTTATCCAGTGAATATTAACAACTGTATCGATTTACAAGATCAATACACGAAGCTCCATTTTCGACTTGGGTCGGATTAACATTCATTGGTGCCTTTACTGACACTTATTTTATAATTATAGCAATGATGGCGAAGAATCAAATAATTCTCCATACGTCGCCAATCCCACTGAAGAAGGAATAACTGGAAATCACATATATATTTAGATGGCATACAAATACTAAGGAGAGACTCTCAGGCATTTTTCGATAAAAAAAAACAGTAATATTCAATCAAATTAATTCAGTTAGTTAAATGTTCTGAAAAAGCTAACCCTTTGGAAGCAAGTACTACAGAACAAAATTGATGGAGTATAGAAGATATTTCCGGGCAGACTAGCTAGTTTCGGCCAATAAGCCCTCATCAGAGACCCTTAACTATTTTTAAACTTCCATAATGAAATCAATGATCCCAAAGGACTAGAAAATATAACCCAAACTATGATGAAGAGTAGGTAGACTTCGCGACCGCCAAACATTCTCTTAATACCAGCTGTGGTGAAGTTAAATGTTCTTAAATAGGGTAACCCTTTGGAAAATATTATACACATATTTCCTTTACACCAGATGTGGTGAAGTTAAAAATTCTAAAAAATAAATTTTGATATAAAAATTTATTTACTAATTTGCTAATATATTCCTTCTGAGAAATCGTACAAATTCGAATACGTTATCGGAAATAAGCAGAGGTTGACCAAAAAAGTAACCTACTATTTTCACAATCTATTCCTATGTATCCTACTAAACAATGACACTGATATCCGTTGACCAGGCCCTTACATGGGTCGGAATCACATTAATTTATATCTGAAGAACAGGACAACAGCTGACAGGATTTGACTTCCATTTTTATTCAGTAGGGAAACAAACACCAACATAATGCAACTTTACCATAATAAAACATCACAACAAGAAATATGTTCTATAAAAGGGTTATCCTTTGGAAGCAAGAAATACACCATAGAACTGAAAAATATGGAGTGTACATGTTTTCTGGACCAGACTAGCTAGTTTCGACCAATTAGGCCTCATCAGTGACCCTCAGATATTTTTAAATTTCCACAATGGAATCAATGATCCCAAAGGACAAGAAATATTATCTACACTATGATGTAAGTCAAAAAGGACAGTTACTTTCCGAAAAGGTGGACACACGACTATCAAGATTAAAAATAAATGAGTAAATCATACATGGAAAGACGGACTAAAACAATAATAAACCACAAAAGAACCGTCTTGATGTGGTCAGTAAAATGTTTTTACTGGTGGGCTGAAATCGATTCTAAGTGGCCACAGGTTTTGGGTCCGATTCACATTCATTGGCGCTTTTACAGACAATTATTATGCAATTATAATAACGATGGTGAAGCGTAGAAGACTTCTACATAGACCGCATGTACGGATCGGAAATCACATGTACAGACCAGCCCGCGGTAAAATCCCATTTTTTTTTTCTCCGTGGAATAAGGCCGTTTTTTTCTCGGAAAATAAGTGAGAAATTTCTCCGAGAATATTTTCGCGTTGCAAGGCGTAAATTTCTACGTAATAGGCTGTGAAGTTTCTCGGAGAGAGAAGAAATAGTACAGGTGAAACTGTTTACGGTGTTTCTCGGCGAAAGTTTCGCTGAGCTATCGAGTATACCTATTCCTCATGCATTTAAATTGCATATACATCTAAGCATGAAACTTGTTGCAAAATGTTGGAAGCATAATTAGGACGAAAAGAATGTTAACGTTTTACCGGCGCAGAGCAAAGAAAACGTTTTCTACTACAGAGGTATCAGATCAGTCTGTACATCTAGCCAATGTGGCTAAGTCTTCGTTTATTGCTCTTCGCTGTTCGACCACATAACAATAACTCACAATAATTCATATGAAAATCGGATGGATTTTGGTGGTTAGGTCTGGACCGATACGGACATTGTTTGTTTGTTTGATTTGAGGTTTAACGTCCCCGTCAACACTGTAAAGGTCATTTTGGAGACGTTGCTTCCAATTTTGTGGGACTTTTACCCGACATTGAGATGAAATGACATCTCAAGCCCTTTCGCCAAATTAAACCAATAGGGTTTATTAGCATGGACGATCCGCCTTGCACCGTGGTTCCTGGACAGGATTAGAACCTCTATACGGTTTACCAGTACTAGTGTGCGGGCCGGATTCAGCTCTGCGTGGAAGCATCATGCAGCCTATATATTTCTTCAAGCCCCTATGGGCGGGGGCCACACGGACATTGTAAATTAATGTAGAAATGAAAACAAAACAAACGCGAAATCAAAGATATCAAAGATCAGCACCCAAACGAGCGATAACATATTTGCCATTTCACAAACAATAACCGCGCGTGACGAAGTTTGCTAAAACGCGGGAAATTTTCACTGACAGCAAAATCCGCATGTGCTAAAATGATGTACTTTGATAGAATTACGGAAAATCGTTATAGACTTAAACTGAGACGTCGCATGGAAAAAGGCATTATGACATAAACACAGATATCTCACAAGGAGGGGGTCATAGAAATGTATGGCTAACAGCGAGAGATGTTAATTTGAGAAATCAGAAAATAGCATTACGATGATATCGTTTAATCAAAGCACTAACAACACTTGCAGGTATATTTTCTCTGAATATAGACTGGACAAAAGGCCGAATAGGGACGCAGAGTGTTTCGTTTAACCATTAAATGACTATAATTTAAACAAACGGTAAAGACTCTGATCAGAGGCCGCTTGAAGTGGCATTTGACCTTAGTTTACACTGTTTGCCAAATCAAATCCAGATCGAGTCTACAGGCAACCCTCTTTACAAACCAAATTGATCTCGGGCTCATCAGAACAGCAGGGCGATAATTAACCGTTTTATATATCTCATACAAATCGGTGATAATCACTTGGACAATAGCAACGTAATGTTACTGCGCTTCGTAACTTTCCGATGACTGACAAACAATCGGCACTTAAATTCTGTGGCGCTATTTATAAGTGTTAACACTCAGCTCAGCTACAGGAGGCACTGAAGAAATGGACCGGCCTCGATGAAAAGTGCCGCGTAAGAGAGAAAGCAATATTGCTTGTCCAAAGTAGAAGTGGAGGCAATGATCAGGAATCGATACAATAAACCCACAGCTCCCATCAGAGACACCAAAGGGAAAGAAACACAAACATGAAAAACAGACCCTATTGGAAACATCAATACCGGTAAGCCAAAAGGACAAATACTTTCCAACAAAATGGCCAATAGGCTATCCAAAATAAAATAATATAAGCGACACAAACATCCAAAGACAAACCATAACAAAAATAAACCGCGACAGAAGAACCGTCTTGGCTTGGGACGGTCAGCGGAAACGAATTCCACTGGGTACTTAAATCGATTTTACGTGGCCAAGACTATAACTGGCCCAAATGTGTCGATCGGCTTGCGTTTGAAAATAACCATTTTCATTCGCTTGGTTGAGGAAAAATGTCAGCCTAAAAAGAGACGGTCGTATAGCAGTCATCGTTCGTGCCGTCGAGACCGTCGTTCAAAGATTTCGGTCATTTAATACCAGATGCGTAGTCTGAACCAAAATAGTATAATGTGCAACAAAGGAAATCTATATAAAAACATTTTCCGGGACGGAAGGCTACTCTTGAAGGAAAGAATTTTCTTCAGAAGGAGCACCTACTTTCTCTTCTATTAAAAAGGGGCCCATATATGAGCTGTAATAAATATTACTATTATTTAGGTGTTTTTGTTTATTTCTAACATTAACATTAACACATGGGTATTATGCATAATAGGCATTACGCTTGTGAATACATTTCGAGTCACGGAGTTATTGAACTCCCCCCCCCCCCCCATCGCATTCCTTCTTTTCAGGGAGGGTCTCTCTCGGTTGGGTGTATGAGTATTTATTTTCTGAAGTAATAAAAAAAAATGAAAACACATTTTATTACACAGGTGCTCATTACATATGATCCAGCACCCGACGAAAATGTGCCAGCAGCGATGACTTGGATAAGTCTGTAAATACGCGAAAACTGGTTAGTCTTCGCTAATCACATGACCCTTCGGTAGCCAAACAGATATTTATCCAAACAGAGATGAAATCAAATACCCTAGCCGTATGATTCATATATGTATGCGACAAGCAAACACTCTGAACAGACTTTGCATCCGTATACACTGATCAGTCAGTGTTGATCTCATAATCCGGATTGACCAGGGTGCCTACTTAGTTTACTTAGCTTACTGTGGTATGGCTGTTGTAGCTGGTAGGACATTTACTTTCTTTACTTATGTTACTTAGAATTCTACTTAGGTCACTTAGTTTACTTATCCTACCCATCCTCGTTCGGAGAGAATGCCTTAGCTTACTTAACTTACAGTGGTATGGATGGTATAGCTGGTAGGACATTTACTTACTTTTCTTATGTTACTTAGCGCTCTCTTCTGGTTACTTAGTTTACTTACCACACTCAGTCTACTCATGCGCTGAGATCGAAACCACAATACTCACATACTTCACTTAGCTTTCTTAACTTACTCTGGTGTCGCTGATGTTACTTGTTTAGCAGTTACTTACAATACTTACGTTACTTACTTTACTCACCTTACTTATCATGCTTACACCGCTCATAGACATGGATGTAATATTTTAATCCCAACTAAGCTTATTCTTAGCATTGTTGGTATGTAAGTAGCTTTTGTGTGAAGAGACATGCAAAATTTCTTAGTTTACTTACGCTTATTCTTATACTTATCATGTTATATTAAGATTGCCTTTTTGTGGTTTTAATAGTCTACTTACATTAATTACGTTACCTAGCTTATCTTAAGAGTGAGGTTGATACATATTCGATCCTTGGCTAGCTATTCGCCTACTTATGTTGCTCATCCTACTTAAGTCATTTCCATATTATAGTATCATGCTTCAGGGTTCTGGTAAATGTTAGTTATTTCTCTTTAAACTACAGTATGCAAAAAACGTTCTTTTTATCAATTAATTAGCTTATTGCACTAAATGTTGTTGTTGTTTTTTTATCAAGGGGCATATATATTTTGACATCTACTTAATTTAATTATACTGCTGTAGGACCAGGTAAGTAAAGTATGTTACCTAAGTAGACTACTGTAAAATTGCTTATGTTACTTAGAGTGTTGATATGAAGATTAGAAATGTAAGTAAAATTAGTATAGTTAAATTAACAGTGAAAACAGAGACCCGTTAAAAGCAAAGCCCATGTACCATGTACTTCATACTTCCTGTCCTGAAAGCTCAGATCTATGAATTTAGATAGGAATATTTGCAAGCATCAAATTTTAAACCACTGATTTACATGCACAGTTCCCCAAGTGAGATTTCAGGACTTGGAGTATGAAGTACCTGCCAAATCATATGCCACATAGCTGATGGATGATGGAACATTTCTATGTAAGTTTTGTAAAATATCTGCAAAGGCTTGGCAATTAATGTCTTTTTTTCAATTTTCCTCATTATAAGTCAATGGAAACTCTACGTTGCCATAACAACCAAACTGAAGAGCCGAAATGTATGAAAACATAAAACCTTTTGAGGTGAATATGGTTAATATTTCCATAAAGTCTCGGGTTCATAGAGCATATGGTTTCTGAAGAGATGATTTTTTAAAGCTTTTTTTCTTTTCTTTTTTTTTTTTGGCATTTTGGTTTCCATGACAACCAATAAAAATGGGCAGTGGGCCCAAAATCAGATAGTAGATACCTGATGGAAAATTTCGTTGAATGTTTAGTCAAATTATCTGCAAAGGCTTGTGGCTGATCTGTTCTTGTATTGTTATGAAAGAGACTTCATTTTGTCGCTTTCCATTGATAACCGATCTGAAATTATTGAAGCTTTTAGCTCGACTTCTAGATATTAAGATGATTTATTAAATATTGATAATACCTATTTTGATGGTTTGATAAGTCAGATTTACCCTCCAGAACTTCAGTTAAATAAAGCAAATTCTTCTGTACCGAGGCCCCGTTTTTGGATTTACATCTATCTATTGTAGATGGATTTGTTTCGTGCAAAATTAATGATAAACGCGATGACTTTGATTTTGAGATTTTAAATTTTCCTTTTTTGGATGGTGATGTTCCTCGTGCGCCATCCTATGGCGTTTATATTTCGCAATTAATTCGATTTGCTAGAGTGTGTAGTCATGTAACTGACTTCAACACTCGTAATAAATTATTAACGGCTAAACTCCTTAATCAGGGTTATCGCGACCATAAACTACGCAAAGCCTTTTCAAAATTTTATAGACGCCATTCTGATTTAATTTCAAAATTCAATATTGGACTTAAATCTCTTCTGCAACAAGGTCTATCGGAACCCGAATTTTATGGTGACTTAGTATATAAATTCAGAAAAATATTTAACCGCAATGACTTCAGCACCCAATTTCGTAAAATCATTCTTCGATATAAAAAGATTGGGTACAACATGGATGTTATACGACAGACTGCATGCATGGTAGTTAACCCAAACACGGTTGGCAACTTTGCTTCCCTCTTTAATTGTACGCCGGTGGGTCAGGCCTCAGATTCTATGACGGCTCCAACGTAAAGGCTTATTGAGAATTAGAGAGATCTAATTCAAGGCAATGTTGGTTGGTGCCTGATGCTCTGTCTCTTGTCGGGCCCATCGGAGTCTAACTGTTGGTTTTCTTTTGCTCCAGCATTTCAGTGGTTTCTTGCTGTCGAGTCCTCACCGTTGTCTCACCTCTGTGGCTCTTTGATTTTTGTGTTCACGGAGATGTTGCACTGATGAGTTAGGAGGCTTTCATGCGGACTGAACAAATTATTTGTCTAAATCGCGACGAAAGTAAGGGCGAGGATTGTGGCCACGTAAAATCGATTTAAGCCCCCCAGTGGAAATCATTCCACTGACCGTTCCAAGGTGGTTCTTCTGTGGCGGTTTATTTATGGTGTTGTTTGTTACTTACTGTGTGTATCACTTGAGTCTTTTTATTTTGGATGGCCATATGGTCATTTTGTGGGAAAGTAACTGTCCTTATGGCCTTCCTTTGTTTAGTTTTCCATTATGGTCTGGTCACTTAATGTTTGTGTTTCTTTCCCTTTGGTGTCTTTGATGGGTTGAGTAAGTTAATTGTATCGATTCCTGATCTTTGTTTACTTCTACTTGGCAGTAAATGTCATTTTTTAATTTTTCCCAGTATAAGTCTAAGGAAACTTTAATTTGCCATAGCAACCAAATTAATGAGCCAATTTTCATAACAAAACACAAACTTTCAATCTTCCAGCACAAGAATGCTATAGATATAATACCCAGAGGCTTCAGAGCAGATGTCGTTTGAAAGTGTTGGCGCCAGATAGACGACACAGACAACGCAGACGACGACGGACAACTGCCTATCCTTTAAGCTCCCCCCCCCCCCGGCTTTGGCGAGCTAAAAAGCTAAAAAGGTTGCCTTTGGATACAAAGAACACATACAAGGACGAAAATCGGAGACTCGATTTTAAAGGTGTTTTTTCAGCATTGGCAGCCTCCTTGTTTAGCAACGTGGAATCATTTTAGCAATAATGGAAGAGGGCTTCCCAAGAAAGATTTTTATGAAACTATTTCAAAAGAAAGCCATCTGTTTAGGAGAAAGGACTAGAGTTTGGTTAAACTTTGTTTCTTTTTTCAGCCCTTGTGGTCATGTGGTTTATCGGTGCTTAACGGTTTGAGAAATTTTGATCGAGAATCAGGAAAAGTAACATTCCTGTGGCATAATGTAAATACCCATTCAGGAGTTTAGGAACAGTTTCAGCTTGATTGCAAGTAAATTCATCACGAAAACACGCCTATATAATTTGACCACTTGAACCCCACTTTTATATAGTAAAACTGGGGTTTCAAGGGGTATACCTTATTTTTCTTATTTGTGCTCTAAAATATAGATTGTGGGTACTCGTTAGAACCGCCTCGATGAGGCGGTTCTAACGAGTGCCCACACACTATATTTTGTGGGTATAGATTGTGGGTACTCGTGGGCCCACAAAATATAGATTGTGGGTACTCGTTAGAACCGCCTCGATAAGGAGGCTCTAACGAGTGCCCACAAACTATATTTTGAGCAGAAATAAGAAAAATAAAGTATACCCCTTGAAACCCCTATTTTACTATATACTATATCACACTTTTTTATCTTAATTTTTTCATTTTGTCGGCGATAAACGTGGCAATGTATTTGTATAGGCCTGTTTGCGTAATGGTTGGAAAAATTAGCCACAAAATATTGCAGAAATTTGCTAAGAAGCATAACTAGTTTAATATTTGGGAACCATAGCTTTGAAACAATATACATGGCCACGGTCCTCGCTCTTGGTTTTGGCGTTGTTAAGAAAAATAATTTGTTCCGTCCGCATAAAGAATATGTGTCATAAGTGCAACGTCTCCGAGGACATAAAAAATAAAACGAATACGGAGATGAAACACAGACGATGCCGCTAAAGTATTATAGCCCTGAATCACTCACCCGATCTATAATGAAACGTTAGATTTTGAGGTGGAATGGGGTATTTGAGCTATTTTAGCTGACAATGACAAGATACATTTCTGTGAAGTTGTTTCAAAATCCGCCCGCCCATCGGGACTTGATGAAATAGATTTGACTGCATGATGCTTCCACGCGGAGCTGAAACCGACCGTTCATGAGTACTGGAAAACCAAGAGTGGCAACAGAAGATGCCAAGAAAGGCAATAGAAGATATCGATAGATGCAACAGAAGATGCCAAGAGAGGCAAAGAGGCAACAGAAGATGCTGCAGACCCTACACGACGTTCTAGCAATACCGGGAAAATAAAATGCGATAAAGAAATGAGATCAGATACATAAGTAACAAGTTAATGAACATTTAGTGCTAGGCTTATCTTTGACCGCATTATTGTTTCATATTTCAAACTAACTCAGATAGGAACAAATTGTATTACTGGCCCCTTGCAATCCTTATTCAACAGTTGTTAAGATTCGTAAAAATAAACTGTTTTTAAAAGAAAAGGAGAGATGTAATATCCTGTGATCATCCTATCATTTGATGCCTAGTAATAGATCTAATTGTGATGTCAATTACGTTACGTCGCTTATGACGTTAGTTACTGTTCCATAGTTACATTTTTATCATCTGAAGAATACATCTATCACACAACTGAGAGTCTTTTAACTAATGATATCACCCGAAACGGCGTTGGCCCGTTTCAGATGTTACATTAGCCATTCTATATATCAAGTTTCAGCTTGATCAAATGTAAACTGCAGTAGGCAGGAACAAAACGTTCACAGAAATTTTCAAAGGAGCATAACTCAGTTAATATTTGGTGGACCATAATCTCGAAACAATATGCGCTGATTACCATTATGGTCTAACTATGTATGAGGTTTCAGCTTGACAGGATCTATAATTGCAGGCGGAGGTAGCAAGAACAAAATGTTAACAGAAATTGTCAAAGGGGCATAACTTGATTTTTGGTGGACCGTTACCTCGAAATCATATGCGCTGCTCCACATCATGGACTGACTATATAAAAAGTTTCAGCTTGATCGAATGTTAATTGTTGGAGAAGTAAGCTGGAAAGAAGGGGCGTAATAGAAGTGAAGGCATTGATCAGGAATCGTGCAAATACCCAACACCTCCCATCAAAGACAAGAAAGAGAGACGGAACAAGAGCATGAAACAACTAAACCCTAATGAAAAAACCACAAGCAGAAAGCCGAGGGACAGTTACTTCCCCAAGAAAATGGTCAAACGGCTATCCAAAATAAAAAAGATATAAGCAATACATACATGCAAATTCCAACTATAAAATAAATATACCGCGACAGACAAACGGCTTTGGAAAGTCAGTAAAAGGTATTTCATTTGTGAGGGGGGAGGTAAATAGGGTTTAAGTGGCCACGATGCTCGCCCTTGGTTCTGTCGCGTCCATAAAAATCAAACTCTGTTAATATTTGTTGGCAGTTAACGTGAAACTTTACGCGCTACTCAACATCATAGTCTTACTATCAACCAAGATTCAGCTTGATCCGCTGAAAACTGTAGCAGGAGTTATCCGGAAATTACAATGGTACCTAACGAAAAGACGGGCGGACCCCGACCTTATAATCTATAATATGTCAGATTCATGTTTTTTTTTCATAATGGGCGTATAATAATAGTAACGACGGCGAAGAGAAGAAGAATGCTACATACAATGCCAGTCCCATGATTGAAGAAGAACGAACAGGAAATCATATGTAGATTTAGATGACATAATATTGATGCACTACACAAATAGATTGTTAAATAAAACAACAACAGTAACATGTAATCAAATTATATGAGTAATTTAAATATGTTCTAGAAAGGGTTATCCTTTGGAAGCAAGGAATACACTACAAAACTGGAAAACATGAAGTGTACAGGTTTTTTTGGGCCAGACTAGCTAGTCTTGGCCATTTAGGCCTAATCAGTGACCAATTAATTTTTATCTACAAATTTGTTAATATTTTCTTTCTCCGAAATCGTAAACATTCGAATATTTTATCGAAAATAAGGCTGAGGTTGATAGATAAAGGTAACCTACCATTTTCACAATCCGGCCCTGTATATCCTGCTAAACACTGACATTGATATCCGTTGACCAGATCTGTACATGTAGCTCCATTACGACATGGGTCGGAATCACATTCATTTATATCTGAAGGAACAAACCATCGCCTGACAATAATTGTCTTATATTTTATTCAGCAGGGAAAGAAACGCCGACATAATACTATTTCACCTTAATGAAAAAGTCACAAAGGAAAGTCAAAAGGACAGTTACTTTCCCACAAAGGGACCAAACGGCTATCCAAAATAAAAAGAAATAAGCAATATATACATTGGAAGTCGAGCTTGTTCAACAATAATGCACAACAGAAGAACCGTCTTAGAACGATTATTAACAATCATTTTAATAGGGGTGGGCGGGGCGATTTAAATCAAGGAAGTGGCTAGACGACAGGACCCGGTCTTTTGTCTCTGAGTCTAGAACGCCGGACCCGGCATTCTAGACTCTTAGAATAAAAGTCCGGGTCCGGTATTCTAGACAAGTCCATTACGGAAGGCTAGTATGCCGGGAATATAACATTTGGCAGTTATAATCGACCGAAAACAGAAAACAAATACATATGAAGAACCAGACAAACCTTTTCCACCATTTTGGTAGGGGGGAGAATACTTTCGTTTTATGTATATCGGTAACTGCAATTTTCTAGATGTAACGGCCAGTTGTAACGACTATTAATGCGGGACGGACACTTATGACTTTTGTATTGGTTTTTGTTATTATAATAATAATTATTATTATTAATATTATTATTTATATATGGTGGAAATTGAACGTAATAAACCAGCGTTTGTCGTGTTTGTCGCGGTTGTAAAATATAATTACGGTGTGTTGCGCACTTTGACAAATCGCTGTGTCGTAGTATGTTTTGTAGAGCTACTACCGATAGCCCCCTGTTCCGTGAGCCTCGCCGGAGAAAGGAAGGTCGTTGTATGTCGCCCGTCGGTTCCATCTCACGCATAGTCGTCGAACAAAGCTGTGCCCAAAGACGCCGCAGTAAGGTCTCTCTAGTCCATTGTACCAGTAATGTGACTCTAGAAATTGGTCTTGCAGTGATATTGTAAGGCATATGAACCAAGTCATGCACAATTTAAAATTGCCAGTGGTTTTAAGGCATTCTTTAATGACACAGCTCACTCAGGTACAATGAATCTCATCATTAAACTAGACACTGAGATAATAATTACTGATGAGTGAACTCATTCAGGCCTAATTAACACTCAACGTAATTTACCACCGCAAATTAGATTCTAATTTTGAAAATAAATGAATAAATAAAACGATGGTCAAATTTTAGCAGTTGTCATTATATTGTTCACCGGTATTCATGATATTGCAGTTGTAGATATACTTAAAACACAATCAACAGTAATCTATCGTAGCTTCAAAACGAAAGTATTCCCCCCTTCCAAAATGGTGGAAAAGGTTTGTCCGGTTCTTCATATGTATTTGTTTTCTGTTTTCGGTCGATTATAACTGCCAAATATTATATGCCCGGCATTCTAGCCATCCATAATGGAATTGTCTAGAATACGGGATCCGGTCTTTTAGTCTCAGTGTCTAGAATGACGGGTCCGGCGTTCTAGACTCAGAGACTAAAAGACCGGGTCCGGTCGTCTAGCCACTTCCTTAAATCAATTCACATTTTACTTATTGCTAGTTTGTAATTGTGAGTTTTCATAATCATTCTAATAAAATAACGTTTATATCCTGCTAAACACTGACATTGATACCTGTTGACCCAGTCTGTACAAGCAGCTCCATTTTGATATGAGTCGAGATCACATTCATTTAGAAGGTGAACGAGAAAAACCCCAGATGATAGAAATTCTTTCCCATTTATATTCAGTATTATAAAGTTTGTAAGTGTCTTCATTTTTACAATAAATTGGTACCCGTATGTAGAAATATTAAGGCCTCCATTCCTACGCTGGATTCATTAGAAAACGTAATCTAATGCGGGTGAAACAAACGATATGATTACACAACATAACAAACCTTATAAACGTATCCAGAACCGTCAACCAGCTTAAACAAGATTGCGGGTAGAAATCTTATTAAAACTATTAAACAAGATACACATCCTATGTAAACTCATGCACTTAAATCGGAATGAAATATAATACTTCATTTGACTTTAAAGTCAAATGATATATCTCATCAGTTTCAGAGTCAGCCACGGTATGTCCAACTGTATCCGTTTGCTGGATCTATTCTCGAAGATCCATTATCGTCGGATTCTCATATAATTATATTTACGATGGCGAAGAGTATACGTAGAAGATATCTAAATACAACGCCAGTCCCATGATTGAAGAAGCACGAATAGGAAATCACATGTATATTTAGAAAACATACAATTTATGCCATTAACCAAGGGAATGTTAGATAAAAACAACAATAACATGAGACCAAAGAATTTTACATTCAACACCAACCAGTCCCATGATTAAAGCACGATTAGGAAATCACACGTATATTTAGATGAGACAATATTTATTCACAACACGAAGGGATTTCTAGATGAAAAATAACAACAACAGCAACAAATAAACAACAAACAAACAAACATAACTAACAATAACATGTAGCCAAATTAATTGAGTCTTTTAAGTTCAATTTAATAATTTGCTAATATGTTTTTGTAAAGCAGAGATTGATAGATAAGGGTAACTTACTAATTTCACAGTCTGTTCCGGTATATCCTGCTGAACACTGACACTGATATCCGTTGACCAGGTCTGTACATGTAGCTCCATTACTACATGGGTCGGGATCACATTCATTTATATCTGAAGGAACAAAACAACAGATGACCAGATTTTTCTTCCAATTTTAGTCAGCAGGGAAACAAACACCAAAATAATCTTACTTCACCACTGCCCATCTCTTCTTAACGATCGGCTCGCTTTGAGTGAAATAATCTTGAAAGAGCCGTTAAACCAAAATAAACCAAGCAAAATACTTCACCATAATAAAAAAACGTCACAAGCGGAATGCAAAAAGGACAGTTACTTTCCACAACATGGCCAAACGGTTATCCAAACTAATAAAAATTAGCAATATATATATAAGAACAGTTTTAGAACGAACAGTAGAATTCGTTTTACTGGGAGGGGGTTCTTGACCACAGTCATCGCCTTTGGTTCTGTCGTGCTTGTTCAGACCACATGAAGAAAATAACCGCATGAAATAACTGAAATGCTGGAGCATAAGATAACCAACAGTTTGACTCCGGTGGGCCAGACCAGAAACAGAACACCAAAACCAACCGCCCAATGTATTTCTTTTTAATTTATAAACTCAGTGACAATAAAATTAAGATTCACAGAAATGTTGCACCGATTAGTTAAAAATCCTTCATGTGGACTAATCAAATTAATGGTCTAAAGCACGACATATCCTGTAGCAAGGATTGTGGTTATTTGCACCCCCAGTAAAATATTTTACTTACCGTTTCAAAGTGGTTCATCTATTGTTGTTTATTCTTGTTACAATGTGTCTTTTTATGTATATTTAGTTAATATCTTTTTGTTTTGAATTGCCATTTGGCCATTTTGTGCGAGAGTAATTGTCCTTTGGATTTCCACTTTGATCACGGTGTTATTTTGTATTTGTCTCTTTTCCCTTTGGTGTGAGGTAATTAGTACCAATTCGGATTAGTAATACCATTAAAATAAAAGGCTTTGCGAAGTTTATGATTATTGATAGACAGAAGTGAAGGCAATGCACAGTACCATTAACCTATATCTCCCATCAGAGACACCAAAGGGTAAGAAACACACATATTAAATAACTAGACCCTTATGGGAAAGCCAAACGGACAGTTATTTTCCCACAAAATGGCATAATGGCTATCAAAAACAAAAATATATAAGCGATACACACACTCAGAGAAAAATATAACAAAATAAATTGCGACAGAAGAGTCGCCTTGGAACGGTCAGTGAAACGAATGTCACTGGGAGCTTAAATCAGTTTTACGCGGCTGCAATCCTCGCCCTCGATTCTGTTGTGATTTTGACAAACTCATCAGTGCAACATCTCCAAAAACACAAATATATTGAGAAGTAAATCTTAAGGTCGAAATATTGTTAAAACTATCCAACAAGATACGCCTCATATAAACCTCATGCACTTGAAATGTTCTACAATAGGGGTCATCCTTTGGAAACAAGGACAACAGCACAGAACTGAAAACACATACAGTGTACATTTTGTTCTGACCCAGACTATCTAGCTTCGGAAAATTAGGCTTTATCAAAAAACTCTTAAATATTTTCAAATATCAGCATTGGAAATCGGAATAAGATATATTCATTCATTTGACTTTGCTATCAGTTGCTAAAACCATCTCATCAGTTTCAGGGTCAGTCCCGGTATATCCAGTGAATATTAACAACTGTATCGCTTTACAAGATCTATACACGAAGCTCCATTTTCGACATGGGTCGAATTTACATTCATTGGTGCCTTTACTGACACTTATTAGATAATTATAGTAATGATGGCGAAAAATCTCCATACTTCGCTAATCCCACTGAAGAAGGAATAACTGGAAATCACATATATATTTAGATGGCATAAAAATACTACGGAGCGACTCTCAGGGATTTTTCGATAAAAAAAACAATAATATTCAATCAAATTAATTCAATCAGTTAAATGTTCTGTAAAAAGCTAACCCTTTGGGAGCACGTACTACAGTACAAAACTAAAAATGATGGAGTATAGAAGATATTTTCGGACAGACTAGCTAGTTTAGGCCAATAAGTCCTCATCAGAAACTCAAATATATTTTTAGACTTCCATAATGAAATCAATGATCCCAAAGGACTAGAAAATATAACCCAAACTATGATGAAGAGTAGGTAGACTTCGCGGCCGCCAAACATTCTCTTAATACCAGCTGTGGTGAAGTTAGATGTTCTTAAAAAGGGTTACCCTTTGGAAAATATTTACACCAGATGTGGTGTAGTTAAATATTCTAAAAAATAAATTTTGATATAAAATTTATTTACTAATTTGCTAATATACTCCTTCTGAGAAATCGTACAAATTCGAATACGTTATCGGAAATAAAACAGATGTTGACCAATAAAGGTAACCTACTATTTTCACAGTCTATACCTGTATATCCTACTAAACAATGACACTGATATCCGTTGACCAGGCCCTTACATGGGTCGGAATCACATTAATTTATATCTGAAGAACAAGACATCAGCTGACAGGATTTGGCTTCCATTTTTATTCAGTGGGGAAACAAACACAAACATAATGAAACTTTACCATAATAAAAACATCACAACAAGAAAGTCAAAAAGGACAGTTACTTTCCGAAAAGATGGACAAACGAATATCCACAACAAAAATAAATGAGTAATTCATACATGAAAATACGGACTAAAACAGTAATAAACCACAAAAGAACCGTCTTGATGTGGTCAGTAAAATGTTTTTACTGATGGGCTGAAATCGATTTTAAGTGGCCAAAGTCCTCGGGTCCGATTCACATTCATTGGCGCTTTTACAGACAATTATTATGCAATTATAATAACGATGGCGAAGAGAAGAAGAATTCTACATAGAGCGCCAGCACGGATCGGAAATCACATGTACAGACCAGTCCGCGGTAAAATCCCATTATTTTTCTCCGTGGAATTAGGCCGTTTTCTCGGAAAATAAGTGAGAAATTTCTCCGAGAATATTTTCGCGTTGCAAGGCGGTAAATTTCTACGTGATAGGCTGTGAAGTTTCTCGGAGAGGGAAGAAGTAGTACAGGTGAAACTGTTTACAGTGTTTCTCGGCGAAAGTTTCGCTGAGCTATCGAGTATACCTATTCCTCATGCATTCAAATTACATATACTTCGAAGCATGAATCTTGTTGCAAAATATTTGAAGCATAATTAGGACGAAAGGAATGTTAACGTTTTTCCGGCGCAGAGCAAAGAAAACGTTTTCGTCTACAGAAGCCTGTACATCTAGCCAATGCGGCTAAGTCTTCGTTTATTGCTCTTCGCTGTTCGACCACATAACAAAAATTCATATGGAAATTGGATGGATTTTGGTGGTTAGGTCTGGTCCGACACGGACATTGTACATTAATGTAGAATTGAAAACAAAACAGACGCGAAATCAAAGATATCAAAGATCAGCAGCCAAACGAGCGATAACATATTTGCCATTTCACAAGCAATAACCGCGAGTGACGAAGGTTGCTAAAACGCGGGAAATTTTCACTGACAGCAAAATCCGCATGTGCTCAAATGACGTAAAATTACGGGAAATCGTTATAGACTTAAACTGAGACGTCGCATGGAAAAAGGCATTATGACATAAACACAAATATCTCACAAGAAGGGGGCCATAGAAATGTATGACTAACAGCGAGAGACGTTTCATTGAGAAATCAGAAAATAGCATTACGATAAGATCGTTTAATCAAAGCACTGACAGCACGTGCAGGTAGATTTTCTCTGAATATAGGCTGGACAAAAGGCCGAGTGGGGACGCAGAGTGTTTCGTTTAACCATTAAATGCCTATAATTTAAGCAAACGGTGTAGACTCTGATCAGAGGCCGCTTGAAGTGGAATCTGAGCTTAGTTTACACTGTTTGCCAAATCCAATCCAGGTCGAGTCTACAGGCAACCCTCTTTACAAACCAATTTGATCTCGGGCTCATCAGAATAGCAGGGCGATAATAAACCGTCCTCTATATCTCATATAAATCGGTGATAATCACTTGGACATTAGCAACGTAATGTTACTGTGCTTCGTAACTTTCCGACGACTGATAAACAATCGGCACTTCAATTCTGTGGCGCTATTTATAAGTGTTAACAGTCAGCTCAGCTACAGGAGCCATTGAAGAAATGGACCGGCCTGGATGAAAAGTGCCGCATAAGAGAGTAAGCAATATTGCTTGTCCAAAGTAGAAGTAAAAGCAATGATCAGGAATCGATACAATTAACCCACAGCGCCCATCAGAGACACCAAAGGGAAAGAAACACAAACATGAAACAACAGACCCTAATGGAAACATCAATAGCGGAAAGCCAAAATGACAATTACTTTCCTACAAAATGGCCAATACGCTATCCAAAATAAAATGATATAAGCGACACAAACACCCAAAGACAAACCATAACAAAAATAAACCGCGACAGAAGAACCGCCTTGGAACGGTCAGCGGAAACGAATTCCACTGGCTGACTTAAATCGATTTTACGTGGCCAAGACTATAATGTGTCGCTGGGCTTGCGTTTGAAAATAACCATTTTCATTCGCTTTGTTGAGGAAAAAATGTCAGCGTAAAAAGAGACGGTCGTACAGCAGTCATAGTTCGTACCGTCGAGACCGTTATTCAAAGATTTCGGTTATTTAATACAAGAGTTGTAGTCTGAACCAAAATATTATAATGCCTAACAAAGAAAATCTATGTAAAACATTTACCGGGACGGGAAGCTACTCTTGAAGGAAAGATTTTTCTTCCGAAGAAGCACCTATTTTCTCTTCTATTAAAAGCGGCCCATATATGAGGTGCAATACAGAATACTATTATTTAGTGTTTTTTTTTTTGTTTATTTCTAACATTAACATTAACACATGGGTAATATGCATAACAGGCGTTACGCTTGTGAATACATTTCGAGTCACGAAGTTATTGACCCCCCCCACCCCAATCGCATCCCTTCTTTTCAGGGAGGGTCTCTCTCGGTTGGGTGTATGAGTATGTATTTTCTGTAGTAATAAAAAGAAAAGAAAACACATTTTATTACTTAGGTGCTCAATACATATCATCAAGCACCCGACGAAAATGTGCCAGCAGCGAAGACTTGGTTAAGTCCGTTAATATGCGAAAACTGAGTAGTCTTCGCTAATCACATGACCCTTCCGTAGCCAAACAGATATTTATCCAAACAGAGATGAAATCAACTACCCTAGCCGTATGATTCATATGTGTATGCGGCAAGAAAACACTCTGAACAGACTTTGCATCCGTATACACTGATCAGTCAGTGTTGATCTCATAATCCGGAGTGAGCAGGGTACCTACTTACTTAGCTTACTGTGGTATGGCTGTTGTAGCTGGTAGGACATTTACTTACTTTACTTATGTTACTTAGAATTCTACTTAGGTCGTTTAGTTTACTTATCCTACCCATTCTCGTTCGGAGAGAATGCCTCAGCTTACTTAACTTACAGTGATATAGATGTTATAGCTGGTAGGACATTTACTTACTTTTCTTATGTTACTTAGCGCTCTCCTCCGGTTACTTAGTTTACTTACCACTCTCAGCATACTTATGCGCTGAGATCGAAACCACAATACTCACTTACTCCACTTAGCTTACTTAACTGACTCTGGTGCCACTGATGTTACTTGTATAGCAGATACTAAAAATACGTACGTTACTTACTTTACTTACCTTACTTATCCTGCTTACACCGCTCATAGATATTAATGTAATATTTCATCCCAACTTAGCTTACTCTAAGCATTGTTGGTATGTTAGTAGCTTTTTTGTGAAGAGACATGCAAGATTACTTAGTTTACTTACTCCTATTCTTATACGTAGCCTGTTATATTAAGATTACCTTTTGGTGGTTTTATTAGTCTACTTATATTAATTACGTTACACGGCCCCCGCCCATTGGGGCTTGAAGAAATAAATGGGCTGCATGATGCTTCCACGCAGAGCTGAAACCGGCCCGCACACGATTACTGGTAAACCGCTTAGAGGATCTAAGCCTGCCCAGGCAAAGCTGTGCGAGTCGGCCCGTCCATGCTTACAAACTCTATGGTTTCATTGGGCGGCAGGGCTTTAGATGTCATTTCATCTCAATGTCTGGTAAAAGTCCCACAAAATTGGAAGCAACGTCTCCAAAATGACCTTTACAGTGTTGACGGGGACGTTAAACCTCAAATCAAACAAACAAACATAATTACGTTACCTAGCTTATCTTAAGAGTGAGGTTGATACATGTTTCATCCTTGGCTTGCTATACGCCTACGTATGTACTCATCCTACTAAGGTCATTTCCATATTATAGTATCATGCTTCAGGGTTATGGTAGATGTTATATATTTCTCTTTAAACTACAGTATGTAAAAACGTTCTTTTTATCAATAAATTAGCTTATTGCACTAAATGTTGTTGTTGTTTTATCAAGGGGCATAGATATTTTTACATCTACTTAATTTAATTATACTGCGGTAGTACCAGGTAAGTAAACTGAGTTACCTAAGTAGACTACTGTAAAAGTGCTTATGTAACTTACAGTGTTGATAAGAATATCAGAAATGTAAGTAAAATTAGTATAATTAAATTAACAATGAAAACAGGGACTCGTTAAAAGAAAAGCCCATATACCATGTACTTCATACTTCCTGTCCTGAAAGCTCAGGTCTATGAAATTAGATAGGAATATTTGCAAGCATCAAATTTTAAACGACTGATTTACATGCACAGTTCCCCAAGTGAGATGTCAGGACTTGGACTATGAAGTACCTGCCAAATCATATGCTACATAGCTGATGGATGATGGAACATTTCTATGAAAGTTTTGTGAAAATATCTGCAAAGGCTTGGCAATTAATGCCTTTTTCAATTTTCCCCATTATAAGTCAATGGAAACTCTACGTTGCCATAGCAACCAAACTAAAGAGCAGAAATGTATAAAAACATAAAACCTTTTGAGGTAAATATGGTGATTATTTCGATAAAGTCTCAGCTTCATAGAGCATATGGTTTCTGAGTAGATGATTTTTAAAGCTTTTTTTTTTCTTTTCTTTTTTTGGCATTTTGGTTTCCATGACAACCAATAAAAATGGGCCGTGGGCCCAAAATCAGATAGTAGATACCTGATGGAAAATCTCGTTGAATGTTTGTCAAATTATCTGCAAAGGATTGGCAGTAAATGTCATTTTTTAATTTTTCCCTATATAAGTCTAAGGAAACTTTAATTTGCCATAGAACCAAACTAATGAGCCAATGTTCATAACAAAACACAAACTCTCAATCTCCCAGCCCAAGAATGCTACAGATATAATACCCAGAGGCTTCAGAGGAGATGCCGTTTGAAAGTGTTGACGCCAGATAGACGACACAGACAACGCAGACGACGACGGAAAACTGCCTATCCTTTAAGCTCCCCCCGAAGCCTTCGGCTTTGGTGAGCTAAAAAGCTAAAAGGGTTGCCTTTGGAAACAAAGAACACATAAAAGGAAGAAAATCGGAGACTCGATTTTAAAGGTGTTTTTTTAGCACTGGCAGCCCTTGTTTAGCAACGTGGAATCATTTGAGCAATAATGGAAGAGGGCTTCCCAAGAAAGATTTCTATGTAACTATTCCAAAAGAAACCCATCTGTTTAGGAGAAATGACTAGAAGTTGGTTAAACTTTTTTTTCAGTCCTTGTGGTCATCTGGTTTATCGGTGCTTAACGGTTTGAGAAATTTTGATCGAAAATCAGGAAAAGTAACATTCCTGTGTCATAATGTCAATATCCATTCAGGAGTTTAGGAACAGTTTCAGCTTGATTGCAAGTAAATTGTTGGGAAAGCTAGCCACAAAATAATTACAGAAATTTGCTAACTAGTTTAATATTTGGGAACAATAGCTTTGAAACAATATGCGCTGTTCCATGTTTTATTCATTCTTTATATCAAGTTTCAGCTTGATCAAATGTAAACTGCAGTAGGCAGAAACAAAACGTTCACAGAAATTGTCAAAGGGGCATAACTCAGTTAATATTTGGTGGACCATAATCTCGAAACAATATGCGCTGATTAACATTATGGTCTAACTATGTATGAGGTTTCAGCTTGACAGGATCTATAATTGCAGGCGGAGGTAGCCAGAACAAAATGTTAACAGAAATTGTCAAAGGGGCTTAACTTGATTTTTGGTGGACCGTAACCTCGAAATCATATGCGCTGCTCCACATCATGGCTGTGTGTTAACGAAGGCCAAGACAAGCTTCCTACGCTATACTGGTTACCAAAACTTCATAAAAGACCTTACAAAGCACGGTTTATTGCAAATTATAGCTCTTGCACTGCCACTGAACTTTCTAAATTATTAACGTCCTGTCTTACTGCTATTTAAACGCATGTAATTAAATATTGTGATAAAGTCTTTGAAAGATCAGGAAGAAATCTGTTTTGGTCTATAAAAAATTCGAATGAGGTTTTAAATAAATTGAAATCCAGACATTTTCGTGCTTCTAGTCTGTCTACTTACGATTTTTCCACTGTTTACACTACGCTTCCTCATAATCTTATAAAAGAAAAGCTTAATGCTTTAATTGAATGGGCTTTTCATAGAGAAGATTCTCTCTATCTTGCATGTAATGTCAGAAATGCATTTTCACTTCTAAAGAGCATAAGAATTATATACTTTGGTCATATCAGAAAGTGTGTGGTGCGCTCACCTTTCTACTTGACAATATTTATATAAGATTCGGTACTAAGTTATTTAGACAAATTGTGGGTATTCCGATGGGTACTAATTGCGCACCTCTTGTGGCTGATCTGTTCTTGTATTAATATGAAAGAGACTTCATTTTGTCGCTTTCCATTGATAACCAATCTGAAATTATTGAAGCTTTTAGCTCCACTTCTAGATATTTAGATGATTTATAAAATATTGATAATACCTATTTTGATGGTTTGATCAGTCAGATTTACCCCCCAGAACTTCAGTTAAATAAAGCAATTTTTTCTGATACCGAGGCCCCGTTTTTGGATTTACATCTATCTATTGTAGATGGATTTGTTTCGTGCAAAATTTATGATAAACGCGATGACTTTGATTTTGAGATTGTAAATTTTCCTTTTTTGGATGGTGATGTTCCTCGTGCGCCATCCTATGGCGTTTGTATTTCGCAATTAATTCGATTTGCTAGAGTGTGTAGTCATGTAACTGACTTCAACACTCGTAATAAATTATTAACAGCTAAACTCCTTAATCAGGGTTATCGGTACCATAAACTACGCAAAGCCTTTTCAAAATTTTATAGACGCCATTCTGATTTAATTTCAAAATTCAATATTGGACTTAAATCTCTTCTGCAACAAGGTCTATCGGAACCCGAATTTTATGGTGACTTAGTATATAAATTCAGAAAAATATATAACCGCAATGACTTCAGCACCCAATTTCGTAAAATCATTCTTCGATATAAAAAGATTGGGTACAACATGGATGTTATACGACAGACTGCATGCATGGTAGTTAACCCAATCACGGTTGGCAACTTTGCTTCCCTCTTTAATTGCACGCCGGTGGGTCAGGCCTCAGATTCTATGACGGCTCCAACGTAAAGGCTTATTGAGAATTAGAGAGATCTAATTCAAGGTAATGTTGGTTGGTCCTGATGCTCTGTCTCTGGTCGGGCCCATCGGAGTCTAACTGTTGGTTTTCTTTTGCTCCAGCATTTCAGTGGTTTCTTGCTGTCGAGTCCTCGCCGTTGTCTCATCTCTGTGGTTCTTTGATTTTTGTGTTCACGGAGATGTTGCACTGATGAGTTAGGAGGCCTTCATGCGGACTGAACAAATTATTTGTCTAAATTGCGACGGAAGTAAGGGCGAGGATTGTGGCCACGTAAAATCGATTTAAGCTCCCCAGTGGAAATCATTCCACTGACCGTTCCATGGCGGTTCTTCTGTGGCGGTTTATTTATTGTGTTGATTGTTACTTACTGTGTGTATCACTTGTGTCTTTTTTTTTTGGATGGCTATATGGCCATTTTGTGGGAAAGTAACTGTCCTTATGGCCTTCCTTTGTTTAGGTTTCCATTATGGTCTGGTCGCTTAATGTTTGTATTTCTTTCCCTTTGGTGTCTTTGATGGGTAAAGTAAGTTAATTGTATCGATTCCTGATCTTTGTTTTACTTCTACTTTACTATATAAAAAGTTTCAGCTTGATCGAATGTTAATCGTTGGAGAAGTAAGCTGGAAACGAAGGGGCGTAATAATAGTGAAGGCAATTATCAGGAATTGTGCAAATACCCAACACCTCCCATCACAGACAAAAAAGAGAGACAGGAACAAGAGCATGAAACAACTAAACCCTAATGAAAAAACAACAAGCAGAAAGCCAAGGGACAGTTACTTTCCCAAGAAAATGGTCAAACGGCTATCCAAAAAAAAAAAAGATATAAGCAATACAAGCATGCAAATTCCAAGTATAAAATAAATGTACCGCGACAGACGAACGGCTTTGGAAAGTCAGTAAAAGGTATTTCATTTGTGAGGGGGGAGGTAAATAGGGTTTAAGTGGCCACGATGCTCGCCCTTGGTTCTGTCGCGTCCATAAAAATCAAACTCTGTTAATATGTGTTGGACGGTTAACCTGAAACTTTATTAATTATTTGTCTAAATCGCGACGGAAGTAAGGGCGAGGATTGTGGCCACGTAAAATCGATTTAAGCCCCCAAGTGGAAATCTTCCACTGACCGTTCCAAGGCGGCTCTTCTGTGGCGTTTTATTTATGTTGTTGTTTGTTACTTACTGTGTGTATCACTTGTGTCTTTTAATTTTGGATGGCCATATGGCCATTTTGTGGGAAAGTAACTGTCCATATGGCCTTCCTTTGTTTAGGTTTCCATTATGGTCTGGTCGCTTAATGTTTGTATTTTTTTCCCTTTGGTGTCTTTTATGGATGGAGTAAGTTAATTGTATCAATTCCTGATCTTTGTTTTACTTCTACTTTATGCGCTACTCAACATCATAATCTTACTATCTATCAAGGTTATGCTTGTTCCGCTGAAAAGTGTAGGAGGAGTTATCCGGAAACGACATTGTTGACAAACGAATAGACGGGCGGGCCCGACCTTATAATATATAAAAAGTCCGATTCATTTGTTTTCAAAATGGGCGTATAATAAAAATAACGATGGCGAAGAGAAGAAGAATTCTACATACAAGAAGAACGAACAGGAACTCACATTTATCATATGACGTCGCGTCTGAGAGTTTAGTAACGCCATGTAATATTTTCGATAATCCACTAATGGATTAAATATGCAAATTAGTTAGATACGTCCCGTAACGTTACATGTACGGCGTCCTTAACGACGTCGCGTTTACTAATGGCGGAATGTTGACATTTTTGTAAACAATGGTGAATAAAATAAATAGAATCTTGCATTCGTGCTCATGTATTATTAAATTTATTAAACTCGTTGAGGAAAAATGATAAAATGCTCGACAAAGCCTCGCATTTTATCCCTTTTCCTCAACTCGTTTAATAAATTCAATAATACATGATCACTCATGTAAGATCCTCTATGTAGATTTGAATGACATAATATTGAAGCACTACACCAATAGATTGTAAAATGAAACAACCACAGTAATATGTAACCAAATTATATGAGTAATGTATAAATATGTTATAGAAAGGGTTATCCTTTGGAACAAAGAAATACGCTTCGACACTGGAAAACATGGAGAGTACAGGTTTGCTGGACCAGACTAGATAGTTACGGCCAATTAGGCCTCATCAGTGACCCATTTAGTTTTAACTACAAATTTGCTAATATTTTCTTTGTCCGAAATCGTTAACATTCGCATATTTTATCGGTAATAAGTCAGAGGTTGATAGATAAAGGTAACCTACTATTTTCACAATCTGGTCCTGTATATCCTGCTAAACACTGACAGTGATATCCGTTGACCAGATCTGTACATGTAGCTCCATTACGACATGGCTCGGTATCACATTCATTTATATCTAAAGGAACAAACCAACAGCTGATAATAATTGTCTTGTATTTTATTCAGCAGGGAACGAAACGCCGACATAATACTATTTCACCATAATGACAAAGTCACAGGGAAAGTCAAAAGGACAGTTACTTTCCTACGAAGGGACCAAACGGCTATCCAAAATAAAAAGATATAAGCAATATATACATTGGAAGTCGAGTTTGTTCAACAATAATCTACAACAGAAGAACCGTCTTGGAAACCATCATTTTAATAGGGGTGGCGGGGCGACTTAAATCGATTTACTCTTTAGTTATTGCTAGTTTGTTATTGTGAGGTATCATAAATAGAGACTCTTACATGAGTGTTCATGTATTATTGAATTTATTAAACGAGTTGAGGAAAAGGGATAAAATGCGAGGCAATAATACATGGGCACGAATGCAAGATTCTATTTATCATATGACATTTAAAACGCCTTTTATTCACGATTGTTTGCAAAACAATGTCAATATTCCGCCATTAGTAAACGCGACGTCGTAAAGGACGTCGTATATCTAGCTAATTTGCATATTTAATCCACTAGTGGATTATCGAAAATAATACATGGCGTTATTACACTCTCGGACGCGACGTCATATGATAAACATTCTTATAAAATAACGTGTATATCCAGCTCAACACTGACATTGATATATGTTGACCCGTCTGTACAAGCAGCTCCATTTTGATATGAGTCGAGATCACATTTATTTATATCTGAAGGAGCAAAACCCCAGATGATAGAAATTCTTACCCATTTCTATTCAATAAAAAGTTTGTAAGTGCCTTCATTTTTACAATAAATTGGTACCCGTATGTAGAAATGTTAAGGCCTGGATTCATTAGAGAACGTATTCTTAAGCGGGTGAAACAAACAATATGATTACACAACATAACAAACCTTATAAACGTATCCAGAACCATCAAACAACTTAAACAAGATTGCGGGTAGAAATGTTATTAAAACTATTAAACAAGATACACATCCTATGTAAACGCATGCACTTAAATCGGAATGAAATATAATACTTCATTTGACTTTAAAGTCAAATGATATATTTTATCAGTTTCAGAGTCAGCCATGGTATGTCCAACTGTATCCGTTTGCAGGATCTATTCTCGAAGATCCATTATCGACATGAGTCGGATTCTCATATAATTATATTAACGATGGCGAAGAGTATACGTAGAAGATTTCTAAACACAACGCCAGTCTCATGATTGAAGAAGCACGAATAGGAAATCACATGTATATTTAGTAATTTGTTTGTTTGATTTGAGGTTTAACGTCCCCGTCAACACTGTATAGGTCATTTTGGAGACGTTGCTTCCAATTTTGTGGGACTTTTACCCGACACTGAGATGAAATGACATCTCAAGCCCTGCCGCCCAATGAAACCAATAGGGTTTATATGCATGGACGGTCCGACTCGCACCTCTTTGCCTTGGCAGGCTTAGATCCCCTAAGCAGATTACCAGTACTCGTGTGCGGGTCGGTTTCAGCTCTGCGTGGAAGCATCATGTAGCCCATCTATTTCTTTAAGCCCCGATGGGCGGGGGCCAGCATATTTAGTAAACAAACAATTTATGCCATTAACCAAGGGAATGTTAGATAAAAACAACAATAACATGAGACCAAAGAATTTTACATACAACACCAACCAGTCCCATGATTATAGAAGCACGAATAGGAAATCACATGTATATTTAGAAAACATACAATTTATGCCATTAACCAAGGGAATGTTAGATAAAAACCAAAATAACATGAGACCAAAGAATTTTACCTACAACACCAACCTGGCCCATGATTATAGAAGCACGAGTAGGAAATCACACGTATATTTAGATGACAAAATATTTTACCGATTCTGATTACCATGAAAATAAAAGGCTTTGCGAAGTTTATGATTATTGATAGACAAAAGTGAAGGCAATGAACAGTACCATTAACCTATATCTCCCATCAGAGAGACCAAAGGGTAAGAAACACAAACATTAAATAACAAGACCCTAATGGGAACATCTATATCGGAAAGCCAAACGGACAGTTACTTTCCCACAAAATGGCAAAGTGGCTATCCAAAACAAAAGAATATAAGCGATACACACACTCAGAGACAAAATATAACAAAATAAATTGCGACTGAGGAATCGACTTGGAACGGTCAAAGAAACGAATTTCACTGCGAGCTTAAATCGATTTTACGCGGCTGCATTCCTCGACCTCGATTCTGTCGCGGATTCGACAAATAATTTGTTCAGTCCACATTAAGGCTTCCTAACTCATCAGTGCAACATCCCCGAGAACACAAAATATTAAGAAGTAAATCTTAAGGTAGAAACATTGTTAAAACTATCAAACAAGATACGCCTCATATAAAGCTCATGCACTTGAAATGTTCTATAATAGGGGTCATTCTTTGGAAACAAGGACCACAGCACAGAAATGAAATAAAACATAAAGTGTACATTTTTCTGACCCAGACTAGCTAGCTTCGGACAATTAGGCTTTATCAGTAACTCTCAAATATTTTCAAATACCCGCAGTGGAAATCGAAATGAAATATATTCATCCATTTGACTTTGCTATCAGTTGCTAAAACAACCTCATCAGTTTCAGTCCCGGCATATCCAGCGAATACTAACAACTGTTTCGCAAGCTCTAAACACGAAGCTCTATTTAGGACATGGGTCGTATAAACATTCATTGGTGCATTTACTGACACTTAATATACAATTATAGTAATGATGGCGAAGAATCAATAATTCTTCATACGACGCCAATCCCACTGAAGCAGCAATAAATGGAAATCACATATATATTTAGATGGCATAAAAATACTAACGATCGACACTCAGGGATTTTTCGATAAAAAAAAAATAATATTCAATCAAATTAATTCAGTCAGTTAAATGTTCTGAAAAAAGCTAACCCTTTGGAAGCAAGAACTAAAAATGGTGGAGTATTGAAGATATTTCCGGGCAGACTAGCTAGTTTCGGCCAATAAGCGTTCATCAGAGACCCTTAACTATTTTCAAACTTCCATAATGAAATCAATGATCACAAAGGACTAGAAAATATAACCCAAACTATGATGAAGGGTAGGTAGACTTCACGGCCGCCAAACATTCTCTCAACCCCAGCTGTGGTGAAGTTAAATGTTCTGAAAAAAAGGGTAACCCTTTGGAAACTATAAAACACATATTCCCTTAACACCAGATGTGGTGAAGTTAAATATTCTAAAAAATAAATTTTGATATAAAGTTTTATTTACTAATTTGCTAATATATTCCTTCCGAGAAATCGTACGAATTCGAATACTTTATCGGAAATAAAGCAGATGTTGACCAAAAAAGGTAACCTACTATTTTCACAGTTTGTTCCTGTATATCCTGCTAAACACTGACACTGATACTCGTTGACCAGGTCTTTACATGTAGCTCCATTACGACATGTGTCGGAATCACATTCATTTATATCTGAAGAATAAAACAATAACTGTCAGGATTTGTCTTCCATTTAATTCGGCAGGGAAACAAACACCGACATAATGAAACTTTCGGTTTGTCTTTGGGTGTTTGTGTCGCTTATGTTATTTTATTTTGGATAACATATTGGCCATTTTGTGGGAAAGTAACTGTCCTTTTGGCTTTCCGCTGTTGGTGTTTCCATTAGGGTCTGTTGTGTTATGTCTGTGTGTCTTTCCCTTTGGTGTCTCTGATGGGAGCATTGGGTTGATTGTATCGATTCCTGTTTATTGCCCCCACTTCTATTTACCATAATAAAAACATCACAACAGGAAACTCAAAAAGGACAGTTACTTTACGAAAAGGTGGACAAACGACTATCCAGAATAAAAATAAATGAGCAATACATACATAGAAGGACGGACTAAAACAATAATAAACCACAAAAGAACCGTCTTGATATGGTCAGTAAAATGTTTTTACTGATAGGCTGAAATCGTTTGTACGTGGCCGCAGTCCTCGTGTCCGATTCACATTAATTGGCGCTTTTACAGACAGTCATATTATGCAATTATAATAACGATGACGAAGAGTAGAAGACTTCTACATAGAACGCCAGCACGGATCGGAAATCACATGTACAGACCAGCCAGCGGTAAAATCCATTCTTTTCTCCGTGGAATTACACGTTTTTTTTTTTCTCTCAAAAAATAAGTGGGACATTTCTCTGAGAATTAAGAACTTTCGCGTTGCAAGGCGGTAAATTTCTCCGTGATAGGCCGTGAAATTTCTCAGAGAGAGAAAAAGTAGTACATGTGAAGCTGTTCACGGTGTTTCTCGGCAAAAGTTTCGCTGAGCTATCAAGTATACCTATTCCTCATGCATTCAAATTTCATACACTTCGAAGCATGAATCTTGTTGCAAAATGTTTGAAACATAATTAGCATGAAATGAATGTTCACGATTTTTTCCGGCGCAGAGCAAGGAAAACGTTTTCTACTACAGAAGTATCAGATCAGCCTGTGCATCTAGCCAATGCGGCTATGTCTTCGTTTATTGCTCTTCGCTATTCGAACACATAACAATAACTCATATAGAAATCGGATGGATTTTGGTGGTTCGGTCTGGTCCGATACGGACATTGTAAATTAATGCAGTAATGAAAACAAAACAAACACGAAATCAAAGATATCAAAGATCAGCATCCAAACGAGCGATATCATATTTGTCATTTCACAAGCAAAAACCGCGCGTGACGAAGTTTGCTAAAACGCAGGAAACTTTCACTGACAGCAAAATCCGCATGTGCTAAAATGACGTACTTCGATAAAATTGCGGCAAATCGTTAAAGACTCAAGCTGAGACGTCGCATGGAAAAATGCATTGTTGCATAAAAACAAATATCTCACATGGCTAACAAGAGATGTTTAATTGAGAAATCAGAATAAAGCGTTACGATAAGATCGTTTAATCAAAGCACTGACAACACTTGCAGGTAGATTGTCTCTGAATCCAACCCCTTCTTTTCAGGGAGGGTTTCTCTCGGTTGGGTGTATGAGTATTTTTACTGAAGTTATAAAAAAATGAAAACACATTTTTATTACACAGGTGCTCATTACATTTGATCCAGCACCCGACGAAAACACGCGAGTAACGAAGACTTGGATAAGTCTGTGAATACGCGAAAACTGATTAGTCTTCGCTAATCACATGACCCGTCTGTAGCCAAACAGATATTTATCCAAACAGAGATAAAATCAAATACCTAGCCGTAAGATTCATATGTGTATGCGACAAGCGAACACTCTGAACAACCTTTGCATCCGTATAAAATGATCAATCATTGTTGATCTCATGATCCGGCTGAAGCCACAGAACTAGCCACAGAGAAAAGAGACAGAGCTGAAGTCATGTTGATGATAGTCTCTGCAGGACGTTTTGCGACAGCGACGACTTTGATCAGCCTTCACGGTCGTTCAGTTCGATCATAGCCTTCGCATATTCCACAAGCCTAACATAGGCTTTCCAATATCTTAATGTTTTTGCACTATTAGAGATATGCAACATCTATAACCTTACATAGTGGTTCCGCATGTTGATCTATGATTGTGCGCAACCAACGTAGACACATTTCAGGCTTTGTAAATTCAGTGCCCGGCATCACCACAATACATGTGCGACCAGCTAATGCCCAGATCAGCCTGCGCATCTGTGAAGGCTAAACATAGCGTTAATTTGCCGATACAATCATTTTTACTTTCCTATTATTTTTCGTCCCCGCTCTAAAATATAAATTGTGGGTACTCGTTAGAACCGCCTCATCGAGGCGGTTCTAACGTGTACCCACAATTCATATTTTGGGCAGAAATAAGAAAAATATCATAACGTTTCATCTTGAAAATTTCGTTTTTTTCGGCGGTGAAATATACAAAGTATTTGTATAGGCGTGTTTTCGTAATGCATAATGAAAACGTCACAAGCGGAAAGTCATAACAGAAGTGAAGGCAATGATCAGGAATCGACAAAATCAACCCCCAGCACCATCAGAGACACCAAAGGGAAAGAAGCACAAACATGAAACAACTGGACCCTAATGGAAATGTCAATAGCGGAAAGCCAAAATGACAGTTGCTTCCCCACAAAATGGCAAATTGGCTATCAAAAAAAAAAATAAATATAAGCGGCAAACACACTCAAAGACAAACCATAACAAAAATAAACCGCGATTTCAACGAGAATCATCGCGACTTTTCTCTCGCGTTTTCGGGGAAAAATTCAGGTTTATTTCAATCTTACTCGCTTATGTTGAGAAAATGGCAAATTTCGCGTAAGTAAGTTTCTCCGCGAAACAAACAAGTGGTGTTTTACCATTGGCTTGTCTGTATGTTTTGATGACATTAAATTTTACGCACAACACTAAGGGATTGTTAGATAAACAGGCAATAACATGCGATCAAACTAATTAAGTACTTTAAGTATTATTTAATAATTTGCTAACACATTCTTTCTGAGAAATCGCAAAAATTTGATTTTTTTTATTTTATAACAAAAACAACAACATCAAAAACAGATGATGAATGGATAAAGGTAACCTACTATTTTCACAATCTGTTCCTGTATATCCTGCTAAACACTGACACTGATATCCGTTGACCAGATCTGTACATGTTGCTCCATTACGACATGGATTGGGATCACATTCATTTATATCTGAAGGAACAAAGCAATTGGATTGTCTTCCATTTTTATTCATGAGGGTAACAAACACCAACACAATACTACTTCACCCATCACGAAAACACACCTCTATAATATTGACCCCTTTCAACCCAAATTTTATATAGTAAAACTAGGTTTATAGGGGAAAATTTTATTTTTCTTATTTCTGCTCTAAAATATAAATTGTGGGTACTCGTTAGAACCGCCTCATCGAGGCGGTTCTAACGTGTACCCTCAATTCATATTTTGGGCAGAAATAAGAAAAATATCATAATTTTTCATCTTGAAAATTTCTTTTTTTCGGCGTTGAAATATACAATGTATTTGTATAGGCGTGTTTTGGTAATGCATAATGAAACCGTCACAAGCGGAAAGGCAAAACAGAAGAGAAGGCAATGATCAGGAATCAATACAATTAACCCACAGCTCCCATCAGAAACACCGAAAGGAAAGAAGCACAAACATGGAACAACAGACCCTAATGCGTAGCCAAAACGGCTACCCAAAATGAAAAGGAATTAGCAATGCATACATGGAAAGAGTGAGTGTTTGAGTTTTTCGTCTCCCCAACAGTTAAGGTCATACGGAGACGGGGCCTCCGTTTACAGACTCGTCCGGAGAAGCCCGATAACGATAATAGACCATAAACAAAGAAACGTTTGGGAAATGTCAGCAAAAATCTTTTTAACTGGGGCTGGGTCGGGTGTGTAGGGATGGGGGACTTAAATCGATTTTACGTGGCCACGGTCCTTGCTCTTGGTTTTGGCGTTGTTAAGAAAAATAATTTGTTCCGTCCGCATAAAGAATATGTGTCATAAGTGCATCGTCTCCGAGGACATAAAAAATAAAACGAATACGGAGATGAAACACAGACGATGCCGCTAAAGTATTATAGCCCTGAATCACTCACCCGATCTATAATGAAACGTTAGATATTGAGGTGGAATGGGGTATTTGAGCAATTTTAGCTGACAATGACAATATACATTTCTGTGAAGTTGTTTCAAATCCGCCCGCCCATCGGGACTTGATGAAATAGATTGGACTGCATGATGCTTCCACGCGGAGCTGAAACCGACCGTTCATGAGTACTGGAAAACCATTTAGAGGATCTTAGCCTGTTCAGGCAAAATGGTGCATGTCAGACCATCCATGCCAATAAACTCTTTTAGTTTCATTGGGCGGCATGGCTGGAGATGTGCAATTTGACTGATTTATGTCCCAAAAATTGAAAGCAACGTCTCCAAAATGACTAATGACGGGGACGTTAAACCTCATAGCCAACAAACAATTGTTTCAAAATCATTCCAGCTGTTTAGGAGCAGAAAACGTTTTGAGGTTTTTTTTTATTTTAGCTCTCCAGTGAAGTAAATGTATTTTGAGCAATTGCTAGAGGGTCATCCATGGAACAGTCCTGTGAAATTGTTTCCTTTTAGAGAAAGGAGTCTTTTAAAGCTGTTCTGTTTTGAGTTCAGTTCTTATTAATGCGACCATCTTGTTCAACAGAGTGGAATAGGTTGAGCAATTTTAACAGATTGTCACAAGGCAGAAATTCCTGTAAAATCATATATAAAAATATTCACTTGTTTAGGAGACGCAATTTAAAGGTGTTTTAAGCACTAGCAGCCTCCTTATTTAGCAGAGTGGAATCATTTGAGCAATAATCAAAACGGTTTCCAAAGTAAGATTTCTGTGAAATTATTGCAAAAGCCATCCGTCTGTTTAGGAGGAGAAGTCAATAGGACTAGAAACTGGTTAAACGTTTTTTTTGTGTTTTTTTTTTTCAGCTCTGGTGGCTATCTTGTTTATATATGATTAACGGTTGGAGCAATTTTGTTAGAGGATCACGAAAATGAACATTTCAGTGAAATAATTTCAATATCTATTCAGGAGTTTAAGAACAGGTCTGATTTAAATGTTTTTTTTTTTTTCTATATTTGTCTCAGATGACCAGCTTGTTCATTGGAGCAGAAGAGTTTGATTAATTTCAGCAGCGAGACACCCAAGTAAAATATTGTGAAATTATTTCAAAACCCATCCACTGGTTTAGGAGTAGAGGTCATTTAAACGTCCTTTTCTATTTTTAACATTGTGGTCATCTTTTTCATCGGAGCAGACTACCTAGAGGTCAGATTTATCCCCCAGAACTTCAGTTGAATAAAGCAAATTCTTCTGATACCCTGGCCCCGTTATTGGATTTACATCTATCTATTGTAGATGGGTTTATTTCGTGCAAAATTTATGATAAACGCGATGATTTTGATTGTGAGATTGTAAATATTCCTTGTTTGGATGGTGATGTTCCTCACGCTCCACCGTTTGGCGTGTATATTTCGCAACTAATTCGATTTGCTAGAGTGTGTAGTCATGTAACTGACTTCAACATTCGTAATAAATTGTTAACGGCTAAACTTCTTAATCAGGGTTGTCGGTACCATCAACTACGCAAAGCCTTTTCAAAATTTTATAGACGTCATTCTGATTAAATTTCAAAATTCAATATTGGACTTAAATCTCTTCAGCAACAAGGTCTATCGAAACCCGAATTCTATGGTGACTTAGTATATAAATTTAGTAAAATATATAACCGCAATGATTTCAGTGCCCAATTTCGAAAAATCATTCTTCGATATAAAAAAATGGGTACACCATAAATGTTATATGACAGACTGCATGCATGATAGTTAACCGAATCACGGTTGACAACTTTGCTTCCCTCTTTAATTGCACGCCGGTGGGTCAGGCCTTAGATTCTATGACGGTTCCAGTGTAAAGGCTTACTGAGAATTGGAGAGATCCAATTCCATGTTTGTTTGTTTGTTTGATCGATTTGGAGTTTAACGTCCCCGTCATCACTGTAAAGGTCATTTTGGAGTCGTTGCTTATGTGGGACTTTTACCCGACATTGAGATGAAATGACATCTCAAGCCCTGTCGCCCATGAAACCAATAGGGTTTATAAGCATGGACGGGCCGACTCGCACCGCATTGCCTTGGCAGGCTTAGATCATCTAAGCGGTTTACCAGTATTGTTGGTTGGGACCTGATGCTCTGTCTTTGGTCGGGTCCATCGGAGTCTAACTGTTTGTTTTCTTTTGCTCCAGCATTTCAGTGGTTTCTTGCTGTCGAGTCCTCACCGTTGTTTCATCTCTGTGGTTGTTTGAATTTTTGTGTTCACGGAGATGTTGCACTGATGAGTTAGGAGGCCTTCATGCGGACTGAACAAATTATTTGTATAAATCGCGAAGTAATTTAGGGCGAGGATTGAGGCCACGTAAAATCGATTAAAGCCCCACAGTGGAATTCGTTTCCGCTGACCGTTCCAAGGCGGTTCTTCTGTCGCGGTGTATTTCTGTTATGGTTTGTTATTTTATTTTGGATAGCCTATTGGCCAATTTTTGGGAAAGTAACTGTCCTTTTGGCTTTCCGCTGTTGCTGTTTCCATTGGGGTCTGTTGTTTCATGTTTGTGTTCCTTTCCCTTTGGTGTCTCTGATGGGAGCTGTGGGTTAATTGTATCGATTCCTTATCATTGCCTTCACCTCTTTTTTAAATATTTACTCACTTCAGTATGGGATTGTTGGTAAAACAATAACATTTGATCAAATAAGTAGAGTTATTTAAAGTCTTACTACATATTTGCTTGTTAATTCTTTCTGTGTCATTGTAAACTTTCAATTTCTTTATCGGAAATAAAGCGTGGATTCACAGATAAAGGTAACCTACCATTTTCACAATATATCTCTGTATATCCTGCTAAACACTGACAGTGATATCCGTTGAGCAGGTTTGCACACGTAGCTCCATTTCGACATGGGTCGGGATCACATTCATTTAAACAACACATGGCTGGAATTGTCTTCCATTTTTACAGCATATATTTGTCAGTGTATTCATGATTTTTTTTTCAATAAATTGGTAATGCACGATTATGTAGCAATTTAAGTACCTGGGTTCATTAGTGTGCGTAGTCCTAAGTTGGTCTAACAAAAGATGTTCAACATGTGATAACACTGGCCAAACGTCATATACGTACCCGAATCAACACACAAATTAAACAAGGCTGTAGGTAGAAGTGTTAGATCTATCGAACAAGATACCATATCTGTGAAACTTATGCACTTTAATCGGTACACTCCATCTGACTTCTGATCGCAATTGACAAAGCATCAGACCAGTTTCACAGCCAGCCCGGTGAAATCAGTTGCACACTGTCAACTCTATCCGTTTACAAGATCTGTACATGGAGCTACATTTTCAACATAGGTTGAAATAACTCTCATTGACGAACGTTTCTTATACAATTTTACCGACACTTATTATGTTAATTTAGTAACCCTGACGAAGAGTACAAATGCTGTTGAAATCCAGTCCCTTGATTGAAAGAAAAAAATTCAGATATCATGTGTATATTTAGGTTACATTTTATTTACACACTACACTAAGCGTTGTTTGTTAAAATAGGTAATAGATGATTAAATTAAAGGATACATACTCGTTTCACAATCTTTTCCTGTATATCCTGCTAAACACCGGCAATTATATCCGTTGACAAGGTCTGTACATGCACCACCATTACCGCATGGGTCGGGATCACATTCATTTATATCTGAAGGAACAATACAACAGATGACAGGAATTGTCTTCCCTTTTCATTCCGAATATGTTTGTGTTTCCGTTTGTTTGTTTGTCAACCTTTATGTAAATTTTGGTTATAAAGATGTTAGGATTAAGATTCTTCAGAGATCGGAGCCCAAAAGCAGGTCTAACACACGATGTGATTACACTAAATATCTGCCTAAACCTCTTCGACGTACCCACAACCGACCACCAACTTAGAGAAAGCAGAACTGAGTAATGATGTTAGACAAGATACACTTCTTGTGAATTCATAAACTTAAGCCGAAATATATAATACAATCCTTCATTTGAAGTTGGTGGTAATCGACAGAACATTTCACCAGTTTCACAGTCGAGCCCGGTGTATCCAGTTGCACACTGACAACTGCTTCCGTTTACAAGATCTGTACATGCAGCTCCATTTTGACATCAGTCAAGATCACATTCATTGACGCTTTCACTGACACTTGTTTAATAATTTTACTGACACTTGTTTTAGAATTTCAGAATAGAAGAATTCTACATTACACTCCAGTCCCATAACCAAAGAAACACGAATCGGAAATCACATGTTTATTAAGTTGATTGAATATATACCCACTATATTAAGGGATTATTGAAAAAGGTTATCAAAATAATTGAGTTAATCAAGTTCTATTTATTTATTTGGTAGTATATACGTTCTGGGTTATCGTAAGCATTCGAATAAAATATTTGAAGTTAAGCGAAGGTTGATAGATAATGATAACCTACCATTTTCACAATCTGGTCCCTTATATCCTTCTACACACTGACATTGATATCCATTGACAAGGTCTGTACATGTAGCTCCATTTTGACATGGATCGGGATTACATTCATTTACATCTGAAGGAACAAAACAACATGTTTTCAATATATTGATAATCAATAATCATACAGAAAAGTTAGGATCTTGGTTCTTTAGAGAACTTAGTCAGAAGCAGGTCAAACGATTGGATAAAACTACATATCTAGCTCATAAACGTACCCCAAATCGACAAACAATGTAAACAAACTGGCAGATTAAAACTATCAAACAAATTGCACCTCCTAAGAAACTAATGTACATAAAGCGTCATTAAATATAAGCCTTATCTGACTCTAACAAATATAGTCACCAGTTTCATAGTCAATCCCGATGTATCCAGCTGAAAACTGACAACAGTAGTAGTTCAGATGTCCTGTGTATGAAGCTCAATATGGACACGGATCGGATTCGCATTCATTGATGTCTGAATACACAAATTTCAGGTAATGCTACACATATTTCCATTGCTACCTATATATGTATAAGACACAAACATTGACTGTAAACCAATGCCATTTCAATGACAGATAATTGGACTATTACTGACTCCTGTTATATATTTGCAGTAACGATGATAAAGTGAAGGGAATTTTGTACATATAACTCCAATTCCATGAATAATGAAACACGTCCTATAAATAATGAGAAGGAAATTATATTTATGTTCTTATAACATTAAATGTAGACACCAGACAAACCACACTGAGAGAATTACTGTTTAGAAACAAAAACATAACTGTTATTATTTTCTTTCTCAGTCAATAGTTTAACCGATGAAAATTGAAGACTGATAGATAAAGGACATGTACTTGTTTCACAATCTGTTTCAATATACCCAGTTAAACACTGACACTGATATTCGTTGACCAAGTCTCTACATTCAGCTCCATTTCGGCATGGGTCGGGATCACATTCAATTATATCTTAAGAACCAAAACATTAAAATACCTTAACGTTCTTTTCTTTTTTACTCCAGCATTATCATAAATATGTCTTCAATTCCTTCAACAAGTTGTTAATCGTTGAATGTGTAAAATGTTAGGGCATGGAACAATGAAAACGAACCCCGAACTGACCATCAACTTACACTAAGTTGAAGGAAGAAACTATAATTAAACTATAAACAAAGATTAACCTGATGATATATAATTGGCCTATACATTGACTAAATTCTGTACAAACCCAATTTTTCATTAAAACTATGACATTGACAAATTGACGTATTTTAAAACTGGCTAGTTCGTCATGTTACTCGTGGAATTACGTCCCCTTTATTGATAAAAACTGTTTTCCACCTTTTCATCCGCATAACACCCTCAGATTTAATCGGATCTACCTGAAACCTTAATTAAATGCAAGTAGATTTTAGATAAAAGCTCGGATTTTTGCGAATACTGGCCAGGCTGGTCCATTTATTAGAGAATTATGTCTCCTAGGTTGACCTAAATGCCATTTTAGATCTTGTCATCACCTTAGCCCCTTTGTTCGGAGCTTTTTATAATTTACATATAAGTAGGCTGAGGGTAAACGCTCGGATGAGTTAAACAAGCGGCCCATGGGCCACTATGCTCACCAGAGTTCAGTCGGGCACTGCCCACTGGCAGCCATGTATGGTTTCAATTTATCGATTATAAAGTCTCCCAAACGAACCCAATTCCATGTTGACTCTGTATCTGAAATATTAGGCCTTTTATGAAGTGGAGGGGTGGGGCATGGATCCAACAGAGCCCAGGTTGGTATCACTGAATGCGTCTTATCATAAGGAACAATAATATATATGGTTTAGGAGTGGGGATGTGTACAGTTCCAGAGGTAAGAGGCCTTTTAAGCTGTGGAGGGGTTGGAGCATGGCCCTGGCAGACACCAGGAAATCCAAGATTGTTGTCCTTGAATGTGTCTTATCATATGGATCAAGAAAATATGTTGTTTAGGAGTGGGGATCTGAACTATTTCTGAGATATGAGGCCTTCTTATGAAGTGAAGAGGAGAGGAATGGCCCCTGTGGACTTCCAAGTTGGTGCGACTGAAAGTGTCTAATCACAATGAACAAGAATATATATGATTATGAGGTGGGGATCTTAATGGTGTCTCAGATATATGGCCTTTTATGAAGTGGAGGGGTAGGCCATGGTATCGACACATTACCCTAGCACAAATACACCCAAGGTTGATGTGACTGAATGAGTCTTATCAAAAGGAAGACAAATATACATGCCTTAGGGGTGGGGTTCTGAACAGTTTCTGAGATATATGGCATTTTATGAAGTTGGGGCATGGCCCCAGCGTACCCAGGGGGACCCCTAGGTTGGTATAACTAAATGTGTCTTATCAAAAGTAATAAGAGTATATATGGTTTAGGGATGGGTTTCTAAATTGTTTCTGAGATATTGAGTCTTTTACAAAGTGAAGGGTGTGGGTCATGGCCCGGGCACATCCCAGGGGACACCCAAGTTGGTGCCACTGAATGCGTCTTATCATAAGGAACAAGAATATATATGGATTGTGGTGGGTTTCTGAATGATTTCTGACATATATCGCCTCTTATGAAGTGGACGGGTGGCCCGGGCACATCCCAGGGGACACCCAGGTTGGTGTCACTGAATGCGTCTTATCATAAGGAACAAAAATATATATGGTTTTGGGGTGGGTATCTGAATGGTTTCTTAGATATATCGCCTATTATGAAATGGAGGGGTGAGGCATGGCCCTGGCGCACCCTGGGAGACCCATAGGTTTGGTATCACTGAATGCCTCTTATCATAAGGAACAAGAATATATATGGTTATGGGGTGGGGATCTAAACGGTTTCTGAGATATTGGGCCTGGGCACATCCAAGGGGACCCCCAGGTTGGTGTCACTGAATGCATATTATCATAAGAAACAAGAATATATATGGCTTTGGGGTGGGGATCTGAAAAGTTTTTGAGATATATCGACTTCTATAAAGTGGAGGGGTGGGGCGTGGCCCCGGCGCACCCCGGGTAACCCCTAGGTGGAAATCACTGAATGCGTCTTATCATTGAGTACAAGAATATATATGGTTTAGGGGTGGGGATCTGAACAATTTCTGAGATATTAGGCCTTCGATGGGGTGGAGAGGGTGGGGCATGATCCAGGAACATCCAAGGGGACACCAAGGTTGGTGTCACTGAATGCGTCTTATCATAAGAAACAAGAATATATATGGTTTAGGGGTGTGGATCTGGATGGTTTCTGATATAGATCGCCTTTTATGCATGGAATGGAGGGGTGGGGTATGGCCCCGGCGCACCCTGGGAGACCCCTAGGCTGGTATCACTGAATGCGTCTTATCATAAGGAACGAGAATATATATGGTTAAGGGATGGGGATCTCAACGGTTTCTGAGATATTGGGTCTTTTACAAAGTGGAGGGGTGGGGGCATGGCCCGGGCACATCTCAGGGGCCCCAATGTTGGTGTCTCTTAATGCGATTTATCATAAGAAACAAGAATAGATATGGTTTTGGGGTGAGGATCTAAACGGTTTCTGAGATATCGGGCCTTTTACGAAGTGGAGGGGGTGGGGCATGGGACCCCCAGGTTGGTGTCACTGAATGCGTCTTATCATAAGAAAAAAGAATATATATGGGTTAGGGGTGGGGATCTGAATAGTTTCTGGGATATATTACCTTTTATGCACTGGAGCGGGATGAGGCATGGCCCCGGCAAACCTGGGGGAACCCAAGTTTAGCATAAAAGCATGTGGCTAAAAGAGGTTCACTCAAGGAATATTTCTATTAAAGTTATGTCAAAATATCTGCAAAGGTTTGGCAGTAAATGCCATTTTTCTATTTTCCCCATTATAAGTCTATAGAAACTCAAAGTTGCCATAGCAACCAAACTAATGAGCCGATTTTCATTAAAAACACACACTTTCAATCCCCCTGCCCAAGGACGCTACAGATGAAATTTGGGCTGAATCGACCCAGTGGCTTTAGAGGAGATGTCGTTTGAAAATGTTGACGCCAGACGACGACGCAGACGCAAACGACGACGGACAACTGCCTATCCTAAAAGCTCCCCCGGAGCCTTCGGCTCTGGTGAGCTAAAAACTGGCAAAGTCGGCATATTAATCATTGAGTAATATCCCATAGATTCCTAAAAATCTGATGTTTTCGACCTTGGGATCACTGTAGCTCCTTCAGTTTTGATCGAATCTTCCGGAAACTTACACATAGGTAGGCTGTTGAAAAAAGCTCGGATGAGTTCGAAAATTGGCGATGTTTGTCTTTCAGTCATACAGTTATGTCATTTTGTTTGCTGAAAATGACTTTTCTTTTACCTTTTCATCAGCATATGAACATCAGTTTTGATTGGATCTACCTGAAACTAACATTTAAGTAGACTGGAGATAGAAGCTTTGATGTGTTCGAAAAGTGGCAAGGTCGACATATCACTGATGGAGTTACGTCCCATTTAATGATGAAAAATACCTGTTTTCGGCCATTTCATTAGCATGACTCCTTAAGTTTTGATAGGATCTTCCTGAAACTTACGTATTAGTAGGCTAGGGATTAAAGCTGAAGTAAGTTTTAAAATTGGCTGAATCGACCTATTAACCATTGTCCTTCTGAACTAGACAACCCATACCTTTCCAAACAGTGCTGAACAAGATCAGATGTCTTCTGAAGAAACAATTTGATCAGGATCTACACTGTATGCCATGCAGTTTGTGCATTACCCTTAAACGTTACAACCAAATAATTTGATTGGTGGATAGTCAGTAATGTGTGTGACTTAAACAATATATTCAGCAGGATAAGGGTTAAAGGTGGCTTAAGATGCCTACTTTTGACCTCTTCATAAGTATAATTCTTTCCCTCTTGATCAGCAGTTTTCTGAAAATTATATAAGTAGGTTTGGGAAAAAGGAATGGATGAGTTCAAAAACTGGCTTTGTCTACCTGGACAATTTATCAGAGAATTATGGCACCTACATTGCAGAAAAAGCCATTTTACAGTTTTGATCAGATCTTTTTGCAACTAAGATATACGTAGGCTGAGGATAGAAGCTGGGATGAGTTTGAACTTACTAGGACAGCCTCTTAGTCTCAGTCATGTCCTCTTGGTTGCTGAAAGTGCCAATTTTGTCTTATTATAAGTTTTGATCGGAGCATCCTGAAACTTGCACATGAGATGAACGTCGACAGAAACTTAAATAAGTTAAACATGGCTAGATTGAATCGTCTTTTAGCCACTGGTAACTATATTTGCTTATTAACCATCTTGTTATCAGTATAAATCTATATGTATAACATGTTGAATGCCACAAGTCCATAGATTGATGACCTAGTCCATCTTTTCTTACTTTGCTTACATGATCTTTTACTGATAGTATGTCTATAGAGGCAATCCTGACATGTAGCCGTTGGCTTTTTCTGTTCTCGGAGATGGAGCACAGATGAACAAGGTATTTGTCTAAACCACAACAAAACAAAGAGCGAGGACTGTGGCCCCATAAAATCGATTTAAAATACCACCCCACACAAACGCACACTGAAATACGTTTAACTGGTCGTTCCAAAGCGGTTCTTCTGTCGTGGTTTATTATTGTTATAATTCATCTTTGCATGTATTTATTGCTTGTATCTTTTTATTTTGCATAGCCATTTGGCCATTTTCTGGGACAGTAAATATCCTTTTGGCTTTCCCCCTTTGATGTTTTCATTAGGATTTAGTTCTTTCATGTTTATGTTTCTTTTCCATTGATTTCTCTGACGGGAGGTGTTGGGGTAATTTTGTCGGTTCCTGATCATTGTCTTCACTTCGTTTTTTGTTCAAGCAGAATAGTTTGAGCAAACTTTGCAGAGGGTCACCCAAGGAACATTCCTATGAAACTATTTCATAATCCATCCTCGGGTTAAGGAAAGGAGATGTTTAAATATATTTCTATTTTAGCTCTGATGGCCATTTTGTTTGTGCAAGCATAACGGTCTTCGTTCGAGCGAAACGGTTGAAAAACTTTGGTAGAGACTCCATTAAACAGTATTTCTGTGAAATTATATTGAAATGGGGGCAGTGGCGTTGGAGGAGATGTCGTTTTTCAGATTTGTATATTTTTGCGCTCTGGCGGCTATTCTTGGCAGCGGAGCGGAACCATTTGGACTTTTTAGGTAGAAGGTCCCCCAAGGACGTTTCTGTAAATTAAGTTTCAAATCTGTTCACCGATTGAGGAGGAGATGTCTTTTTAAAAAAATGTTGACAGCTGAGAATACTTTTAAAAAGTTGTTTTTTCTATTCTCAGCTCTGGCTATTATCATGTTTATCCGAGCGGAACGGTTTGGGCACTTTTGGTAGAGGGTCACCCAAGAGATAGTCCGGTGAAATAGAATTGAAATTGGAACAGTGGCCTTGAAGGAGATGTGGATTGAAGTTTTCTTTTCTACTTTTAGCTACGGTTGCTATTTTGTTAAGCGCAGCGGAACCATTTCAGCAGTTTTGGTAGAGATACTCCATAGAAACATTCCTGTAAAATAATTTCAAAATCCGTTCACCGATTTAGGAGAAGGTGTCCTTAAAGTAAATGTTGGCCGACCAGAAGATGTTTAAGGGTTTTTCTATTTTATAAGCTCTTATTACCAACTTTGCGTATAGGTTAGAATTCATGAAGAGATTTCTTCACTAGTAAGAATCTGCGAAGCGATGCGTAGCTGATTTTTACCATGAAGAAATCTCTTAATGCCTTATAACCTATTTAGACTGCAGCTGCCAATTTTCTTGAATAATGTCCATTGATGATGTCTTGAGACAACATTTAATTTGGGTAAAATTTTTATTGTTTTATACCTGCAATACTTTCATTCATTCACTAGTTGGTCTTCACTGAGAAGTTACCATCGGAAGGTGTATTTGTTTAATTGGAACTTGGAGAAAAAATGTCAGATGGGAGACTCAGTCTGAATTTAAAGATTTTGAAATACCATCAGCAACACAATTGTTTCTATTCCTGCGAAGAGCAGTAAACCAGGGGTTTATAGGTTGTTCATCAATCGGATGGCTGTTGTCAGGTATGAAAGGTATTTTAGCTCACCTGTCACGTAGTGAAAAGGTGAGCTTTTGTGATCACTTTTTGTCCGTCGTCCGTCGTGCGTGCGTCCGTCGTGCGTGCGTCCGTCCGTGCGTGCGTCCGTAAACAATTTCAAATAAGTATAGATCTAATACCACATGGCCAATCTTGATCAAATATCATGTGAAGCATCATCAGGTAGGGGGAAAGGCTCAGAAGGTTTTTGGGCTGATCAGATTGGACTTCTGGTTGCCATGGTAACATATAGCTCCCATAGACTTATAATGGGAAAAATTAAAAAAATCTTCTTCTCTGAAACCACTGGGCCCAGAGCTTAGATATTTAGCTTGTAACAATTATAAGTGGTCAGCTATGTAAATCCTGCCTATCATGCCCCTGGGGTCCAAATTGGTCACACCGCCGGGCCCCTTAGCTCCTATAGACTCATAATGGAAAAAAAAAAGCTTCAAAAATCTTCTTCTCCGAAACCACAGGGCCCAGAGCTTAGATATTTAGCATGTAGCAACGGCAAGTGGTCGCCTACATAATTTCTGCCAATCATGCCCCTGGGTTCCAAATAGGCCACGCCCCGGGGCCCAGTCGCTCCCATAGACTCATAATGGATAAAAAGCTTCAAAAATCTTCTACTATGAAACCACAAGACCCAGAGCTTAGGTATTTAGCATGTAGCAACGGCAATTGGTCACCTACATAATTCCTGCCAATCATGCCCCTGGGGTCCAAATTGGCCACACCCCGGGGCCCCTTAACTCCCATAGACTCATAATGGAAAAAAAGCTTCAAAAATCTTCTTCTCTGAAACTACAGCGGCCCAGAGCTTAGATATTTAGCATGTTGCAACGGCCAGTGGTCACCTACATAATTCCTGCCAATCATGCCCCTGGGTTTCAAATGGGACACGCCCCGGGGCCCCTTCGCTCCCATAGACTCAAAATGGAAAAAAAAAAGCTTCAAAAATCTTCTTCTCTGAAACCACAGGGCCCACACCTTAGATATTTAGCATGTAGCAACGGCGAGTGGTCACCTACATAATTCCTGCCAATCATACCCCAGGGGTCCAAACGGGCCACGCCCCAGGGCCCCTTAGTTCCTATAGACTCATAATGAAAAAAAAACTCCATAAAGCTTCTTCTCTGAAACCACAGGGCCCAGAGCTGAGATATTTAGCATGTAGCAAAGGCAAGTGGTCACCTACATAAATCCTGCCAATCATGCTCCTGGGGTCCAAATGGGCCACAGCCCGGGGCCCTTTAGCTCCCATAGACTCATAATGGGAAAAAAAGTTTCAAAAATCTTCTTCTCTGAAACCACAAGGCCCTGAGCTTAGATATTTAGCATGTAGCAATGGCAAGTGGTCACCTACATAATTCCTGCCAATCATGCCCCTGGGTTTCAAATGGGCCACGCTCCGGGGCCCCTTAGCTCCAATAGACTCATAATGAAAAAAAGCTTCAAATATCTTCTCCTCTGAAACCACAGGGCCCAGAGCTTAGATATTTAGCAGGTACCAACGGCAAGTGGTCACCTACATAAATCCTGCCAATCATGCCCCTGGGGTCCAAATGGGGCCACGTCCCGGGGCCCCTTATCTCCCATAGACTCCTAATGGAAGAAAAGCTTCAAAAATCTTCTTCTCTGAAACCCCAGGGCCCAGAGCTTAATTATTTAGCATGTAGCAACGGTAAGTGGTCACCTACTTCAATCCTGCCAAGCATGCCCCTGGGGTCCAAATGGGCCGCGCCCCGGGGCCCCTGAGCTCCCATAAACTCCTAATGGAAAAAGCTTCAAAAATCTTCTTCTCTGAAACCACAGGGCCCAGGTCACCTACATAAATACTGCAAACCATGCCCCTTGGGCCAGAATTGGCCACACCCATGGCCCATTAGCTACCATGGATGGACTTATAATGGAAAAAAAACTTAAAATGGAAAAAAAACTTGAAAAATATTCTTCTGTGAAACCATAAGGCCCAGAGCTTAGGTATTTAGCATGTAGCAACATAAAGTTGTTGCCTGCATGAATCCTGCCTGAGTCTTGCCCCTGTGGTTCAAACTGGCCAAATCCTGTGGCTTCTTAACTCCAATAAACTTATAATGGAAAAAAAAGCTTTAAAAATTTTCTTCTCTGAAACCATGAAGAACGGACCGTAGATATTTAGTATATAGCAACGCCCATAGGGGCTTGAAGAAATATATGGGCTGCATGATGCTTCCACGCAGAGCTGAATCCGGCCCGCACACTAGTACTGGTAAACCGCTTAGAGGATCTAAGCCTGTCCAGGAACCGCGGTGTGAGGTGGACCGTCCATCCTAATAAACCCTATTGGTTTCATTGGGCGACAGGGCTTGAGATGTCATTTCATCTCAATGTCGGGTAAAAGTCCCACAAAATTTGAAGCAACGTCTCCAAAATGACCTTTACAGTGTTGACGGGGACGTTAAACCTCAAATCAAACAAACAAATAAGTATATAGCAACATAAAATGGTCGCCTACATAAATCCTGCCAACCATGCCCTTTGGGTCAAAATTGACCTATGGACTTATACTGGAAAAAAAAAATCAAAAATCTTCTTCTCCAAAGCTATAAGGCCCAGAGCTCAGATATTTAGTATGTAGCAATGTCAAGTGGTCTCCTACAATTATGATTTTCTGGTACACAGATGAGCGATATAGGGCCATTAGGCCCTCTTGTATATAGTATTTTTGACTTAGTCTCACTCACAAGCTCTGATTTGGACCATTTGATTTGTATGATAAATCGTTTTGCCAAAACAAGAAAAAAGTGTTGCAGTTTTGACATACTGTAGTCTCCCTTGGAAGTGTACCCATTCCCATTAACCCATTTTGTACAGGAAACCCCTGATCGAGTATTTGGCAAATTGTGCAGGCACAGGGAATACACTGTTTGCAAAATGTTCAGCCACTTTGCATATTTTTGAAGAAAAAACAACCTGACAGCCTTAATTTTAAAATGGACCTGTGTTATATATAAGGGGATTATTCCATTTGGTACAAAATGGGTTAAATAAGTAAACCTGTTTTTTTTTGTTGTTTTTTTTTTCATTTATTGTGTCAATATGAAAACTTTGAATATGCATGATTTGCATTGATTCTCCTACTTCTTCTGAACTGTCAGTAAATCTATTTCTGCTAATTTCTTTGTGATATTCAAGAAGAAATGGAAGACCATACATAATTAAATGGACATTAAAATCACCTTGCTGGACATTAAAATCACCTTGCTTGATTTCTCCGTCAGGTACAGGGTAAAATTTATTGCTTTTGAGTCACTCAGAAGGATCTGGGCTGATTTATGTGTTAAAAATTCTTTTGAATGGTTACGAATATTTCTTAATCATCAAAAGGCCTCTTCACAATATAGTAAGCAGCAGAAAGGTCTTCCGTCGGGGTCTAACTGTTGGTTTTCTTTTGCTCCAGCATTTCAGTGGTTTCTTGCTGTTGAGTCCTCACCGTTGTATCAACTCTGTGGTTGTTTGATTTTTGTGTTCACGGAGATGTTGCACTGATGAGTTAGGAGGCCTTCATGCGGACTGAACAAATTATTTGTCTTAATCGCGAAGGAAGTTAGGGCGAGGAAGATGGACACGTAAAATCGATTTAAGCCCCGTAGTGGAATTCGTTTCCGCTGACCGTTCCAAGGCGGTTCTTCTGTTGCGGTTGATTTTTGTTATGCTTTGTCTTTGAGTGTTTGCGTTGCTTATTTATTTTATTTTGGATAGCTTATTGGACATTTTGTGGGAAAAGTTTGTTTGTTTGATTTGAGGTTTAACGTCCCCGTCAACACTATATATGTCATTTTGGAGACGTTGCTTCCAATTTTGTGGGACTTTTACCCGACACTGAGATGGAATGACAACTCAAGCCCTGTTGCGCAAAGAAACCAATAGGGTTTATAAACATGGACGGACTGACTCGCACCGCTTTGCCTGGGCAGACTTAGATCCTCTATGTGGTTTCCCAATACTCGTGTGCGGTCGGTTTCAGCTCTGCGTGGAAGCACCATGCAGTCCATATATTTCTTCAAGCCCCGATGGGCAGGAAAGTAGCTGTCCTTTTGGCTTTCCGCTATTGATGTTTTTATTAGGGTATGTTGATTCATGTTTGTGTTTCTTTCTCTTTGGTGTCTCTGATGGGAGCTGTGGGTTAATTGTATCGATTCCTGATCATTGCCTTCACTTCTATTCTGATTGGCGGAAAGAGAAGAAACGCCACATACACAGTCTAAATCTGAGAACGGTTTGACAATTTTTACAAAGGGCCACTCAAGCAATACTCCTATGGAATTATTTTGAAATTGGGCCATTGTCCAAACAGGAAATGACATTTTAAGTTTTTTCTTCTTTTTCTATTTTAGCTCTGGTCGCCAACTTGTTCAGCGGAGTGGAACCATTTAGGCAGTTTTGGTAGATGGTCATCCGAGGAAAAGTCCTGTAAAATTATTGCAAACACCGTTCACCGGTTTAGGAGTAGAAAACATTTAAAGTAAATTGTTGGCAGACGCACGCCGGACATCGAGCGGTCAGAACAGCTCACAATGCGCCTTTGGCTAAGGTGAGCTAAAACTGAATTCATTGCGGTTATATATTTTTGCTGAATTTAAGTCCCCATAAAATTCGAGTTTTCCATAGACTTTTTTAGTCTTGCCCAGAAAACATGTACACTCCATATTTTCCAGTTCTGTGGTGTTTTCCTTGCTTCCAAAGGATAACCCTTTCTATAACATATTTAACGTCACTACAGCTCGTGTCTGGAAATGTGTTGCGGCCGTAAAAAGTCTCCCTGCCCTACATCATAGTGCAGTTTATATTTTCTTGTCCTTTGGGATCATTGATTCCATTGTGGACCTCTGAAAACTTTTGAGGGTCACTGATGAGGCCTAATTGGCCGAAACTAGCTAGTCTGGCCAAGAAATTATGTACACTCCATATTTTCCAGTTCTGTGGTGTATTACTTGCTTCCAAAGGATAACTCTTTCTAGAACATATTTAACGTTACTTCAGCTGGTGTCTGGGAATGTGTGGCGGCCGTAAAAAGTCTCGATAATTTCCAGTTCTGTGGTGTATTCCTTGCTTTCAAAGGATAACCCTTTCTAGAACATATGTGTTACAGAAGAGATTTATGTGCAACATTGAATTTCGAAACTAAATCGGACTGATCTCTATAAAAAAAGCTTTGCGTATTTTATGATACCTATAAATAAGTTCTGAATAGTTAGATACTTTGGAAGCAAAGAAACCACTAAAGGACTGAATATAGCAGACTCAGTCTAATTGAGTCTGTCTATGGCCAGTACTGAAATGTGCACCACCAGCTATGCCCTCTGGCGCAGGCTTAAGCAGAAATCTATTTTCAAAATGATTCAAAATGAACTCAATGGTCCAAAAGGATCAGAAAATATAACCTCCACTATGATGATCAAGACGTTTAGCAGTTTACAATTTATTATGAGTGTTGAAGTCAGTAACATGAAGAAGAAACACGGTTCGGACACCACACATATATTAAGATGAAATAGTATTAACGCACTACACTAAGGAACTGATGAAAATAGAAGTGAATGCAGTGATCAGAAAGAAGACAACATGTAACCTCTTAATGGAGTCATTCGAGTTCCGTTTGCTATTTACTATTTTGCTGGTATATTCTTTCTTAATTACCGTAAACATTCGAATAAATTATCAGAAATTAAGCCGACGTAGGTAGATAATTGTAACAATACTTTCACAATGTGCTCCTGTATATCCTGCTGAACACTGACATTGACAACGTCTGTACATGTAGAACCATTTCGACGCTGAATGGGGTCACATTGATTTCTATGCCAACGAGCAAATCACCAGATGGGAAGAATTGTCCATAATTTCTATTATGCATACGTTTTTTGATATCTTCAATTTTTTCAAAACATAGGTAATTGTTTAATATACAAATGTAAGGATCTGGAAATTGAGAACGTATTCCAAAGAAAATCAAACCCAAGTTGTGAATACACAAAATTCGAGCTACCCCGACCGACCAAAAACTTTATCAAGGAGGCAGTGTGAAATAGTGTTCAACCCATCAGACAAGATGTACTTTCTCCGAAGCTTTAAAATCAGAATAAAATATAATCTGTCATTTGACTTTGATATCAGTTGGCAAAATAACTTCACCAGTTTTACAGTCAGCTCTTTTTATCCAGTTGAGCACTTACAACAGAATCCGTTTACAACATAATGATAACACAGCCGTGCGGCATAGTGCATGTTTTCACATCTTAAAAATGGCTACTTTTCTTATTCATACTGCAAACAAAGGTTGTGGTTGCTCGCTAACGAGTACCCACAACCTATGTTTTGGAGCAGAATTATGAAAGATAATATATACCCACTAAAATATAATTGGAGGCAATGATCAGGAATCGATACAATTAACCAACAGCTATCATCAAAGACACCAAAGGGAAAGAAACACATACATGAAACAACAGACCCTAATGGAAACATCAATAGCGGAAAGCCAAAGGGACAATTACTTTCCCACAAAATGGCCAATAGGCTATCCAAAATAAACTAATATAAGCGACACAAACACCAAAAGACAAACCATAACAAAAATAAACCCCAGTGTTCTCAATATGAAGTGCGATTTAAGGGGGTGTTTATTTCATGGAATTGATCACGTGATGAGATCTATTTTCGACAAAGGTCGAATAAACATCCATTGGCGCTTTTTCTAACACTTGTTTTATAATTTTACTGGACCTTGTTTTATAGTTTTACTGATATATGTTATATAATTTCAGTAAGGATAGAGAAGAGTAGAAGAATTCTACATAACACACGAGTCCATTTAGTGATGGAACACGAATCGAAAATCACATGTATATTTCGATGACTTAATATTTACGCACTACAGTACGGGATATTTGGTAAAAACAATAACATTTTATCAAATAAATAGAGTAACTTAAAGGCATTTATTCTGTAACAGTAAAACACTCCGTGTGTCCATAATTGTTTTATTGCCCCCCTGTGATATACTGACTAAAGCAGATCAAAGGCGGCCCTTACTAGGGTGATTAGTAGCTCTTGTTGAATCCCCTGAATGAGACACTTAAGGGGAAAATCAATAATGTACACCAGTCAACAGTAAGTAATTTATTGATTTTCCCCAAGGCGGCCCCTTACCTGTTGCAGACAGAGGACTTCTCTCCAGTGAGCATTGAGGGCTACATAATATTATGTAATGAAATGATAGTCTTCAATAATCAAGAATAAATGCCTTTAAAGTCTTACTACAAATTTGCTTGTTGATTCTTACTGTGTCATTGTAAAATTCAAATACTTTATCGGAAGTAAAGCATGGATTGACAGATAAAGGTAACCTACCATTTTCACAATCGATCCCTGTATAACCTGCTAAACACTGACAGTGATACCCGTTGACCAGGTTTGTACATGTAGCTCCATTTCGACACGGGTCAGGATCACATTCATTTATATCTACAACACATCTCTGGAATTGTCTTCCATTTTTACAGCATATGTTTGTCAGTGTATTCATGATTTTTTTCAATAAATCGGTAATGCACGATTATGTAGAAATGTAAGTACGTAATCCTAAGTTGGTCAAACAAAAGATGTTCAACACTGCATGTGATACCACTGGCCAAACTTCATACACGTACCCGAACCAACAAACAAATTAAACAAGGCTATAGGTAGAAGTGTTAGATCTATCGAACAAGATACCATTTCTTTGAAACTCATGCAATTTAATCAGTACCCTCCATTTGACACCTAATCTCAATTGACAAAGCATCACACCAGTTTCACAGTCAGTTGTTCACTGACAACTCTATCCGTTTACAAGATCTTTGCATGAATCTCCATTTTCAAACAAGTATGAATAAACATTCATTGACGCTTTTACTAACACTTCTTATACATTTTTACCGACGCATTGTATGTAAATTCAGTAACTCTGGCGATGAGTACTAAAGCTATTGAAATCTAGTCCCTTGATTGAAAGAAAAAAATTTAGATATCACATGTATATTTAGATTACATTCTATTTACACACTACACTAAGAGTTGTTTGTTAAAGTATGTAACATATCGTCTGCTTTGTGCAAAAACGGTGTAACTGACATTATGGACAGTTATTGCAGTAAGCAGACGATATTATGAAATTAAAGGATACATACTCGTTTCTCAATCTTTTCCTGTATATCCTGCTAACATTGGCATATATATCGGTTGACAAGGTCTGTACATGTACCGCCATTACGACAATGGTAGGGATCACATTCATTTATATCTAACGGAACAATACAACAGATGACAGGAATTGTCTTCGATTTTCATTCAGAATATGTTTGTAAGTGTTTTCCGTTTGTTTGTTTTTCAACATATATGTAAATTTTAGTTATAAAAGTGTTAGGATTTGGATTCCTTAAATATCGGAGCCTAAACACAGGTCTAACACACGATGTGATTACACTAAATGTCTGCCTAAACCTCTTCGACGTGCCCTCAACCGACCACCAACTTAGAGAAAGCAGAACTGAGTAATGATGTTAGACAAGATACACTTCTTGTGAATTCATCAACTTAAATCGAAATATAATACAATCCTTCATTTTAGTTGGTGGTAATTGACAATACATGTTACCAGTTTCACAGTCGAGCCCGGTGTATCTAGTTGCATACTGACAACTGCTTCCGTTTACAAGATCTGTACATGCAGCTCCATTTTGACATCAGTCAAGATCTCATTCATTGACGCTTTCACTGACATTTGTTTCATAATCTGACTGACACTAGTTTTATAACTTCAGAATAGAAGAATTCTATATAACACTCCAGTCCCATAACCAAAGAAACACGAATCGGAAATCACATGTTCGTTTAGTTGATGTGATATATAGGCACTTCATTAAGGGGTTATTGAAACAGGTTATCAAATTAACTGAGACAATCAATTTCTATTTAATTATTTGGTAGTATATTCGATTTGAGTCATCGTAAGCATTCGAACAAAATATTTGACGTTTAGCGGAGGTTGATAGATAATGATAACCTACCATTTTCACAATCTGGTCCTGTATATCCTGCTAAACACTGGCATTGATATCCGTTGACAAGGTCTGTACATGAAGCTCCATTTTGACATGGATCGGGATTACAATCATTTACATCTGAAGGAACAAAACAACATTTTTTTTTTCAATAAACTGACAATCAATAATAATACACAAAAATTAGGACCTTGGTTCATTTGAAAACTTAGCCACAAGCGGGTCAAACGTACGATGTGGTAACACTACAAATCCAGCAAAATTCCATAAAAGTACCCCGAATCGACAAACACCATAAACAAGATGGTAGATTAAAACTATCAAACAAATAACACATCCTAAGAAACGCACTTAAATCGGAATAAAATATTAGCCTAAACTGCGTCAAAAAATCATAGTTTTACAGTCAATCCCGATGTATCCAGCTGAAAACTGACAACAGTATTAGTCCAAAAGTTCCATATGGACACGGGTCGGATTCGAATTCATTGATTTGTAAACCGGTGCCAGTTCAAGGAAAGACGCTTTGGCACTATTACTGACTCCTGTTTAACGATGAGAAAGTGAAGGAAAAATCTACATAAAACTCCAATTTCACGAATAAAACACGTCCTATAAATAATGAGAAGGAAATTATAATTATGTTCTAATAACATTAAATATAGACATAGACAGAAACACGTCCTATAAATAATGAGAAGGAAATTATAATTATGTTCTAATAACATTAAATATAGACATAGACAGACAACACTGAGAGAATTACTGTTTAAAAATAAAAACAAAAAATAAGCAACTTAAATATTTTCTTTCTCTGTCAGTAGTTTTACAGATGAAAATTGAAGACTGATAGATAAATGACAGATACTTGTTTCACAATCTGTTCCAGTATATCCAGTTAAACACTGACACTGATATCCGTTGACCAAGTCTCTACATACAGCTCCATTTCGGCAAGGGTCGGAATCACATTCCATTATATCTGAAGGAAGAAAACATTTAAATGCCTTAACATTCTTTTCTTTTTTACTTCAGCATTATCATAAATATGTCTTCTATTCCTTCAATAAATTGTTAATCGTCATATGTGTAAAATGTAAGGACATGGACCCACCCTAGATTCCCATCCATAGTGCTGAAATAGATATCCAGCAAAATCTTTTAAACGCAACCCGAACTGACCATCAACTTACACTAAGCTGAAGGAAGAAATTATATTAAACTATAAACAAAGATTAACCTGAAATTTTTCATTTAACTATGACATTGGAAAATTGACGTGGTCGAAAACTGGCTAGTTGGTCATGTTACTCATGGAGTTACTTCCGCTTTATTAAATAAAAAAACTGTTTTCGACCTTTTCATCTGCATAACACCAGATTTAATCGGATCTGTCTGAAACCTTAATTACATGTAAGTAGATTTTGGATAAAAGCTCGGATTTGTGCTAATACTGGCCAGGTGGGTCCATTTTTTTAGAGAGTTATGTCTCATAGGTTGACCTAAATGCCTTGTTTCTTCTTGTCATCACCTTAGCCCCATTCGTTTTGGTCTAATCGTTCTAAAATTTACATATAAGTAGGCTGAGGGTAAACACTCGGATGAGTCCAGAAACTGGCAAAGTCGACATATTAATCGTTGAGTAATATCCCATATATTCCTAAAAACGGGTGTTTTAGACCTTGTGATCACTATAACTCCTTTAGTTTTGATCGAATCTTCCTGAAACTTACACATAGGTAGGCTGTTGATAAAAGCTCGGATGAGTTACTGGTGCTGTCTGCCTTTCATTCATAGAGGTATGTCCTTTTGTTTGCTGAAAATGACTTTTCTTTTACCTTGTCATCAGCATATGCACATCAGTTTTGATTGGATCTACCTGTAACTTACATTTAAGTAGACTGGGGATAGAAGCTTTGTTGTGTTCGAAAAGTGGCTAGGTCAACATATCACTTATGGAGTTACGTCCACTTTATTGATGAAAAATACCTGTTTTCGGCCTTTTCATCAGCATGACTCTTTAAGTTTTGATAGGATCTTCCTGAAACTTATATATTAGTAAGCTGGGGATAAAAGCTGAAGAAAGTTTTAAAATTGGCTGCGTCGACCTATTAACCATTGTCCTTCTGAATTTAATAACCCATACCTTTCCAAACATTGCTAAACAATATCTGATGTCTTCTGAAGAAGCAATTTCCTCAGAATCTACACTGTTTGTCATGCAGTTTGTGCATTACCCTTAAACGTTACAACCAAATTATTTGATTGGTGGAAAGTCAGTAATGTGTGTGACTGAAACAATAAATTTATCAGGATAAAGGTTAAAGATGGCTTAAGATGCCTACTTTTGACCTCTTCATAAGCCTAATTCTTTCCCTGTTGATCAGCAGTTTTCTGAAAATTATATAAGTAGGTTAGAGATAAAAGAATGGATGAGATGAAAAACTGGCTTTGTCTACCTTGACTATTTATCACATAATTATGTCCCTTACATTGCAGAAAAATGGCATTTTTCAGATTTGATCAGATGTTTTTGAAACTAACATATATGTAGGCTTTGAATAAAATCTGGGATGAGTTTAAACTTACCAAGACAGCCTCTAAGTCTTAGTTATGTCCTCTTGGTTGCTGAAATTGCCTATTTTGCCTAATTATAAGTTTTGATCGGGGCATCCTGAAACTTGCATATGAGATGGACGTCGACAGAACCTAATATAAGTTAAAACAAATGGCTAGATTGAATTGTCGTTTTACCCACTGGTTACCATATTTTCTTATTATCCATCTTGTTATCAGTTTAACTCTATATGCTGATCTTAGAATATTGAATGACACAAGTCCATAGATTGATAACCTTTTCCATCTTTTCTTACTTTGCTTACAAAACTGTTTACTGATAGTATGTCTACAGAGTCTAGACTGGCATGTAGCCGTTTGCTTTTTCTGTTCTGGGAGATTGAGCACTGATGAACAAGTTATTTGTCTAAACCACAACAAAACCAAGGGCGAGGATTATGACCACATAAAACCGATGTAAACTACGCCCCCAGTGAAACAACATTTTACTGGCCGTTCCAAAGCGATTCTTCTGTCGTGGTCTAGTATTATTATAACTCATCTTTGCATGTATGTATTGCTTATATCTTTTAATTTTGCATAGCCATTTGGCTATTTTGTGGAAAAATAACTGAACTTTGGCTTTCTCCTTTTCATGTTTTCATTTGGATTTAGTTATTTCATGTTGATGTTTCTTTTCCTTTGGGTTCTCTGACGGGAGGTGTGGGGTAATTTTGTCGATTCCTGATCATTGTCTTCACTTTGTTTTGTTTAAGCACAATGGCTTGAGCAAACTTGGTAAAGGATTCCTATGAAATTATTTCAAAATCCATACACGGGTTAAGGAAATGAAGACGTTTGAATATATTTCTATTTTTAGCTCTGGCGGCCACTTTGAGCAATTTTGGTAGAGAGTCAAACAAACAGTATTTCTGTGAAATTATTTTGAAACTGTGCCAGTGGCCTTGGAGGAGATGTCGTTTTTAAGTTTTTTATATTTTTTTCACGAGCGGCCATTCTTGTCAGCGGTTTAGGAGGAGATGTTTTTTAAGCAAATTGTTGACAGCTGAGAATACTTTTGAATTTTTTTTCTATTCTCAGCTCTGGCTGCCATCTTGTTCATCCGAGCGGAACGGTTTGAGCGCTTATGGTAGAGGGTCACACAAGCGATATTACTGTGAAATAGTTTTGAAATTGGATCAGTGACCTTGAAGGAGATGTGGTTTGGAATTTTTTCTATTTTTAGCTCTGGTGGCTATTTTGGTCAGCGCAGTGGAAACCATTTAATGAGCAATTACAAAGAAGTTTTAAAATTTCTTTATATGACACAGGGTGAAGGCAGACACAAGGGGGTCATTTTATTGAAAACTGCATGAAAAAATTCCCATGCGTTCCTAAGTTATGCGCATTTATATTTGATGCATACCTATTTTCCTCTAAGAGTAGCCTTGATTTCAACCCGCAATGCAATATTCTGTGATGTCATAGTGGCTGTAAACTTTTTTAAAATAATTTTAAACTACCATATTTTTCATTTTGCAGTAGCCTAATACAGTTTTCTCATGCCTTTTGATTACCGTGTATCTTGTTCATACTTTAGGATAGAAATGTTAAATTTGATTTCGAAATTCAAGATTAAATTTACAATTAAAGTATTTTTTAAAAATGTTTAAAACTACCATTGTATTCAAAATTTTATTCCAACAAGCTAATTTAAGTGTTTTTACATGCACTTTAAACAGATCAGTAAATTCTGTATGTTATATCATCATTTTACAATAACAGGAACTTGATTTTAAATGTTTTAAAAAACAATAAAATATGAATTTAAGGTTTGCAATTAAAAATATGAGAAAACTGGTTTAGTATATCAGTTGAAATTAGTTTAAATAATTCCATTAGGTGATTGTACAAGGTATTTCATATTTAAAAAGTTTAAAAAAATTAATCTGCATCTATAACATCATAGAATACCTCATGAATATTAATGAGGCGGTCTGAAGCTTCTCTGTTTCCATGATATATGTCACACTTCAAATTGTAATAGCTTGGAAAATAATAAAGATAATCTGATGAGGTGTTCTCCCCTCGATTTCTTTATCAAAGTCTTTAAAATTTAATGGATTTCTATACCTTTGTATGTGACCTTTAAGCAAATTTGGTAGAGGGACCCCAAACAAACATTCCTGTAAAATAATTTCAAAATCCGTTCAACGATTTAGGAGGAGGTGTCTTTAAAGTAAATGTTGATAGACGAGAATTGGAAGATTTTGAAATACCATCAGCAACACAATTGTTTCTATTCCTGCGAAGAGCAGTAAACCAGGGGTTTATAGGTTGTTCATCAATCGGATGGCTGTTATTAGGTATGAAATTTATTATATTAAGCAGTTTGACTTAATCTCACTCACAATCTCTGGTTTGGATCATTTGTTTTGTATGATAAAACTTTTGCCGAAACAAGAACAAAAGTGTTGAAATTTCGACATACTGTAGCCTGCCTTGGAAGTGCACCCATTCCCTTTAACACATTTTGCACTGCAAACCCCTGATCGAGTATTGGCAAATAGTGCCGGACTAGTTCAGATGCCACAGAACACGGCGTCTGATCAGGGCCTTCACCGTTTGCAAAATGTTCAACCAGTTTGGAAATTTCGAAGAAAACACAACCTGACAGCCTTAATTTTAAAACGCACCTGTGTTATATATAAGGTAGATTATTCCATTTGGTACAAAGTGGGCTAAATAACTAAAATGGACGTGAAGGCAATGATCAGGAATCGATACAATTAACCGACAGCTCCCATCAGAGACACCAAGTGAAAGAAACACATACACGAAACAGCTTGACCCTAATGGAAACATCACAAGTGGAAAGCCAAAGACAGTTCCTTTCCTATTTAAAATTGAACCTATTTTTTAATTTATTGTGTCAGTATGAAGTCTAACGTTTTCCTTTGCTCCAGCTTTTCAGTGGTTTCTTGCTGTCGAGTCCGCACCGTTGCTTTGTCTCTGTGGTCGATATTTTTTGTTCACGGAGATGTTGCACTGATAAGTGAGGAGGCCTTCATGCGGCCTGAAAAAATTATTGGTGACCATTTTGTTGGAAAGTAACTGTCCTTTTGGCTTTCCGCTATTGGTGTTTCCATTAAGGTTTGGTTGTTTCATATTTGTGCTTCTTTCCCTTGTGTCTCTGATAGAAGCTGTGGGTTAATTCTATCGATTCCTGATCATTGCTTTCACTTCTATTTTGAATATGCATGCTTTGCACTGATGAGTTAGGAGGCCTTCTTGCGGACTGAACAAATTATTTGTCTAAATCGCGACGGAAGTAAGGGCGAGGATTGTGGCCACGTTAAATCGATTTAAGCCCCCCGGTGGAAATCTTTCCACTGACCGGGTCAAGGCGGTTCTTCTGTGGCGGTTTATTTATGTTGTTGTTTGTTACTTATTGTGTGTATTTTTATTTTGGATGGCCGTATGGTCATTTTGTGGGAAAGTAACTGTCCTTATGGCCTTCCTTTGTTTAGGTTTCCATTATGGTCTGGTCAATTCACGTTTGTGTTTCTCTCCCTTTGATGCCTTTGATGGGTGGAGTAAGTTAATTGTATCGATTCCTGATCTTTGTTTTACTTCTACTTTGTATTGATTCTTCTACTTCTTTTGATCTGTCAGTTAATCTATTTCTGCTAATTTCTTTTCGATATTCCAGAAAAAAATGGAAGACCATAGATAATTCAATGGACAGTGAAATCAGCTTGCTTGATTTCTCTGTCAGGTACAGGGTTGAATTTATTGCTTTTGTATCACTCGGAAAGATCTTGGCTGATTTATGTGTTAATAATTCTTCTTAATGGTTAAGAATCTTTCTTAGTAATTAGGAAGGCCTCTTCACAATATAGTCAGCAGCAGGAAGGACTTCTGATTGGCTCAAAGAGAAGAACGTCACAAACCCTGGTCTAAATCTGAGAACGGTTTGGCAATTCTTGTAGATGGCCACCCAAACAATACTTCTATGAAATTATTTTGAAATTGGACCAGTGTTTTAGCAAGAAATGACATTTTAATGTTTTTCTTCTTTTTCTATTTTAGCTCTAGTCGCCAGTTTCAGACGGACGACGGACACGAGCGTTCACAAAAGCTCACAATGCGCCTTTGGCTAAGGTGCGCTAAAACTGAAAAAAAAAAATACTGGAGCAAACCAGAACCAACAGTTGGACTTCGGCGGGCCCAACAGATCAATATATATGTTCTTAACTTGTAAACCAATTAAAAATGAAATTCAGGTTCTTTGCGATGTTGCACCGGTAGGTTAAAACTCATTCATGCGGACTAATCAAATTAATCGCCAAAACCAAGACAGATCCAACGGCGAGGATTGTGGTCACGTAACTCGATTTAAACCCCCCCCCCCACTTAAAAACCTTTTTACTGACCGTTCCTAAGCTGTTTTCCTTTTCTGGTTTATTATTGTTATAGTTCGTCCCATGTGTATTTTTTGCTAATATCTTTTTATTTTGGATAGTCTTTTTGGATAGCTGTTTGGCCAGTCAGACTCCAATGGGCCCGACCACAGACAAAACATTAGGAACCAATCAACATTGCATAAACATAAAATTTATTTCCAAAATAGAAGTGAAGGCAATCGAAGGGAATCGATACAATTAACCCACAGCTCCCATCAGAGGCACCAAATGGAAAGAAGCACAAATATGAAACAACTAGACCCTAATGGAAACACCAACAGCGGAAAGGCAACAGGACAGTTACTTTCCCACAAAATGGCTAATTGGATATCCAAAATAAAATAATATAAGCGATACACACACTCAAAGACAAATCATAATAAAAACAAACCGCGACTGGAGAACCGCCTTGGAACGGTCGGTGAAATAATTTGTTCAGTCCGCATGAAGACTTCCTAACTCATCAGTGCAATATCTCCGTGAACACAAAAACAAACAACGGCAGAGATGAAACAACGATGAGGACTCAACAGCCAGGAACCACTGAAATGCTGGAGCAAAAGAAGACCAACAAATAGATTCCGATGGTCCAGCCCAAAAACAGAACATCAGGCACCAACCAACATTACTTAAAATTCGATACTCTCTAATTTTCAGTAAGCCTTTACGCTGGAACCGTCATAGAATCTGAGGCCTGACCTAATGGCATGCAATTAAAGAGGGAAGCAGAGTTATCAATCGTGATTTGGTTAACTACCATGCATGCAGTCTGTCGTATAACATTTATGTTGTCCCCAATCCTTTTATACCGAAGAACGATTTTACGAAATTGGGTACTGAAGTCATTGCAAGTATATATATTTTTGTTGCATTTATATACTAAGTCACCAAAAAATTCGGATTCCCATAGACTTTGTTGCAGAAAAGATTTATGTGCAACGTTGAATTTCGAAACTAAACCAGAATGACGTCTATTAAACTTAGAGAAAAGGCATTGCGTATTTTAAGATGCTCATAAATAAGTTCTGAATAGTTAGATACTGTGGAAGCAAATAAAACACAAAATAACTGAATATAGCATACTCGGTCTAATTGAGCCTGTTCATGACCAGTGCTGAAATGTGCACCACCGGACTCGCCCTCTAGCACCGGCTTGAGCAGAAATCTTTCAAAATAATTCAAAATGAACTCAGTGATCCCAAAGGATCAGAAAGTAGAATCTGCACTATGATGACCAAGAAGTTTAGCAGTTTACAATTTATTTTGAGTGTTGATGTCAGTTACATGACGAAGACGAAACACGGTTCGGACACCACAAGTATATTCAGATGCCTCCAATTGACCCGTCTCACGAGCTACGTCGGTCGATGTGTACTCGGGGGATGTGCTGTGTTTACCGTTTCGGTTTCAGAACTTTGGGGTTGAGACACACTGATGAAGATTAAATATCAGAAAGGCCTCTGTGTCACTTAATTTGGTATAGTTACGCCTTAATGACATAATATTTACTCAATACACCAAGGAATTAATGAAAGAAGGCAACACGTTACCGTATTAATGGAGTCATTTTCGTTTGCTATTTTGCTAGTGTATTCTTTCTGAATCACCGTATACATTCGAATAAAGTATCAGAAGTTAAGCGAACATTGATAGATAAATGTAACAATATTTTCACAATCTGTTTCTGTATATCCTGCTAAATACTGACGTTGATATCATTTAACAAGGTCTGTATATGTAGCATCATTTCGACGCGGATTGGAGTCACATTTATTTCTATCCCAACGAGCAAATTAACAGATGGCAAGAGTTGTCTTCATTTTTATTCAGCAGAAGTTTTTAATACCTTCTGTATTTTCAATAAATAGGTAATCGTTGAATATAACAATGTAAGGAACTGGAAATTGTGTGAGTGAGTGTTTGAGTTTTACGTCCCACCAACAGCTAAGATCAAACGGAGACAGGACCTCGGGTTAAAGAGTCATCCGAAAGTCTGGAGAAGCCCGGGATCGATCCTGCAAACCCTGGTTTACAAGACAAATAGTGTAAACATTACACCACGGAAACTTCTCTGGAAATTGCGAACGTATTCCAAAGTGGATAAAACCCAAGTTGTGAATACACTAAATTCTAGCTTAAGTTCATAAACGTACCTTGACGGACCAAAAAGTTTGTCAAGTGGTGTAAAACCTATCAGACAAGATGTACTTTCTCTGAAACTTATGCACAGAAATCGGAATAAAATACAATCCATCATTTGACTTTGATATTAGTTGACAAAATAACTTCACCAGTTTTACAGTGAACCCAGTGTACCAAGTTGAGCGCTTACAACTGAATCTGTTTTACAACATAATGACAAGACAGCAATGCGGCATAGTACATTTTTTTCACATCTTAAGAATGGCTACTTTCGTTTTTCATACTGCAAACACCTTCATAAGGACTGTACAAATTATTTGTCTAAATCGCAACGGACGGAAGTAAGGGCGTGGATTGTGGCCATGTAAAATCGATTTAAGTCCCCCCCCCCCCCACGTGGAATTCGTTTCACTGACCGTCCCAAAGTAACTGTCCTTTTGGCTTTCCGCTGTAGATGTTTCCATTAGGGTCTGTTGTTTCATGTTTGTGTTTCTTTCCATTTGCTGTCTCTGATTGGTGCAGTGGGTTAATTGAATCGATTCCTGATCATTGCCTTCATTTCTATTAAGAAAGATAATATATACCCCCTAAATAGAAGTGAGGGGAATGTTCAGAAGCATCAGGCACCAACCAACATTACATAAAATTAGATTGTCTCTAATTCTCAGTAAGTCTTTAAATGACTTCAGCACCCAATTTCGTAAAATCATTCTTCGATATAAAAAGATTGGGTACAACATGGATATTATACGACAGACTGCATGCATGGTAGTTAACCCAATCACGGTTGGCAACTTTGCTTCCCTCTTTAATTGCACGCCGGTGGGTCAGTCCTCAGATTCTATGACGGCTCCAACGTAAAGGCTTATTGAAAATTAAAGAGATAATGTTGGTTGGTGCCTGATGCTCTGTCTCTGGTCGGGCTCATCGGAGTCTAACTGTTGGTTTTCTTTTGCTCCAGCATTTCAGTGGTTTCTTGCTGTCGAGTCCTCACCGTTGTCTCACCTCTGTGGTGCTTTGATTTCTGTGTTCACGGAGATGTTGCACTGATGAGTTAGGAGGCCTTCATGTGGACTGAACAAATTATTTGTCTAAATCGCGACGGAAGTAAGGGCGAGGATTGTGGCCACGTAAAATCGATTTAAGCCCCCCAGTGGAAATCTTCCACTGACCGTTCCAAGGCGGCTCTTCTGTGGCGATTTATTTATGTTGTTGTTTGTTACTTACTGTGTGTATCACTTGTGTCTTTTAATTTTGGATGGCCATATGGCCATTTTGTGGGAAAGTAACTGTCCATCTGGCCTTCCTTTGTTTAGGTTTCCATTATGGTCTGGTCGCTTAATGTTTGGATTTCTTTCCCTTTGGTGTCTTTTATGGATGGAGTAAGTTAATTGTATCAATTCCTGATCTTTGTTTTACTTCTACTTTATGCTAAAACCGTCATAGAATCTGAGGTCTGACCCACCGGCGTCAATTAAAGAAGGAAGCAAAGTTGTCAACCGTGATTGGGTTAACTACAAGCATGCAGTTTGTCGTTTAACATTTGTGTTGTACCCTGTTTATATCGAAGAATGATTTTACGAAATTGAGTACTGAAGTCATTGCAATTATATATTTTTCTGAAATTTATATACTAAGTCACCATAAAATTCGGGTTCCGATAGAAATTGTTGCAGAAGAGATTTATGTCCTACATTAAATTTTGAAATTGAATCGGAATGACGTCTATAAAATTTTGAAAAGGCTTTGCGTAGTTTATGATACTGATACTTTTGATTAAGAAGTGTAGCGGTCAACAATTTATTACGCGTGTTGAAGTCAGTTACATGACTAGACACTCTGTAAATCTAATTAATTGCGAAATACAAACGCCATAAGATGCCGCACAAGGAACATCACCATCCAAGAAAAGAAAATTTACAATCTCAAAATAAATCAACGCTTTTGTCATAAATTTTGCAAGAAACAAATCCATCTACAATAGAAAGTAAATCCGATAACGGGGCTTCGGTATCAGAAGAATTTGTTTTATTTAACTGAAGTCCATGAGGGGGGGGGGGCAAATTTGATTGATCAAACCATCGAAATAGGTATTGCCAATATTTAATCATCCAAATATCTAGAAGTCGGGCTAAAGGATTCCGTGATTTCCGATTGGTTTTCAACGGAAAGCAAGAAAGAGCTTCACACACTTTCTGACTTACAATAAAGGACCATTTTTATGCTCTTCAGAAGTGAAAAAGCCTGTGTTACATTGCTTGCAAGACAGAGGGAGTCTTCCCTATGAAATGTCCATTCAATTCAATCATTAAGGTTTTTATAAGATTATGTATGAGGAAGTGTAGTGTAAAAGGTGGAAAATCACAAGTAGATAAACCACATAAAATAGAAGAAGGCAATGATCAGGAATCGATACAATTAACCACAGCTCCCATCAGAAACACCAAGGGAAAGAAACACACACAGGAAACAACTAGACGCTAATGGACACATCACTGGCGGAAAGCCAAAAGGACAGTAACCTCCCCACAAAATGACCAATTTGTTATCCAAAACAAACTAATATAAGCGATACACACACTCATTGACAGACTATAACAAAAATAAACCACGACAGAAGAACCGCCTTGGAACGGTCTTTGTTTGTTTGTTTGATTTGAGGTTTAACGTCCCCGTCAACACTGTAAAGGTCATTTTGGAGACGTTGCTTCCAATTTTGTGGGACTTTTACCCGACATTGAGATGAAATGACATCTCAAGCCCTGTCGCCCAATGAAACCAATAAGGTTTATTAGCATGGACGGTCCGCCTCGCACCGCGGTTCCTGGACAGGCTTAGATCCTCTAAGCTGTTTACCAGTACTAGTGTGCGGGCCGGATTCAGCTCTGCGTGGAAGCATCATGCAGCCCATATATTTCTTCAAGCCCCTATGGGCGGGGGCTTACCTTGGAACGGTCAGTGAAACAAACTCCACTAGGGGTCTAAAATCGATTTTACGTCGCCATAAACCCCAGTTGTCTCTATATGAAGTGGTTTACGGGGCTCTTTATTTCACGGATTTGTTCTCGTGAAGAGATCTATTTTCGGAAAATGTCGAATGAACATCAATTGATGCTTATACTAACACTTGTTTTATATTTTTACTGAACATTGTCTTATAATTTTACTTATACATAGTATATAATTTCAGTAAGGTTGGAGAAGAGTAGAAGAATTCTACATAAACTACGAGTCCACTGAGTGATTGAACACGAATCGAAAATCACTTGTATATCTCGATGGCTTAATTTACGCACTACAGTATGGGATTGTTGGTAAAAACAATAACATTTGATCAAATAAATAGAGTAAATTAAAGTCTTACTACAAATTTTCTTTTTAGTTCTTTCTGTGTCATTGTAAAATTTCAAATACTTTATCGGAAGTAAAGCGTGGATTGGCAGATAAAGGTAACCTACCATTTTCACATTCTATCCCTGTATACCCTGCTTACAGTGATATCCGTTGACCAGATTTGCACATGTAGCTCCATTTCTTATATATTTTTACCGACACGTATTATGTAAATTCAGTAACTCTGGCGAAGAGTACGAATGCTATTGAAATCCAGTCCCTTGATTGAAAGAAAAAAATTCAGATATCACATGTATATTTATATATCATTTTATTTACACACTACACTAAGTGTTGTTTGTTAAAATAGGTAATAGATGATTTAATTAAAGGATACATACTCGTTTCACAATCTTTTCCTGTATATCCTGCTAAACACCGGCAATTATATCCGTTGACACGGTCTGTACATGTACCTCCATTACCGCATGGGTCGGGATCACATTCATTTATATCTGAAGGAAAAATACAACAGATGACAGAAATTGTCTTCCATTTTCATTCAGAATATATTTGTGTTTCCACCTGTTTGTGTTTCAACATATATGTAAATTTTAGTTATAAAAATGTTAGAATTTGAATTCCTTGGAGATCGGAGCCCAAAAGCAGGTCTAACACACAATGTGATGTCACTAAACCTCTTCGACGTACCCACAACCGACCAACAACTTAGTCGCTTTCATTGAGTAATTATGTTAGACAAGATACACTTCTTGTGAATGCATCAACTTAAATCTAAGTATAATAAAAACCTTCATTTGAAGTTGGTGGTAATTGACAAAACATGTCACAAGTTTCACAGTCGAGCCCGGTGTATCCAGTTGCACACTGACAACTGCTTCCGTTTACAAAATCTGTACATGAAGCTCCATTTTGACATCAGTCAAAATCACATACATTAACGCTTTCACTGCCATTTGTTTCATAATTTTACTGACACTTGTATTATAATTTCAGAATAGAAGAATTCTATATAACACTCCAGTCCCACAACTGAAGAAACACGAATCGGAAATCACTTGTTTATTTAGTTGATGGGATAAATAAGCACTATATTAAGAGGTTATTGAAACAGGTTATCAAATTAACTAAGACAATCAAGTTCTAGTTATTTATTTGGTAGTATGTTCGTTCTGAGTCATCGTAAGCATTCGAATAAAATATATGACGTTAAGCGGAGGTTGATAGAAAATGTAACTTACCATTTTCACAATCTGGTCCTGTATATCCTGCTAAACACTGACATTGATATCCATTGACAAGGTCTGTACATGTAGCTCCATTTTGACATGGATCGGGATTACATTCATTTACATCTGAAGGAACAAAACAACATTTTTTCAATAAATTTGTAATAAATAATACAGAAAAGTTAGGACCTTGGATCATTAGAGAACTTAGTCACAAGCGGGTCAAACATACGATATGAAAACACTACATATCTAGCAAAATCTCATAAACGTATCCCGAATCAACAAACAACATAAACAAGGTGGCAGATTACAATTATCAAACACGTTACACCTCCAAAGAAACTAACGCACTTAAAGCGGATTAAAATATAAGCCTTAACGACTCTATAAAATCGTAGTCACCAGTTTTACAATCAATCCCGGTGTATCCAGCTGAAAACTGACAACAGTTTTAGTTCAAAAGCCTTGTGCATGAAGCTCCGTATAGACACGGGTCGGATTCACATTCACTGACGTCTGAATACACACATTTCAGATAATGTGACACATATTTCAATTTCCGCCTATATATGTATAAGAGACAAACAGTGACTGTAAAGCGATGCCAGTTCAAGGAAAGACGCTTGGCACTATAACTGACTCCTGTTATATATTTTCAGTAACGATGAGGAAGTGAAGGAAAAATATAAACAAAACTCCAATTTCATGAATAATGAACAGGTCCCATAAATAATGAGAAGGAAATTATATTTATATTATAATAACATTAAATTTAGACACCAGACAAACAACACTGACAGAGTTACTGTTTAAAAACAAAAACAAAGTAAATATATATAACTATTACTATTTTCTTTCATAGCAATTAGTTTTACCGATGAAAATTGAAGACTGATAGATAAAGGACATATACTTGTTTCACAATCTGTTCCAGTATATCCAGTTAAACACTGACACTGATATCCGTTGACAAAGTCTCTACATACAGCTCCATTTCGGCATGGGTCAGGATCACACTCATTAATATCTGAAGGAAAAAAAAAAACATTAAAATGCCTTAACGTTCTTTTCTTTTTTACTTCAGAATTATCATAAATGTGTCTTCTGTTCCTTCAATAAATTGTAACTCATTGAATGTGTAAACTATTAGAGCATGGAACCACTCAAGATTCCCATCCAAAGTGCTGAACTAGATATCCGGCAAAATCTTTTGAACATCAAGTTACCAACAACTTACACTATGTTGAAGAAAGAAATTATAATTAAGTTAAAAACAAAGATTAACCTGATATATAGACCAGCTACCGGTAATAACCCATTTTTTTGTTTCGCGGAGAAACCGCCTAACGCGAAATCGGCTATTTTCTCCGCAAAACAGCGAGAAAAGATTAAATGAGCGAGAAATTCATCGCTGAAATTTCTCCCGGTTTCGCGGAGAAAATTCTCGGAGATTCTCGGCGAAAATTTGACCGATTGCTTTCATTGAAAATGAAATTACCGGCGTTTCGCGATGAAAAAAATACAATTTGGCTTACGTGAAATTTTCGGCTCATTATTATTTCTTCGTTTGTTTGGCGTTGTTATTGTAAACGAAGGCAATTTGTAGTCATTGTTCAATCATAATCAAATATTATATCATGTTACTACAAATTCCTTTTAGTAATTTATTTTTTAAAAGTCCCATTACAACTTTTATTCACATCACGAAAATACGCCTATTTATTTGTTACCCGCTTAAACCCCGCTTTTAACTGGGGTTTACAGGGGTATAAATTATTTATCTAATTTCTGCTCACATAGATTGTGGGTACTCGTTAGAACCGCCTCGTCTAGTCGTTTTAAAGTGTACCAAAAATCTTGAGTTGAAATATGAAAAAATGCCAGAATTTTTATCCGAAATTTTTCCGTTTTTAGTGGTAAAATTTTACAATATATTTGAATAGGCGAGTTCTTATAATGAGTCGTACATGTAGGTAATTAACACCATAATGATGTGTGACATTTACCAAAAGCTCAGCTTGATGAAATAGATGGGCTGCATGATGCTTCCACGCAGAGCTGAAACCGACCCACATGCGAGTACCGACTGGTAAACCGCAGGATCTAAGACTGCCGAGGCAAAATGGTGCGAGTCGGACCTAAAATGCTTATAAACCCTGTTGGTTTCATGGTATGGTTGGGCCTGAGATGTCATTTCATCTCAATGTCTGGTAAAAGTCCCACAAAATTGGAAGCGACGTCTCCAAAATGACCTTTACAGTGTTGACGGGGACGTAAACCCTCAAACAAACAAAACCAAAAGCTCAGATTCGCCTCATTTATTTATGATTACATACTGTCAAATTGGTACAGCAAGCGAAGATTTGAATGCAAAGTAAGTGACCAGTTAACGAGGAACACATGAATGCCACCGCAGGCTAGGTCTATGTCGCGATCGACCGGACAAAAAAACAGACACCTATATCGGACCATGCTTCATGCAGGCGCGTGAAAAAGGACATGCTAATTTGCATGCATTTGCACGCAGTATTTGCGCTACCAAGTCTACTTTCCCGACCCCTAACCCACCACTAACTAACAAATACACCCAGTTGGAGCAAACAGATGGTGCATCAACATGTTAATAAAGCCGATGTAATGAACGAACCACTATTCACCATTTTACATTCGCACATACATGTATAGACAGAACTGGAGTTTACAAGGTATACATTTTCCTTAATCTGTTCCAAGACATCCAATGTAGGATATGGGTACTCGTTACCAACTACATGTATGTGGCCCGAGCGAGGCGCAAACCACAGCGGAGAGACCTAATGACCCGATGATAAACCCTTTTTGTACCATTTGTAATCTACCTCTTTATATATACAGGAGTCAATTTTTAAACTTAGGGGTGACAGGTTGTTTTTTCTTAAAAATTTAGTTCGGGAAATGGCTTAACGTTTTGCAAACAGTGTGGGCCCTGATCAGACGCCGCGTTCTGCGGTGTCTGGTCTGGGCCTGTACTGTTTGCCAAGGTACCCCTTTAGGGGTTTCTGGTACGGAATTGGTTAAGATTCAGCGTTCATACCCATTAGGACACGGGGGCCAGTTACCTTCGGGGTGAAAAGTAGACTTAACAAGATACCCAGGTTGCATGTCTGTACAAACTTCGTGTTACGACAAGGTGTTCTTATTTTTCAACCCGAGACTTGTAGGCATGTAATTACTTGCTCAAGAGAGCAATACTGACATGTTTACAAGTTAACCGAATTTTTATATTTTTTTTGTGCTACGGTAGCTAGGCATTGTCAAGAAAACTGTCCTATTATTTTTCCTTGATAAACATAGGTTTCTTCGTTCTTTTCGGACGGTTTCGGACCTGCACACACCTAAACATATGTTCTTGATGGAAGTTACGTTTGTCAAATCAGACATCTTGTTAAGAGGGCGTATTTTCTAACCAACTAACCTTCTTGAACCCTCTGTTATACTCTGCTGGCTGGCCTGTGCAATACTCCATACAGGTGACGTGTCGATCAGGCGACCCGACTTTTGCGAGCTATTGTGGCAAGGTCATCGTATGATCTTATACGTGTACTGACACATCCATATATAAGTAACTGACGGCTCAACATCGGATGTGTGACATTATTTCCAGAGCCGATGTTGCAGTATCGAGCATAGGCCGATAGCAGTGAGTAAAATGATTTTTATTTATTATCTTTGATTCTTAGATGCAGCGCTATTCTTGCTTGTCAGTATCCTTCTTGTGTTAATATTGCCATTTCTTTTCCCTGTACAGCACATAAGGGGGCACCTTAGTGTTGGGCAGAGAAGAAATGGCACTTAAGCGCTGGATCTATTGCTTACTTGGATCGCCATCTATTGTAAGGGTAGATAATTATGGCGATTTATGTACCGTTCATTGTAGGGGCAGATAACTGCTTTAGGATTAAAAGTTACCGTGTACGACGGCGTTTGTTCATAGGGCACGCACGCACGCTTCTTTTTGCAATATAATTTGTGTAGATTCTGATCAGGCGCAGTTTAAGGTCACGCATACCATCATTATTGACGCTTTATTGCATTGAAGGTCCTGATCAGACGCAGCACTGAATTTTCGCAGTAATGTAATTGTACATTTTTTTCTCTTCTTTCGTTGGAAGACTGTTCAGATTCAATGAAAGTTTTAATGAAATAGTGCCAGGGTGCATTGTCTGTAGACCCTGCGTCTATGCGCAATATGTGTTTTATCAATCATATGGCTCCAAGCAGATTTTCCAGTTATTTTGAGGGGAGTACATTTTGCTCACCGGTCTAGCCTGTAAGACTGGGCGAGCATACTGTACTCGATTATGGTTGACAAAATGATATCCTTTACTTGTCGTCGGTTGGCAAGGCGAGGAGCCCAGCATCTACGGCTGGTTGTCATCATGAGGAAGTACCTTTTATTCTTAGTTTTGAATCGGTGTACTTACATCAGAGTACTCCGAGCGATTCATTGTCGCTGCGATGTTAATATGACGTTGATGAATTCATTTTTTCCGTGTTTCTGCTTTGGCATGCGGATTGTGGGTACTCGTTAGAACGGCCTCATGCAGTGATACTGTTCTAACTTGTGGGCGCGGTCCGTATTCGGGGCAGAAGTAGGGTACAATGGCAAACTTTTGCACAGTCATTTTCAGCCATATGATTTGTTATAAGAACATTATATTTATGGTAACGCATTGGTTGCTTGCGCAATGGCGTTCTACGGGACAATTTCAATCATTTAAAAGTGCAATATTTCTGTATTTTATTTGTACATGTATAAGCTCGTTTCTTAAGTGTAATAGTTTTGTCTTAAATGTAGTAAGCCTTGGTGCACTGAGGTTATATCAGTCCCACCACGTGTATTCGGCCGCAACGTCGTGACGTCAAATTGACGTTGACGTCATGACCGTTGACGTCGAATATACGTTGATGTAACGCTCGCTTGCCCGCTCCTAGTGATCTGTTATGCAGGTTTCCCGTGCAATGAGGGGTGGCTTTCATTTATCGCATTTGTCAAAGTTCAAATTATCTTGAACGTTTCACAACCCCCAACTTGCGCGGGCAAGGCATCACACATCAGGGAGAGAATTTGAAAAGTTGAGGTTAGCAGAGATTATTATGAGATGTTCGTTAATTTCAGACATCTACAAGGGCTTTAAGATCTACCAATGGCCTGTGGCCCGTAGTAGCATCTATTCTACTACTTCGTCCAAGCAAAGAGGATAATCCAGACTTGACATAGAGTCAGATAAACGAATCATCTCCAACATGAAGCACGCATATCGTATGAAGGACGTATACAGGCGTCGCGTATAACGAGATCTCCTGAAACCTGTACAGTTCAAAGAATGAACACACATGTATCCTAATCCTAAAATGGGAACAGATAAGGAATTAACTTATTGCTCCTAAGAGCATTATGCGCATGGCCACACGTAACTGTTGTTTTCCATAAGTGTGAGTGTGTGCTGTGTACTGTTTTATTGATGTGACGTTGTAAATAAATATTTGTGTTACTTGGACCTTGTTCTTTTTCGATTCGACCAACCCTCGTCTATCTTGACGCACGCTGCCTTTGGGTGTGTGTGAGACTGAACTGAGCCACAGACCAGCTCAACCTCCCACTCACCGGAAGTCACGTGACACTTCGCTGATTATCTTGGAGAATTTTGTAGTTCTGTTCCAAGTTAGAGATCAGACTTATATGCAGCCTTGGAATGCTTGCGGCACAATTTCCCCATATTAACCCTTTTCGCACCAAATGGAACCTCCCAATTTATATATATAGCATGCGTCCATTTCAAAATTTAGGGGTTTCAGGTTGTGTTTTCTTCAAAATAAGGAAAATGGCCGAAATTTTTGCGCACAGTGTAGGCCCTGATCAGACGCCGCGATACCCGTTTAGGGGTTTCCAGTCTGAAATGGGTTAATGTACATGTATGAGCAAAATTTAATTGTAAAGGCAAGAAACATAAGCGGGCCTCCGTGGCCTACTCTTAAACATTAGATCTCTCACTCGGGCTACATGTGAGCTTAAGTGTAAGCATAAGTGATGTTTAATTACTCGCAGTGTAAGAAAAATATCAACCAAAATGAAGAGTGAGATCAGCGCCCTCACATAAATGTACAAGCAGGATCCCCGTTACGATGCATGATCCCCGTTACGATGCATTTCTTCATATGCTTCAAACTTTGTGCACCAACATGTAATGCATGAAACAAATACATGCACATGAACAAATATACATGTAGGTATAGGCAGATTTCGCGGAGAAACACCGTGAACGACTTCACCTGTACTTATTGGCTTTCTCTGAGAAAAAGCGATGTTCGCGGAGAAATTTCGCGGCGTTTCGCGGTGAAATTAACCGCTTTGAAGCGCGAATTGTTTTTCTTCTCGGAGACATTTCTCGCTTGTTCTCCGAGAAAAAAAGCCTATTACCGCGGAGTAAAAAATATATGGGTTATTACCGGTAGCTGGTCGGTACAATCACTAATTTCTGCACAAAACCCAATTTTTCATTTAACTATGACATTGACAAATTGACGTGTTACTTCGAAACCTGGCTAGTTCGTCATGTTACTCATTGAATTACGTCCCCTTTTTGACAAAAAAAAAAAAAAACAAAAAAAAAACACCCCCGGTTTTTCACGTTTTCATCAGCATAACACCTTCAGATTTCATCGGATCTGTCTGAAACCTAAATTGCATGTTAGTAGATATTTGATAAAAGCTCGGATTTGTGCTAATACTGACCAGGTGGATCCATTTATTGGAGAGTTATGTCTCCTGGGTTGACCTAAATGCCGTTTTTGTTCTTATCATCATCTTAGCCATTTTTGTTTTGATCGGATCTGTTCTATTATTTACATATAAGTAGGCTGAGTTATCAAACAAAGAAATGAATAGACCTTAACTCCCTAGGTAATTGATTAACGTCCCAGTGTCCCCTACCTGTATGACAGCCCTATTACCCCAAGTATATTTTATCTAAAAACTGCATTCTTTAACAACCGGTTATTAGGGTGTTATGCAATCAAAACCTGTGTCTTTACGTTGGTGGTAATTGACAAAACATTTCACCATTTTCACAGTTGAGCCCGGTGTATCCAGTTGCACACTGACATCTTCTTCCGTTTACAAGATCTGTACATGCAGCTCCATTTTGACATCAGTCAAGATCACATACATTGACGCTTTTATGCTTATGATGCTTGTTTAATAATCTGACTGACACTTGTTTTATAATTTCAGAATAGAAGAATTCTGTATAACACTCCAGTCCCATGACCAAAGAAACACGAATCGGAAATCACATGTTTATTTTAGATGTAATATATAGACACTATATTAAGGGGTTATTAAAAAAGGTTATCAGATTAATTGAGACAATCAAGTTCTATTTATTTATTTGGTAGTATATTCATTCTGAGTCATCATAAGCATTCCAATAAAATATTTGATGTTAAGCGGAGGTTGGTAGATAATAATAACCTACCATTTTCACAATCGGGTCCTGTATATCCTGCTAAACACTGACATTGATATCCGTTGACAAGGTCTGTACATGTAGCTCCATTTTGACATGGATCGGGATTACAATCATTTATATCTGAAGGCACAAAACAACATTTTTTAATAAATTGGTAATCAATAATCATACAGAAAATCTAGGACCTTGGCTCATTAGAGAACTTAGTCACAAGCAGGTCAAACATACGACGTGATAACACTACATATCTAGCAAAATCCCATAAACGTACCTCGACTCGTCAAACAACCTAAACAAGGTGGCAGGTTGAAACTATCAAACAAATCATACCTCCTAAGAAACTCACGCACTTAAATCGGAATAAAATATAAGCCTTCACTGACTCTTTAAAACTATAGGCACCAGTTTTACAGTCAATCCCGGTGTATCCAGCTGAAAACTGATAACAGTATTAGTTTAAAATCTCCATATGGACACGGGTCGGATTCGCATTCATTGATGTCTGACAACACACATTTAATTGACTCCTGTTATATATTTTTCAGTAACGATCAAGTCACCAATAACTGAAACTAAGTTGAAGAAAGAAATTATAATTAAACTATAAACAAAGAATAACCTAATATGATATGCATTCACTTAATTCGACACAAAACCAAATTTTTCATTTAACATTGACATTGACAAATTGACGTGTTCGCAAACCGGCTAGTTCGTCATATTACTCACGGAATAACGTCCCCTTTTTGATAAAAAATACTGTTGTTGACGTTTTCATCAGCATAACACCTTCAGATTAAATTGGATCTGTCTGAAACCTAAATTACATGTCAGTAGATTTTGGATAAAAGCTCGGATTTGTGCGAATACTGGCCAGGTGGGTCCATTTATTAGAGAGTTATGTCTCCTCAGTTGACCTACAGACCAGCTACCGGTAATAACCCATATTTTTTTCGCCGCGGTAACAGGCTTTCTTTTCTCGGTGAACAAGTGAGAAATGTCTCCGAGAAGAAAAAAAATCGCGTTTAAAAGCGGTTAATTTCACCGCGAAACGCCCCGAAATTTCTCCGCGAACATCGCTTTTTCTCGGAGAAAGCCAATTAGTACAGGTGAAGTCGTTCACGGTGTTTCTCCGCGAAATCTGACTATACCTACATGTATATTTGTTCATTTGCATGTATTTTTTTTTTCATGCATTAACATTTGGTACACAAAGTTTGAAGCATATGATGAAATGCATCGTAAAGTATGATTTTGATCCGGTTGGAATCATAATGATTTGCATCTTATGCACTTTACAACGCTGTATAAACATGATGGATGTTTTCTGTGTTCCTTTTTTATTTTTTAACTGTTGTGTAAACGCTTCATAAATTGAAAACTGTTGATTTTCTATCGGTTCACCATATCGGGAGTACTTTATTTTTTTTCTCAAGTAAATACTATAGAAAAATCAAACTCAATGTATACAATAACGGAGATCCTGCTTGCACATGTATGTGTGGGCGCTGATCTCACTCTACATTTTGGTGATCTTTTTCTTACACTGTGAGTAATTAAACATCACTGATGCTTACACTTAAGCTCACATGTAGCCCGAGTGAGCGATCTAATGTTTAAGAGTAAGCCACGGAGGCCCGCTTGTGTTTCTTGCCTTTGCAATTCAATTTTGCTCATACATGTACATTTACCCATTTCAGACTGGAAACCCCTAAACGAGTATGTGGCAAACAGTGCAGGGCCAGATCAGACGCCGCAGAACGCGGCGTTTGATCAGGGCCTACACTGTTTGCAAAAAAGTTCGGTAATTTTCCTAATTGAAGAAAATACAACCTGAAACCCCTAAATTTCGAAATGGACGCATGCTATATAATATATAGTATATATTAGGAAGAAGATTCCATTAGGTACAAAAATGGTTAATATGGGGGTATTGCGCAGCAAGCATTCCAAGGCTACATATAAGTCTGATCTCTAACTTGGAGCAGAAATACAAAATTCTCCAAGATAATCAGCGAAGTTTGTACAGACATGCAACCTGGGTATCTTGTTAAGTCTACTGTTCAGCCCGAAGGTAACTGGCCCACATATCCTAATGGGTAAGAATGCTGACTCTTAACCCATTCAGTACCATAAACCCCTAAAGGGGTACCTTGGCAAACAGTGCAGGCCCAGATCAGACACCGCAGAACGCGGCGTCTGATCAGGGCCTACACTGTTTGCAAAACGTTGAGCCATTTGTTAAGAAAAAAACAACCTGACACCCCTAAGTTTCAAAATGGACTCCTGTATATATAAAGAGGGAAGATTCCATTTGGTACAAAAAGGGTTAATCATCGGGTCATTAGGTCTCTCCGCTGTGGTTTGCGCCTCGCTCGGGCCACATATACATGTATGTAGTTGGTAACGAGTACCCACATCCTACATTGGACGTCTAGGAACAGATTAAGGAAAATGTATACCTTGTAAACTCCAGTTCTCTCTATACATGTATGTGTGCATGTAAAATGGTGAATAGTGGTTCGTTCATTACATGGGCTTTATTAACATGTAGATGCACCATCTGTTTGCTCCAACTGGGAGTATTTATTGGTTAGGGGTTGGTGAGGGGTCGGGGAAGTAGACTTGGTAGCGCAAATAATGCGTGCGAATGCAAAGAAGCGTGTCCTTTTTCAGGCGCCTGCATGAAGCATGGCCCGATATAGGTGTCTGGTTTTCGTCCGTTCGTTCGCTACATAGACCTAGCCTGCGTTGGAACTCATGTGTTCCTCATTAACTGGTCACTAACTTTGCATTCAAAGCACCGCTTGCTGTACCAATTTGACAAGTAGTAATCATAAATAAATGAGGCGAATTGGAGCTTTTGGTTTTGTGTGTTTGAGGTTTTACGTCCCCATTAACACTGTAAAGGTCATTTTGGAGACGTCGCTTCCAATTTTGTGGGACTTTTACCCGACATTGAGATGAAATGACATCTCAAGCCCTGCCACCCCATGAAACCAACAGGGTTTATAAGAATTGACGGTCCGACTCGCACCACTTTGCCTGGGCAGGCTTAGATCCTGTAAGCGGTTTACCACTCGCATGCGGGTCGGTTTCAGCTCTGCGTGGAAGCATCATGCAGCCCATCTATTTCATCAAGCTCAGATTTTGGTAAATGTCACATACCATTATTGTGTAAATAACCTACATGTACGATTCATTACGAGAACTCGCCTATTCAAATATATTGTAAAATATTACCACTAAAAACGGAAAATTTTAGGATAAAAATTCTGGCATTTTTTTCATATCTCTGCTCAAGATTTTGGGTACACTTTAAAACGACTCGACGAGGCGGTTCTAACGAATACCCACAATCTATGTGAGCAGAAATTAGATAAATAACGTATACCCCTATAAACCCCAGTTAAAAGTTGGGTTTAAGCGGGTAACAAATAAATAGGCGTAATTTCGTGATGTGAATAAAAGTTGTCATGAGACTTTAAAAAAAAATACTAAAAGGAAGTTTTAGTAACATAAAAGAATATTTGATTATGATTTAACAATGACTACAATTTGCCTTCGTTTACAAAAACAACGCCAAACAAACGAAGAAATAATAATGAGCCGAAAATTTCACGTAAGCCCAGTTGTATTTTTTTCTCCGCAAAACGCCGGTAATTTCATTTTCAATGAAAGCAATCGGTCAAATTTTCGCCGAGAATCACCGAGAATTTTCTCCGCGAAACCGGGAGAAATTTCAGCGAGAAATTTCTCGCTCATTTTGTCTTTTTCGCTGTTTTGCGGAGAAAATAGCCGATTTCGCGTTAGGCGGTTTCTCCGCGAAACAACAAAAAATGGGTTATTACCGGGAGCTGGTCTGTAAATGCCGTTTTTGTTCTTGTCATCACCTTAGCCCCTTTCGTTTTGATCGGATCTTTCTAAAACTTACATATAAGTAGGCTGAGCGCAAACGCTCGGATGAGTTCAAAAACTGGCAATGTCGACATATTAATCATTGAGTAATATCCAATAGATTCCTAAAAACGGTTGTTTTCGACCTTATCATCACTGTAGCTCCTTCAGTTTTGATCGAATCTTCCTAAAACTTACACATGAGGGCTGCTGATAAAAGCTGGATGAGTTGGAAAACTGGCGATATCTGCCTTTCAGTCATAGAATTATGTCCTTTTGTTTGCTGAAAATGACTTTTCTTTTACCTTTTCATCAGCATATGAACATCAGTTTTGATTGGATCTACCTGAAACTAACATTTAAGAAGACTGGAGAAAGAAGCTTGCATGTGTTCGAAAAGTGGCTAGGTCGGCATATCACTTACATCTTATTTATTGATAAAAATACCCGTTTTCGGCCTTTTCATCATTTTATCTACTTAAGTGTTGATAGGATCTTCCTGAATTGTTTGTTTGATTTGAATTTTAACGTCCCCGTCAACACTACTTAGGTCATTTTGGAGACGTTGCTTCTAATATTGTGGGACTTTTACCCGACGTTGAGATGAAATGACATCTCACTCCCTGCCGCCAAATGAAACCAATAGGGTTTATAAGCATGGACTCGCAGCTAATTTTCTGGGCAATCTTAGACGTTCTGAGTGGATTACTAGTACTCATGTGCGGTCGGTATCAGCCCTGGGTAGAAGCATCGTGCAGCCCAATGTATTTCCCCAAGCCCCGATTGGCGGGAGCGGAGGACCTTCATGAAACTTACATATAACTAGGCCGGGAATAAAATCTGAAGTAAGTTTTAAAATTGGCTGGGTCGACCTATTAACTCTTGCCCTTCTGAACAAGACCACCCATACCTTTCCGAACAGGGCTGAACAAGATCAGATGGCAATTGGATACGGATTTACCCTGTTTGTCATGCAGTTTGTGAATTACCCTTAAACGTTACAACAAATTAATTTGATTGGTCATCCCCTCCCATCAGGGCCTGGAGAAATAGATTGGGGTGCACGGTGCTTCCACGCAGAGCATAAACAGACTGAAAACAGCTAAGGTCTAAGCCTGCCCAGGAAAAGTGATACGAGTCGAACCGCTCCTTAAACCCTAGCGGTTTCTGTGGGTGGTAGGGCTTGAGATATCATTTCATCTCAGTGTTGGGTAAAAGTCCCACAAAATCGGAAGGAACGTCACCAAAATGACCTTCTTAGTGTTGACGGGGACTTAAACCCTTAACGCAAACAAATAAAATTTGATTGGTGGATAGTCAGTAATGTGTGTGACTATACAATATATTCAGCAGGATAAGGGTTAAAGATGGCTTAAGATGCCTACTTTTGACCTCTTCATAAGCATAATTATTTCCCTGTTGATCAACAGTTTTCTGAAAATTATATAAGCAGGTTAGGGATAAAAGAATGGATAAGTTCAAAAACTGGCTTTGTCTACCTTGACTATTTATCAGATAATTATGTCCCCTAGTTTGCAGAAAAAGCCATTTTACAGTTTTGATCAGATCTTTTTGAAAGTAACATATACGTAGGCTGAGGATTAAAGCTGGAATGAGTTTGACACTCTTAGTCCTAGTTAATTCCTTCTGGTTGCTGAAAATGCCTATTACACTACATATCCACAGTATTCGGACACACTATACCCTCCAGCTGATGTATCTAATGTGTAAACAGTCGTGTGTGACCAGAAGTCGATAATTAGAATAGTTCTTTAGTTTTTATAAATATGCAATTGTAAATAAAAATAATGCAGCTTCGGTAGACACGAGACAAACAACAATGAGAGAACTACTGTTTAAAAACAAAAACAAAATAAATATATATAACTATTACTATTTTCTTTCACAACCATTAGTTTCACCGATGAAAATTGAAAAATAGAAGTGGAGGCACTGGTCAGGAATCGATTCAATCAACCCACAGCTCCCATCAGAGACACCAAAGGGAAATCAACACAAACATTAAACAACAGACCTAATGGAAACATCAATAGAGGACAGCCAAAAGGACAGTTACTTTCCTACAAAATGGCCAGTAGGCTATCCAAAATAAAATAATATAAGCGACACAAACACCCAAATACAAACAATAACAAAAACAAACCGCGACAGAAGAACCGCCTTGGATCGGTCAGCGGAAACGAATTCCACTGACTGATAGATAACGGACATATACTTGTTTCAGAACCTTTTCCAGTGTATCCAGTTAAACCCTGACACTGATGTCCGTTGACCATGTCTCCACATACAGCTCCATTTCGGCATGGGTCGGGATCACATTCATTAATATTTGAAGGAACAAAACATTAAAATGCCTTAACGTTCTTTTCTTTTTTACTTCAGCATTATCATAAATGTGTCTTCTACTCCTTCAGTAAATTGTAAATCGTTGAATGTGTAAACCATTAGAGCATGGAACCAATCAAGATTCCAAATCAAAGTGCTGAACTAGATATCCGGCAAAATCATTTGAACATCAAGTGAAAAGATTAACCCGATATACATTAACTAAATTCTGCACAAAATCATTTTTTCATTTAACTATGACATTGACAAATTAACGTGTTACTTCGAAACCTGGCTAATTCGTCATGTTACTCATGGAATTACGTCCCCTTTATTGACAAAAACAACCCTGTTTTTCACGTTTTCATCAGCATAACACCTTCAGATTTAATCGGTTCTGTCTGAAACCTAACTAACATGTTAGTAGATATTAGATAAAAGCTTGGATTTGTGCTAATACTGGCCAGGTGGGTCCATTTATTAGAGAGTTATGTCTCCTGGGTTGACCTAAATGTCGTTTTTGTTATTATCATCATCTTTGTTAGTTTCGTTTTGATCGGATCTTTCTAAAATTTACATTCAAGTAGGCTGAGTTATCAAAAGAGTAGATGAATAGACCTTAACTCCCTAGGTAATTGATTAACGTCCCTGTGTCGACTACCTGTATGACAGCCCTATTACCCCAAGTATATTTTATCTAAAAACTGCATTCTTTAACAACCGGTCATTAGGGTGTTATGCAATCAAAATTTGTGTCTTTAAGTTGGTGGTAATTGACAAAACATTTCACTATTTTCACAGTCGAGCCCGGTGTATCCAGTTGCACACTGACAACTGCTTCCGTTTACAAGATCTGTACATGCAGTTCCAGTTTGACCTCGGTCAAGATCAAACACATTGACGCCTTTACGCTTTTGATGTTTGTTTCATAATCTGACTGCCACTTGTTTTATAATTTCAGAATAGAAGAATTCTATGTAACACTCCAGTCCCATGAGCAAAGACACAAAATCGGAAATCACATGTTTTTAGATGTAATATATAGACACAATATATTAAGGGGTTATTGAAAAAGGTTATCAAATTAATTGAGTTAATCAAGTTCTAATTATTCATTTGGTAGTAAATTCGTTCTGAGTCATCGTAAGCATTCGAATAAAATATTTGAAGTTAAGCGGAGGTTGGTAGATAATAATAACCTACCATTTTCACAATCGGGTCCTGTATATCCTGCTAAACACTGACATTGATATCCGTTGACAAGGTCTGTACATGTAGCTTCATTTTGACATGGATCGGGATTACAATCATTTATATCTGAAGGAACAAAACATTTTTTAAATAAATTGGTCATCAATAATCATACAGAAAAGTTAGGACCTTTGCTCATTAGAGAACTTAGTCACAAGCAGGTCAAACATACGATGTGATAACACTACATATGTACCAAAATCACATAAACGTACCTCGAATCGACAAACAATCTAAACAAGGTGGCAGATTAAAACTATCATACAGATCATACCTCCTAAGAAACTCACGCACTTTAATCGGAATAAAATATAAGCCTTCACTGACTCTATAAAATTATAGGCACCAGTTTTACAGTCACTCCCGGTGTATCCAGCTGAAAACTGACAACAGTATAAGTTCAAAATCTCGATATGGACACGGGTCGGATTCGTATTCATTGATGTCTGAAAACACGCATTTTACTGACTCCTGTTATATATTTTCAGTAACGATCAAGTGACCATCAACTGACACTAAGTTAAAGAAAGAAATTATAATTAAACTATAAACAAAGATTAACCTAATATGATATACATTCACTAAATTCGGCACAAAACCAAATTTTTCATTTAACTATGACATTGACAAATTAACGTGTTCGAAAACCGGCTAGTTCGTCATGTTACTAACGGAATAACGTCCCCTTTTTTGATAAAAACACTGTTGTTGACGTTTTTATCAGCATAACACCTTCAGATTTAATCGGATCTGTCTAAAACCTAAATTATATGTCAGTAGATTTTGGATAAAAGCTCGGATTTGTGCGAATACTGGCCAAGTGGGTCAATTTATTAGAGAGTTATGTCTCCTGGGTTTACCTAAATGCCGTTTTTGTTCTTGTCATCACCTTACCCCTTTCGTTTTGATCAGATCTTTCTAAAATTTACATATAAGTAGGCTGAGCGCAAACGCTCGGATGAGTTCAAAAACTGGCAATGTCGACATATTAATCATTGAGTAATATCCAATAGATTCCTAAAAACGGTTGTTTTCAACCTTATCATCACTGTAGCTCCTTCAGTTTTGATCGAATCTTCCTGAAACTTACACAAAGGGGGCTGCTGATAAAAGCTGGATGAGTTGGAAAACTGGCGATATCTGCCTTTCAGTCATAGAATTATGTCCTTTTGTTTGCTGAAAATGACTTTTCTTTTACCTTTTCATCAGCATATGTTATGAACCTCAGTTTTGATTGGATCTACCTGAAACTAACATTTAAGAAGACTGGGGATAGAAGCTTGCATGTGTTCGAAAAGTGGCTAGGTCGGCATATCGTCTGCTGAGTGCAATAACGGTGTAACTGACATTTTGGCCAAAATAGTTTTTTTGCATAAATGGGTGCCTTAGGACTTGACACACTTGGTAAATAAGTTCTACAGCTGGATTCTGCCTCAATCATGATTTATTTCAGCATTTTGGATTTTTTTTGTCAGTTACACCGTTTTTGCGCTGACTTTTAGAAAAAAAGTTGGCGCAAAAACAGTGTAAGTGCACTAACCCCGTTTTTGCGCAAAGTTTTTTAATACCTCAAAAATATTGAATCCTGCTGCTTGATATTTCAGAATAAGCATGTTAGTACCATGCAGAATGTATAAAATGTGACCTATTACCTACCAAGTGCCTTTAATTTACTGCTTTACCATGTAAAAGGCAAAGAAATAAGGTTTGTGCATTTACATCGTTTTAGCGCTGGATGCACTTACACCGTTTTTGCACCAAAAAAGTTGAAAAAACACTTGGCGCAGAAATGGTGTATCAACCCTTAAATGCTAAATATTTCTTTTCAAATGTCATTTATTCAACAATAAACACCACACACAAATGAAAGAAGTTGCCATGAAGTTAAGAAACCAGCTTATAGTATGGTTTTCTATGCCATTCTTTACTAAAACAGTTTTTTGTCTCTCCTGAAAAGTTGCCATTTTGCAATTACATCGTTATTGCACTCAGCAGACGATATCACTTACATCTTATTTATTGATAAAATACCCGTTTTCGGCCTTTTCATCATTATAACTATTTAAGTGTTGATAGGACCTTTCTGAATTGTTTGTTTGATTTGAGGTTTAACGTCCCCGTCAACACTATTTAGGTCATTTTTGAGACGTTGCTTCTAATATTGTGGGACTTTTACCCGACGTTGTGATGAAATGACATCTCATTCCCTGCCGCCAAATGAAACCAATAGGGTTTATAAGCATGGACTCGCAGCAATTTTCCTGGGCAGGCTTAGACGTTCTTAGCGGATTACCAGTACTCATGTGCGTTCGGTATCAGCTCTGGGTTGAAGCATCGTGCAGCCTAATGTATTTACCAAAGCCCCGATGGGCGGGAGCGGAGGATCTTTATGAAACTTACATATTAGTGGGCTGGGGATAAATTCTGAAGTAAGTTTTAAAATTGGCTTGGTCGACATATTAACCCTTGCCCTTCTGAACAAGACAACCCATACCTTTCCAAACAGGGCTGAACAAGATCAGATGGCAATTTGATACACATCTACCCTATTTGTCATGCAGTTTGTGAATTACCCTTAAACGTTACAACCAAGTAATTTGATTGGTCACCCCTCCCATCGGGGCCTGGAGAAATAGATTTGGGTGCACGATGCTTCCACGCAGAGCATAAACCAACCGAACTTGACTACTGGTAAACAGCTTAGGGCTAAGCCTGCCAAGGAAAAGTGATGCGAGTCGGACCGCTCCTTAAACCCTAGCGGTTTCTGTGGGTGGTAGGGCTTGAATTATCATTTCATCTCAGTATTGGGTAAAAGTCCCACAAAATCAGAAGCAACGTCACCAAAATGACCTGATTAAAGTTGACAGGGACTTAAAACCTCAACTCAAATAAATAAAATTTGATTGGTGGATAGTCAGTTATGTCTTTGACCAAAAATAATATATTCAGTAGGATAAGGGTTAAAGATGGCATAAACGCCATTTCTTCAAAATATCCTTCATTAATAAGGGTGTGGATTTTATAGATTTGCTCTGTATTTTTCGTGAGAGCTCGGTGCTTTCTTCCATTCCTGCTTATTTTCAAAATACTGAAACACCTTTAATTTGCTATAAATATAACAAACCTGTTAGATCTATCATTTTTAATTTCAATAAACTTGTTTCAGATCTTGATATTGATACTAATACTCCCGGTTCATGTGATTGTAAAAAGTCAGTGTATTGCTATCCTGCTGCTGGTCATGTAATAACTGGTAATTTGAAAATTATTCCAGATTCTAGGATAAGGAATATAATTTCTAAAGGACCGAAATATCGGTTTCCTTCTAAAATTGATTTCAGTAAATGTAGAGATGAAATCGCTGCTTCCTTGAACGAATTTGGTAATCGATGGTGTAAGCGAGAGTATGTTGAGCATAAAGCCCTTAAGGACTGGAAACTTAGCATTTTAAAACTAGTGAATAAACGCATTTCTTTCTATTCTCAAAATACTAACTTATTACCTCCTAAGCCTAAAACGTCTTTACGTCATCTTAAACTAGGTATTCAAGAATTTCATAAGAAGTTTGTTTTGGCCCCTGCTGACAAGGCCGCTAACAACGTCGTCGTTGTGTGACGGCTCCACTATGTAAACACGCTTAAGCAGGAGCTTGGTGGTACTAAGGCCCATGAAATTCAGCCTTTAGCTAAAGAGAGAGCTATAGTAGATGAACAGATTTGTCATTCAGCCACCGAGTTTGCTGTGTATGTTACAGAAGGCCAAGACAAGCTTCCTACGCTATACTGGTTACCAAAACTTCATAAAAGACTTACAAAGCACGGTTTATTGCTAATTCTAGCTCTTGCACTACCACTGAACTTTCTAAATTATTAACTTCCTTTCTTACTGCTATTAAAACGCATGTGATTAAATATTGTGATAAGGTCTTTGAAAGATCAGGAAGCAATCTGTTTTGGTCTGTAAAAAATACGAATGAGGTTTTAAATAAATTGAAATCCAGACGTTTTCGTGCTTCTAGCCTGTCTACTTACGATTTTTCCAATCTTTACACTACACTTCCTCATAATCTTATAAAAGAAAAGCTTAATGACTTAATTGAATGGACTTTTCACAGAGAAGATTCTCTCTATCGTGCATGTAATGTCAGAAATGCATTTTTCACTTCTAAAGGGCATAAGAATTATACACTTTGGTCATGTCAGAAAGTGTGTGATGCCCTCACCTTTCTACTTGACAATAATTATATTAGATTCGGTGCTAGGTTATTTAGACAAATTGTGGGTATTCCGATGGGTAAGAATTGCGCACCTCTTGTGGCTGATCTGTACTTGAATTGTTATGCAAGAGACTTCATAATAAGCATGAAATTAATCATAAACGCCATTTCTTCAAAATATCCTTCATTAATAAGGGTATGGATTTTATAGATTTGCCCAGTATCTTCCGCGAGAGCTCGGTGCTTTCTTCCATTCCTGCTTATTTTCAAAACACTGAAACACCTATAATTTGCTATAAATATAACAAACCTGTTAGATCTATCATTTTTAATTTCAATAAACTTGTTTCAGATCTTGATATTGATACTAATACGCCTGATTCATGTGATTGTAAAAACTCAGTGTATTGCTGTCCTGCTGCTGGTCATGTAATTACTGGCAATTTGAAAATTATTCCTGAATCTAGGATAAGAAATATAATTTCTAAAGCACCGAAATATCGGTTTCCTTCTAAAATTGATTTCAGTAAATGTAGAGATGAAATCGCTGCTTCCTTGAATGAATTCGGTAATCGATGGTGTAAGCGAGAGTATGTTGAGCATAAAGCCCTTAAGGACTGGAAACTTAGCATTTTAAAACTAGTGAATAAAAGCATTTCTTTCTATTCTCAAAATACTAACTTATTACCTCCTAAGCCTAAGACGTCTTTACGTAATCTTAAACTAGGTATTCAAGAATTTCATAAGAAGTTTGTTTTGGCCCCTGCAGACAAGGCCGCTAACAACGTCGTCGTCGTCGTGTGACGGCACCACTATGTTAACACGCTTAAGCAGGAGCTTGGTGGTACTAAGGCCTATGAACTTCGGCCTTAAACTAAAGAGAGAGCTATAGTAGATAAACATATTTGTCATTCAGCCACCAAGTTGGCTGTGTGTGTTACCGAAGGCCAAGATAAGCTTCCTACGCTATACTGGTTACCAAAACTTCATAAAAGACCTTACAAAGCACGGTTTATTGCTAATTCCAGCTCTTGCACTACCACTGAACTTTCTAAATTATTAACTTCCGGTCTTACTGCTATTAAAACGCATTTGATTAAATATTGTGATAAAGTCTTTGAAAGATCAGGAAGAAATCTGTTTTGGTCTATAAAAAATTCGAATGAGGTTTTAAATAAATTGAAATCCAGACATTTTCGTGCTTCAAGTCTGTCTACTTACGATTTTTCCACTCTTTACACTACACTTCCTCATAATCTTATAAAAGAAAAGCTTAATGATTTAATTGAATGGGCTTTTCACAAAGAAGATTCTCTCTATCTTGCATTAAATGTCAGATATGCGTTTTTCACTTCTACAGAGCATAAGAATTATACACTTTGGTCATGTCGGAAAGTGTGTGATGTCCTCACGTTTCTACTTGACAATATTTATATTAGATTCGGTACTAAGTTATTTAGACAAATTGTGGGCATTCCGATGGGTACGAATTGCGCACCTCTTGTGGCTGATCTATTCTTGTATTGTTATGAAAGAGACTTCATGCTGTCGCTTTCCACTGACAACCAATCTGAAATTATTGAAGCTTTTAGCTCCACTTCTAGATATTTAGATGATTTATTAAATATTGATATTACCTATTTCGATGGTTTGATCAGTCGGATTTACCCCCCAGAACTTCAGTTAAATAAAGCAAATTCTTCTGGTACCGAGGCCCCGTTTTGGATTTACATCTATCTATTGTAGATGGGTTTGTTTCGTGCAAAATTTATGATAAACGCGATGACTTTGATTTTGAGATTGTAAATTTTCCTTTTGTTTTGGATGGTGATGTTCCTCGTGCGCCATCCTATGGCGTTTATATTTCGCAATTAATTCGATTTGCTAGAGTGTTTGGTCATGTAACTGACTTCAACACTCGTAATAAATTATTAACGGCTAAACTTCTTAATCAGGGTTATCGGTACCATAAACTACGCAACGCCTTTTCAAAATTTTACAGACGCCATTTTGATTTAATTTCAAAATTCAATATTGGACTTAAATCTCTGCAACAAGGTCTATCGGAACCCGAATTTTATGGTGACTTGGTATATAAATTCAGAAAAATATATAACCGCAATGACTTTAGCACCCAATTTCGCAAAATCATTCTTCGATATAAAAAGATTGGGTACAACATAGATATTATACGACAGACTGCATGCATGGTAGTTAACCCAATCACGATTGGCAACTTTGCTTCCCTCTTTAATTGCACGCCGGTGGGTCAGGCCTAAGACTCTATGACGGTTCCAACGTCAAGGCTTATTGAGAATTAGAGAGATCTAATTCAAGGTAATGTTGGTTGGTGCCTGTTGCTCTGTCTCTGGTCGGGCCCATCGGAGTCTAACTGTTAGTTTTCTTTTGCTCCAGCATTTCAGTGGTTTCTTGCTGTCGAGTCCTCACCGTTGTCTCACCTCTGTGGTTCTTTGATTATTTGTGTTCACGGAGATGTTGCACTGATGAGTGAGGAGGCCTTCATGCGGACTGAACAAATTATTTGTCTAAATCGCGACGGAAGTAAAGGCGAGGATTGTGGCCACGTAAAATCAATTTAAGCCCCCCCCCCCCCCAGTGGAAATCTTTCCACTGACCGTTCCAAGGTGGTTCTTCTGTGGCGATTTATTTATGTTGTTTTTTGTTACTTACTGTGTGTATCACTTGTGTCTTTTTATTTTGGATGGTCATATGAACATTTTGTGGGAAAGTAACTGTCCTTATGGCCTTCCTTTGTTTAGGTTTCCATTGTGGTCTGGTCGCTTAATGTTTGTGTTTCTTTCCCTTTGTTTTCTTTGTTGGGTGGAGTAAGTTAATTGTATCGATTCCTGATATTTGTTTTACTTCTACTTTTCATGTTGTCGCTTTCCATTGATAAGCAATCTGAAATTATTGAAGCTTTTAGTTCTACTTCTAGATATTTAGATGATTTATTAAATATTGACAATACTTTGATGGTTTGATCAGTCAGATTTATCCCCTAAAACTTCAGATAAACAAGGCAAATTCCTCTGATACCGAGGCCCCCTTTTTGATTTACATTTATCCATTGTAGATGGATTTGTTTCTTGCAAAATTTATGATAAACGTGATGATTTTGATTTCGAGATTGTAAATTTTCCTTTTTGTGACGGTGATGTTCCTCGTGCGACATCGTACGGGGTTTATATTTCGCAGTTAATTCTATTCGCTAGAGTGTCTAGTCATGTATCCGACTTCAACACTCGTAATAAATTATTAACCGCTAAACTTCTTAATCAGGGGTATCGGTATCATAAACTACGTAAAGCCTTTTCTAAGTTTTATAGACGTCATTCTGATTTGGTTTCAAAATTCAATGTTGGACTTAAAACACTTCTGCTACAAGGCCTATCGGAACCCGAATTCTATGGTGACTTAGTATATAAATTTAGAAAAATACATGCCTGTAATGATTTTAGTACCCAATTTCATAAAATCGTTCGTCGATATATAAAGATTGGGTACAACATAAATATTATAAAACAGACTGCATGCATGGTGGTTAACCCAATCACGGTTGGCAACTTTGCTTCCCTCTTTGATTGCACACCGGTAGGTCGGGCTTAAGATTATATGACGGTTCCAGCGTGAAAAATAAATGGAATTTATTTTATTTTAGTATTCTTTATGTTGTTGGCGCCTGCTGCTCCGTCTTTGGTCGGGCCCCTCGGAGTCTAACTGTTGGTTTTCTTTTGCTCCAGCAATTCTGTTGTTGTATGCTGTCGAGTCATCAACCTTGTTTCATCTATGTAGTTTTTTTATTTGTATGTTCTCGGAGATGTTACACTGATGAGTTAGGAAGCCTTCATGCGGACTAAACAAAATTACTGTATACCGCGACAGAGGTAAGGGCGAGGATTATGGCCATGTAAAATCAATTTAAGCCCCCCCCCCCCCCCCACGGTTCTTCTGTGGCGGTTTATTTATGTTGTTGTTTGTTACTACTTACTGTGTGTATCACCTGTGTTTTTTTTTTTTTATTTTGGAGGGTCATTTGACCATTTTGTGGGAAAGTAACTGTCCCTATGGCACATCCTTTGTTTAGGTTTCCATTATGGTCTGGTCGCTTTATGTTTGTGTTTTTTCCCTTTGGTGTCTTTGGTGGGTGGAGTAAGTTAATTGTATCGATTCCTGATCTTTGTTTTACTTCTACTTTTAAGATGCCTACCGTTGACCTCTTTATAAGCATAATTATTTCCTTGTTGATCAACAGTTTTCTGAAAATTATATAAGCAGGTTGGGGAAAAAAGAATGGATGAGTTCAAAAACTGGCTTTGTCTACCATGCCTAGTTATCAGAGAATTATGTCCCCTACTTTGCAAAAAAGCCATTTTTCAGTTTTGATCAGATCTTTTTTTAACTAACATATACGTGGGCTGAGTATAAAAGATGGAATGAGTTTGGCACTCTTTGTCTTAATTATGTCCTCTTGGTTGCTGAAAATGCCTATTTTAAGCTGAGGATAAATACTGGGATGAGTTTGATACTTGCAAGGACAGCCTCTTAGGCTAAGTTATGCCCTCTAGGTTGCTGAAAGTGCCTATTTTACCTTATTGTAAGTTTTGATCGGTGCATCCTGAAACTTGCATATGAGATGAACATCGACAAAACCTTATATAAGTTAAAACAATTAGATTGAACTGTCTTTTAGCCATTTGTAACTATATTTGCTTATTTTCCATCTTCTTATCAGTATAACTATATGCTGATCTTAACTCTATATGCTGATCTTTCTGGCTACGTAAAATCGATTTAAGCCGCCCCCACCCCACCCAACCACACACACACACACACACACAGTGGAATTCATTTCTTTGGTCGGGCCCCTAGGAGTCTAACTGTTGGTTTTCTTTTGTTCCAGCAATTCTGTTGTTGTATGCTGTCGAGTCATCAACCTTGTTTCATCTATGTAGTTTTTTTATTTGTATGTTCTCGGAGATGTTACACTGATGAGTTAGGAAGCCTTCATGCGGACTAAACAAAATTAGTGTATACCGCGACAGAGGTAAGGGCGAGGATTATGGCTATGTAAAATCGATTTAAGCCCCCCCCCCCCCAGTGGAATTCCTTCCACTGACCGTTCCAAGCGGTTCTTCTGTCGCGGTTTAATTATGTTATGGTTTGTCTTTGAATGTGTGTATCGCTTAATTATATTATTTTGTTTTAGATTGCCAATTAGCAATTTTGTGGGAAAGTAGCTGCCCTTTTTGCTTTCCGCTATTGATGTTTCCATTGGGGTCTAACATGTTGAATGCCACAAGTCCATAGATTGATGACCTAGTCCATCTTTTCTTACTTTGCTTTCATGCTTTACTGATAGTATGTCTTTTGAGGTAAGCCTGGCATGTAGATTATGTTTTGAAAAGTTTGAATTCGAAAAAATGTTGAAAACTGACACAGCTGTCTGGAAATGCCATCTATGTCCTCCAGATTAGTAACTGTGATAAACACTGTGATTTACATACTTTTAAGCATAGGTGAGTATTAATGACCACCATGGTTCTCTTGTTTTCTTTAACATTATTTTTCAAGAGTCTTCAATTATTTAAAAAAAAAAAGTTATGGTAGAATTTAAGAAAAAAAAAAAAACGTTATTGCCTGGATCCAGTGGCTGGCCGAGACATGATGTGATTACACTACATATCCACAGTATTCGGACACACTATACCCTCCATCTGATGTATCTAATGTGTAAACAACGGATGAGAACACTCGTGTGTGACCAGAAGTCGAAAATTAGAAAAGTTCTTGAGATGATTTAAATATGCAATTGTAATTCAAAATAATGCAGCTTCGGTAATCTCTGAAGTGGTACGAAATTAAATCTTATGAAAATCTCATCTTTAATTCTATGATTTTATTGATAAACGCGTTTCCAACACGTTGTGTAAACTACAACTTGTGCAAAGACGGAGCCGCTCTAATTCGAGAAAGTGCGTATATTGTCAAGTAGTGGGATTTCAGTTTAGGTAGGAGGCACACCTTTATATGAATGTATGGTTCGAATTACTGTAGTATGGAAGGTGTGTGAAAAATTTGGAGATGAATAAATGATCAGTTGTTGCAGACTACCGTACGATTAACTGCTAAATAACTGTACGCCTTACTGTGATTGCAGATTCGTTCAGACCTTAATAATAATCAGATTAATTCAGATCGTAACCTCCTTTTTATTTCTTTATATTGGGTGGTTGGGTTTGGCAAATGTGGTGTTGTCATTTCTTCTGTTTCTTCCCTTACATTCATTTTCATTTTTTGTCCCTGAATTTTATCTCCTCAAATATATCGTCTATTTTTTTTCTCACTTTCTCTGGGAGTCAACAAAAATGACTCAAAAGGGTTGATGTGTCGTTAATTTATTTGATTTGAGGCTTATCGTTCCCCTGAACACTATATAGGTAATTTTAGAGACGTTGTTTCCACTTTTGTGGGACTTTTACCCAACACCGCGACGGAATGACATCTCAAGTCCTGCCGCCCAACAGTTTCCATGCATGAACGGGCCGACTCACACCAATTTGCCTTGACAGGCTTAGATCGTCTAAGCGGTTAACTAGGTCTGTGTGCGCATTGGCCATACTAGAGTTACTCATTCTTATACTTTTAATGGTGATGATCAGCCTTCTTGTGTAGGATGTGACCAGCCACTGTTAAACATATCTTAATTGAATGTTTAGACTTTTCACAGTTCCGCAACTTATACTTCAAAGATGACACTTTGCAACATTTGTTTCAAGATGTACCTGCTGGTAATATTATTTTATTTTTAAAAGAAATTTGACTTTTTCATAAGATTTTGTTTCAGATTATTATACATTATCATTCTGACTTTTCTAACTTTATATCCTCATAGTTCTACATAGTTTTTTATCATTAACCGATTGACCGTTATGGCCCACAAAGAGGGTTGGCGCGTTGTTAAACTCGAACACATCATCTGAAATGCTGGAGCAAAAGAAAACCAACATTTACACTCCGATGGGCCCGACCAGAGACAGAGCAAAAGAACGCCAATAAAGATAGAAGAGCGTAAGTCAAGAATAACAGACTGGCAGAAATTTTTATATCCAGCAAACAATGATATAGGGAAATACACGGCCTGTCAGTTAAGAGCTTTATTGGTGACAAAAGAAAAAATATACTGTTCACAAAAAAGTAGGGGATATTTTACTTTCATGCTGAATATTGGGAAATAGATAAAACCTTACATGGCCAAGTTGCATTTAATTCAAAGGACTATCAAATATCCATAAATTGAACCACACATTAATGCCAATCATCACGTCCTTATGTAGCGACACGGTGACCAATCTTCTAAGCGTCAACGCCATTTTTCACAAGCCCTCCATAACGTGTTAGACCGCCTTGATTGTCACAGCAGGCAATGCATCGTCGTCGCATACTTCCAATTAGCCTACGAATCATTAACTGGGGGATCCTTCGCCACTCTTCTTGAAGTGCTGCACCAAGCTCGCCCAGGGTCCTTGGAGGCGGATCGCGGCTTCGGACTCGTTTCCCGCGTATGTCACATACCCGTTCGATGGAAGATAACTCTGGACTCATGGCAGGCTATCATATTGTCCGAATATTTTGCCGTTTAAGGTACTCGGTGGCGATGCGTGTCCGATGAGCCCTAGCGTTATCGTCCTGGAAGACGAATCCACGATCATGGCGTCAATCAGCCGGTGTCACGGTAGAAGTCAACACATTATCACGCTAGTACAGTCCTGTAACTCTGCCTTGGTGTACATGTAAGTCTGATTTTCCAGTAATCATACCATAACAGACACTGCTTCATGAGCAACTCTAGCCGGATCTGTATAACGTTCACCAGTGCGACACCAGATTCTTCTACGAAAATCACGAAAGTCCAAGTTAAAACCGGGAGTTGTCACTGAACGTGAGACCACTGATTCATGTTCCAATGTCTGCGCAGTGTACACCAAGGAAAACGTGCTCTACGGTGCCTAGCTTTCAATGACAGTATAACTTGCGGCGCCGTGCCGTAAGGTCACTCGAGTGAAAACGATGTCGGATCGTCTGTCTAGAGACATTAACCTCTCTTACTCGGCACAGGTATTGCTGAAGATCTGTTGACGTTAGTCTCCGGTTGCGTAGCGCTTGGTTGACAACAAGACGGCATTCACGTCCGTTATTACTTTTCGGGCGTCCACTTCTCTGCAAATCTGCTACTGCCTCTGTCCTACGATTGCGGGCTCATAGTCCACTGACAACTGACTATGCAGTATTCATACCATGTGCCGTCTGCAACTGCGTACTTCCGGTCTGGAGCATGCCAACGGCTCTCCAACGTGGAGCCTCCGTTAGCCGAATCATGGTTCTAATAACGAAATTGTCTATGCAAAAATTCCATACAACACTTCAACAGTCGATACAGACAATTTCATCGAAATCTCGCACCAATAAAAAGTAGAAGTAAAACAAAGATCAGGAATTGATACAATTAACTTACTCCATCCATAAAAGACACCAAAGGGAAAGAAATACAAACATTAAGCGACCAGACCATAATGGACACCTAAACAAAGGAAGGCCATATGGACAGTTACTTTCCCACAAAATGGCCATATGGCCATACCGGTTTGTTCTTGAAGGAACTCATTTTTTATTTTTATTTGCCATCACTGCAGCTGATTTTGTGCCGTGAGGCGGCCGTAAAACGTCTCCCCGTACATCAACCATAGTGCAGTTTATATTTTACTTTTGGTCCTTTCAGATCAGCGTGAATATTCTGAGAAATCAGAAATAGATTATTCGTCTAGACTCATATTCTAGACAGGTTTTTAATTATTTGGACCCAATTTTGATTTATATCAGTCTGTGTATCGACTGCCTATTCGAAATTCGAAAAATTGCAGTATGTTTCCTCTGGCTTTCGTTGTCGGATCATTACAGGGTCACTGATGAGGCTTTATTAGCCGAAACTACGTAGTATGACCCATCTTCTTTCTTATGAATGTTTTCATTGTTCTTGAAGGAACTCATTTTTGATTTTTATTTGTCACTTATGTTAAAATTCACGTGCTACCCCATGTACATTTTATGCCCCCGTGCTACGCCACTCATGCATAGATATCATACTGCTCAACGATAAAATATACACACATAAAAGTTAATTGACATGGCATACCCGATATTTGATTATTCCTAATGTTTATTTGTTTGTTTGTTTGATTTGAAGTTTAACGTCCCCGTCAACACTGTAAAGGTCATCTTGGAGATGTTGCTTTCAATTTTGTGGGACTTTCACCCGACATTGAGATGAAATGACTCAGGCTGATGGGCTCGAATGAACCCGAATACCCCCTAATTTTTGTGAACAGTATATATTTACTTCTTTAGAAGTCGATCATTGTGTTATGGACCGTAGCTAAAGATTTATTCCATCTAGCCAGATTTTTTATCAAGTCTTTCTCTTTGCATGACTTGTCAATTATGAAGCCGTTTAGCATGCTTAACATGGGCTGAATAAAAGCAAATACATAATTGACAGTAATTGCCAAACAATGCATGTATAATTGCTAATTGATTTACGGCTTTGTTCCAACATTTTGAGTAGCAAAAGAAATGCAAGAAAGGAATTTACAACCAATTTAAAATCTGTTTGATTGAATAAAAATAACAATAGAACTGGTTTGTACTCACTCACACAACAAGAACAATGCAATGTAAAAAACAGATGAAAATCACAGCTAATGACTTGAAATTCGCCATGTAGATCTCGCATCCTTACGACACACTGGGCTTCGATAAAAAGCAAATATATATTTTTTTTATTTCGGAAATTGAAGATCCGCCAAAATAGAAATCCGCATAAAGGTACACTCATAAAAACAATCAACAACATTTTATGACGCCAAATTAAGGTGATTTCCAGTATTTATATTTAGATAACATGCGGATCAATTTGTTATTGTTATTTTGTTTGATACTGTACTGGAACTGAGAGCGAGGGTTGAAATTTCATAAACTCCGGAGCTGAAGTCCCCCCGTAGTTTTACTTCTGACCGTCCCAAGGCGGTCGTTCTTTTGCAGTGTCTTAACTATTATTTGGCTTTGTGCCGTTGGTTCATAATTCGCCTGTTTTTGTGAGTGCCTCTGTGTCACTTTCTATAGGTGACTTGAGACGGCTGCGTTCTTGGATTGTGACCTTCTCTGAGTGACCTTTTCTTACTCTTTTGTAAAAACGTTCTCATTAGTTTTAGTCAGCTCCCGTACATCAAATCGCACGCTGACAACTGTATCGGTTTAATAGATCTGTATTTGAAGCCCACCTTTGTCATTGGCGATATCATATCCACCCAATCGTTGAAAGCATCAAACTGTCATGCGCTGGATCCAGTAGAGAATCCATACAAAAGCAGCTGGTCAAAGTGACGATATGATTAAACTACATTCCCAGCCAAACCTAATAAATATTCTTTGAAACAGCCAGCAACTTAAACTAGCTAGCGAAACATTTAGTTAAAACATAGACCAAGACACACTTGCTCAAAAACTCATTCAATGAAATCGAATAAAATAATCTTGCATTTTACGATCCTGGTTATTGATGAATCTCACAAGTTTCACAGTTAGCCCCGGTGTATCCAAGTGCACACTGACAATTGTATCTGTCTACAAGGTCTGTATATGAAGCTTTATTTCGACATTGGTCAGGGTCACATCAATTGATGTATGAAAACACGAGTTTCAAGTGATGCTGGCATCACGGCTCATTAACCCATTATATATGCATCGGAAAGTGGAGTGACGGTAAAATATAGAAAAATGTGCCCAGGAAAGGCTACAATCAAAGATTACAGCCTACTAATGACACCAAGAGAGAGAGAGAGAGAGAGAGAGAGAGAGAGAGAGAGAGAGAGAGAGAGAGAGAGAGAGTAACTGACAATGAAGTAAACAAAACAAGAAGGAATAAAAACGAATCACACACAGCACAGCAAACAGCTCCCTCTTCCCAACAAGAGTTGATCAAATCGCAACACGTACAATTAATGAAAATTAAATAAATAATAATAATAATAATAATACACAACCATAAGCACATAAAACATGAAGAGCCCAAACGAGAAAATCCGACAAATCTACATTAAAAATAAGACAACAACATTAAAACCACCGCCTTAGTAGGACCAGTAGCGAGAACCACTGGGGGATTTAAATCGATTATACAAACCTTCACTTTAGATTCTAATTGGCCCCCGCCGATCGGGGCCTGAAGCAATATATGGGCTGCATGATGCTTCCAGGCAGAGCTGAATCCGACCCGCACGCGAGACTGGTAAACCGCTTAGAGGATCTAAGCCTGCCCAGCCAAAGCGGTGCGCACGAGTCGGACCGTCCATGCTTATAAACCCTATTGGTTTCATTGGGCGACAGGGCTTGAAATGTCATTTCATCTCAATGTCGGGTAAAAGTCCCACAAAATTGGAAGCAACGTCTCCAAAATGACTTTTACAGTGTTGCCGGCGACGTTAAACCTCAAATCAAACAAACAAATCTAGGTTCTAATATTATTTACAACACACAAACTGGTTGGTCCATCTAAAGGTAAGTCATTATCAACTTAGTGTAACCTCTTGACGCTGTTTATTACACCTCTAGTATTATGTTAGTTAGGTTGTCGCAGAGTAGAAGAATTCTGCATAAAACCCCAGATTCAAGATTAATCAAATGACAAAACGGAAATCACATTTATATTCAAATGACATAATAACTAATCGAGAAAGTGTTGAAAAGCAGTATTATTCTATGAAATTACTGGAGCTATTTATTTTGTTATATTATTTTTCAGTCATCGCAAACTTCGAACATTTTACTGATGTAAAGTGGAGATTGACCTACTTGTTTCGCAATCTGTTCCCGTATAGCCATTTAAACACTGACACTGATACCCATTGACCAAGTCGGTACATGTAGCTCCATTTTGACATGGGTCGGAATCACAATCATTTATATCTGAAAGAACAAATCATAACTGGAGTGAAACAGATAAAATAAACCCACATCTGGCGAACAGATGACCGTTTTTGTATTCCTCAGAATAATTTTGTAAGCATCTGCCATTCTTTCAATAAGTTTGGCAATCGTTCGATGCATAAAAAGTTATGGACTGGATCTAGTCAAGAATCCGGTCCCTGGTTAGTCAAAGACTGATTCAACTTTAAACCTTATACACATACCCTGAAGCGGCTATCAACTTATACTAGACTGTCGAAAGCGTAAAACGAGTTCGCACCGCACCAGATAAAAACGGCAATTATAAACGTAAATTACGAGCTTTTAAAAGAAACAATACCATGCTAAAGTGACTTTCCATAATATTATTGAATCATGAACGCCACTCAACGCTTACATTTCTATAGAGGCCTCCGTGGTGTAGTGGTTACGCTACTCGCCTTGTAAACCAGGGATCGCAGGATCGATCCCGGGCTTCTCAAGACGAAGTCCCGTCTCCTGTTGGAGGGACGTAAAACTTAAGACTCACTCGCATTTCTAAGTTGATTACCCATTCTGTATTACGTATTCTGGACGCCAAGGCGAACGAATTCTACGATAGTTCTAATCAGTTATACAATGCTGCTCTTTTAACTAGAGGTTATATTCAGCATACTCTTCGTCCTTTCATCGATTCTGAAATTAAGCATCAACATATCCTTCATTAATAAGGGTTTGGATTTTATAGACTTACTTGGTATCTTCCCGGACAGTTCGGTGATTTCATTTATTCATGCTTCTTTTCAAAACAGAAGTAGAGGCAATGATCAGGAATCGATACAATTAACCCACAGCTCCCATCAGAGATACCAAAGGGAAAGAAACACAGACATGAAGCAACAGACCCCAACGGAAGCACCAACAGCGGAAAACCAAAAGGACAGTCACTTTCCCACAGAATGGCCAAAATGCTATCCAAAATAAAATAATATAAGCGACACAAACACCCAAAGACAAACCATAACAAAAATAAACCGCGACAGAAGTGCCGCCTTGGAACGGTCAGCGGAAACGAATTCCACATGGGTGCAGAAGAGATTTAAGACCAGTATTGAATTTTGAAATTAAATCAGAATGACGTCTATAAACTTTTGAAAAGCTTTGCGTATTTTATGGTACCGATAATCCTGATTAAGAAGTTTAGCCGTTAACAGTTTATTACGAGTGTTGAAGTCAGTTACATGACTACACACTCTGGCAAATCGAATAAATTGTGAAATATAAACGCCATAGGATGGCGCGCGTGGAACATCACACGCAACACCCATAATTTACTATAAATACAATGAACCTGTTAGATCTATTATTTGCAATTTCAATAAACTTGTTTCTGATCTTGATATTGACACTGTCACTCCTGATATATGTGATTGTAAAATTGCAGTGTATTGCTATCCTGCTGCTGGTCACATTATTACTGGCAATTTAAAAATTATTCATGATTCTAGGGTATGAAATGTAATTTCTAAAGGTCCGAAATATCGATTTCCTTCTAAAATTGATTGCAATAATTGCAGAGATGAAATCGCTGCTGCATTGAATGAATTTGGTAATCGATGGTGTAAACGAGAGTATGTTGAGCATAAAGCTCTCAAAGAGTGGAAATTTGGCATTCTGAAACTGGTGAACAGACGCATTTCTTCCTACTCTCATTACCTCCTAAGTAGAAGTAAAACAAAGATCAGGAATTGATACAATTAACTTACTCCACCCATAAAAGACACCAAAGGGAAAGAAATACAAACATTAAGCGACCAGACCATAATGAAACCTAAACAAAGGAAGGCCATAAGGACAGTAACTTTCCCACAAAATGGCCATATGGCCATCCAAAACCAAAAGACACAAGTGATACACACAGTAAGTAACAAACAACAACATAAACAAATCGCCACAGAAGAGCCGCCTTGGAACGGCCAGTGGAAGATTTCCACTGGGGGGCTTAAATCGATTTTACGTGGCCACAATCCTCACCCTTACTTCCATCGCGATTTAGACAAATAATTTGTTCAGTCCGCACGAAGGCCTCCTAACTCATCAGTGCAACATCTCCGTAGACACAAAAATCAAAGAACCACAGAGGTGGGACAACGGTGAGGACTCGACAGCAAGAAACCACTGTAATGCTGGAGCAAAAGAAAACCAACAGTTAGACTCCGATGGGCCCGACCAGAGACAGAGCATCAGGCAAGCCTAAAACGTCTTTACGTCACCTTAAACTAGGTATTCAAGAATTTCATAAGAAGTTTGTATAAAGCTGCTTACAATGTGGTCGTTGTTTGACGGCTCCATGGTGTAAACACTTTTCAGCAAGAACATGGTGGTTCCAAGGCCTATTAACTGCAGCCTTTGGCTGTAGAGAGGGCTTTAGTTGATGACCATCATTGTCATTCAGCCACAAAGTTTACTGTATGTGTTTCAGAAGGCCAAGACAAGTTTTCTACGTTATATTGGTTACCTAAACTTCATAAAAGACCATACAAAGCACGGTTTATTGCAAATTCAAGCTCAATTACCAACACTGAACTCCCCAAATTATTAACTTCATGTTTTACTGCCATCAAAAAACATGTGATTAAATATTGCGACAAAGTCTTTGAAAGATCAGGGAGAAGTGTGATTTGGTCTATAAAAATTCATATGGAGTTTTAAATAAATTGAAAACCAGACGTTTTCGTGCTTCAAGTCTGCATACTAATGCTTTTTCCACCCTTTACACTACACTTCCTCATAATCTTATAAAAGAAACATATAATAATTTAATTGAATGGACATTTCATAGGGAAGATACCCTCTATCTTGCATGTAATGTAAGAAATGCTTTTTTCACTTCTGAAGAGCATAAAAGTTATACTTTATGGTCATGTCAGAAAATGTGTGAAGCTCTCAACTTTCTACTTGACAATATTTACATAAGATTTGGTACTTAGTGTGTGTATTCCGATGGGTACAAATTGTGCTCCCCTTGTAGCGGATTTGTTCTTGTTTTTATGAAAGAGACTTCATGATGTATGGTATGGATTAAGTGATTTGATTTTATGGCAAGGTTATAATACATTATATTCAATAGATAGGCCCATGTGAGATAATGTCATCCTAACTGTCTCAAAGGAGGACACTGTTCTGTCAAAATTTTGGAAAAGCTTTCTTATCTGTGCTACATAGCAAGATTATATATTACGCCTGGTAGAAATACCTCACTGAGGCGGTTCTCCCAAGTATCCAAAATTGTGTTAGTTAAAATAATACATAATACATGCCCTAATAAACCCCAATTCTCTGAATAAAGCCTTTGTTTATGTGTGTTTGTGTTATACAACCTTGTCAACATTATGTATGTAATTCTGGAACATTGCTTCCAATTGCACGGGACTTTTACCCGGCACTGTCAAGAAATGACATATCAAGCCGCCTGCTTAGACAAATTGTTATAGTTTATATGCAGAACAATTTCACTATAACTGCTTTGCCTGGGCAAGCTAAGACCTTCTTAGCGTTTTACAAACCTGTGTTCATGTTACCTAAGGTAGGTACAATTTCTATTTCTCCTAGACCTGATGGGAGGAGGGTTATGTAAAGTTTGTTTTGCAAGGATGTTCATGACAAGGAGTTCAAGATGGGCAGTTGTCATTTTCTGGCGAAAGATTATGCACTGTATTGGCTAACCGCTTACCTATAAGCCTGCCAAGGACAAGTGTGGATTATGTAAACTGACTTGCTCAAAATTAACTTAAATAGTGTTGATTTGGCCGCTTAACTCCAAAACAAACAAACAAATCATGACAAAGGGATGCTAATATACTCACGCATTAGCTTTAAATTTGTACAATTTACACACACACACACACACACACACACACACACACACACACACACACACACACACACACACACACACACACACACACACACACACACACACACACACACGAGGAGGCTTTACTTTATTCTGTGATTACATATCCCAAATCATGATAATACTATGTTGGTGGATGGGGTAAGGATGTAAATGTCAACTTAACTTCACTCTGTGATTATAGATCCGAAAACATGATAATACCATGTGGGTGGGTGGGGTAATCTGATAAACTACTTATAAATTACATGTATGTCTCTATTTAATGCAGATAAATGAATATTTATAATAGAATTTTGCTATAACTGCAATGATGTACATACAAACATGTCGAACAAATAAAGGACTGTGCGAAAATTTTCTGTTTTATTTATTTTTTTTTTTTTTTTCATTTTCATATGTAATTCATATTTTATAAGCCATCAGGAAATTATTCATTTCACTTTGACCAATGGTGTATTAAAAAGTTTGCTTTAATAAGCAAGACTTTGCAGTTAAAGTAATTGATACAGTCCAATTTTGGCTATTTAGATGTAGCACTCAAATATATTGATATTGGTGACATACACACATATAATGTAAGTAGGTGGGCTACTCTGTATCTCAACAATATAGAAGTGAAAGCAATGATCAGGAATCGATACAATTGACCCATAGCTCCCATCAGAGACACCAAAGGGAAAGAAACACAAACATGAAACAACAGACCCTAATGGAAACACCAATAGCGGAAAGCCAAAAGGACAGTTACTTTCCCACAAAATGGCCAATTGGCTATCCAAAACAAAATAATACAAGCGATACAAACACTCAAAAACAAACCATCACAAAAATAAACCGCGACAAAAGAAGCGCCTTGGAACGGTGAGTGAAACGAGTTCCACTGGGGGCTTAAATCGATTTTACGTGGCCACAATCCTCGCCTTTACTTCCGTCGGATTTAGACAAATAATTTGTTCAGTCCGCATGAAGGCCTCCTTACTGATCAGTGCAACATCTCCGTGAACACAAAAAAATCAAACAACCAAAGAGATTAAACAACGGTTAGGACTCGACAGCAAGAAACCACTGAAATGCTGGAGCAAAAGGAAGTATTATAAAGCTATCAGAAAATGACAAAAACTCATTTTCGGTCATGAACCTCATTTGGATGCAAAATCTCATGGCAGGTCACATATGCCAATAACCAATTACATATCTATCAAACACAGGAAACGACTGGTAACCAATATCAGTACAAAGTATTGATACTTACATTTTTTGATAATTTCAGTAAGGAGAGACAAGAATAGAAGAATTCTCTAGAAATGTCAAGGCTCATGATTAATGAAACAAAAATGAAATCAAATTTATATATTTACTGTCTTTTTAAGCATGATTATGTGTACACCATCCATTCAATCAATTAGCAACCGTTGAATGCATCAACATGTCGGAAACTGGATCCAGTAAGTATTTACGTTAGTATTTTTAGCTCCCCTGAGCCGAATGCTCCGGGGGCTTATAGGATGGTAGGCCTCCGTCGTCCGTCCGTCCGTCGTCCACCATTTTCAAATGTCTTCTGAAGCCACAGGGCCAATTCCAATTAAAATTCATGTGCAGCCTCCTGGCAATGGGGGAACGAAAGTTTGCAAGTATGATCTAGGTCACATGACCAAGATGGCCGCCATGCCCAAACATGGTAAAATCCTTAAAAATCATTTTCTCCAGAACCACTTGGCCAAATGTCTTAAAACTTGATATGTAGCATCGGGTGACTGAGTACTACCAAGTTTGCAATTATGATGACCCAAGGTTGACCTTGACCTATTTTCTGCCAAGGTCAAATTTGTTTCTTTAGGCTTTTCAATGGGAAAAGGGTAAAACAATGCATTTTTTTTCGAAACATATTGTGCTCTATGACATGAGAATAAGTAAAAATAAATGTTTGTGAATGCTTATGGTCAAGGTCATTCACTGACCTTGGCTCAAGGTCACTCGAATTGTAGGTCCACTGGCATTCCAAAATACATTTTTATGAAACAACTGGGCCAATTTCAAATAAATTTTATATGCAGCCTAAGGACAGTGAGAAAACGAAATTCTGTTCGAATGGTCAAGGTCACATGGCCAAGCTAGCCACAATGCCCAAATATGTTACAAGGTCACTTGAATTATAGATCCATTGACATTTCAAAATACATTTTGTCTGAAACCACTGGGCTAATTTCAATTAAATTTTATATGCAGCCTTAGGACACTGAGAGAACAAAAAAATTGTTCGAATGGTCAATGCCACATGACCAAGATGGCCGCAGCGCTCAATTATGGTAAAAGTAATTGAGATGGTCCAGGTCACATGACCAAGATGGCCACCATGCCCAATATGGTAAAAACCTTAAAAAAATCTTCTTCTCCAGAACCAGAAGGCCGATTGTCTTGAAACTTAGTATGTAGCAGTAGCTGACTGAGTACTACCAAGTTTGCAAATATGATGACCCTAGGTCTACCTTGATCTATTTTCTGTCGTGGTCAAATTTGGTTCCTTAAGCTTTTTCAATGGGGAATTGGTAAAACTATGCATTTTTCGGAAAATAGTGTGCTCTGTTACATGAGGATAGGTAAAAATTGAATGTCTATGAATGCGTATGGTCAACGTCATTCAGTGACCTTGGCTCAAGGTCACTTGAATTATAGATCCATTGACATTTCAAAATACATTTTGTCTGAAACCACTGGGCTAATTTCAATTAAATTTTATATGCAGCCTTAGGACACTGAGAGAACAAAAAAATTGTTCGAATGGTCAATGCCACATGACCAAGATGGCCGCAGCGCTCAATTATGGTAAAAGTAATTGAGATGGTCCAGGTCACATGACCAAGATGGCCACCATGCCCAATATGGTAAAAACCTTAAAAAAATCTTCTTCTCCAGAACCACTTTGTCGATTGTCTTGAAACTTGGTATGTAGCATAAGGTGATTGACCCTGTCAAATTTGCTAATATGATGACCCTAAGTTGACCTTGACCTATTTTACACCAAGGTCAAATTTGGTTCCTTAGGCTTTTCAATGGGAAAAGGGTAAAACAATGCGTTTTTTGAAAATATTGAGGTCTATGACATGATAATAGGAAAAAAATGAATGCCTATGAATGCTAAACGTCAATGTCATTCAGTGACCTTGGCTCAAGGTCAGTTGGATTATAGTTCCATTGATATTTCAAAATACACTTTCTCTGAAGCCACTGGGCACATTTCATTCAAATCTTATATGCAGCCTTAGGACAGTTCAGGATCGAACATTTGTTCGAATGGTCCAGTTCGCATGACAAGGTGGCCGCCAGGTCACATGACCACGATGGTCGTCATGCCCAGATATGTTACAAACCTTAAAAAATCTTCTCCAGAACCACTGAGTCGATTGTGATGACCCTAGATTGACCTAGACATGTTTTACTCCAAGCTCAAATTTGGTTCCTTAGGTTTTTCAATTGTAAATAGGTAAATCAGCGCATTTTCGGAAAAAAATATTGAGAATAGGTACAACATGAATGTCTATTAATGTTAAAGGTCCATGTTTTTAGCTCCCCTGAGTCAAAGGCCTCCGTCGTCCGTCGTACGTCAACCATTTTAAAAGGTCGTCTTCTCTGAAACTACTGGGCCAATTTCAATTTAATTTCACATGCAGCCCCCCTGGCAATAGGGGAACGAAAGTTTGCAAGTATTTCCAGGTTACATAATCAAGATGGCCGCCATGCCCAAATATGGTAAAAATGTTTCCTCTCCAGAACGAGTAGGCCGATTCGCTTGAAATTTGGTATGTAGCATCGGGTGACCGAGTATTAGCAAGTTTGCAAAAATGATGACCCGAGGTCAAATTTGGCTCCTTAAGCTTTTCAATGGAAAATTGGTAAATCAATGCGTTTTTCGAAAAAGAAATTGGTGTCTGTGATATGAGAATGAGTGAAAAATGAATGCCTGTGAATGCTAAGGGTCAAAGTCATTCAGTGACCTTGGCGCAATGTCACTTGTATTGCAGGTATATTGGCGTATTAGATTATACATTTTCCCTAACAGCACTTGGCCAATTTCATTTAAATTTTATATGCAGCCTTAGGACATATAGTGAACAAAAATTCTTTGGGACAGTCCAAGTTACATGACCGGGATAGCCGCCATGCCAAAATATGGATAAACTTAAAAAAATTATTCTCCAGAAACACTGGGCCGATTGTCTTGAAACTTGGTGTGTTGTATCGGGTGACTGAGTACTACCAAGTTTGCAAAAATGATGACCCTAAGTTGACCTTGACCTATTTTACTCCTAGGTCAAATTTGGCTCCTTAGGCTTTTCAATGGGAAATAGGTAAATCAATGCATTTTTTTTTTAAAAAGATTGTTGTCTGTGATATGAGAATGGGTAAAAAACAAATGCCTGTGAATGCTAAGGGTCAAAGTCATTCACCTACCTTGGCCAAAGTTCACTTGTATTGCAGGTCTATTAACATATCAGAATACATTATCTCTAACCCCATTGGGCCTATTCCATTTAAATTTTATATGCAGCCTTAGGATACTTAGGGAACAAAAATGTTTTTGGATGGTCATTGTCACATGCCCAAGCTGGCCATCATGTTCAAATATGGTAAAGCCCTTAAACAAAAGGACCATGATGGTGACAGTGACCCTTACCTTGACCTCAAGATCTTGAAAGTCAAACTTGCTTGAGATATTGTCATACCCAAAATTTGTGTGAAGTTATATTACAATCTATCAATAAATGTAGGCACTAGAGTAGTGTAAAAGGATTTCTAGAAATAGCCACAGTGACCATGGCCTTGAGCCGAGGACCCTGAAAGTCAAATTTGCTCAAGATATTATCATAAGTAACATTTGTGTGAAGTTATATTGAAATCGGTGAAGAAATGTAGACGATAGAGACATGGCATTTTTTAAAAAAAAAATAAAAGGCCACGTGACCTTTACCTTGAGACCATGACACTGAAAGCCCAACTTGCTTATAAGTAACATTTATGTGGAGTTATATTGAAATCAGTGATGAAATGTATGCGCTAGAGTGATGGCAATGCTTTTTATTAAAATAGCCACTGTGATCTTGACCTCGAGGCACGTTCTTGAAATCGAACTCGCTCCAGATATTGTCATAAGGAGCATTTGTGTGAAGTTATATTGAAATTGGTCAAGAAATGTAGGCGCTAGAGCGATAATGTTTCTAGAAACAGCCACAGTGAAAACGAACTTGAGTTTATGACCTTGAAAGTCAAAGACACTCGAGATATTGTCATTTGGAATATTCGTGTGACGTTATATTTAAATCGGTCAAGTAATTTAAGCCTTAAGGCGTTGACAATTTTTTCTAAAAATAGCCACAGTGACCTTGACCTTGTGGCAACCACATTGAAAGTCCAATTCGTCCGAGATATTGTCATTAGGAACATTTGTGTGAAGTTATATTGAAATCAACATGAAATGTAGTCGTTAGAGCGATGACAAAGCTTTTCTAAAATAGCCAAAGTGAACTTGACATTGAGGTCATGGCCTTTAATGTCGATCTGGCTCCAGATATTGTCATAAGGAACTGTTGTGTGAAGTTATATTGAAATCGTTCAAGGCCCTAGAGCAATGACAAAGTTTTTCTTAAAATAGCCACAGTTACATTGACCTTGTGATCTCAGAAAATGAGGGAGAGAGAGCAGAATAGTGCGGCTGATACTTCCTGAACTATTTAAGTTGCTAAAGTTGCTTCGCTCGCGAGTTAATTAAAAAGCTATCACTGATGGCTCAAAGGAGAAATTTCATACAGAAGAGCAAAGGCGAGTAGTTGAAGGGGACCGATTCATCTCACAAACTCATCCCGTGACCGGGCCAAAGCAATAAATTAAACGGGAATATTGTTTTATTTTTTTGTGCGTACTTAGTAACCGACTAGGCTGTGGGTCTTGTAACGAACCTGCCAGAGTGTATGATATAATCTTGTACTTTAGCAAAAAGAGTCTCGTTTTCGTGGTAGGTCAAAGTTCCTTTGCCAAAAAGTAGGTCACGGGAGTTATAGTTGTTGATGTTGCTGGGCAGGTATCTTTGCTGAGTTTCCTCGTATCTGGGGCATGCAAAAGGAAAGTGATGAGGACTTTCAAAGCCACCACACTGATATGTTGGATTGGACACTATATTTTTTCTGTAGAGGTGGGAAGTAAGTGAACTGCATTCCATTCTTTTTCTTGCTTGGATAATTTGCCCCAAGCGCGAGCCTGAGTTTAATACTTCGGGGTTTGTGTAATAATTCTGTTGAGTCGATATTTAAACGAGATGACTGAGGGAGCTTGTTTCACGTCTTTAGACAGAGCATTCAAAGCGCGTATTGCAGAAGGGACAAAGGAGTTGTAAAACAAGTTTGTATTGGCTTGAAGAGTTCGAATATCCGTTAAATTTCTAAAGTTGTATAAAGTACTCTCACGAACTACGGCTCGTAGGGGTGGAATGAGATCTGAGAGGTAACTTGGTGTGAGACCGTTCATTATATTATAAAAGATAACGAGTTTATGCGTGTCCCTCCGACTTTGGAGGGATTCCCATCCTAGATCTGAGAACATCTTATCAATACTGCATAACTTGGTTGCCCACTGATGATCCTTGCAGCCTTGATGTGACCTTGAGGCCACGACCTTGAGAGTCGTGTAAAAGTAAGAGTTGTGTAAAAGGTTTTCTAGAAAAAGCCTCAGTGACCATGGCCTTGAGCCGAGGACCCTGAAAGTCGAATTTGCTCGAGATATTGTCACAAGGAACATTTGTGTGAAGTTATATTGAAATCGGTCAAGAAATGCAGGCGATAGAGCGATAAAGTGTGTTTTCTAAAAATAGCCACAGTGACCTTGACCTGGAGGCCAAGATCTTGAAAGTCGAACTTGATCGAGATATTGTCATAAGGAACATTTATGTGAAGGTATATTGAAATCGGTCAAAAGAGTAGGCGCTAGAGCAATGACAAAGTTTATTCTAAAAATAGCCCAGTGACCTAGACCTTGAGGCCACATCCTTGAAAGTCGAACTCGCTCGAGATATTGTCAAAAGGAAAATTTGTGTGAAGTTATATTGAAATCACTCCAGCAATGTAGGCGCTAGACAATGACAAATGTTCCCACGATGATGACAAGTTCAAAGATAGGCATTTTCTGTAATCAAGTGGGACATAACTCTCTGAAGTATAGGCCGACCTCACCATTTTTTTTTATCTCAGCCGGGGTTTTATCCCTTACTTACTATCATGAAAGTTTCAAAAAATTCCTCTGAAAACTGAAGGGGCTACGGTGATAACAAGGTTAAAAATAGGCATTTTCAGTAATCAAGGGGATGTAACTCTTTGACATATGGGCCAACCTCGCCAGTTTTCTAACTCATACGAGCTTTTACCCATGTCTTAAGTTTCAAGAAGATCCGATCGAAATGAAACGGCTAAAGTGATGACAAGGTCATAAATATGCATTTGCAGCAAAGCAGGTGACATAACATCGTGGGTAATTGACTGACGCCGCAAGTTTTCGAACTCATCCGAGCTTTGAACCCTGACTTACTTGTATATAAGTTTCAGGAAGATCCGATTAAAAAGTAGAAGTAAAACAAAGATCAGGAATCGATACAATTAACTTACTCCACCCATCAAAGACACCAAAGGGAAAGAAACACAAACATTAAGCGACCAGACCATAATGGATACCTAAACAAAGGAAGGCCATAAGGACAGTCAATTTCCCACAAAATGGCCATTTGGCATCCAAAATTAAAAGACACAAGTGACACACACAGTAAATAACAAACAACAACATAAATAAACCGCCACAGAAGAACCGCCTTGGAACGGTCAGTGGAAAGATTTCCACGAGGGGGCTTAAATCGACTTTACGTGGCCACAATCCTCGCCCTTACTTCTGTTGCGATTTAGACAAATAATTTGTTCAGTCCGCATGAAGGCCTCCTAACTCATCAGTGCAACATCTCCGTGAACACAAATAATCAAAGAACCACAGTGGTGAGACAACGGTGAGTACTCGACAGCAAGAAACCACTGAAATGCTGGAGCAAAAGAACCCCAACAGTTAAACTCCGATGGGCCCGACCAGAGACAGAGCATCAGGCACCAACCAACATTACCTTGAATTAGATCTCTCTAATTCTCAATAAGGTTTTACGTTGGAACCGTCATAGAATCTGAGGCCTGACCCACCGGCGTGCAATTAAAGAGGGAAGCAAAGTTGCCAACCGTGATTGGGTTAACTACCATGCACGCAGTGTGTCGTATAACGTCCATGTTGTACCCAATCTTTTTATCTCGAAGGATGATTTAACAAAAGTTGGTGCTGAAGTCATTGCGGTTATATATTTTTCTGAATTTATATACTAAGTCACCATAAAATTCGGGTTCCGATAGACCTTGTTGCAGAAGAGATTTAAGTCCAATATTGAATTTTGAAATTAAATCAGAATGGCGTCTATAAAATTTTGAAAAGGCTTTGCGTAGTTTATGGTACCGATAACCCTGATTAAGAAGTTTAATAATTTATTACGAGTGTTGAAGTCATTTACATGACTACACACTCTAGCAAATCGAATTAACTGCGAAATATAAACGCCACAGGATGGCGCACGAGGAACATCACCATCCAAAAAAGGAAAATTTACAATCTCAAAATCAAAGTCATCGCGTTTATCATAAGTTTGGCACGAAACAAACCCATCTACAATAGATAGATGTAAATCCAAAAACGGGGCCTCGGTATCAGAAGAATTTGCTTTATTTAACTTAAGTTCTGGGGGGTAAATCTGACTGATCAAACCATCGAAATAGGTATTATCAATATTTAATAAATCATATAAATATCTAGAAGTGGAGCTAAAAGCTTCAATAATTTCAGATTGGTTATCAATGGAAAGCGACAGCATGAAGTCTCTTTCATAACAATACATGAACAAATCCGCCACAAGAGGTGCGCAATTCGTACCCATCGGAATACCCACAATGTGTCTAAATAACTTAGTACCGAATCTAATATAAATGTTGTCAAGTAGAAAGGCGAGGGCATCACACACTTTCTGACATGGCCAGAGTGTATAATGCTTATGCTCTTTAGATTTGAAAAATGCATTTCTGACATTACATGCAAGATAGAGAGAATCTTCTCTGTGAAAAGCACATTCTATTAAATCATTAAGCTTTTCTTTTATAAGATTATGAGGAATTGTAGGGTAAGGAGTGGAAAAATCGTAAGTAGACAGACTTGAAGCATGAAAATGTTTGGATTTCAATTTATTTAAAACCTCATTCGAATTTTTTATAGACCAAAACAGATTTCTTCCTGATCTTTCAAAGACTTTATCACAATATTTAATCACATGCGTTTTTATAGCAGAAAGACATGAAGTTAATACTTTAGAAAGTTCAGTGGTAGTGCAAGAGCTAGAATTTGCACTAAACCGTGCTTTGTGAGGTCATTTATGAAGTTTTGGTAACCAGTATAGCGTAGGAAGCTTGTCTTGGCCTTCGGTAACACACACAGCAAACTTGGTGGCTGAATGACAAATATGTTTATCTACTATAGCTCTCTCTTCAGCTAAAGGCTGAAGTTCATAGGCCTTACTGCCACCAAGCTCCTGCTTAAGCGTGTTAACATAGTGGAGCCGTCACACAACGACGACGTTGTTAGCAGCCTTATCTGCAGGGGCCAAAACAAACTTCTTATGAAATTCTTGAATACCTAGTTTAAGATGACGTAAAGACGTCTTAGGCTTAGGCGGTAATAAGTTAGTATTTTGAGAATAGAAAGAAATGCGTTTATTCACTAGTTTTAAAATGCTAAGTTTCCAGTCCTTAAGGGCTTTATGCTCAACATACTCTCACTTACACCATCGATTACCAAATTCATTCAAGGAAGCAGCGATTTCATCTCTACATTTACTGAAATCAATTTTAGAAGGAAACCGATATTTTGGTCCTTTAGAAATTATATTCCTTATCATAGAACCAGGAATAATTTTCAAATTGCCAGTAAGTACATGACCAGCAGCAGGATAGCAATACACTGAGTTTTTACAATCACATGAATCAGGAGTTTTAGTATTAATATCAAGATCTGAAACAAGTATACTGAAATTAAAAATGATAGATCTAACAGGTTTGTTATATTTATAGCAAATTATAGTTGTTTCAGTATTTTGAAAATAAGCAGGAATGGAAGAAAGCACCGAGCTATCACGGAAGATACTGGGCAAATCTATAAATTCCATACTCTTATTAATGAAGGATATTTTGAAGAAATGGCGTTTATGATTAATTTCAGAATCAATGTAAGGACGGAGAGTATGCTGAGTATAGCCTCTAGTTAAGAGAGCCGCATCATATAACTGATAAGAACTATCGTAGAATTTATTCGCCTCGGTGTCCAGAAGACGTAAAACAGAAACGGGAAATAAACTTAAAAATGAAAGTATAGAGTGGCGTCCATGATTTAATAATATAATTGACAGTCACTTCAGCCTAGTATTGTTTCGTTTAAACACAAGTAATTTACATTTAAAGTTACCATTTTTCCTGGTGCCGTGAGATCTAGTTCTGCGTTTTCGACATTCCAGGAGCGAGAAAATATCAAAGTCCGGCATTCTAGAAATATTACCCTCATGATAAATGTTGTCATTAAATCCCAGTGGAAAAGGGGTCTGCTAAGATTTAATCCATTTCAGTTCAGCCTCATGTCTTTTGATAATTTTGAATCTAGCTGTAGAATTAGCATCGTAATAAAGTTTTTTCCACTGGTTGTATAACAATATTATTTACAGAATGACCTGTACGTCGAAAGTGACGGTACAAGAAAGTGTCAGTTTTCTTAGGCTTACTCATTCTACGATAAAGCTCGTTCAATCTAGTTTTAAGCATGCGGTTAGTTTGACCGACGTACTGCATATTACAGTTTGCAGCACGTCATGTTATTAGATAAATTAAATCCGTAGACTGTCATATCAAATCAGACATGTTAACTACAGAAAAGCGTCTACCGTTTACAGATGAAGTAACGGTAGACGCAGTGCTTAAATGCGAAAAACATCTGCACCTCTTGGCATTGCACATAGAAATACTAGGATACATTCCACTTCTTTTCCACGGATTTGTATATTTTCGAAGGATAGGCGATTTGAGAGGAGATAGTCTTATACGAACACTACTCCCAAATACATTGGTATTGCCTGCTCCATTGAGATTAACTGAAGTTACAGAAGACAAATTTAAATTTAAGGGTCTAAACAATACCGAAGGCAACATAGTATTAAAGTTCTTAATAGAATGGTGAATCCGTACAGAAGAAGCAGAGTGTAACCTGATTTGGCTACGGTGATGACAAGGTTAAAAATAGGCATTTTTAGCAATTAAGGGAGCGTAACTCTATAATTAGTGGGCCGACCTTGACAGCTTTCGACCTCATCCGAGCTTTCATCCCCAGTCTACTTATATATAAGTTTCAGAAAGATCTGATCAAAACTGAAGGTGCTACTGTGACGACAAGCATTTTCCCACTGTAAGTCTATGGGACCTTGTGATTGCCATAGTAAACAAAGTTTTCATTTGATTTCGATAAAAAGCTAATGTCATCAACGCCCCACCAGAGGCATGCTACAGATAGGAAATAATTGAGACCAGCATGCAGGCTGCAGAGATATAGCTGGTCAAAAATGTGGACGAACGGACGACGGAGGGACTACCATCCTATAAGCTCCCTGCAGCCTTCGACACAGGTGAGTTAAAATAGCCACAGTTGCATTGACCTTGGGGCCACGACCTTGAAAGTCGAACTTGCTCCAGATATAGTCAAAAGGAACATTTGTGTGAAGTAATATTGAAATCAATCAACAAATGTAGGCACAAAACTAGAGCGATGACAAAGTTTTTTTTCTAAAAATAGCCGAAGAGACCTTGACCTTGAGGCCACGAACTTGAAAGTCGAACTCGCTTGAGATATTGTCATAAGGAACATTTGTTTAAATCGATCAAGCAATGTAGGCGCTAGAGCGATGAAAAAGTTTTTCTAAAAATAGTCACAGAAACTTAGACCTTGAGGCCAAGACCTTATAAGTCGAACTCGCTCGAGATATTGTCCTAAGTAACATTTGTTTAAATCGATCAAGCAATGTAGGCGCTAGAGCGATGAAAAAGTTTTTCTAAAAATAGTCACAGAAACTTAGACCTTGAGGCCAAGACCTTATAAGTCGAACTCGCTCGAGATATTGTCCTAAGTAACATTTGTGTGAAGTTATATTGAACTCAGTCAAGAAGTGTAGGTGCTAGAGCAATGACAAAGCCACAGTGCCCATTACGAAAACATTTCTATATAAATACATTGTAAATTTTACCGCCGAAATTCGAAAAGTTTAAGATGAAAATTTGTGATATTTTTCTTATTTCTGCTCCAGGTATAGAGTGTGGGTACTCGTTAGAATCGCCTCATCGAGGCAGCAGAAATAAGAGAAATAATGTTTACCCCTTTAAACCCCAGTTTTACCATATAAAAGTGGGGTTCAAGGGGATCAATATTATATAGGCGTGTTTTCGTGATGCCTGGCCTTGAGGCCACGATCTTGAAAGTCGAACTTGCTCTAGATATTGTCATAAGGAACATTTGTGTGAAGTTATACTGAAATTGGTCAGGTAATGTAAGCGCTATAGCGATGATTTTTTTCTAAAAATTGCCACAGTGACCTTGACCTTGAGACAACCACCTTAGAAGTCAGACTCGCTAAAGATATTGTCATAAGGGACATTTGTCTGAAGTTATATTGAAATCTGTCTCGAAATGTAGGCCCTAGATTGATAACGAAGTTTTTCTAAAAATTGCCACAGTGACCTTGACCTTGAGGCCACGACCTTTAAAGTCAAATTCGCTCGAGATATTGTCATAAGGAACGTTTGTGTGAAGTTTTATTGAAATCGATAAGGAAATGTATGCACTAGAGCGATGACAAAGGTTTTCTAAAAATTCACACAGTGACCTAGACATTGAGGCCACATCCTTGAAAGTCAAATACGCTCGAGATATTTTCATATGGAACATTTATGTGAAATTATATTGAAATCGGTGGAGAAATGTAGGCGCTAGAGCGATGACAAACTTACGTACGGTGATGACGAGGTCAAAGATAGGCATTTTCTTTAATCAAGGGGGACATAACTCTCTGAAATAAAAGCCAACCTCACGAATAGTTTAAACACTGCCGAGGTTTTTTTACCTTACTTACTTAAATGAAAGTTTCAAAAAGTTACTCTGAAAACTGAAGAAGCTATGGTGATGACAAGGTCAAAAATAGGCATTTTCAGTAATCAAGGGGCTGTAACACTATGACAGATGGGCCAACCAGTTTTCGAACTCACCCGAGCTTTGATCCCTGACTTAATTGTTTGTAAGTTTCAAGAAGATCCGATCAAAACTGAAGCGACTACAGTGATGACAAAGTCGTAAATAAGCATTTTCAGCAAAGTAGGGGACATAACTCTGTGGGTAATTGACGGACATCGCAAGTTTTCGAACTCATCGGTGCTTTGAACCCTGACTTACTTGTATATAAGTTTCAGGAAGATCCGATCAAAACTGAATGGGGTTACGGTGATGACAAGCATTTTCCCATTGTAAGTCTATGGGACCTTGTGGTTGCAATAACAACCAAAGTTTTTTTTCTATTTCGATAAATAGCTAATGTAAACAGTGCCCCAACAGAGGCATGCTACAGATAAGAAATGATTGAGATATGCCTGCAGGCTGCAGAGTTATAGCTGGGCAAAAGTGTGAACGGACGGAGGACGGACGGGCGGACCACCATCTATACTATATGCTCCCCTGGAGCCTTATGCCCAGGTAAGCTAAAAGTTTTTTCTCCAGAACCACTGGGCCGATTATCTTGAAACTTGGTTTGTAGCACGGGGTGACTAAGTACTACCCAATTTGCAACAATGATGACCCTCTGTTGACCTTGACCTATTGTACACTAAGGCCAAATATGGCTCCTTAGGCTTTTCAATGGGGAATAGGTAAATCAATGTATTTTTCGAAAATGAATGCCTGTGAATGCTAAGGGTCAATGTCATTCACTGACCTTGGCCCAAGGTCACTTATATTGCAGGTCTATTTATATATTAGAATACTTTGTCTATAACACCACTGGGCCAATTTCATTAAAATTTTATATGCGGCCTTAGGACACTTCGAGAACAAAAAGTAACTGAGATGGTCCAGGTCACATGACCAAGATGGCCACGATGCCCAAAACGGTAAAAACCTTAAAAAAATCTTCGTATCCAGAACCGCTGTGCCGATTGCCTTGAAACTTGGTAGGTTACATCGGGTGACTTAGTAGTACTACCAAGTTTACAGAAATGATAACCCTAGATTGACTTTGACCTATTTTACGCTTAGGTAAATTTGGCTTCTCAGGCTTTTCAATTCGAAATAGGTTAAATCAATACATTTTTTCGAAAAATATTGTGGTCTGTGATATGAGAATAGGTTAAAAATAAATGTCTATGAATGCTTAAGGTCAAGGCCATTTGGTGACCTCGGCCCAAGGTCACTTGTATTGCAGGTCCATTTACATAGTAGAAAACATTTTCTCTCTAACACACTTGGCCAATTTCATTTGAATTTTATATGCATGCTTAGGACACTTAGAGAACAAAAAAGTATTTGCATGGTCCAGTTCACATAATCAAGATGTTTGCAATGCCCAAATATGGTGAAAACCTTACAAAACATTTTTCTCCAGAACCACTGTGCCAAATGTCTTGAAACTTGTATGTAGTATCGGGTGACTGAGTACGACCAAGTTTGCAAACATGGTGACCCTAGGTTGACCTTAACCTATTTTACACCAAGGTCAATTTTGGCTACATAGGCTTTTCAATGGGAAATGGGTAAATCAATGCATTTTTGTCTTGAAATCAATGCATTTTTCAAAAAGTAGTGTGATCTATGATATAAGAATAGGTAAAAATTGAATGTCTATGAATGCTTAAGGTCAAGGTCATTCGGGGTGACCTTGGCCTAAGGTCACTTGTATTGCAGGTTCATTGGCATATTAGAATACATTTTCTCTAAAACCACTGGGCCATTTTCATTTAAATTTTTTATGCAGCCTAAGGACTGTAAGGGAACAAAAATGTATTCAAATGTTCCAGGTCACATGACCAAGATGGCCCCCATGCCTGAATATGGTAAAAACCTGAAAAAGCTTCTACTCCAGACCTAATGGGCCGATTGTCCTGAAACTAGGTATGTAGCACCAGGTGACTGTGTACTAGCAAGTTTGCAACAATGATGACACTAGATTGACCATGACCTATTTTACATCAAGGTCAAATTGGTTGGTTTGGCTTTTAAATGGTGAAGAGATGGAACAATGCATTTTTCGAAAAATAATATGGTCTGTGGCATGAGAATAGATACAAAATGAATGCTTTAATGTCAAGTTCATTTGATAACCTTGGCACAGCGTCACTTGGATTGCAGGGCCATTGACATTTCAAAATACATTTTTTTCTGCAACCACTGGGCGAATTTCATTTGAATTTCATACAAGAGGGCCCAGAGGGCCCTGATTTGCTTACCTGAATGCTACTGTCTTTAGTACGTTCTAGTTTTAGCTCTGGTGGCCATCTTGTTCGCCAGATCAGAACGATCTTAGTTATTTTGGTAGGATGTCGCCTAGGCAACATTCATGTGATGGTAGAATCAAATTGACCCAAGAGTTTAGGAGAGTTCGCATTCGAAGAAAAATTACAATATTTTTCTATTTTTAACTCTGGCAGCCATATTGTTCATCGGAGTGGGATCATTTTAGCTATTTTAGTAGAAGGTCATCTAAGCAACATTCCTATAAAGTTTGAATAAAATTGGCCCAAGTGTACAGGAGGAGTTGTCGTTTGACGATTGTTTTCTATTTTAGCTGTGGTGGCTCTTGTTCGTCAGAGCGGAACGATTTTAGCTATTTTGGTAGGGAGTCCCCTACGTAACAGTCCTGTGAAGCTTGAATCAAATTGGCTCAAGGGTTATGGAGGAGTTCGCGTTTAAAGCAAATTTACGACGTTGTTCCATTTTTAGCTATGGCAGCCATTTTGCTCATCAGAGCAGAACCGTTTAAGCTTTTTTTTAGTAGAGGGTCACCGAGCCAAACAAAAATCAAACACTCCTATGAAAAGTAGAAGTAAAACAAAGATCAGGAATCGATACAATTAACTTACTCTACCCATCAAAGACACCAAAGGGAACGAAACACAAACATGAAGCGACCAGACCATAATGCAACCTAAACAAAAGAAGGCCATAAGGACAGTTACTTTCCCACAAAATGATCATATGGCCATCCGAAATAAAAAATACACAAGTGATACACACAGTAAGTAACAAACAACAAAATAAATAAAACACCACAGAAGAACCGCCTTGGAACGGTCATCTTTCCACTCGGGGGCTTAAATCGATTTTACGTGGCCAAAATCCTCGCCCTTACTTCCGTCGCGATTTAGACAAATAATTTGTTCAGTCCGCATTTAGATTTTAGACAAATAATTTGTTCAGTCCGCATGAAGGCCTCCTAACTCATCAGTGCAACATCTCCGTGAACACAAATAATCAAAGAACCACAGAGGTGAGACAACGGTGAGGACTCGACAGCAAGAAACCACTGAAATGCTGGAGCAAAAGAAAACCAACAGTTAGACTCCGATCGGCTCGACAAAAGACAGATCATCAGGCACCAACCAACATTACCTTGAATTAGATCTCTCTAATTCTCAATAAGCATTTACGTTGCAATCGTCATAGAATCTGAGGCCTGAAGTTTGAATGAAATTGGTCCAAGGGTACAGGAGAAGTTGTCGTTTATAGATTTGTTCTATTTTTAGTTTAGAGCGGAACGATTTTAGCTATTTTGATAGGGAGTCACCTGGGCAACATTCCTGTGAAGTTTGAATCAAGTCCCAAGGGTTTGGGAGGAGTTCGCGTTTGAATTTACGATGTTATTCTATTTTTAGCTCTGGTGGCCATATTTTTCATCGGACAAGAACGATTTTAGCGCTTTTGGTAGAAGTTCAATTAAACATCATTCCTATGAAGATTGAATGAAATTGGACCAGGTGTTTGGGAGCTTAAGTCATTTGAAGATTTTTCTTTTTTTAGCTCTGGTGGCCATCTCGTTCATTGGAGCAGAATGATTTTAGCAATTTTGGTAGAGGGTCACCTAAGCAACTTTCGTGTTAAGTTTGAATGAAATTGGCCAAGAGGTATGGGAGGAGTAGTGGTTTGAAGATTTTTCTATATTTAGCTCTGGTTGCCATCAGAGCAGAACCATTATAGCTATTTTGGTAGAGATCCACCTAGGCAACATTCCTATGAAGTTTAAATGAAATTGGTCCAAGGGTTTAGAAGGAGTAGTCTTTTAAAGCAATTGTTGACGACGAACAACGCACGACGGACATTGACCGATCACAATAGCTCACCATGAGCACTTCGTGCTCAGGTGAGTTAATAATGGACCTGGGGTTATGTCAGTTTGGTTGAATGTGTCAGGTCATGTGACCAAAATGGCCACACGGCCCTATTATGGTAAAAACTTTAAAAAATCTTCATCTTCAGAATCACTTGGCTGATTGCCTTGAAATTTGGTATGTAGTATCAGGTGATTGAGTACTACCAAATTTGCTCAGGGAGCGACCAGGACCTCATGGTCCTCTTGTTTATCTACAGAGATTAATCTCAAGCACCCAGTACTCAAACATCACAAGCGTAGTGCAAGAAGGGGCCTCAGTCACATTTTTATAATTTCGAGAAAAACGCGCAGCACAAAATATTTTGCAAAATTTTCTTATTTTTCATACTTGAATTTAAATCATTTCTTCTGATGTTTTATCGTATCATCTGGAAAGGTGCATAAATAGTTCGGAGTATATCATAGATATTCATCTGTTACAATAATTGTTTAGTGCAAGAAGGGGCCTAAGTCCAGGATTTATTGGACTTAGGCACCTTCTTGCACTAAACAAATACAGCAAAGTTTTCTCTATTGAAAGCAGAAACCTAGGTCATTTAGTTGAACATGTATATTTTATCGTATCACGACTCTTTATTAGTAGTTTATTATAACAAAAATCTGAAACAAATGAACAATACGTGCAATGGAAGCTCATAGTTGTATGTCGTAAAACGGACTTAGACCCCTTCTTGCACCAAGGATACGAGATTGGACTAAGGACCCGATCAAACATATTATTAACCGTCATTTTTAATGCCAGTAAAGAAATAAGGTATAACAAACTATATATCAGATTGTAGGTCTTGATATGATGTATCGGCAAATGATAATATCCAAGATTTTTCCAAAAACGGACTTGGGCCCCTTCTTGCACTAACCCCGTCAATTATAGAATCATGAAAACACACCTATATAATTTTTACCCCCTTGAACCCCACTTTATATAGTAAAACTGGAGTTTACAGGAGTAAGTCTTATTTATATCTAATCTAAAATACATATTGTTTTAAATGATTAGAACCGCCTCGCCGAGGCGGTTCTAACGAGTACCCACATTGTGTATTTACTGCAGAAATAAGAAAAAAAATTATATCGTTTTTATCGGCCATAAAGTTTAAAATGCATTTATATAGGCGTGTTGTCGTAATGCAAATAAATGTAATACGACAATCCAATGTTATGCAATCTAGAAAGTGAAATGAATAATACACAAAAAGCGTATTTAAAACAAGCAACGAGAAATGCATCTTTAACGAAAGAAAACATATGACAAAAGAAAAAGATAGAGATTGGCATATTTTATGTGCAACATACAGGCAAATCGATGTCCCAAATTTGATTTTGTGCAGAAAAAATATCATATCGTTTTTATCGGCGGTAAAGTTTACAATGCATTTATATGAGCGTGATTTCGTGATGCAAATACATGTATTAAGACAATCCGATGTTATGCAATCTAGAAAGTGAAATGAATAATATACAAAAAGCGTGTTTAAAACCAGCAACGAAAAATGCATCTTTGACGAAATAAAACAAAAAAGAAAAGGATAGAGATTGACATAGTGTACGTACAACATCATTTTAATCGGCGATAAAGTTTAAAATGCATTTATATAGGCGTGTTGTCGTAATGCAAATACATGTATTAAGACAATCCGATGTTATGCAATCTAGAAAGTGAAATGAATAATACACAAAAAGCGTATTTAAAACCAGCAACGAGAAATGCATCTTTGAAGAAAGAAAACATATGATATAAGAAAACGATAGAGATTGACATATTGTACATGCAACATGCAGGGAAATCGAAGTCCCAAACTGTGATTTTGTGAAGAAATAAGAAAAAATACCATAACGTTTTTATCGGCGGTAAAGTTTGCAATGCATTTATATAGGCGTGTGTTTTCGTGATGCAAATACGTGTATTAAGACCATCCGATGTTATGCAATCCAGAAAGTGAAATGAATTATATACAAAAAGCGAGTTTAAAACCAGCAACGAGAAATGCATCTTTGACGAAATAAAACATATAAGAAAAAGATACAGAGTGACATATTGTACGTGCAACATACAGGGAAATCGAAGTCCCAAAATGTGATTTTGTGCAGAAATAAGAAAAAATATCATATCGGTTTTATGGGCGATAAAGTTTACAATGCATTTATATAGGCGTGTTTTCGTAATGCAAGTTCATGTAATAAGACAATCCAATGTTATTCAATCTAGAAAGTGAAATGAATAATATACAAAAAACCGTGTTTAAAACAAGCAATAAGAAATGCATCTTTGACGAAGGAAAAAAAATGATATAAGAAAAAGATAGAGATTGACATATTGTGCGTGCAACAATCAGTGAAATCAAAGTCCCAAACTGTGACGTTTAATTATGGGGGTTAATGATTTCATATAATTCAATGCACTTGTTGAAAACAATTAAACATAAATTTGTCACCAATTCAATACATATTATCACAATGATATCTTATGAGTTCTTTATTCTAACGGGAATGCTGTTCCAAACAAACATACCAGAGAATGAAATAGTTCCCTTGAAAAAAGTGCATTTAGCCCTGGGTATAATACAATTTTTCTGAGACACTGATTTTCAATTCGACGCTGTTTTATAAATGGTTACATATCTCCATTAGGAAAACATGTCCGTGTGAAATAATGGCGTCCAACATGGTGTCAGAAATGATAATTTTCAGGCGAAAGTTATAACATCTTTCTTATTTCTGCTTTCAAATTAGATTGTGGGTGCTCGTTAAAACCGTCTCATTTAGAAGGTTCTAATATATACTCAAATGTATGTAAGTCAGATAATGTATATCCCCGTAAAAACCACTTTTCTTTATATAAAGTGGGGTTTAGATGGTCTTCGTTTTCCGGACTTGTTACCGTGATGATTTTGAAAAGTCTTGCAAATAAGAAGGTGCTACTTAGTTGTACATCAATCAAAGTAGAGATTATATTTTCTGGTCCTTTGGGATCATTGAGTTCATTTAGAATCATTTTGAAAACAGAGTTCTGCTTAAGCAGGTGCTAGAGGGCGTGGCAAGTGTTGCACATTTCAGTACTGGTTATGAAGAGACTCAATAAAACCGATTCTGCTATTTTCGTTTATTTGGTGTATTCTTTGCTTCCAAAGGATCTAACTATTCAGAACTTATTTATCTTCACTGCAGCTGGTGTTGTGCCGTGTGGCGGCCGTGAAAAAGTATCTCTGTACATCCATCAAAGTGCAGATTATATTTTCTGGTCCTTTGGGATCATTGAGTTCATTTAGAATCATTTTGAAAATAGAGTTCTGCTTAAGCCGGTGCTAGAGGGCGTGGCCAGTGTTGCACATTTCAGTACTGGTTATGAACAGACTCAATAAAACCGAGTCTGCTTTTTTCGTTTATTTGGTGTATTCTTTGCTTCCAAAGGATCCAACTATTCAGAACTTATTTATCTTCACTGCAGCTGGTGTTGTGCCGTGTGGCGGCCGTAAAAAGTCTCCCCGTACATCCATCATAGTGCAGATTATATTTTCTGGTCCTTTGGGATCATTGAGTTCATTTATAATCATTTTGAAAATAGAGTTCTACTTAAGCCGGTGTTAGAGGGCGTGGCCAGTGTTGCACATTTCAGTACTGGTTATGAACAGACTCAATAAAACCGAGTCTGCTATTTTCGTTTATTTGGTGTATTCTTTGCTTCCAAAGGATCTAACTATTCAGAACTTATTTATCTTCACTGCAGCTGGTGTTGTGCCGTGTGGCGGCCGTAAAAAGTCTCCCCGTACATCCACAATATTGCAGATTATATTTTCTGGTCCTTCGGGATCATTGAGTTCATTTTGAATCATTTTGAAAATAGAGTTCTGCTTAAGCCGGTGCTAGAGGGCGTGGCCAGTGTTGCACATTTCAGTACTGGTTATGAACAGACTCAATAAAACCGAGTCTGCTTTTTTCGTTTATTTGGTGTATTCTTTGCTTCCAAAGGATCTAACTATTCAGAACATATTTATCTTCACTGCAGCTGGTATAGTGCCGTGTGGCGGCCGTAAAAAGTCTTCCGTACATCCATCATAGTGCAGATTATATTTTCTGGTCCTTTGGGATCATTGAATTCATTTAGAATCATTTTGAAAATAGAGTTCTGCTTAAGCCGATGCTAGAAGGCGTGGCCAGTGTTGCACATTTCAGTACTGGTTATGAACAGACTCAATAAAAACGAGTCTGCTATTTTCGTTTATTTGGTGTATTCTTTGCTTCCAAAGGATCTAACTATTCAGAACTTATTTATATATAATGTTTGCTTTATTCAGGAATACTCTGAAATCAAAAGACATGATATCAAGTCGTTTTAAAGCTTTTGTAAGTGCTATATATTCATATGTTGAAGCTATTGTACATGCAAGTCTTTGTAGTCTGTTTATTTTGTTAAAGTTACTACTTGAAGTGTTAATCCATGTTAGCCTTCAGAGCTCAAAGTGAGGCTAAATGTAAGGGCATGGCCGGTTTTTACACATTTCAGACTGGCCAATGAACAGACTCAATACCACCAAGTCTGCAATTTTTGTTTATTTGGTGTATCCTTTGATTCCAAATGATCTAACTATTCAGAACATATTTATCTTCACTGCAGCAGGTGTTGTGCCGTGTGGGGGCCGTAAAACGTCTGCCTGTAAATCATCATAGTGCATAATATATTTGCTGGTCCTTTGGGATCCCTGAGTTCATTTTGAATCAATTTGAAAATAGAGATCTTCTAAATATGTTCTATAAACGGGTTATCCTTTGGAAGCAAAGAATACACCACAGAACTGAAAAATATGGAGTGAACATATTTTCTGGGCAAGACTAGCTAGTTTCGGCCAATTAGGCCTCATCAGTGACCCTCAAATATTTTCAAAATAGAAGTAAAACAAAGATCAGGATTTGATACAATTAACTACCTCCATCCATAAAAGACACCAAAGGGAAAGAAATACAAACATTAAGCGACCAGACCATAATGGAAACCTAAACAAAGGAAGGCCATATGGACAGTTACTTTCCCACAAAATGGCCATATGGCCATCCAAAATTAAAAGACACAAGTGATACACACAGTAAGTAACAAACATCAACATAAATAAATCGCCACAGAAGAGCCGCCTTGGAACGGTCAGTGGAAGATTTCCACTGGGGGGCTTAAATCGATTTTACGTGGCCACAATCCTCGCCCTTACTTCCGTCGCGATTTAGACAAAAAATTTGTTCAGTCCGCATGAAGGCCTCCTAACTCATCAGTGCAACATCTCCGTGAACACAGAAATCAAAGAACCACAGAGGTGAGACAACGGTGAGGACTCGACAGCAAGAAACCACTGAAATGCTGGAGCAAAAGAAAACCAACAGTTAGACTCCGATGGAACTCTACGATGTAATCAATGATCCCAAAGGACAAGAAAATATAATCTACACTATGATGTAGGGCAGAGAGACGTTTTACCGCCGCCACACATTCCCACACACCAGCTGTAGTAAAGTTAAATATGTTCTATAAACGGCGCTTGAGGGTGTGGCCGGTGTTGCACATTTCAGCACTGGTCATTAAGAGACTCAATAAAACCGCGTGTTTTTTTTTTTTTTTTTTCGTTTATTTCGTTTACTCTTTGCTTGCAAAGGATCTAACTATTCAGAACTTAGTTATCTTCACCGCAGCCGGTGTTGTGCCGTGGTGCGGCCGTAATACGTTTCCCCATACATTATCATAGTGCAGATGATATTTTCTGGTCCTTTGGGGTCAATGAGTTCACTAAGATTCGTTTTGAAAACCGAGTCTGCTATTTTCGTTTATTTGGTTATCCTTTGCAGCCAAATGATCGAACTATTCAGAACGCATTGAAGAACAGAAGTTTGTGCTCAGCTGATAAAAATGTTCGTATCAACACCCATAAATATGAAGACACCTTTCCACATACTTGCTTAATTCAACTATTCCAAATAAGATGGTTATCGACAAGAACGCCCCAAAGTCATAGCGCAAGTAATTATCTTAATATTAATGTCGCTGTATCGCAGAGGTAAAGTTGGATCCTGTGAATAATTTTGTTTCTGCTTGCTGTTTATTAAGAAAAGTTTGGCTTTGTCTATAATTAAAACTATGTCATAGCGTTTGCACCATTCATGGAGTGATTCTAGCGAAGTAAGTTTTAAATTGTAAACATGTACGTATATTTCAACAACAGAGGAATTTTGAACAAATAATGCAAGGTCGTTTATACAAGGTCGGAATAGAATAGAGCCTTGAGGAACGCCACATGTCACTCTTGCATGCTCAGACAAATTACGGTTTTATGAAACTCGCTGCGTTCTATCAGTTAGATAGGAATGGGAAATCTAGTAGAGAATCAATGCAAAAGCGGGTTGAAAATACGATGTCATTTAACTATATATTTGGTCAAACCTCATCAAGGTACCCTGAAGCGGTTAGCAGCTAAATCTAGCTAGCATGAATAATTACAGTTAAACCATTAAACTAATGGTAAACTCGTTCAATTAAATTGATATGCAAATAAAAGCAAATGACATGATCAAGACTCGATATAATTACCTCACACGCCTTATCCAAGACACCAAAGGGAAATGAACACAAACGCAAATTAACATTACCGTAATAAAACGAAGTGAAGGCAAAAATAAGGAATCGGTACAATTAACCAACATTTCCGTCAGAGACACCACAGGGGAAAGAAACAAAAACATGGAATTACTAGATCCTAATGTAAACATCAATAGGGAAAACAAAAGGACAGTTTCTTTTCCATAAATGGCCTATTGGCTATCTAAAACAAAAATATGTAAGCGATACACACATATAAAGACGAAATAACAAAAATGAACGAACCGCCTAGGAACGGCCAGTGAAATGTATTTCACTTGTGCGTGGTGGTGGTGGAGGTGATGGGGTGATGGTGGGGGTGCGGGGGTGCTGAAAGCAACTTTACGCGGCCGCAATCCTCGCCCTTACTTTCGTTGCGATTTATACAAATTATCTGTTCGGTCCGCTTGAAGGCTTATATTTTCGTTTATTTGGTGTATTCCTTGCTTCCAAAGGATCAAACTATTCAGAACTAATTTATCTTCACCCCAGTTGGTGCTGTGCCGTGTGGGGGCCGTTAAAAGTCTCCCTGTACATTATCAAAGTACAAATATATTTTCTGGTCCATTGGGATCATTGAGTTCGGTTAGAATAATTTTGAAAATAGAGTTCTGCTTAAGCCGGTGCTAGAGGGCATGGCCGATGTTGAACATTTCAATACTGGTCATATACAGTCTAAAAAAAAAACGTGTCTGCTAATTTCTTGTTTTTTTTTTGTTTTTTTTTTTTTGTGTGTGTGTATTCTTTACTTCTAACGGATCTAAATATTCAGAAGTTATTTATCTTCACTGCAGCTGGTATTGTGCCGCGTTGCGGCCGTTAAAAGTCTCTCCGTACATCATCATAGTGCAGATTATATTTTCTGTTCACTCAGAATCATTTTGAAAATAGAGTTCTGCTTTAGCCGGTGCTAGAGGGCGTGGCCAGTGTTGTACATTTCAGTTCTGATCATGAACAGACTCAATATAACCGAGTCTGCTATTTTCGTCAATTTGGTGTATTCTTTGCTTCCAAAGGATCCAATTATTCAGAACAAATTCATAACTCATCAGTGCACCATCTCCGAGAACACAAAAATCAAACAACCACAGAGATGTAACAACGGTTAGGACCCGACAGCAAGAAATAACTGAAATACTGGAGCAAAAGAAAACCAACAGTTAGACTCCGATGGGCCCAACCAGAGACATTGTATGTTTGTTTGATTTGAGGTTTAACGTCCCCGTCAACACTGATTAGGTCATTTTGGAGACGTCGCTTCCAATTTTGTGGGACTTTTACCCGACATTGAGATGAAATGATATTTCAAGCCCTGCCGCCCAATGAAACCAATGGGGTCTACAAGCATGGACAGGCCGACTCGCACCGCTTTGCCTGGGCAGGTTTAGATCCTCTAAGCGGTTTACCAGTACTTGTGTGCGGGTCAGTTTCAGCTCTGCGTGGAAGCATCATGCAGCCCATCTATTTCTTCAAGCCCCGATGGGCGGGGGCCGCCAACCAGAGACATAGCACCAGGTAACATCAACATTATAGAAAATTAAATTTTAATTCTGAGTAAGCCTTTAAGCTGGAACCGTCACAGAATTTGAGGCCTGACCCGCCGGCGTGCAATTAAAGGGGGAAGCAAAATTATCAACCGTGATTGGTTTAACTGCCTTACATGCAGTTTGTTGTATAACAATTATGTTGTACACAATCTTTTTTTATATTGAAGAATGATTTTACGAAACACGGTGCTGCAGTCGTTGCAAGTATAGTTTTTTCTGAATTTATATACTAAGTCACTATCAAATTCGGGTGCCGATAGACCTTGCTGCGGAAGAGATTAAGTCCAACATTGTAACGCCACACGCGGAGAGCAAAAAGGAAATTACTTTAACACAAAATGACCAAACAACTATCCAAAATAAAAAAAATAAAAAGATATTAGTATTACATATATGCAAAGACGAACTATAACAATAATAAAGTACAACAGAAGACTTGTCTTGAAAAGGTCAGTAAAAAGAATCTTATGAGTGTGGGGTGGTGGCGGTCAATTCAAATTTATATTTTTCGCTTTATTTGATTAATTAATCATATTACCAATTTTACAGTCCCTCCGCATATATAATCAGTTGCACACTGACAACTCTGTCTCTGGTCGGGCACAAAGGAGTCAAACTGTTGGGTTTCGTTTACCTCGGTATTTCAGTTTTTCCATGCTGTCGAGTCCACGACGTTGTTTAATCTTCGAAATTTTATTTTCTCGGAGATGTTACACTGATGAGTTAGAAATTGAACAGTTTATTTGTCAAAACCTCGACAGAACGAAGGTAGAGGATTGTTGCCACGTAAAATCGAACTAAGCTCCTCTGTTAAAATATGTTACTGACCGTTTTATGGCGATTCTTCTGACGAAGTATATTATCGTTACAGTTGGCTTTGTATGCATTTATTGCTAATATATTTTTATTCTGGATATCCGTTTGGCCTTTTAATGGGAAATTAACTGTCCTTTTGGTTTATCGCTTGTATCACTTTCATTAAAGTAAAGTTTTCTTATGTTTGTGTTTCTTTCCCTTTGGCGTCTTTGATGGGAAGTGTGAGGTAATTTTATCGTTCCATGATCATTGCCTTCACTTCTATTTTGCTTTCGTTTACAAGACCTGAACACGATTCTCAACTTTTAACATGGGTCGGTATCACATCGATTGATGTCTGAAATATCAAGAATCCGTACAATTAATCAACACCTCCCACCAGAGACACCAAAAGGAAAGAAACACACACACAAAAAGAAATAAATAAACCTTAATGGAATTATCATTATAGCGGAAAGCCAAAAGGGCAGTTATTTTCCCACAAAATGGCCAATTGGCTATCCAAAACAAAAATATGTCAGCGATAGACGAACTATGACAAAAATAAACCGCGACAGAAGAACCGGTTTGGAACGGTCAGTGAAATGTATTTCACTAAGTGGCTTAAATCAATTTTACGCGACTGCAATCCTTGCCCTTACTTCCGTCGCGATTTACACAAATGGTTTGTTCAGTCCGCATGAAGTTTTCCGGACTCGCCAGGGCAAAATCTCCGAGAACACAAAAATCAAACATTCACAGAAATGCAACAACGGTGAGGACTCGACAGTAAGAAATAACGGAAATGCTTGAACAAAAGAAAACAACAGTTAGACTCCGGTGGGCCCTACCAGAGACACAGCATCAGGTAACAACCAACATTACATAAAATTAAATTTTAATTCTAAGTAAACCTTAACAATGGAACCGTCAAAAATCTAAGGCCTGACCCATGGGTGTTCAATTTAAAAGAGTCCTAGTATATGTATCGGTCATGGTGGGTGCCTGTTTATCATTAAAAGAGTACTGTAAGACGCTTGACGCGAAGAATTGGTCCATGCCATATATGCTATATTAAGCATAGTGGCTATTAAACACTTCGAGTAATAAAAATAATATATTCTGTTATGATATTATTGGAGATACATGTATTTGAATTATTATATTTGGTGCCTGATGCTCTGTCTCTGGTCGGGACAATCAGGGTCTAACTGTTGGTTTTCTTTTGTTACAGCATTTCGGTGGTTCCTTGCTGTCGAGTCCTCACCGTTGTTTCATCTCTGCGGTTGATTTTCGTGTTCTCGGAGATGTTGCACTTTGGAGTTAGGAAGCCTTCATGCGGACTGAAAAAGATGCTATTCTAAATCGCCGCGGAAGAAAGGGCGAGGATTCCGGCCGCGTAAACTCGATTTAAGCCCACCAGTGGAATTTGTTTCACTGACCGTTCCAAGGTGGTTCTTCTGCCGCGGTTTAATTGTGTTATAGTTTGTCTGTGAGTCGCAAATATTTTAAATATTTTTTTATTTCGATAGCCAATTGGCCATTTTGTGGGAAAGTGACTGTCCTTTTTGCTTTCCACTATTGATGTTTCCATTAGGGTCTAGTTATTACATGTTTGTGTTTCTTTCCCTTTGGTGTCTCTGATGGGAGCTGTGGGTTAATTGTATCGATTCCTGATCATTGCCTTCACTTCTGTTTCGCGGTCATCGCAAAAATTCAAATATTTGGCTAATGAAAAGCGGAGGTTGATCAATTATTGTAACCTACTAGTTGCACAATCTGTTCCCGTATATCCAGTTAAACACTGACATTGATATCCGTTGACCAAGTCTGTACATGTAGCTCCATTTTGACATGGGTCCGGATCACATTTATTTATATCTGAAGAATACATAATAAGTACACACTGTATTTCATTCAGCATAATTTTGTTAGTGTCTTTTATTTTTCCAATCGTTTAACGTTTAAAACACCAGGGGCTGGATCTAGTAGAGAATCCAGTATAAAGCGAGTTTAACTACACGATGTGATTAAAAAACATACATGTTCATATTGCTCCATTTCGACATGGGTCGGAATCGCATTCATTTATATCTTAATGAACAAATCAAGTAGATAACAGGATTTTCTTTTTATATTCTTTGAACATTATTTTTAAGTGACTTTCATTCTATCAACGTATTTTTTATCGCTGAATTTATAAAGTGTTAGGAAGTCGATCAATTATGGAATCTAGTCCAAATCAATACACAAAGACACAATAAGTGACTGAACTACACAACTGTCCGGTCACAATAAATGACGCCGGAACGACCCTTTACCTAGCGCAGTGACAGGAAGAAACGATATTAAACTATTAAGCAAGATAAATCTGCTGTAAAGCTCATTTACTTTAATCAGTATAAAATATATTACTCAAAGTTTGATAGGGATCATTTTTTAATGCAAAATAATTTTGGGATAAATTAATCAGCTGATTCCAAATTCGATACAAAATGATGGAAAACATATCCTTCACAAACGCTAGTGATTAATTTTGTCAACTGATACTGCATTCAAGCGTGATAACAACAACCGTGTTGGCACTCACAAAATTTGCCGTAACAGGAAGGAATTTTTACAATTAATTTTACACAATTTTCCAAATTTGTTTAGAAAACCTACCTAATAACGTGTATGGCATCCACGGGCATCAGTTACAACACGACATTGCCTGCGCATGCTCGTAATCACCGTCTGTATCCGGCTTTTGTGAATTCTGCCTTCATTGAGCAACAAATGCATCTTTGAGCTCCTGTAAAGTCTTCGGCTGCACATGTCGGGCTGAAACAGCACGCTGTAGCATGCCCTACGCATGCTTAATCGGAGTTATGTCCGGTGATCGAGCAAGGCAGTCCATACGAACGATTGGCTTACGTTCCAGATATGCATCAGTGACGTGGGCATGGTGGGGACGGGTATTAGCGTCTATCAGAATAAGGTCCGGGCCGATAGCATCGGCAAATGGTCTCACAAACAGACCAAGAATCTCATTACAGTACCTCACTGCCATTAATGTTTCGTTTTCAACAACCTACAAGTCAGATTTACCGTTCACGCTTACCCTAGTCCAAACCATGACTGATACCTTTCCATGGCGATCATGCTCTGCCACATTCAAGTCATCGAATCTCTCTTTAGACATTCGCCACACTAATTGACGTTTATCACTGAAGTCTAGACAGAATCTGGACTCATCAGTAAACAGCTCTGGCGTCCAGTCACGAACCGTCCACCTGACGTGCGTTCTGGCAAAGTCAAACCGGTCATGCGCGTGCTGTCTCGTCAACGTAACACGTACGGCAGGCCTCTTGGCATTAAGTCCTAACTAGTGGAGCCCGTTTCTGACAGATTGTGTAGAAATCCGTTCTCCAGTTCTGTTCCTTAGCTCATTATGCAAACGCATTGCGTTCAGGAACCGTCGACGTCGAGACTGAATCGACACAAAATGGTCGTGACGTTGTGTTGTAGCCCTTCCTCGACCCGCCGTGTTTGTGTGAAGAATTTCCGTGGGTAAGAAGCCGACTCCACATTCGGGAAACCACGCTCTGAGACAATTCAGAATGCCAGCCACACGGCATTGAGAGACGCAACGATTAATTTCTTCGGGGCTCAGACGGTTTGTTAATTGTCCCCTAGTCATTTTAGAGTTTCACATTTCAAATGAAATCATTAGGACCACTGGCAAGTATGATTTTTCTCTTGGAATGCAGTGTTACGCAAGATATTGGGGGTGCATGAATTCATTTGCGAATTGTGAGAAGTGTGCACTTTCATGAGTACTGAATTGCACATGAGTTTCTGCTTAAGATATTTATGAATATACGGAGTACACATTCCGTCAAGAAATTTTAAATTTTCAGTGCAAAATTTGGCATATAAAAAGTGATCCCTTTCAAAGTTTGAGTAGTATATAATCTTTCATTTGACTACGATATATAACTGTATCCGTAAATAAAGCAAAATTCTGGCAAAAATTGCGACTGTAAATATAACCAGTTCAATGTTAAGCACTGTAAGACACTTCACTGATGCTTCGTTGAAAAACAATATCATGTGAACAATTAATAAAGCGATTAAAGTTTTTGCTTTTCGTTTTCAGTCACGGCGCCTTTTAAATATGTTACAATAGAAAAATGGATGATGATAAACAAGAAGCACCTACTCGTTTCGCAATCTTTTCCTGTAAATCCAGTTAAACACATACACTGATATCCGTTGGCATAGTCTGTACATGAAGCCCCATTTCGACACCGGCCGAGATAACATTCATTTATATCTGAAGGAATCAAACAAAAGAATGACCGGAATATTCTTACCTTTTTATTCAGCACAATGTTGTTGCTTCCATACTTTCATTTGACTTCCTTTGTTGAGATTTCCATTATGGTCTGGTCGCTTCATGTTTGTGTTTCTTTCCCTTTGGTGTCTTTGATGGGTGGAGTAAGTTAATTGTATCGATTCCTGATCTTTGTTTTACTTCTACTTTTCAATACATTGGTAATGCTGGTACTCTCTCTAGTTATATGAATCCCCCATTGTCAAATATGCCTTCTAGAATAGTTGTATTCTTATTTTTGTACTACAGGTTTAATCAAAGTGTAAAACATAAGTTGAATTTCTGTTTGAAAGGTGTAAAAATTTAAGTTTTGTCAACAAAATAGAAGTGGAGGCAATGATCAGGAATCGATACAATTAAACAACAGCTCCCATCAGAGACACCAAAGGGAAGGAAACACAAACATGAAACAACAGACCCCAGTGGAAACATCAACAGCGGAAAGCCAAAATGACAGTTACTTTCCCACAAAATGGCCAATAGGCTATCCAAAATAAAATAATATAAGCCACACAAACACCCAAAGACAAACCATAACAAAAATAAACCGCGACAGAAGAACCGTCTTGTAACGGTCAGCGGAAATGAATTCCACCGGGTGGGGGGAGGCTTAAATCGATTTTACGTGGCCACAAATATGTTCAATTATCACACACACACACACACACACACACTCACACACACACACACACATATATATATATATATATATATATATATATATATATATATATATATATATATATATATATATATATATATATATATACACAAATGAATTAGCGCACAAAAATCGGTCGCACCGCAACTGGGACTCGAACCACGGATCTCCTGCATTCCGGGCAGACGTGCTAACCATTACACCACCGCGGCCTTCCGATCTTGTACGCCAATTTTAACATTTATAAACCTTTAACGTCATTGGCGCTATTTAAAGACCTTTCATTTACCGCCATAGCACGTCTGCCCGGAATGCAGGAGATCCGTGGTTCGAGTCCCGGTTGCGGTTCGACCGATTTTTGTGCGCTAATTCATTTGTCTATTCCATTGCCTGTATCGTGCTTTACTTTGATTTTCATATAATTACTCTGATACAGTAGAACATTTGTAAATCTAATAAATAAATAAATGAATAGAATAAAATGGCCGCTGTCCGTAGGTTTAAAAAAGAACCGAAAATGATAGGGTCGCCTATGGCGGTAAATGAAAGGTCTCTAAATAGCGCTAATGACGTTAAAGGTTTATAAATGTTAAAATTGGCGTACAAGATCGGAAGGCCGCGGTGGTGTAATGGTTAGCACGTCTGCCCGGAATGCAGGAGATCCGTGGTTCGAGTCCCGGTTGCGGTGCGACCGATTTTTGTGCGCTAATTCATTTGTCTATTTCATTGCCTGTATCGTGCTTTACTTTCGTTTTCATATATATATATATATATATATATATATATATATATATATATATATAAAACTATCAATGCGAGCTTATGAAAAGTGTCTGAGCTAGTTTTTGTGTTTCTGACTACCGATGGTGTATCACCCGTTCACAACTGATTTTGTTTGCAAACACTGCGACATCGGAGGTCCCTTGAATGTTTTAGGTCATTATATTTGACCAATGGAATTACCCAGGCGCAGTTCTTCTGTTGAAGTGAAACAGAAACTAAATTACGTTTCTATCGCTTCTCCTTCATAGATTAAGATTGAAAATGCAGAACATAGTTCAATAGAAGTGAATACAATAATCAGGTATCAATACAGTTACCTCACACCTCCCAGCCAGAGATCAAAAGGACAGTTACTTTCCCACAAAATGGTTAAACGTATATCCTAAATAAAAATGTATTAGCAATACATTCATGCAAAGACGAACTATAACAAAAATAAACATCGATGCAAGACTCGCCTTTGAACGGTCAGTAAAAAGTTATTTACTGTGGTGCTTAAATTGATTTTAAATGGCCACAATCCTCGCCCTTAGTTCTGTCGTGGTTTAGTCGAATAATTTGTTCTGTTAGCATGAAGACAGAAGGCTCGCCTTTGAACGGTCAGTGAAACGGGGCGGGGGGGGGGGGTGCTTAAATCGATTTTACGCGGCCACAAACCTCGCCATTACTTCCGTCGCGATTTAGACAAATAATTCGTTCAGTCCGCATGAAAGCCTCCTAAATCATCAGTGCAACATCTCCGATAGCACAAAATCACAAAACCACAGAGATGAAACAACGGCGAGGACTCGACAGCAAAAGAAACATCTGAAATGCTGGAGTTAAAAAAAAAAAAACATGGTCCGATGGGCCCGACCAGAGACAGAACATCAGGCACCAACCAACTAACATAACATAAAATTAAATTCTAATTCTCAGTAAGTCATGACCCAACAAAAGTCTTTGTTAAAGCGAAATCGTTATTACATCAAATTCCTTACATACTTAAAGGGCAGGATTTTATTTATTTGCCTTGTACCTCCCGGGACAGTTCGGTGATTTCAACTATTCCTACTTATTCTCAAAATACTGAAACACACATAATTTGCTATTTGCTATAAGTACAACAAACCTGATCGATCTGTCATTGGTAACTGCAACAAAATCGTTTTAAATCTTGATATTGATACAAATACTCCTGAGACCGGAGATGTACAGATTTACTGCACTGGTATCCAGCATCTACTGGTAATTTGAAAATGATATCTGATTCTATAATATGAAACATAATTCCTAAATAAAAACGACTTTAATAAAGGGAGGGAAGAAATTGCATCTGCGTTAGATTAATTCGAAAATCAATGGTGTAAGCGAGTCAAAGGGCTAGTTTATTTCTTCTTAAAGTGAAGACATTTTTACATGAATTAATAACTTCATAGTAAGTATGATTTCGCTCCGACAGACAAATAAAAATAAAAAATGAGTTCCTTTAAGAGCAATGAAAACATTCCTAAGAAAGAGGATGGGTCATACTACGTAGTTTCGGCTAATAAAGCCTCATCAGTGACCCTGTAATGATCCGGCAAAGAAAGCCAGAGGAAACATACTGCAATTTTGCGAATTTCGAATAGGCAGTCGATTCAAAGACTGATATAAATCAAAATGGGGTCCAAATAATTAAAAACCTGTCTAGAATATGAGTCTAAACCAATAATTTATTTCCGATTTCTCAGAATATTCACGCTGATCTCAAAGGACCAAAAGTAAAATATAAACTGCACTATGGTTGATGTACGGGGAGACGTTTTACGGCCGCCACACGGCAAAACACCAGCTGCAGTGAAGGCAAATAAAAATAAAAAATGAGTTCCTTTAAGAGCAATGAAAACATTCCTAAGAAAGAAGATGGGTCATACTACGTAGTTTCGGCTAATAAAGCCTCATCAGTGACCCTGTAATGATCCGGCAAAGAAAGCCAGAGGAAACATACTGCAATTTTGCGAATTTCGAATAGGCAGTCGATTCAAAGACTGATATAAATCAAAATGGGGTCCAAATAATTAAAAACCTGTCTAGAATATGAGTCTAAACCAATAATTTATTTCCGATTTCTCAGAATATTCACGCTGATCTCAAAGGACCAAAAGTAAAATATAAACTGCACTATGGTTGATGTACGGGGAGACGTTTTACGGCCGCCACACGGCACAACACCAGCTGCAGTGAAGGCAAATAAAAATAAAAAATGAAGCCTCAATGTCTTCGTTGTTTGATGGTTTCACTATGTTAATACTCGTCAGCAAGAACTTGGTGATACAAAGGCCAATTACCTTCAGTCTTTTGGCAGCTGCGAGGTCTGAGGTTAATGATAAAATTTATTATTCAAGCATAAAATTTGCTGTATGTGTTAAGGAATGCCAAGATGGGTTTCTTACGCTATAATGTTTACCTAAACTTCAGAAAGACCATACCAAGCAAGGTCTATTGGAAATGCCAGTTCTTATACCTTAAACAATAATTGTTGACTTCATGTCATTAGAATGAGATCAAATGGATGATACAAGACTTTTCAAGAAATAATTCTTCTCTCAATGTATCTACAATAGTTTTCCTTAAATTTTCCTTATTATTGATCTATTGAAAAACTCAAGTTTCCATATTGACCTAACTCAAAACAGAAGTGAAAGCAATGATCAAAAAACGATTCAATTGCCTCACACCTTCTAGCAAAGACACCAAACCGAAAGAAACACAAACATAAATCTAGTCCAAGGTGGTTCTTCTTTAGGGGTTTATTTTTGTTATGACTTGTCTTTGAGTGTGTGTATGGCTTGTGTTTCTTTTCGTTTGGATAACCAAATGGCCATGGTGTGGAGCAGAAACTATCCTTTAGGCTTTCCGCTATTGATGTTTCCATTAGGGTCTAGGTATTGCATGTTTATGTTTCTTTCCCTTTGGTGTCTCTGATTGGAGCTGTGGGTTGATTGTATCGATTCCTGATTATTGCCTTCACTTCTATTTTTCAGCACGCTTCTCCGTAAAATTTCCAAATGGTAATCCAAAATATAAAAGATATTAGCAATGGATACATGCAAAGGTGAACTATAACACTAATAATCCATAACAGATGAACCGACTTGCCAAGATCAGAAATCATATTTTTAAAAGCTGAGTTCTATTAAAATCACAAAATCTGTAGATGCTATTATAATGAACATTTCTTTGGTTTAAACAGTATTTATTCATTTCATTTTGACAAGTCATTTCGAACAGAACATGCACAATTTACAATGACATAATTTGAAAACAAGCGAAACGCTTATACTAATCATCTCCTGATTTAATTTCATTTCTTTAATGTCTCCTTGTGCCTTGTGCGATGACGCATTATCATGAAGCAAGCTGACATTGGCCAAAACAGTTGCGGGCCTTCGTTCTTTGAAATATTTCTTCAGTTTTCGAAGAACTTTATTCTTGTAAAACTTCGCATTTACAGATTTGCCTTTAGGCACAGCAACTTGAATAGCAGGGCCCTAATTTGAAAAGAATATGCCATACATTACCTTCTTGACGCTCATGGTCCACTTTGCAATGCATGGTCTTTTGCAATACTTTGTTGCCCATATTTTATCCTGAATCTTTCGTTTTGGCTCAAAAAAGTGAACCCATGTCTCGTCACCTGTGACGACCTTAGCGAAAGACCGTGCATTGTAATTTGGAAACTTTTTAAGCAACTTCTTGGCGCACTGAACGCGTGTCTTTTTCTGCTCATCTGTCCACAGATCTAGCACAGATCTTTCTCATTTTCAAATCCCGTTTCAGAATTGTATGAGCTGCTCCTATTGAGACGCCAACCATACTAGCTATTTGCCTAGTGGTGTATCGTGCATCGGAAGCAACTATTTCTTTCACTCTAGCAACCATCTTGGCAGATGTTGCTCTTTTCGGCCGACGATCATGTGGTGCATCTTCTGTTGAGCCTAGCCCACAGCTGAATTTCTTACACCAACGAAAATCTGTCGGGAAAGACATTTCATTATGCCCATAAACCGAACATACTTCAGAGAGATAATGTTGGTTGGTGCCTGATGCTCTGTCTCTGGTCGGGCTCATCGGAGTCTAACTGTTGGTTTTCTTTTGCTCCAGCATTTCAGTGGTTTCTTGCTGTCGAGTCCTCAACGTTGTCTCACCTCTGTGGTTCTTTGATTTCTGTGTTCACGGAGATGTTGCACTGATGAGTTAGGAGGCCTTCATGCGGACTGAACAAATTATTTTTCTAAATCGCTACGGAAGTAAGGGCAAGGATTGTGGCCACGTAAAATCGATTTAAGCCCCCCAGTGGAAATCTTCCACTGACCGTTCCAAGGCGGCTCTTCTGTGGCGATTTTTTAAGTTGTTGTTTGTTACTTACTGTGTGTATCACTTGTGTCTTTTGGTTTTGGATGGCCATATGGCCATTTTGTGGGAAAGTAACTGTCCTTATGGCCTTCCTTTGTTTAGGTTTCCATTATGGTCTGGTCGCTTAATGTTTGTATTTCTTTCCCTTTGGTGTCTTTTATGGGTGGAGTAAGTTAATTGTATCAATTCCTGATCTTTGTTTTACTTCTACTTTCATCAAAATTGTCTTTGCACCATATACCAAGAATACAACGATTCTTAATATAGGACCGTATTTCAACGGCGTACTCTGACCTTCTTCCAACCATGTTTTGTATTAGTATACAAGAGTAGACTGTGTTTATCGAACGATATAAATGCCTAAAAGGGCCGGATTTTTACAGGTTTGGTATCAATGTATAGGTAAAATGTTTTTCTACGCTATGATATTTATTTCCAGGTGATTTTTGCATAAGTGCATGAGAAAACGTTCTACTTGCATTCATATTTTAACAGCCCTCGTATTTGAGAGATAAATGCATCGAAATTGGTATTGTCAATATTAAATAATTCATTCAAATATCTAGACGTCGATTTGAAAGCTTTAATACATTCAGACTGCTTTCCACGGAAAGGGGCATCAGGAAATCTCTTTCATAACACAACACGAACAAAATCAACCACATGGGGTTTGCAAAACGTATCTATCAGAAGTCCCACAATTCGTCTAAACAACTTAGTATCACGTCTTATATATCGGTCCCCGCCCATCGGGTTGAAGAAATAGATGGGCTGCATGATGCTTCCGAGCAGAGCTGAAACCGACACGCACACGAGTACTGATAAACCGCTCAGAGGTTCCAAGCCTGCCATGGGACAGCGGTGCAAGTCGGACCGTCTATGCTTATAAACCTTATTGGTTTCATTGGGCGGCAGGGCTTGAGATGGCTTGAGATGTCATTTCATCTCAATGTCAGATGAAAGTCCCACAAAATTGGAAGCGACGTCCCCAAAATGACCTTTACATTGTTGATGGGGATGTTAAACCTCCAATCAAACAAACCACATCTTATATATTGTCTAGAAAGAGGGTACAGTAAGGATTCCGATAAATGCAAAATAAAGAACATTAGGCATTGAACAATAAGAATCTGTCAAAACAGAAACGAAATGAATGATCAGGAATCGATTACCTCACACCCCTACAAGACACCAAAGGGAACGAAACACAAACACGAAACAACTTCACCATAATTAAAACATCACACTCGGAAAGCAAAAAGGACAAATTCTTCCCCACATAATGATCCAACGGCTATCCGAAAGAAAAAATATCAGAACTACATACGTGCAACAACTGCAAAAACACTTTCAATAATGTAACTCAACAAAAACGCCGCCTTTGAACCAACCCGGAATGGTGTAATAGCATATTACAATGAATAAAATGTAAATTAGAATAAAATGTCATTTTATTAGAAAATAGAAGTGAAAGCAATGATCAGGAATCGATACAATCAACCCACAACTCCCATCAGAGACACCAAAGGGAAAGAAACACAAACATGAAACAACAGACCTAATGGAAACACCAATAGCGGAAAGCCAAAAGGACAGTTACTTTCCCACAAAATGGCCGAAAGGCTATCCAAAATAAAATAGTATAAGCACCACAAACACCCAAAGACAAACCATAACAAAAATAAACCCCTCTTTGTCCCCTACTACTCACAAAGCTCGAATTCAGTGATATGAGCCTGGATTTGTCAGGATAAAGTCACACTGCATGCATATCCATCCGTTCATAATTCAAATAAGCAAATTAATTTCCTCGGCTGACTGATTATCGGATAGATTTGCAGATCACTTGCGATAGTGGAACAAGTAAAAGTATAGCCCGGCCGGGTGAGTGGTTTGACATCGCTTCTTGTCCTCTCCCGCGTCTGGCCTTATTGGGATAGTAGAAAAGTAACAGTCGTTTTGCCTTTCCGCTGTTGATGTTTCCATTATGGTCTAGTTAGTTCATGTTTGTGTTTCTTTCCCTTTGGTGTCTCTATTAATTGTATCGATTCCTGATCATTGCCGTCATTCTATTTTTCTTAACATCCACAAACCTCTATAAACAGTGACATTTTAAAATTTTGATATTTTAGAAATACATTTAAAAACATACTCGTGGGGGGCTTGTCAGCCGCATTTATTTCTGTAACTTTTCCGACTGTCAAACTTAATGGTTCCAGGAAGAACTTTCCAAGTACTATCTGTTTTTGTCCATTGTTTCTGGTTTCCGTTTTGTTTGTTAGTGTTGTTCTAACAGAATGCTGTGTGGGAAGTTCCCTCGAAACGAAGAAGGCTGACAAATTGACAATTACGCTTCCATTTCTGAAAAACAAAAAAAGACATTATATGAAGTTTGATATTCAGACAAGTTGCACTAATTACTCGTTTCTTTAATCAGACAAATCAGAATAGTTACACACTATCGCTTATATGGCTTTCAGAGTGCTAAGATAAAAATAGGCTGCCTATTCGAAATTCGCAAAATTGCAGTATGTTTCCTCTGGCTTTCTTTGCCGGATCATTACAGGGTCACTGATGAGGCCTAATTGGCCGAAACTAGCTAGTCTGACCCAGAAAACATGTACACTCCATATTTTTCACTTCTGTGGTCTATTCCTTGCTTCCAAAGGAAAACCCTTTTATAGAACATATTTATTAGCCGAAACTACGTAGTATGACCCATCTTCTTTCTTATGAATGTTTTCATTGCTCTTAAAGGAACTCCTTTTTGATTTTTATTTGCCTTCACTGCAGCTGGTGTTGTGCCGTGTGGCGACCGTAAAACGTCTCCCCGTACATCAACCATAGTGCAGTTTATATTTTACTTTTGGTCCTTTGAGATCAGCGTGAATATTCTGAGAAATCAGAAATAAATTATTGGTTAAGACTCATATTCTAGGCAGGTTTTTAATTATTTGGACCCCATTTTGATTTATATCAGTCTTTGAATCGACTGCCTATTCGAAATTGGCAACATTGCAGTATGTTTCCTCTGGCTTTCTTTGCCGGATCATTACAGAGTCACTGATGAGGCTTTATTAGCCGAAACTACGTAGTATGACCCATCTTCTTTCTTATGAATGTTTTCATTGCTCTTAAAGGAACTCATTTTTGATTTTTATTTGCATGTAATTATTAGAAAGTAATACACCGTGACCGTAAACTACCATAAATTCGGTCTGTCGTATATACAGATACGTCATACCTTCCATCTTTCCCCGCAAACAGGGTTTATTATGCAAGTATCAATGTTGTGTCATGTTTGACATTAAAGTTACTTCTAGGGTAGGTTTGTCTCGAGGATATTTTAGCGGTTCAAACTAAAAGACAGTCAAAGTACATACAGCAGACACGTACAGAATTGTGCTAGTAAACATACCGTATTACATATGTGTTGTACGCAATATTGTTTTATATAATATTGATTTGACAGTATTCAGTACTTTTAAAATAAATTAATAAAAGTGAAGGCAAAGACCAGGTATCGATACAATTACGTAACGCCTTCCATCTTACCCGACAAACAAAAGAGAGAGAGAGAGGGGGGAAGGAACACAAACATAAAACCACTTCATAATGAAAACGTCACGTCACGAGCAGAAAGCTTGCCACCCACCCGTCGAGGTTTGGAGAAATAGACTGAGCTGCCTGATACGTCCACGCAGAGCTGAAACCGATTGCAAATGAGTATTGGTAAACTTAAAAGGCTAAATAGAAGTGGAGGCAATGATCAGTAATCGATACAATCAACCCATCAGAGACAGCAAAGGGAAAGAAACACAAACATGATGTAACAGACCCTAATGGAAACATCAATAGCGGAACGCGAAAAGGACAGTTACATTCCCACAAAATGGCCCAAAAGGCTATCCAAAATAAAACAACACAAGCGACACAAACACCCAAAGACAAACCATAACAAAAATAAACCGCGACAGCAGAACTGCCTTGGAACGGTCAGCGGAAACGAATTCTACTGGGGGCGGGGGCTTAAATCGATTTTACGTGGCCACAATCCTCGCCCTTACTTCCGTCGCGATTTAGACAAATCATTTTTCAGTCCGCAAAAAGGTCTCCTACCTCATCAGTGCAACATCTCCGTAATCAATCAACCACAGAGATGAAATAACTGAAATGCTGGAGCAAAAGAAAACCAACAGGTAGACTCCGATAGGCCCGACCAGAGACATAGCATCAGGCACCAACCAACATTACCTTGAATTAGATCTCTCTAATTCTTAATAAGCCTTTCCGCTGGAACCGTCATAGAATCTGAGGCCTGACCCACCGGCGTGCAATTAAAGAGGGAAGCAAAGTTGTCAACCGTGATTGGGTTAACTACCATGCATGCAGTCTGTCGTATAACATTTATGTTGTGCCCAATCTTTTTGTATCGAAGAATGATTTTACGCAATTGGGTGCTGAAGTCATTGCGTTTATATATTTTTCTGGATTTATATACTAAGTCACCATAAAATTCGGGTTCCAATTGACCTTGTTGCAGAAAAGATTTAAGTCTAATATTGAATTTTGAAATTAAATCAGAATGACGTCTATAAATTTTTGAAAAGGTTTTGCGCAGTTAATGGTACCGATAAATATGTTCTATAAAAGGGTTATCCTTTGGAAGCAAGGAATACACCACAGAACTGGAAAATATGAAGTGTTTAAGTTTTCCGGGCCAGACTAGCTAGTTTCGGCCATTTAGGCCTCATCAGTGACCCTCAAATATTTTCAAAATTCCACAATGGAATCAATGATCCCAAAGGACAAGTAAATATAAACTACACTGTTATGTAGGGCAGGGAGACTTTTTACGGCCGCCACACTTTCCCAGACACCAGCTGTAGTAAATATGTTCTATAAAAGGGTTATCCTTTGGAAGCAAGGAATACACCACAGAAGTGAAAAATATGGAGTGTACATGTTTTCTGGGCCAGACTAGCCAGCCTCGGCCAACCAGGCCCCATCAGTGACCCTCAGATACCCCCAAAACCCCACAATGGAATCAATGATCCCAAAGGACAAGAAAATATAATCTACACTATGATGTAGGGCAGGGAGACGTTTTACCGCCGCCACACACTCCCACACACCAGCTGTAGTGAAGTTAAATATGTTCTATAAAAGGGTTATCCTTTGGAAGCAAGGAATACACCACAGAAGTAAAAAATATGGAGTGTACATGTTTTCTGGGCCAGACTAGCCAGCCTCGGCCAACCAGGCCCCATCAGTGACCCCCAGATACCCCCAAAACCCCACAATGGAATCAATGATCCCAAAGGACAAGAAAATATAATCTACACTATGGTGTAGGGCAGGGAGACGTTTTACCGCCGCCACACACTCCCACACACCAGCTATAGTGAAGTTAAATATGTTCCATAAAAGGGTTATCCTTTGGAAGCAAGGAATACACCACATAAGTGAAAAATATGGAGTGTACATGTTTTCTGGGCCAGACTAGCCAGCCTCGGCCAACCAGGCCCCATCAGTGACCCTCAGATACCCCAAAACCCCACAATGGAATCAATGATCCCAAAGGACAAGAAAATATAATCTACACTATGATGTAGGGCAGGGAGACGTTTTACCACCGCCACACACTCCCACACACCAGCTGTAGTGAAGTTAAATATGTTTTATAAAAGAGTTATCCTTTTGAAGCTAACCCTGATTAAGAAGTTTAGCCGTTAACAATTTATTACGAGTGTTGAAGTCAGTTACATAACTACACACTCTGGCAAATCGAATTAATTGCGAAATATAAACGCCATACGATGGCGCACGAGGAACATCACCATCCAAAAAAGGAAAATTTACAATCTCAAAATCAAAATCATCGCGTTTATCATAAATTTTGCATGAAACAAACCCATCTACAATAGATAGCCTGCCCAGGCAAAGTGGTGCGAGTAGGACCGTCCAATGCATAAAGAAACTGTTGGTTTCATAGGACGGCAGGGATTGAGATGTAATATGTCATTATCGAGTAAAAGTCCCTTTCAATGGGAATCAACCTCTCCAGAATGGCCTAAAATTGTTGACGGGGACGTCAAACCTCTAATCAAACGAACAAACAAACGAGCGGAAGCCAAAAGACCAAAAATCGCCAAACGGCTATCCAAAAATTGAAAGATATTAGCAATACACACAAGATAAAACGAACCATTTAGGAATGTGGGACGGTCATAAAAATATCCATGACCTTCATCATAGTGTAGATTATAATTTCTTTTTCTTTTGGATCATTGATTCCACTGAAAATTTTTGAAAATATCTTTGGGTTACTGGTGAGGCCTAATTGACCGAAACAAACTCGACTGGGCAGGAAATCTCGCACACTCGATACTATTCAGTTCTGTGGTGTATTTCTTGCTCCCAAAGAATTACCGTTTCAAAGAACATGTGAAATGATAAGTGGTCGTGAGTGGAGGCTAGACAGGTCATGCCTTCCTAGAAGGAGAATAAAAAGCTAAACGGTTGCCTTTTGAAACAAAGAACACATAAAAGAAGGAAAATTGGAGACTCGTTATTTTTGAGTCTCTTCATACACAGCAATAAAGTAATAACCAGGAATCGATACAAATAACACACTTCCCATCAGAGACACCAAAGGTAAAGAAACACAAACATGAATTAACTAGACCCTAATTGAAACAGCAATAGCGGAAAGCCAAAATGACAGTCACTTTCCCACAAAATGGCCAATCGGCTATCCAAAACAAAAAAGTATAAGCAATACACACACTCAAAGACAAACCATAACAAAAATAAACCGCCACAGAAGAACCGCCTTGGAACGGCCAATGAAACGAATTCCACTGAGTGGGGAGGAGGCGGTCACAATCTTCGCCCTTACTTCCGTCGCGACTTGTCCCATTTGTTCAGTCCGCATGAAGGCCTCCTCAATGCAAGGTTGCATCGGCTTAAGCGATATTCGATTTTAATGTAATCAGAATGGGCTCAATGATCACAATGTAAAAGAAAACATAATCTGCACTTTGTTGAAGCACGGTGATACTTTTTACGGCCGCCACACGGCACTTAACACCAGCTGCAGTGAGTTTTAGTAAAAAGCTTTAAGATTACCTTTGGAAACAAAGAACACAAAAAGAACGAAAACGAAGAGTCGGTTTAATTGAGTCCCTTCATGCACAGCAATATAGTTTTTGAGGCTGCATTCGCCTCCCAGCACCGACATAAGTGATAGTAAACAGCTTTTTTTTTGCTGAGACCAAGTTTAAGCCTTCCTGGAAATGGTATTTTTGATATTGATGGCTATGCTTGAAGGCATATATCTCCTTTATTTATTAGCCAAATCATGTAATGTTCGGCATTAGTTTTCTAGAAGACTGGGCTTGAAAAAATGATTTTGCCAAGTTGTTTGTTTAGCTTAGCTAATGTTTGGCACAAAATGAATTTGTTATATATTTGCTTTTGTCATTTATTGAATCTATGATTGGGTTAAGATCGAGACGAGAACATCTCATTCATCAATTTTCTCAACCACCTTTAAAAATGTGTTGCGAATGGTAAATTTTTTGTAAAGTCATTGCCACCAGACTCCGCAGAGTACAGAAAAATGACCACAACAGACAAAAAAAATCTGCAGGTTCATTTCATTGAAAGTGGACATGACATTGTGCCTGTGAAAAATGTACATCAAGGGAGAACAAGGGAGAAAAATAGAAAAGAGACTTCCCTGTTTGCTTGGGAAGAATTAACTATCAGCAGAAGACAGTTTTGAGGGAAACATAGTTCCAATGAGATGTACATGGTTTCCTATATAAAGTAATGATTCATGGACTGAGACAGCCAATAAAGTAGAAGTAAAACAAAGATCAGGAATTGATACAATTAACTTACTCCATCCATAAAAGACACCAAAGGGAAAGTAATACAAACATTAAGCGACCAGACCATAATGGAAACCTAAACAAAAGAAGACCCTAGGGTGAGACAACCATGTGAGACACTGAAATAACTAACTGTCATACAAAGGGATATTCTTGTCCCATAAGTGAGAAAAAGGATATTCCTGATACAAACCTCGTCAATAAAGGGTATATCTTGCTGATGGGTTTTTTTTAGAAAAGTAAAATGATTCAGGATACGTATTAACTCATTAAAACATCGCCATCATACTGCCACAAACCAAATGCAAAACATAACATTAATAAAAAAATAATAACAGCTCATTTTTCATTCTCCCTCCATATATAAGTTACGCAATTTGAAAAGGAAACGATCAGGAACGGACACAATCAGATACCATGGAGCTACGACACCAAATAAATTAGACAACTCGTAAACCGAGTCAGCAGCTCTTTCCAAACAGGTGGTGACTCAGATAATCTAAACGTAACTTGAACATACATATTGGGGTAAATCAGAATAACAAACATCCTAACTTAAAACCTTAAATGTTTCCCTGAGTGGACAGATGAACTAACGGACAGATTGATGGGCGAGACAATTAATAATGTTTATCAACTTCTTGAAAATACTATTCTTTGAATGTTTCTCTTTGATTAAAATTAAAGGGCTAAGCAAGGATCCCTCGATTCGAGTTTATTTTGTAGAAAACTGTATAAAGTTAGGCGGATGGTTGAATGTTGGTTAACTCCGCAGTTGTAACTCACACCATTAATTGTTTTACTGCTGACCATCCTCATGGCCTTTCCTTGTCAGTCTCTGGACATTTTGTGGGAATTATGTCATTTTGATTTTCCAACAGTGATGTTTTCAATAGGGTTTCTTATTTCATGTTCGTGTTTCTTTCCCTTTGGTGTCTCTAATCGGAGGTGTGGGGCAGTTGCTTTGATTCCTGATCATTGCCTTCACTTCTATAACGTTTATTTTTATTAGATTAGTGTTCTAGTGTACGTCCCATGCTTTCATTTTGTTGTGCTTTCCTGTCATCATGGTTTAACCAGGGTAGACGATTCTACCTTTTTTGAACAGCTTATTATTTACGGTCTGAGTTGAAGCAAATTAAACTTGTACCGACAAAAATCACATGTGACTTTCATGAAAGCTTGATATATACTACATCTGAGATTTGGAAGACAGAAGGTAACTCCTGATTAACAATGACTACGCATGGAAAAACAGAAAGCACATCTAGAACACGCAGTAAATAGTTATGAGACGCTTACTTTTTGTCTTTTGTTAACCTTGTTATATTCTAATTCGCTGTAAACTGTTCAATAGATTGTCTTAAATTCAGGGATTAAAATTCTTATTAGAACTAAAGTACATAATACGCGTGCATTATCTGAGCGCACCTCCGAAAAGGCGTTTTCATTTCTATTAACCAACTGTGGAACAGAACTAAAATAACTAGTTTTGCCGCAAAGATAGCCAGGGACAAACAAACATGTCTGATCACTATGCACAGTTTTTGTTTAAGGAGTGCTTTATTCGTTAAAGTTACCTGAGTGCGTTAATGATACAGCCATTATAGCTTCCCTTTAAATCACTGTTCTGATACAAGGTATCGATCTGAAAGAGAAATGTATCATTATAGCTTTCGATTTTTTTCTTACATTCTATTATTAAAACATCGGAAAGAATACTGCATCTCGAGTTCATAAAGCAAGCGACAAGTAAGGAAAGTATATATGTCTGTTTAGTATTAAGAATTTGTTCAAAGTTATCATCATCTCTAATTTATCTAAAAAGTTTCAAGACTCTAGCTTTAATACTTTTGGGTATAATTTGCTGACACGGTAAAATCCCCTTCGTTACAAAGGGCTATATCTCATGAAACTTTTTCGTTTCAGATGTCATTCGAAAATTGATCATGTCATCTTTTAACAAGATTTCATCTGAATTTAACAAGATTTCATCCGAATTTTTATTCAATGGCAATAACTCAGGAAAGGCTATAATTCTAATGAAAAAAATAAAACGTTTAGCTATTTTTATAAGAAATCCATATAATGAAAACACTAGCATACATGGTTTCTTTAGTTAAACGATGCCTCTCCAAGAATGCAATGTACAAAAGCCCAAAATTTACAAAGAACTATAAATCATGAAGTACAGCGAAAGGAAAAAGAAACGCAACATTACGAAAATCGGCTATAACGCATAAACGCTTGCATCAATCGTAAATAAAAGTACGTTACAGTTTAATGTTTCAGCGTATATATGGGTGATGTGACATAAATGTGTTTATATTATACATGACGAAAATACCATGCCGTCGCGTAATGCCCTCCAACCCCAAAGTCACATACTTCAGTGTGCTCGAAATTCCATGACATTTTTTTTGTTTCGCGTGCTAACTTCAAAGCTCGCACTCACTTTATACACGCTTCAGTTCATGCTTTGCACGAGTTTCTCTCCGATATCTTTAACGTACATGTGCGGTTCGGTAAAATGCCGCGGTTAGCAGAGAACACAAAGCAATGTGCATTGAACATGATGACAGCTGGGCTACAACATTTGCGCATAGCAAGAAATTTGCACTGTCATAATTAGGCTGGGTCAACGGTCTGCGGTCACTGGATATGTCCAAGACTTTCAAAGAACGGGAAAACCTCGAGTTAGCACTACCGCCCAGGGGGCAAACATCTTGAAAAGTAATAGACAAAATCGTTTTCAAACAGCAGCAGAAACAGCAAGAAGAACAGCATGACTGCATGTGTAATTATCCATATTGTACTTGTGGTAGCGGGTCACCCAAAACACATTTCTTTGAAATTATTTTGAAATCGGGCAAATGGGCAAGGAGGCGATGTCGATTAAATGATTTTCTATTTTTAGCTCTGACGGATATTCCGTTCAGCGGAGCGGAATCAGTGTTACAGTAGCAATTTTGGTAGAGGGTCACCCGAGAAATATTCATGGGATTTTGTTTTAAATCGGGCCAGTGGGCTGGGGGGAGATGTCGTTTAAAGGATTTTCTACTTTTAGCTTTGGCGGCCATTTTGTTCAGTGTAGCTAAACGAGTTTAGCAAGTTTAGTAGAGTGTCACCCATGGTACATTTCTTTGAAATTATTTTGAAATCGGGCCAGTGGGCGAGGTGGAGATGTCGTTTCAAGGATTTTCTATTTTTGCTCTGGCGGCCATTTTGTTTAGTGGAGCGGAACGAATTTAGCAAATTTGTAAAGAGTCACTCAAGGAGAGTTTCTGTGAAATTGTTTTGAAATCGGACCAGTGGGCTAGGAGGCGATGTCGTTTTTAGGATTTTCTGTTTTTAACTCTGGCGGCCATAATGTTTAGCAGCGCGGATTAGCAATTTTAGTAGAGGGTGACCCTAGGAACATTTCTATAATATTTTAAATTCGGGCATGTAGGCTAGGAGGAGATGTCTTGAAAAGATTTATTTTTTTAGCTCTTTCGGCCATATTCTTAAATGGACCGGAACCATTTTAGTAATTTTGGTAGAGGGCCACCCAAGGTACATTCCTGTGAAATTATTTCAAAATCCATTCACTGGTTTTGGAAGAGAAGTCATTTAAGTACATTGTTGACGACACACGATGCACGGCGCACAGACGCACGACGTACAATGCACGACGGACGCCGGACACAGGGCGATCACAATAGCTCACCTTGAGCACTTCGTGAGCTGAAAAGGCCATAACTCTCATAATATTTGGCGGATTTAACCTTTAATCAAACTTGACCTATACTGTATGATTATATACCTATGTATAAAACCAGAATCCAATCCACAACCTTTCCAAAAGACAATTAACTGAAGCCTTTTGTTCGTACGTACGTATGTATGTTCGGACAGCGATGTTACTTTTTGCCCCGCATTTGATATGAGGGGGCATAATAACGGAAATAACGCGTTTATGCGAAGATTAAATCACTTCGTGGGCGATCCTTATGTTTAATAATGAGACGTCTCATGAACATTTGCTTTTACTGATGCATGAAGAGCGTTTATCTGAAAAAAAAAATGCATTTTCAGAAAGACAATAGCAATGGTAAATTTTGTATAACCAATGCTGGTGTAAATGCTCTATTTATTTTATTCTACTAAGTATAAACTGACTTTTGCATTAGAGGAATAACTACTGAAGCCACATTATGTTTTATATTAAATCTTAACGTAGCAAATGAGTATCGGTGTTTTACATACTTCATGGCGAAATTGTAAAGAGAACTCTCTATACTGAACAGAATCATTGTTGTTCAAGTCGTCGGAATATCGCATGTTTGTGATCTGTGCTTCTACTATTACTGTCCCAACTCTGTCACCAACATCTGACAAAAGATAGATAACAACCTAATACAACTAAAACATTGAATATGTTTCACGCGCATGCAGAAATGCATGGATGTACTTAGGAAATTAATGTATAATAAGACATGTTGAGTGAAACTTTTGTACCATTTTGAGGTAACTAAAATAAATAAGAACAGTTGGAATATGTATCTATTGATGAAACATCTGTCTTTCGGGCAATAGTTCAATGTTTTCCAAAGATAGGGGTCGTAATGGGGATAGAGTGAGTTCAAAGGAAAGTAAACAGACAAACAAGAAGTTTTAAACTCTTTCTTATTCGACAGATGGCTGACAAATTAACAGGTGGTTCTGTTCCAGTTGATCCGACATTTAACATATTTTGTTCCAAATATAGCCACGTGTAATATAAACAACCACGATATCACAACGAAAAAGAAAATTTCTATTCTATAATCAACTGAAGTATAAATCAAACCAAATCGCTTCCAGTATGTTGTCATCGGCTACAAAATAGAAGTGAAGGCAATGATCAGGAAGCGATACAATTAACCCGCGGCTACCATCAGAGTCAATTAAGGGGAGGAAACACAAACATGAAATAACTAGACCTTAATGGAAACATCAATAGCGGTAAGCCAAAATGACAGTTACTTTCCCACAAAATAAATGGCCAATTGGCTATCGATAACAAAATAATATAAGTGATACACACATACAAAGACAAACCATAACAAAACAAATCCCGACAGAAGAACTTCACGAAGAAGAAGAAGTACATGCAAAATAGAAGTGCAGGCAATGATCAGGAAATGACTTTGTTCTATCACTCTGATGCACCACATCATGCACACATTTTGTTGTGGTGTTGACGGACGCATATTCTAGAAAACAAGCATCGGCATGCGGTTTCCTTTAGGGTTGAGTTATTTCATTTCGTGTTTCTTTCTCTTTGGTGTCGCTGACGGGCGGTGTTGTCTAGTTGTATCGATTACGGATCATAGCCTTCACTTCTATTCCTTTAAAACGTAAGTCTCTTTAGGCCCTAGCAATCACAGTGACTGAGGCCCGACTAGCCGGTTTGCAATTTAAACGGGAAACAAAAGTATGAAAAAAGAACTGAAGGCAATAAACAGGAATCGATACAGTTACCCCACCCACCCCCATAAGAGACACCAAAGGGAATGAAACACGAACATGATATAACAAAACCCTACTGAAAACATCACCTGTGGTAATCCAAAAGGACAGTTACTTTCCCACCAAATGGCCAAATGGCTATCCAATATTGAAAGATATAAGAAATACATACATGCAAAGACGATATATAAAAAATGAACCGCCTCGGAACGGCCAGCAATATGCATTACACTGGGGGCTTAAAACGCTTTTACGTGGTTACAGTCCTCGCCCTTGGTTTTGTCGCGATTTAGACATATAATTTGTCCGCATGAAGGTTTTCGAATTACTCAGTGCTACATCTCCTAGAACATAAAAATCAAACGAATAAAGTAATGAAATAATTGAATTGCGAAGGAAAACGAACAGTTAGACTCCGGTGGTCCCAGCCAAAGTCAGAGCACCATTAATTCGAATCCTAGATATTTGGATGATTTATTAGCTTTCCGCTATTAATGTTTCCATCAGGGTCTAGTTTTTAGATGTTTGTGTTCGATTCCCTTTTGGGTCTCTGATGGGAGTTGTGGGTTAATTGTATCGATTCCTGGTCATCATCACGTGAACAAGTCCATGAAATGACACCCCTAAACCCCACGTTATACAGGAAAAACTGGGGTTTACGGGGGTATACATTATTTTTCTTATTTCTGCTTAAAGACAGCGGTTGTGGGTACTCGGTAAAACGGTGCTAACGAATACCCACAACCTATGTTTGCAGTACAAATAAGAAAAATATCACGGATTTTCTTCAGAAAAGTAGTCATTTTGGCGATATGAAAAAGTGCACGATGTCGCACGGGTGAGTTATCGTAATGATTGCCTTCACTTCTTTTTATGCTTAACATACTCTTGCTTACACCATAGAATACCGTTGCCCCCGCCCTTCGGGGCTTGAAGAAATAAATGGGCGGCAATATGCTTCCACGCAGAGCTGAATCCGACCCGCATACGAGTACTGTTAAACCGCTTAGAGGATCTAGGCCTACCCAGGCAAAGTTGTGCGAGTCTGACCCGTCCATGCTTATTAACCCCTTTTGGTTTCTTTGGGCGGCAGGGCTTGAGATGTCATTTCATCTCAATGTCGGGTAAAAGTCCCACAAAATTGGAAGCAACGTCTCCGGAATGACCTATACAGTGTTGACGGGGACGTTAAACTCCAAATCAAACATACCATCGAATACCTAATTCATTCAAGACAATAGCAATTTCTTCTCTACACTTTTTAGCTCGGCGTCACGTAGTGACGAGGTGAGCTTTTGGGATCACTTTTTTCCGTCGTCCGTCGTGCGCGCGTCCGTGCGTGCGTCCGTGCATAAACAATTTCTTCAAACGAAATCTCCTCCGAAACCACTGATCGGATTTTGACCAAACTTCACAGTAATGATCCTTAGGTGGCCCCTTTCAAAGTGGTTCAAATGGTTCCGGTCCGTTGCACATCTAGGTCACAGGAGCCAAAAATAGACTTTTTTCACCGAAAACTTAAAAAATCTTCTTCTCTGAAGCCACACGACCCAGGTCTTTGATATTTGGTATGTGGCTTCATCTAGCGGACCCCTACCAAGATTGTTCACATTATAGTGCTGGGGAAAAAATGCCCCCGACCCGGGGCCCTTTGGTTTTACATAGGATTATAAAGGGAATATCTTTAAAAATCTTCTTCTTCGAAACCGTAAGGCCCAGGTCTTTGATATTTGGTATGAGGCTTCATCTAGTGGACCCCTACCAAGATTGTTCAAATTATAATGCTGGGGGCCAAAAATCCCCCACCCCGGGGCCCTTTGGTTTTACATGGGCTTATATAGGGAAAATCTTTAAAATCTACTTCTCTGAAACCGCAAGGCCCATGTCTTTGATATTTGGTATGAAGCTTTATCTAGTGGACCCCTACCAAGATTGTTCCAATTATAGTGCTGGCGCCAAAAACGCCCGCGGTCTGGGGCCCTTTAGTTTTACATTGGCTTATATATGGAAAACCTTCAAAACTCTTCTTCTCAGAAACCGCAAGGCCCAGGTCTTTGCTATTTGGTATGAACCTTCATCCAGTGTACCCCTACCAAGATTGGTCAAATTATAGTGCTGGGGCCAAAATTCCCCCGCCCAGGGGCCCTTTGGTTTTACATTGGCTTATATAGGGAAACTCTTTAAACATCTTCTGCTCTGAAACCGCAAGGCCCAGGTCTTTGATATTTGGTATGAAGCTTCATTTTGTGGACCTCTACCAAGATGTTTCAAAATATAGCCCTGGGGCTAAAATGCCCCTGCTCCAGGGCCCTTTGGTTTTACATTGACTCATATAGGGAAAATCTTGAAAAAAATTCTTCTCTGAAACCACAAGGCCTAGGTCTTTGATATTTGGTATGAAGCTTCATCTATTGGACCTCTACCAAGATTGTTCAAATTATATTGCTGGGGCCAAAAATGTCCCCGCCCCGGGGCCCTTTGGTTTTACACAGGCTTTGAAAATATCTGAGGGTCACTGATGAGGCCTAATTGGCCGAAACTAGCTAGTCTGGCCCAGAAAACATGTACACTCCATATTTTTCAGTTCTGTGGTGTATTCCTTGCTTCCAAAGGATAACCCTTTCATAGAACATATTTAACTTCACTACAGCTGGTGTGTGGGACTGTGTGGCGGCGGTAAAACGTCTCCCTGCCCTACATCATAGTGTAGATTATATTTTCTTGTCCTTTGGGATCATTGTTTCCATTGTGGAATTTTGAAAATATCTGAGGGTCACTGATGAGGCCTAATTGGCCGAAACTAGCTAGTCTGGCCCAGAAAACATGTACACTCCATATTTTTCAGTTCTGTGGTGTATTCCTTGCTTCCAAAGGATAACCCTTTCATAGAACATATTTAACTTCACTACAGCTGGTGTGTGGGACTGTGTGGCGGCGGTAAAACGTCTCCCTGCCCTACATCATAGTGTAGATTATATTTTCTTGTCCTTTGGGATCATTGTTTCCATTGTGGAATTTTGAAAATATCTGAGGGTCACTGATGAGGCCTAATTGGCCGAAACTAGCTAGTCTGGCCCAGAAAACATGTACACTCCATATTTTTCAGTTCTGTGGTGTATTCCTTGCTTCCAAAGGATAACCCTTTCATAGAACATATTTAACTTCACTACAGCTGGTGTGTGGGACTGTGTGGCGGCGGTAAAACGTCTCCCTGCCCTACATCATAGTGTAGATTATATTTTCTTGTCCTTTGGGATCATTGTTTCCATTGTGGAATTTTGAAAATATCTGAGGGTCACTGATGAGGCCTAATTGGCCGAAACTAGCTAGTCTGGCCCAGAAAACATGTACACTCCATATTTTTCAGTTCTGTGGTGTATTCCTTGCTTCCAAAGGATAACCCTTTCATAGAACATATTATATAGGGAACTTTTTTAAAAATCTTCTTCTCTGAAACCGCAAGGCCCAGGTCTTTGATATTTGGTATGAAGCTTCATTTTGTAGACCTCTACCAAGATGTTTCAAAATATAGCCCTGGGGCTAAAATGCCCCTGCTCCAGGGCCCTTTGGTTTTACATTGACTCATATAGGGAAAATCTTGAAAAAATTTCTTCTCTGAAACCACAAGGCCTAGGTCTTTGATATTTGGTATGAAGCTTCATCTATTGGACCTCTACCAAGATTGTATAAATTATATTGCTGGGGCCAAAAATGCCCCCGCCCCGGGGCCCTTTGGTTTTACACAGGCTTATATTGGGAAAATTTTTAAAAATCTTCTTCTCTGAAACCGAAAGGCCCAGGTCTTTGATATTCGGTATGAAGCTTCATCTTGTGGACCTCTACCAAGATTGTTTAAATTATAGCCCTGGGGCCAAAAATGCCCCCGCTCCGGGGCCCTTTTGTTTGACATAGACTTATATAGGAAACATCTTGAAAAATCTTCTTCTCTGAAACCAGAAGGCCTAGATCTTTGATATTTGGTATGAATCTTCATCTAGTGGACCGCTACCAAGATTGTTCAAATTATAGCCCTGAGACCAAAAATGCCCCCGCCTCGGAACCCTTTTGTTTTGCTTAGACTTATATAGGGAAAATCTTTAAAAATCTTCTGTAGTGAAACCACAAGGCCTAGATCTTTGATATTTGGTGCGAAATTTCATCTAGTGAACCTCTACCAAGGGAAATCTTTAAAATCTTCTTCTCTGAAACTGCCAGGCACTTGTCTTTGATATTTGGTATGGAGCTTCATCTAGTGGAGCTTTGCCAAGATGGTTCAAATTATAGCCCGAGTTGATATTTGGTATGAAGCTTCATCTTTTTAGACCTCCCTCAACATTATGGAGATTATAGCCTTATGGTCAATAATGTCCCTCCCAGTGGCCCACTTGTTACTCTATGGATCAGGTGAGCGATCCAGGGCCATCATGGCCCTCTTGTTGTAATTAATATTAGAAAGAAATCGGTATCCCTTTCGAAAACAAATACGGGAATTTAGCCCGGACAGGTGATACCGACATATTCTTTGGTGACCTTATATGCTAGTGTAAACTTTGAGGTATGTTTTTTGTTTTTGTTTACTTTTTTCAAACAGAATTTTGTTTTAAATGACTTCTTTCCTTTGAAGCATTTTTCTGAAAAACAAAGTAAAATAAAATTACTAACAACCCATTGTTTCATTAACTCAAAAGTATAAAGAGAAGTAAAATGATTAAATTTTAAGAAATAAAAAGGTTGAAAAAATACTACCAGAACCGGACTCAAACCGGCGACATATTGCTTACAAGGAAATTGCCTTACCGACTAAGCTATCCCGTTTCTGATTACATTTCTCCAAATTTTATAAATTAATCCATTAATATTTCAATTTAATCAAGCAATTAACCTTTATTTATTTATTTAACTATTTATTTTGTGTTCTTAAATTATGTGACCAATTCATACTATAATGTCTAGAAATATAGCAATTCGCAGTTTCAGACAAGACAAAACTGTAAAATGTTCCTTGCTAAAAAAAAAAACAAAATTTTTCTACACATTATTTTTCTGTTCTATTTTTTTCAATTTTAAGTTTGAAACCAAGGTAACAAGTACATAAAGATTTGTGACGAATAATCCAAATGTAGCTTCTGTTCATGATGCTTAAAGGCCCATTCCATTTACAGGCTTATACCATAGCTTTCTTATAGTTGCCCCGAACGTAGATTCCATATATACCATTACGAAAACACGCCTTTACTAATACATTGTAATTTTTTTCGCCAAAAAGTGAAAATTTTATCCTGAAAAATTTTGATATTTTTCTTATTTTTGCTGAAAATATAGACTGTGGGTACCCGTTAGAACCGTCTCATCAAGGCGGTTCTAACGAGTACCCACAATCTATATTTTAGAGCAGAAATAAGAAAAATAAGGTTAACCCCTGTAAACCCCAGTTTTTCTATACAAGAGGGCCCAGAGGGCCCTGCTTCGCTCACCTGAATGTCACTGTGTCTAGTACTTTTCATTTTTAGCTCTGGTGGCAATCTTATTGATCAGAGTAGAAAGATGTTAGCTATTTTGGTAGAGTGTCACCTAGGCAACATTCATTTGAAGTTTGAATCAAATTGACCAAAGGGATAAGGATAGGTTCGCAATTAAAGCAAATTTACAATGTTTTTCTATTTTTAGCTCTGGCGGCCATATTGTTCATCGGAGCGAGACCCTTTTAGCTATTTTGGTAGAGAGTCATCTTAGCAACATTCCTTTGAAGTTTGAATGTAATTGGCCCAAGGGTACAGGAGGAGTTGTCGTTTGAAGATTTCCTTTTTCTATTTTTAGCCCTGGTGGCCATCTTGTTTATCAGAGTCGAATGATTTTAACTATTTTGGTAAGGAGTCACCTGGGCAACATTCTTGTGAAGTTTGAAGCAAACTTACAAGGTTTTTCTATTTTTAGCTCTGGTGGCCATTTTCTTCATCGGAGCGGGATCATTTAAGCTCATATGGTAGAGGGTTAACGACATAATATTCCTGTGAAGTTGGAATCAAATTGGCCCAAGGGGTAAGGAGGAATTGTCGTTTGAAGAATTTTTCTATTTTTAGCTCTGGCGGCCATCTTGTTAGTCAGAGCGGAACAATTTTCGCTTTTTTGGTAGGGAGTCAACGACATAATATTCCTGTGAAGATTGAATCAAATTAGCCCAAGGGGTAAGGATGAGTTGTCGTTTGAAGAATTTTTCTATTTTTAGCTCTGGCGGCCATCTTGTTAGTCAGAGCGGAATGGTTTTAGCTATATTTCTTTAGGGAGTCACCTGCATAACAGTCCTGTGAAGTTTGAATTTAATTGGCCCAAGGGTTAAGGAGCGGTTCGTGTTTGAAGCAAATTTACGATGTTTTTTCTATTTGTAGCTATGGCGTCCATTTTTCTCATCAGATCAGAACCTTTTCAGCTATTTTTGTAGATGGTCACCTAAGCAACATTCCTATGAAGTTTGAAAAAAATTGGCCCAAGGGTACAAGAGGAATTGTCGTTTAAATATTTTTTCTATTTTTAGCTCTGGCGGCCATCTTGTTTGTCAGAGCTCAACGATTTTAGCTATTTTGGTAGGGAGTCATTTGGGCAACATTCCTGGGAAGGTTATGTCAAATTGGCCCAAGGGTTGAGGAGGAGTTTGTGTTTGAAGCAAATTTTCGATGTGTTTCTATTTTTAGCTATGGCGGCCATTATGCTCATCAGAGCAATACCGTTTTAGCTATTGTAGTAGAGGGTCGACTAAGCAACATTCCTATGAAGTTTTAATTAATTAGGCCCAAGGGTACAGGAGGAGGTGTCGTTTAAAGAATTTCTATTTTAAGCCCTGGCGGCCATTTTGTTCACCGGAGCGGAAACGTTTTAGCTATTTTGGTAGAGGGTCACCTAAGCAACATTCCTATAAAGTTTGAATGATATTGGCCTTAAGGTACAGGAGAAGATGTCGTTAAAAGATTTTTCTATTTTTAGCTCTGTTGGCCATCTTGTTCAACGAAGCGGAACAAGTTTAGCTATTTTTTGTAGAGAGTCACCTCAGCAATATTCCTATTAAGTTTTATAGAAATTGGCTCCAGGGTTAAGGAGGAGCTAGCATTTAAAGCAAATTGTTGACGCCGCACGACACACGACGCACGACACACGACGCACGACGGACATTGACCGATCACAATAGCTCACCATGAGCATTTCGTGCTCAGGTGAGCTAATAAAAGTGGGGTTCAAGGGGATCAAAATTATATAGGTATGCTTTCGTGATGCTAGTTAGAATAACCATGATGAGGCTGTTAAAGTAAGCACTCACAAACAAGTATATAGATGAATGTGGCTTTTAAAATTCATATACCTAAGTACTTTATTACTCCATTTAATCCCCTATCTGTATGCTAGCCAAAATGCCCAAAGTGTGTCTTATCTCAGAACTGCATTCTTTAAAAACCGATGTTATGCCTCCCAAATGTGATTTTAAATGGTATTGGTCTACATTTTCAATTCATACATAAGATATATTGCTTTTGATGACTGTTAAAGTTAATCTACGAAGGTATTCTACATACCCTTCAGCTCTCTCGAAAAAACTGACCTTTGTTTGGTCGAATCATGCCAAGTGAAAGTGGTATCAAAGCTGCGACGATTGCACCCACGATTATCCCAACCACTATCAGAATTACACGCTTTCTGACTTTTCTGACACCCGCCGTACGCGATCTTGTACTGAATTCTTCATTTGGAACTTCTGCTCTTTGATTATCATATTCATTCCCTTGAATTGGTACACTATACTGTCCAGTATTGCACTGACTGACCAGCTGAAAAAATAGTTACACATTATAAGAATTTACATACGTATAAAACACATTACTAAGATTTTGACAGAATTATCAGTTTCGAGACATTACAAAGAAGTAAATAGAAGTAACGGCAATGATAAGGAATCGATACAATAACCCACAACTCCCATCAGAGACACCAAAGGGAAAGAAACACAAATATGGAACAACATACCCTAATGGAAACATCAATAGCGGATGGCCTCAAGGACAGTTACTTTCCCACAAAATGGCCAATTGGCTATCCTTAACCAAAATAATTTAAGCGACACCAACACCCAAAAACAAACCACAACAAAAATAATCCCGACAGAAGAACCGCCAACGGTCTTCGAAACGAATTCCACTGGGGGGTGGGGGGCTTAAATCGATTCTACGTGGCCACAATTCTCACCCTTACTTCCGGCGCGATTTAGACAAATAACTGGTTCAGTCCACATGAAGGCCTCCTAACTCATCAGTGCAACATCTCCGTGAACACAAAAAAAAAAATCAAACAACCACAGAGATGAAACAACGGTACGGACTCCACTGCAAGAAACCACAGACGTACTGGAGCACAAGAAAACCAACAGTTAGACTCCGATGGGCCCGACCAGAGACAGAGCATCAGGCACCAACCAACATTTTATAGAATTGGAACATCTCTAATTCTCAGTAAGCCTTTACGCTGAAACCGCCATAGAATCTGAGGCCTGACCCATCGGCGTGCAATAAAAGAGGGAAGCAAAGTTGTCAACCGTGATTGGGTTAACTACCATGCATGCAGTCTGTCCTATAACATTTATGCTGTACCCATTCTTTATATATCGATGAATGATTTTACGAAATTGGGTGCTGAAGTCATTGCGGTTGTATATTTTTCTGAATTACATATACTAAATTACCATAGATTTCTGGTTCCGATAGACCTTGTTGCAAGCCCTAAAGGTATTAGACCTTCTGCCTGGCCGTAGCCCTGGGGGACTCAATTTCCACTGGGCATATTGCTGCTTTGGTCTTTGTGCCCACTGGGAAGAGCTTAAGTAAGTTCCACCCGTTTGCAGTGAGTGGAGTTCCGAAACCCGGATGAAGGGGTCCTGGAGGTTGAGCGAGATGTTGCACTGATGAGTTCACGGAGATGTTGCACTGATGAGTTAGGAGGCCTTCATGCGGACTAAACTACGTATTTGTCTAAATCGCGACGCAAGTGAGGGCGAGGACTGTGGCCACGTAAAATCGATATAAGCTCCCAAGTGGAATTCGTTTCCGCTGACCGTTGCGAGGCGGTTCTTCTGTCGTGGTTTATTTTTGTTATTGTTTTTATTTGGGTGTTTGTGTCGCTTATGTTATTTTATTTTGGATAGTCTATTGGCCATTTTGTGGGAAAGTAAATGTCCTTTTGGCTTTCCGCTGTTGGTGTTTCCATTAGGGTCTGTTGTTCATGTTTGTGTGTCTTTCCCTTTGGAGTCTCTGATGGGAGCTGAGGGTTGATTGTATCGATTCCTGATCATTGCCCCCACTACTATTATCTGGAGTTGAGTGCTTCAGGTGCCCAACACACCTCTTTGGCCTGAATTTCGGTTAGATGGGCGGTCGTGCGGTCCAGCACGGTCAATCGGCTGGTCGTGCCAAGCCCTAGAAATAACCTTTTACTTTCTCTTCCTTTTCTTTGTATCCACCTGAATACACACCGATTTCTCATAAAGTCTTTTCACAACCTTTCCATTTCTAGAAGGCAGCGTCTAAAGGGACCTGTCGTGCAGCTTTTTGCTCGTACGCGTATATCTTCTGCGTATCTCTAACACTTGTGAGGTAGGAAACCCACTCACTGAAAGTGTTCCCTTGTATGACTCCACGGTGAGCGGAGAACACAGAAGATGAAACAAGACAAACTTTAATCAAGGCTTCGCAACGGAAAAAAATCCTAACGAAGACACATATGGCACCGATTTAACGGATGATGACAGAGAATACAATGGAACGAACGACAACACGACTCAACAATTTCCGCGCTTTCTGATAATAAAAAAGTACAGAATACAATAAAAGCATTTCAGCACTCTCACCTTTCGTTATTCAAAAACTAATTTGTGGATTTGCTGGTGAACAAAAAACTATGAAAGAAAAAAAAAAACAAATTGAACAGATGAAACCAGTAACTCATTGAGGTCACAAGAAAGCACATGCTGAAAATCTCCTTCGCAAAACTACTTTTCATGACATGAAAGTGCGAGTATTTCCACATACCTCGCTGAATACTTCAAAGGGGGTAATCCGTTGCCCTAATTGGAGGAATTGCAGCGAGGAGGAGATTCTCGATGGCACTAAATCTCAAGGAGAACTGCGATAAAACGATTCAAATCTAAATGTAACGGTCAGTTAAAAGATACGAACATCTTTGTCTTTACTTTCAACACGCCAGTTTTACCAAAAACCATCAAGGTAGCGTATTTTAGAGTTAACGTTGAGGTTTATATACCAAATCCGCTGCGATGCCACAATTGCCAGAAATATGGCCACCACGAAAATAGGTGCACCAAAGACCCTCTCTGCGCATCATGTGGCAAACCAGCCAATCACACAGATCAAAACTGTCAAACTGACCCACACTGTGTGAATTGTGGAGAAAATCACAGCGCTAACTCTAACGAATGTCAAATTTGGCATCAAGAAAAAGAAATCCTTAGAATTAAATTCACCACAAACGTCTCCTTTCCAGAAGCGCGAAAAATTGTTGAGTCACCTACCCCGATTCCCTGAGTAAGTTACGCTAGCATCTGAAAAGGTACCTGTTGCTGATGCTGGCATTCAAACTGATCCGATTCCTGGGCTTGAACCTTTTACAGAAATTAAAAACTAAAAGCAAGACTAAAAATAAAACCACTAGTTCCAAAATTCAGACAGCAACAACTTCACCACAGCCAATAAAAGACCAAAAATCAGAAAAAAAATCTGAAAAACGCTACTATGGAAATGATGAAAAATGATTTAGAAAAACAACAACAACGAAAACAACAATCTCAGAAACACATAACATCGGACAGACAACGCAAATGCTCAAGAGACAACTTATAAAACCGCAACAGATTCGGATCTTTGAGTGACAGTGATATGGAGTTCACTGAAACTCCATCACCACGAAGTGGTAATAACAGATCGAGGTCAACAGCACCTCAAAATAGTTTCTAGTCTTAGGAAAATCTCTCCTTAAAATGGATTTAAAACACACAATAATACAGTGGAATTGTTGAGGTCTTAAATCAAAATAAAATGAACTCTTATTACTTCTTTCTTTATTAAATCCATCGGTTTTTTTGTTTACACAAGAAACGTTTTTAAAAACTGATGACAAAATCGATCTCAATACATATAACTATATCTATTCTGATGGAAACAGACTATCAGGTGGCAGTGCGATTCTTGTTAAATCTTGTTTACCACAAAGAGAAATCAAATCAAAAACAGATCTTCAAGCTGTAGCAGTATCGGTTTCTCTTGATAAAGAAACTACAATTTGTTCCGTATATATACCACCTTCATTTTCTTTAGAGCCCAAACATCTTGAATCATTGCTGAATCAACTTCCGTCACCATATCTTTTAGTTAGCGACGTCTATGGTCACAACATTCTATGGGGTTGTTAATATAACAACAACAGAGGAGTACTTATTGAAGATTTTATTGCAAACAATGATCTTCGCTTGATGAATGATAAATCTTATACCTATCTTCATCCTGCAACATGTCATTTATCTTCTTTAGATCTCACTTTGTGTCACCCATCTCTCTTCTTAGACTATGACTGGTATGCATATGATGATCAGTGCGGAAGAGATCGCTTCCCTGTTATGATTGAGATCGTAAATGAACCAGATGGGGACTGCAACCAGAAATGGAAAATGAATAAGGCCGACTGGGAATTATTCCATAATTTTGGTGGAGAAAAGTTATCAATTGATCACTTTAAGGAATCATCTGACATGGTTTCTGATTTCACAGATACGCTTATTAATATATCAGAACAATGCATTCCAAAGACCTCCACAAATACTAAGAAAAGCAAGCCTGGGTTTAATAATGACTGTAAATAAGAATTCAAAAGAGCAAACAGGCTCTAAATAAGTTCTGCAAAAGTCCAACTTCAGAAAAGCTAAACGACGTAAAAATTTTAGAGCTAAAGCTCGGCGAACAATCCGAGCTTCAGAACGAAAGTCATGGAGGGAATATGTTTCAAAATTGAACTACAAAACCCCCATTAAAAAGGTTTGGGATATGGTACGAAAAATTTCAGGAAAAACAGAATTCCCCTAGTTTTACACATTTAAATACTGGTTTTGACACAAAGCTTCAACTAAAAAAGATATTTCAGATATTCTTGGTAGAACATTCTTGAGAAATTCATCATCGCGAAATTATTCTGACACTTTTAGAAATTTCAAAAAGGACCAAGAGAAAAAAAAATCTTAACTTTAAATCCCTCAATCACGAAGACTATAACAAACCTTTTAACTTAACCGAACTAGTTGAAGCCATTGACAAATCATATGATACGGCAACCGGCCCCGATGAAATTCATTATCAGATGCTCAAGCATCTGCCAAAAGTTCCCTTTCGACCCTTTTAGATATCTTTAATAATATTTGGGAAACGGGGGTCTGTCCTGAGAGCTGGCGTTTAGCTACAGTTGTACCTATTTCAAAACCAGGGAAAGATCATGCAGAAGCTACGAATTATCGACCGTTAGCTTTGACTAGTTGTTTGTGTAAAACAATGGAGCGAATGATAAAAAAGAGATTAGTTTGGTACTTAGAGTCCAACGGCCTCATTTCAGAATGTAAGTCAGGTTTTCGTTCGAAACGTAGCACCAACGACAATTTAATAAGACTAGAAACATTTATATGTAATCCGTTCATTAACAAAGAACAGTAGTAGCTATCTTTTTGACTTGGAGAAAGAACATGATGCCACATTGCGTTATGGAATATTAAAAGATCTCCATAACTTCGGATAAAAGGGAAAACTTCCCAATTTTATTCAACGCTTTTTGGGTGAGCGCGCATTCCAAGTGCGTATGAGATCTACCCTGTCAGATCTCTATGAACAAGAGCAGGGTGTCCCACAAGGTAGTATTCTCTCAGCTACGCTATTTAACATCAAAATAAATAATATTGTGCAATATTTGGATGACAAAACAGACTGTTCATTGTATGTTGATGATTTTTGTATATGTTACCGTTCAAAAGACATCAAAACAACTGAACGAAAGTTACAACAAAATTTAAAAAGAATAGAAGAATGGACTGATAAAAATGGTTTCAAGTGCTCGTAGTCGAAAACGCAGTGTGTTCATTTATGTAAGCTACGGAAGAAACACGAACATCCTTCTCTGTTTTTATACGGATCACAAATACCGTTGCTACAGAAGCCAAATTTCTTGGGGTCATATTTGATCATAAGTTATCTTTTATTCCCCATATTAAACTTAAAGCGAAATGCTAAAAAGCTTTGAATCTTTTGAAAGTTTTAGCTCATACAAGTTGGGGAGAAGACCGGTATACTTTATTATATCTTTACCGGTCTTTAATAAGATCTAAATTAGATCATGGGTCTGTTGTTTATGGTTCTGCAACAAAGTCCTGTTTAAAATCTTTGGATACTATCCATCACCAAGCCCTTCGTCTGGCTATGGGAAGTAGAAGTAAAACAAAGATCAGGAATTGATACAATTAACTTACTCCATCCAGAAAAGACACCAAAGGGAAAGAAATACAAACATTAAGCGACCAGACCATAATGGAAACCTAAACACAGGAAGGCCATATGGACAGTTACTTTCCCACAAAATGGCCATATGGCCATCCAAAATTCAAAGACACAAGTGATACACACAGTAAGTAACAAACAACAACATAAATAAATCGCCACAGAAAATCCGCCTTGGAACGGTCAGTGGAAGATTTCCACTGGGGGGCTTAAATCGATTTTACGTGGCCACAATCCTCGCCCTTACTTCCGTCGCGATTTAGACAAATAATTTGTTCAGTCCGCATGAAGGCCTCCTAACTCATCAGTGCAACATCTCCGTGAACACAGAAATCAAAGAACCACAGAGGTGAGACAACGGTGAGGACTCGACAGCAAGAAACCACTGAAATGCTGGAGCAAAAGAAAACCAACAGTTAGACTCCGATGAGCCCGACCAGAGACAGAGCATCAGGCACCAACCAACATTATCTCTTTAATTTTCAATAAGCCTTTACGTTGGAGCCGTCATAGAATCTGAGGCCTGACCCACCGGCGTGCAATTAAAGAGGGAAGCAAAGTTGCCAACCGTGATTGGGTTAACTACCATGCATGCAGTCTGTCGTATAATATCCATGTTGTGCCCAATCTTTTTATATCGAAGAATGATTTTACGAAATTGGGTGCTGAAGTCATTGCGGTTATATATTTTTCTGAATTTATATACTAAGTCACCATAAAACTCGGGTTCCGATAGACCTTGTTGCAGAAGAGATTTAAGTCCAATATTGAATTTTGAAATTAAATCAGAATGGCGTCTATAAAATTTTGAAAAGGCTTTGCGTAGTTTATGGTACCGATAACCCTGATTAAGGAGTTTAGCCGTTAATAATTTATTACGAGTGTTGAAGTCAGTTACATGACTACACACTCTAGCAAATCGAATTAATTGCGAAATATAAACGCCATAGGATGGCGCACGAGGAACATCACCATCCAAAAAAGGAAAATTTACAATCTCCAAATCAAAGTCATCGCGTTTATCATAAATTTTGCACGAAACAAATCCATCTACAATAGATATATGTAAATCCAAAAACGGGGCCTCGGTATCAGAAGAATTTGCTTTATTTAACTGAAGTTCTAGGGGGTAAATCTGACTGATCAAACCATCAAAATAGGTATTATCAATATTTAATAAATCATCTAAATATCTAGAAGTAGAGCTAAAAGCTTCAATAATTTCAGATTGGTTATCAATGGAAAGCGACAAAATGAAGTCTCTTTCATAACAATACAAGAACAGATCAGCCACAATAGGTGCGCAATTAGTACCCATCGGAATACCCACAATTTGTCTAAATAACTTAGTACCGAATCTAATATAAAAATTGTCAAGTAGAAAGGTGAGGGCATCACACACTTTCTGACATGACCAAAGTGTATAATTCTTATGCTCTTTAGAAGTGAAAAATGCATTTCTGACATTACATGCAAGATAGAGAGAATCTTCTCTGAGAAAAGCCCATTCAATTAAATCATTAAGCTTTTCTTTTATAAGTTTATGAGGAAGTGTAGTGTAAAGAGTGGAAAAATCGTAGGAAGACAGACTAGAAGCACGAAACTGTCTAGATTTCAATTTATTTAAAACCTCATTCGAATTTTTTATAGACCAAGCCTTCCGTACGGAAGGCTTCTTTACGGAGCCTTCCGTATTTCTCCCGTATTAAGCTTTTATGTAGAACCAGGTGAACCTTTTTTTAACTTCGCAGAGAGCCACTTTCTCTTCAGTATGCTACCAGACTTGCTGTCAATCCATCTAACCCGGCACCAAAATTTCATTTCCACCTGAATTTGTAGATAAGTATGAAACTAAACCCTCAGCAATCAAACCTTTTGATTACGTATATTGCCACTGCTAGAAAATTCAGGTATCGATCTTAAAAATATTCAAAAACATGAAACTGCCGAAGTTCCATCTTGGTGTATTAAAAACATTCTATTCTGTTTGACCTACATGATGGCAAAAAATCCGAAACAAATCCAATACTACTCAAACAAAACTTTCAGGTACGGCAGTCCCGTTACAATGATTACTAGCAAGTCTATACTGATGGTTCCAAAGAAGGAGATAAAGTTGGTTGTGCGTATGTTTCTAATGATACGCACCAAACCTTGTGCCTTCCAGATGGTTCATCTATTTTTACAGCTGAAGCCAAAGCAATAGATCTAGCTTTAGATTTTAGCAGTTTGTCAACAATTCAAAAAGCAATTATATTTTCTGATTCACCTTCTGTGCGTGGGGCTTTGGACCATTCATCATCTAAAAATTCTCAAATACAAAACAATGATCGAAAAACATCACGAAATTTCTAAAACACACCGAATCTTGTTTTGTTGGCTTCCGAGCCATGTTGGCATTGTCGGCAATGAACATGCTGACAAGAAAGCAAAGGAATCGCTCAATCTTTATCCGTCTGTTTTTAAAATGCCTTTTAATAGTTTTACACCTTTTATCAACAGATACATCTTGTCGGAATGGCAAGGCGAATGGGACCGTCCAATAAATAACAAACTCCACGCCCTTAAACCTGTCGTTGGAACAAAATGCTCTCCTCAATTTTCCAGGAAAGAGGATGTAGTATTAACGCGACTGCGCATTGGCCATACTAGAGTTTCTCATTCTTATATTCTAATGGTGATGATCAGCCTGCATGTGTAGGATGTGATCAGCCATTCACTGTTAAATATATCTTAATTGAATGTGTAGACTTTTCACAGTTCAGTATCTTGTACTTCAAAGCTGACACTTTGCAACAATTGTTTCGAGATGTACCTGTTGTTATTGTTTTTATTCTAAAAAGAAATTGGACTTTTTCATAAGATTTAATTTTGTTTTAGATTTTTATACAATATCATTCTGACTTTTATAAATTTTAAATATCCTCATAATTCTACATAGTTTTTAATCATAAACCGATTGACACTTATGACCCACAATGAGGGTCGTTGTTAAACTCGAAATCATCATCATTGTTGCAAGCCTTCAACCTCACTGCTTTCAATAATTAAGGTCTCATTAAACTGAATAGTCGCCCAGTGAATCACATTTGTTTTTCCCTACTAAAATCAAAACCATAAAGAAGGGAATTTTGGATTAATGGACAGAAAGAAACAAGCATTTTTGTTCAAATTGTATTTATAGTTTCAAACGTTCTTACAAGAATAAATGTTGATTTACGCGCAGTTCAAAGGAACACTAATAGGCTGAAGTCAATGTCGAAAATATAACAAAATCAGACAATGTTTGCACTATTATTTCTCATTTCTGTCAGCAGCACGCCATATAATCACAACCGAAGTGCTAGACCTTTTTTTCAAGATAGCTTTTGTCAGTCAGAAGACTTGTTCTGTCTTCACTTACAAGACATTTCCGGAGCTTTTGAGACCATGCGGTTTCTTTAGTGCATCAAAGAATGTCTTCATGGGATGTCTTTAGTGCATCAAAGAATTTCTACGTGGCCTTTCTGTCAGCAAAGGACGAGTTTTCCTCACCCAAACCGCTTGCATATCTCAAAATAGAAGTGGAAGCAATGCTCAGGAATCGATACAATTAACCCACAGCTCCCATCAGAGACACCAATGGGAAAGAAGTCTAAGCCTAGCCTTGACTGTCTGCCATATATTCGAATAGGTGACCTTATTACAATAGATTCTGGTCTGGACTGTCTGATATATGATTTTAATAGGTTGCCTTGTTAGATACTATCATAAAGGTACGTGCATTGTGTTTTTGATGCTTCTGTTCAAGGAGTCCCTGAATTTCTTCCTCATTCTACAAACTGTTTTCGTAATTGCGAGATTTGAATGTTTGGTTGTTTTTTGGTTTAACGACACACCAACACTTGTGAATCATTTTGTGTCGTTTCCCAGAGAATGGGAGAAAAGAGACAGAAGAGATAGTAGAAGAGATTAAATTGAGTGTCAAGAAGTAAAAGATAAGAAAGTTTGGAAGTGTAGAAACAGAGGAAATAACAACACTGCCCATTTTGCCTTACCTACTACAAGGATAGCAGACCTTGCCAAACTGTAAGACAATATCAGTTGGACGTCCCAGTGACGCAAGATTACTGTCACATTCGCCTCACCCAACCAGCCCACGTAATAACGAGATGCTGTTCCTAGAAAATCAATTTTGATAAATGAGCTGCGTCTCTTCGTTCTCTTCTAGATTGTCACGGCTAAATTTCATTGAATTTAAACGGATGCAGATACCACTGATGAAGGCTTGCCTCTTGTTCTAGGTGAATGAAATCTACTGCTTGCGTTCCCATCTGATTTTAAAATAGTAAACGCAATAAAACTGCTGTCATCTGGCAAGGCTCAAGGATCCGATGCAATACCTGCAAAGTTATTTCAAATTATGTGGAGAAAGAAGCTATTCCTCAAGAATTAAACGATGAATTCACCTATTCAAGTGGAAAGGAAATCCGTGGGTCTTTGACAGTCATCAGGCATCAGGGCATCTCTTTATGTCCATTGCTGAGAAAGCTCTTGCAATAGTCTTAATTAACCGACTGGCAAAATCATATACCAGCAAGCCAGTGTCGATTCAGGAAGGACAGATGAACATTTGACATGATCGTCACAGCAAGGCAGCCTCAAGAGAAATGTCTGGAACAGAATGTGGACCTTAACATGACTTTAGTTGGCTCGTTTGACATAGTGAGTTGTGAGTGTCTTTGGAAAATGATTGTTCAGTTTGGCTGTCTAATCACATTCATAGCATTAGCGAGACAGTTCTACGAGTTTTTTGATCCATTCCCTTGACAAATAGAGTAAAAAAGTAGAAGTAAAACAAAGATCAGGAATTGATACAATTAACTTACTCCACCCATAAAAGACACCAAAGGGAAAGAAATACAAACATTAAGCGACCAGACCATAATGGAAACCTAAACAAAGGAAGGCCATAAGGACAGTTACTTTCCCACAAAATGGCCATATGGCCATCCAAAATTAAAAGACACAAGTGATACACACAGTAAGTAACAAACAACAACATAAATAAATCGCCACAGAAGAGCCGCCTTGGAACGGTCAGTGGAAGATTTCCACTGGGGGTGGGGGGGGGGGGCTTAAATCGATTTTACGTGACCACAATCCTCGCCCTTACTTCCGTCGCGATTTAGACAAATAATTTGTTCAGTCCGCATGAAGGCCTCCTAACTTATCTGTGCAACATCTCCGTGAACACAAAAATCAAAGATCCACAGAGGTGAGAAAACGGTGAGAACTCGACAGCAAGAAACCACTGAAATGCTGGAGCAAAAGAAAACTAACAGTTAGACTCCGAGTCTGTGTACAAGCGCAAGTGCTGTTTATTATGGTGCTTACTGTTTTCCAGGGTGGATAGTAACATAAGTATTACAAGGTATCGTTTTGATGGGAAGCTTTGCAACAAAGGTTGCAAGCTAACTCCAGGGTGCAGACAGAGGTTCTTTACGAGTGCCTCTTTGCTGAGGACAGAAGAGAAGATGCAAAAGTATGTGGATCAGGAATCTGACTCCTGTGATACCATGGGCTCACATAGAGTATCAATGAGAAAGAGGTATGTATCAATCAGCACCTGACAAGCCAAACAAGGATCCTACCATCACAGTGAAAGGTCAAAGATTGCAAGTGGTAAATAAGTTCACCTTCCTTAGAAGCTATTTGCCAAGAGTCGTGCACAAAGATGACTAAGTCAATGCCAGTATTGGAAAAAGCTATTGCAGTACCTCGCTGACTACGTGGTATAGTTTGGGATCACGCTGGAATCAGAATTTACACAAATCTGAAAGTCTGCAAAGCTGTGGTACTACGAACACTACAAAACGCATGTGAAACTTGGACAGTTTACCAACGGCATGCCAAAAGACTGAACCACGTCTATACAAGCTCTCTTCGAAAACTTATAAGGGTTAAGTGGCAAGACAGGATTCATACACAAAAGTTCTGAAAAGCACAGAGATGCCGAGTGCACATACTCTTCTGAAAGTGGCACAGTTGAAATAGACATGCTACGCTACTTGAATGCCTGCGGAAGCATTGCTAAAAGAAATCCGCTATGGATAACTAAAAATGGGCAAAAGCTTCCATGTTGGTCGAAGAAGCGCTGCATTGTCGCCTCCAGAAAGTGAATCGGCCTTATCAGAAGGGATACTAGGCAATATTGGGCATACCAAATCAGCGAAGCTAAGCAGAAACTTGCTCCGCGTAAATCCAGAGATAAGGCATCCCCCAAAAAGAGCTTTTGATAGCTCAGTGGTTAGTGCGTTCGACGTATGACCGAGGTTTTATTGGTTCGAATCCGGCCACCGGAGGTGAGGTATGTCCTTGAGCAAACTAGTAAGAAAATGTCACTCAGGAAGGCCACAATCTAAGAACGAAGCTGTCTCAAGTCACCTACAGAAAGTGACACGCAGGCACACACAAAAACAGACGAAACATGAACCAAAGCCAAATAACAAATAAGACCTTGCAAAAGAACGGCCGCCTTGGGACACATTATGGCAATGCAGCACTCGACCCAGGTGTAAATGGGTAGCAGTAGTGTAAAAGTCACTGCCTCTCTCTCGCGCGCGTGATAACATCCGGAATGAGTGTTTGAGAGCGATTCAATAAGCTTGGAGCTTTCATCGTAAGTAAACTAAAATAAATTAGTATAGACTATTATGAAATAGGTGTCACCTAAACTGCAGCCAACCAACTTATTGCAATTGAGGCTAGCTATATATTATTGTAAGGAAATAAATAAATATGACAATTTTGAAACCTGAAGTATTCTTAAAACTTGATACATAAGGGAGTTTGTCTGAGTATCTAAGTGATTTCAACACTGATAGCATGTTCTGCAAACTTGATGGGGTGTTCACATGCTTCTTAGATAATGAAGAAAATTGCAAGTAAAAAGTGGCTTGAAGATAAGCTATACTACAACTAGTCTACATACGAATCAAAGATCAAAAGATACAATAGGAACTTGACACACAATATAATAGTTATTTCATTACCTTACCTATTCTGATACCCATCAAACGATACCAAAAGATGTCAAAAACCATATTGGAACGGACGACGAGAAGTTATTTACTGGGTAGGGCTTGCTTGTACGTGACCACATCCCTCGCGCTTTGTTCTGTCGTGGTTTAGACAATCCCGATCATGAAGGATTTCTTTCTCATCAGTGCAATCTCCGAGAACGTAAAAATCAAACAAACACAGGGATGAAGCAAGGACTCGACATAATGAAATAACTAAAATGCTGGGGCAAAAGAAACCCAACAGTTAGACTCTAATGGGCCCGACCAAAGACATAGCATCAAGCACCAACCAACATTAATTAAAATATTTTAAAAGTCTACATGGTATTCACCATGTTATTACATCTGTGAGTCCTTCAGTTACCTACCCTACTCAAACCTACCCAACCCTACCCTACTGTTACTGCGATCTGTCACATTTGACCATTATTCGCAATTCTGCACTCCAGATTTGCAGGACGAAAGCCTGTACAGTAATCGTTATGCTCCATGCACAGCGGTCCTCCAGTTAATGATCCGAAAGACGGTGCACTTTGTGACATTCATCTCTGCAACTGATGCCAATGGAACATGTTCGGACAGCGAAAATTTATCACTGATGCCAGGGATCGAACCTGGGACCTCTAGCGACAGAGGTAAGTGCACTAACCGCTGAGCTACCATGTCTATGTCGCGATCCGAAATATAGTGACCCTTTAGCATGTATTCCTGCAAATAATGCCAACTGAGCATATTCCGACATCCAAATTCTATCACCGCTGCCGGGCATCATTCCGGGAACCACATCATCAGAGGCAAGTGCAGTAACAACTGAGCTGCAGAGGAAGAATTTGGCTTCTCATATCCGTTTATAGGTATTAATTGGTACACTGAGAAAAGTTGCGAAATTGTGTTTACAGTTTCGTAGAGAGAGAGAGAGAGAGAGAGAGAGAGAGAGAGAGAGAGAGAGAGAGAGCACACTCTCAACTGCAGGTGTGAATGTCAAAGGCGAAATTGAAGATAGAGAGAAAGCGGAAAGAGAGAGAAAGAAAGATAATTTAACAACCTAGTGTGCGTTGCCAAATACATCACAATTTTGACTTGCTGTGACGTCACAACCGTCAGTTTTAAAACATAAACAGACCGCCATTTTGAAATACAGCCTATAGAATGCTTTCAATGTATTTTACAGAATGTTCCATGCTTATATGAAGCCCATCTAATTTTTAAGGGTCTGAAATACATGCACCCAGTCAGTGCGACAAGCACCCACCCAGCTATAATCAATTCGGTTGCGGTTGGTTGTTCACGTTGTGAAAATCACATATTAAGCACATATTTCTCCAAAACTACTTCCTCGCAAAAACTTTTGCTCAGCCTTTTAATGGGCTGTGAGAATCTGCGAGAAAGCATTTTTCTGTGCCATATTTACTGATAATATGTTTCGTCAAAAGGGAGACACTCAAAGTCACAGTAGTGCTGTTGATGGGACGCTTATTCACCGCATTGGATACCGCCCTACTGTAAACTAAAGGGTAAAAGAAACATATTTTCAGCATTGAGTTAGCTTTTTCTATCAGAAACGGTGGGATTGTGAGAAAGTTCATTTAGCCCAGCCATGTCGGTGTAAAATATTCGAAAAGATGTAAGTGTGTCCATTGAAACAAGGAAATTCAAGATTTATCCAATCAGGTGCTTCAGTCACCAGGAAGCTGCATATACAGAGACGGGACCTCGGCGCAAAGACTCATCCCAAAGTCCGGAGAATAGAAGTAAAACAAAGATCAGGAATTGATACAATTAACTTACTCCACCCATCAAAGACACCAAAGGGAAAGAAATACAAACATTAAGCGACCAGACCATAATGGAAACCTAAACAAAGGAAGGCCATAAGGACAGTTACTTTCCCACAAAATGGCCATATGGCCATCCAAAACCAAAATACACAAGTGATACACACAGTAAGTAACAAACAACAACATAACTTAATCGCCACAGAAGAGCCGCCTTGGAACGGGGTCGAACCCATTACCCCTGGTTTATGAGGCAAATAGCTTATTCATGTCACCACGGAGGCTTCTATATATTGTTGTAAGAAAATAAGCAAAATAGGACAATTATGAAACCTGAAATATTCTTAAAACTGGATACATCAGGGGCAATGTTTATCTAAGTGATTACAACACTAATCACATCTACAGAAACCTTGGTGGGAAGCTCACATCTTTCTTAGAGAATGAAGACAATTGCTTGTAAAAACTGGCTTCAAGATAAGCTATTTGTCAGTGCTACACTACAACTATTCTACATATGCATCAAGGATCAAAGATACAACAGGAATGTGGAACACAAGATAACAGTTATTTCATTGACTTACCTATTCTGATACCCACCAAATGTAAATGAACGGACGACGAGAATTTATTAACTTAGGTGGGGACGGGGGTGCTTTAATCGATTTTACGTGACCACAAACCTCGCGCTTCTGTCGTGGTTTAGACAATCCCCATAACGATGAGGACTCGGTATCATGAAATAAATGAAATGCTGGGGCAAAAGAAAACCAACAGATAGACTGCGGTGGGCCCGACCAAAGACCAAAGATTTTAACAGTCTACATGGTATTGTTCATGTTTTTAAATCTATGAGACCTCCAGTTACCAATCTTACTCTACCCTACCCAACCTACCCTACTGTTACTGCGATCTGTCACATTGGACCATTATTCGCAATCGTAGACTACACTCCAGATTTGCAGGATGAAATATGTTCTATAAAAGGGTTATCCTTTGGAAGCACGGAATACACCACAGAACTGAAAATATGGAATGTAGATGTTTTCTGGGCCAGACTAGCTAGTTTCGGCCAATTAGGCCTCATCAGTGACTCTCAGATATTTTCGAAATTCCACAATGGAATCAATGATCCCAAAGGACAAGAAAATATAACCTACACTATGATGTAGGACAGGGAGACGTTTTACCGCCGCCACACATCCCCACACACCAGCTGTAGTGAAGTTAAATATGTTCTAGCCGGCACAGTAATCATAATTCTCCATGCACAGGGGTCATCCAGTTAATGATCCGAAGGATGGTGCACTTTGTGGCATTCATCTCTGCAACTGATGCCGATGGACCATGTTCGTACATCGAAAATTTATCACCGCCGCCAGGGATGGAACCTGGGACCTCTAGCATCAGAGCCAAATGCACTATCAACTGAGCTACAATGTTTATATCCCGATCCAAAATACGGTGCCCTTTTAACATTTATTCCTGCAAAAGCTGCTAACTGAGCATTTTTCGACACCCAAATCTTATCACTGCTGCTGGGGATCAAACCGGGACCCATATCATCAGAGGCAAGTGCCCGAACCCCTGAGCTGGAAAGGAAACATTTGGCTACTCGTATTTATTGGTAGGACTACTCTGAGAACCGTTGAAAACTTTTGTTTACAGCTTCGCAGAGAGAGAGAGAGAGAGCATTCATGCAGTATATCGGTGCGTTGCCAATTACGTCACAATTTTGACTTGCTGTAATGCAACAACTGCCAGCTTTAAAACATAAATCGATCGCATTTTGAAAATAGGTCCTACAGCTTTTTTTACAATTCACAAAAGTTTTCAAGGTATTTTACAGAATGTTTCATGCTTATATGAAGCCTATCTTATTTTTATGGTCTGAGAGACATGCAACCAGCCAGTGTGACATGTACCAGCCCAGGTTTAACTAATTCGGTTGCGGTTGGTTGTTCATGTTGTGAAAATCACTGATTAAGCACAGATACCTCCAAAACTATTTCCTCGCACAAACTTTTACTCAGCGGTTAAGTGGACTGGTGTGTCCTGTACGGTTGTTCAAAAGAAACTAGCCAAATCAGTGAGAAATAAAAAGTTGAAAGGTTGCCTTTGGAAACAAAGAACACATAAAAGAACGAAAATCGGCGAGTCGGTTTTATTGAGTCTCTTCATACACAGCAATATAGTTTGCAAGGCTGCATACACCTCCTAGCACCGGCTTAAGCGAAAGCGATATTCGATTTTCAAAGTAAGCAGAATGGGCTCAACGATCCCAAAAGGAAACGAAAATATAATATGCACTATGATGAAGCACGGGTGGGACTTTCATGGCCACCATACGGCACTTAATCCCAGCTGCAGTGAGGTAAATTAAAAATCTAAAGGTTGCCTTTGGAAACAAAGAACACATAAAAGAACGAAAATCGGAGACTCGGTTTTATTGGGTGTCTTTATACACAGCAATATAGTTTCTGTGATATTTTCTTCCTGTGATCTATGTATGTCGTCAAAAGGGGGACACTCACAGTCAGAGTGTCGTTGTTGATGGGACGCCTATTCACTCAGTTACCGCCATGGATGCTGCCCTACTGTCAACTTAAGAGTAAAAGAAACATATTTTCAGCATTGGGCATATGTATAGAGATAAATATATGTAAAATCGGAAGCTTCATCAAATTTTTAGCCATAGTATTGTTGGTTTTTGTAGGTTTTGGAGTGGGTTGGTTATGTTTCTTTCAATTCGACGGTAAACAACACGTTGGTTGGTTGCTAGTTCTGTTGGTTTTTCTAGGTTGTTAGTGGGAGGGGTATGTTTCCATAAAAATACACGTGTTACCGTTAAACAACCAACTAGTTGTTTGCAACTGGTTGGTTGCTAAAAGCACTATCTTCCTTTGACCTCATTTGCTTTATCACCAACAGAGCTATCTTCCTCTCATCTCTCTTGCCCTATCTGCAATACAGAGTTTAGAGCTGAATTGGTCTCATCAGTCATCTAAGAACATACAAACTGCAGCATTTTGTGCATTTGATTAAGACTGTTCTTTGTCAGTAATGACAGACGAACTATTTTATAACACATAATCATTGGGAATTCCTGATTCTAGAATCCGAAATATAGTTATAAAGGACCGGAATACCGATCCCCTTCTTATGGAAGACAAACTGTGGGCATCCCGATGGGTACGAATTGCGAAAAAGCATGCAGTCTGTCGTATAACATTTACATTACGAAAACACGCCTAAACAAAATCCATTGTAAATTTTACCACCTAAAAAAAAACGAAAATTTTAGACGAACAATTGTGATATATTTCTTATCATGTTCAAAATATAGATTGTGGGTACACGTTAGAACCGCCTCGTCGAGGCGGTTCTAACGGATGCCCACAATCTATATTTTAAAGCAGAAATTAGAAAAATAAGGTTTACCCCTGTAAACCCCAGTTTTATTATTATAAAAGTGGGGTTCAAGGGGGTCAAAACTATATAGGCGTGTTTGCGTGATGATGTTGTACCCATTCTTTTAATATTGAAGAATGATTTTACGAAATTGGGTACTGAAATCATTGCAAACATAGAGTCTATATTTTTCTGAATTTAAATACTTAATTTAACATCATATTCAGGTTCCGATAGGCCTAGCTGCAGAAGAGATTTAATTCCAACATTAAATCATGTAACTAAATCGAAACGACGTCTTTAAAACTTAGAAAAGGCGTTGAGAAGTTTATGTTACCGATAACCCTGATAAAAAAGTTTAGCAGTTAACTATTTATTACGAGTGTTGAAGACAGATACACGTCTAGACACTCTGGCAAACCTAATTATTTGGAATAGTTAAACACCGTAGGATGTCGCTCGAGAAACATCACCATCCAAGAAAGGCAAATGTACAATCTCAAAATCAAAATGATCGCGTTTATCATAAATTTTGCATGAAATACGTCAATCTAAAAATGCATACATGTAAACTCAAAAACGGGACTTCGGTATCAGAAGAATTTGCTTTATTCAATTGAAGTTCTGAAGGGTAAATTTGACTGATCAAAGCACCGAAAAAGGAGTTGTCAATATTCAATAAATCATCAAAATATCTGGACGTCGAGCTAAAAGCCTCAATAATCGACTGAAAGGGACATAATGAAGTTTCGTTCATAACAGAACAGGAACGAATCAGCACAACGGATTCGTAGTTCTGTATCTGCACAATTTGTCTGAATAAGTTAGTACCAAACCGTATATAAGTAGAGAGGTAAGAGCTTAATACGCTTTATGACATGACCATAGTGTATACTTTTCATGCTCTTCAGAAGTAAAAAAAAAAAAAACTAAAAAAAAAAAAAAAAAAAAAAAAAAATATTTCTTACATTTCATGCAAGGTGGAGGGTATCTTCTCTATAAAAAGTCCATTCAATAAAAACCATTGGAGCTTATAGGATAGGCGGCTGTCCGTCGTCGTCATCGTCGTCGTCGTCCATCGTCCGTCGTCGTTGTCATCTTCCATCAACACTTTCAAACGACATCTCCTCTGAAGCCACTGGGCCGAGCTCAAATTTCATCTGTAGCATGCTCGGGCTGGGAGAACATAAGTTTGTGTTTTTCATTACAAAAAGGGCTGATTTGTTTAATTGCTATGACCACGCCCCAGCCCAACACCCTATCTGGTTTCCACAGACTTATAATGGGGAAAATTAAAAAAATGGCATTAATTGCTTTGCCTTTGCAGATAAGTTAACAAAACTTTCATAGAACTGTTCCATGGGCATTCTTCTGTCTGTCATATGATTTTAGGCCAACTGCTCTTATTTACTAGTCGACATTGGAACCAAAATGGCAAAGATATATATAAAACAAATACTTATAAAGTCATCTCGTCAAAAACGATATGTTCTATGAAGCGTAGTCCTTATGGAAATATTCACCATAGTAGCTTTTATTTATGCAAGTCGGTTCTTAAGCTTGGCTGCTATGGCACTGACAGTTTCCATAGACTTTTTAATTGTATCGATTCCGGACCATTGCCTTTATTTCTATATTGTAATGGGGGAGAAAGGCATTTGCTGCCAAACGTTTGCAGATATTTTGAAGAAACTTTCATAGAAATGTTCCTTAAGCAATCTTCTATCTGTTATTATGTTCCTTATGATAAGACGCATTCAATGACAACAACCTGTTGGTCCCACCATGTTGCACCTGGGCAACGCACCAGCCTTCCACTTCATAACAGATCATCTCAAAAACGGTTCCGATCCACACCCCTTAACCATATTTATTATTGTTCCTTATTATAAAACGTATTCAGTCACACCAATCCTGGGATCTCACATGGTGTGCTGTAGCTGTGCCCAAACCCTCTACTTCATATAAAGGCATTTATCTCAGCAACGATTCAGATTCCCACCCTCAATAATTATACATTCTTGTTCCTTTTGATAAGACACATTCAGTTACACCAATTTGGGGCAGTTCCCGCAGGGGCCATTCCTCAACCCTCCCCTTCATGAAAACGTCTCATATCTCAGAATCCGTCCGCATTACCACCCCTAAATCCTAAATAATCTTGGTCCTCATTCGTATGAAGTTTGATTAAAATTAGAGCAGGGAAAAAGTAGGAATTGTCATTTTTCTATGTTAAGCTGTTACACCCATCTTTTTAACCGGAGAGGAACGATGTTAGCTATAAGAGCAGGCAGCTACATATGCAGCATTCCTGTGAAGTTTGAATCAAACTAACCCAGCCTTAACTGCAGTTCATAGACATTTGTACCACTAAGTTCCTGCTGAATTATGTAAACATAACTATTAGAGCCATGAAACGACGACATTGTTATGCCTTGTCTGCCGGATCCAAAACAATCATAATTATTGTCCATGAAATTCCTGAATACCTAGTTTAAGGTGACATAAAACCGTTTTCTGTTTAGGGGATAATAAATCAATGCTTTGGCAAAAGAATGATATGCGTTAATTAACTGTTTTATATATAAAAAAAATATTAAGTTTTCGTTCTGTAATGGCACAACAGCTGTTGCTTCCCCCATCTTCAAGGCAGCAGCAATTTGGTATTTCGATCCCCTAGAAAAAGGAGAAGTAAAACAAATATAAGGAATCGATACAATTAACTTACTCCACCAATCAAAGACGCCAAAGGGAAAGAAACACAAACATGAAGCGACCAGACCATAATAGAAACCTAAACAAAGGAAGGCCAAAAGGACAGTTACTTTCCCACAAAATGGCCATATGGCCACCATCCAAAATAAAAAGATACAAGTGATACACACAGTAAGTAACAAACAACAACATAAATAAACCACCACAGAAGAACCGCCTTGGAACGGTCAGTGGAAAGATTTCCACTCGGGGCTTAAATCGATTTTACGTGGCCACAATCCTCGCCCTTACTTCCGTCGCGATTTAGACAAATAATTTGTTCAGTCCGCATGAAGGCCTCCTAACTCATCAGTGCAACATCTCCGTGAACACAAATAATCAAAGAACCACAGACGTGAGAAATTATATTTTGCATTCTAGGTCAGGAATGATTTTCAAAAATCCTAGTAATTATAGGCCCTTTCTTTTATTATGAAACTTCTTCTGCTTCCTACTATGCTAGATAGAAATACGCGGAGTACATTACGAAAACACGCTATACAAATACATACGCGGAGTAACTACAATTCTAGGTTTCAGGAGTATTTGTATTAATATTTATATCTTAAAACAATCAAGGTTATTAAAATAAAAAAAAATATAGATCGTATAGGTTTCTGGTCGGGCCCTCCGTAGTCTAACTGTAAGTTTTATTTTGTTCAAACATTTCAGATATTTCATGCTTTCAAGTCCTCATCATATTTTCATCTCTGTATTGTTTTGACGTTTATGTTATCGGAGATGTTGCACTACCGATTGTCCCATGGCAGTTCTTTTGTCACAGTTTATTATTGGTATAGTACGTTTTTGCATAGCTTAATTGCTAATATCTTTTAATATTTTGGATAACCGTTTGGCCATTTTGTACTTTTGCTACCCGCCTCTGACGCTTACATTATTGTGAAGTTATTTTATATTCGTGTTTATTTCCCTTTGGTGTCTTGGATGGGAGGTCTGGGGTAATTGCACCGATTCCTGATAATTGCTTTCACTTCTATTTTGTTGTACTTAAAGCAAATTAAAGGTGTGACAATCGTTTCGAAAATAATTAGGAATCGCTGAGATCACCTAACTGCCCCGGCAGTTACTTGGCAAATTAGTAAAAACCATCCATTGTATACAATTTGTTCCAACCCTGTGTTTTTATCGATGCCGGGCTTGGCATGATAAATTGCTTTACCTTTTTCCAAAGCCTTTCCGTTCTTATGAAAGGTGGGGTAAAAATAAAACCATGCCATCTGCACCCATTTCTGACTTTGAACCAATCAGATTATTTGATGTAACCAGTGCTTCAGCTGAAGTGCACGACCCGCCGGATGCTTTTAGCTTTATGAGTGTTTTCATATATGGGTATGGCGGCCATTTTGGTCATGTGACCTGGACCTAAAAAGGTTCCCCCAATAAATGCGCCTTATCGTAAGGAGCAAAAATATATCTTGTACTTTAGTACTGTATTCTGAATCGTTTGCAGGATAAAATGCATTCTCACATTTTCCAATACAAAAGCATATGTGTCAAAGTTTGACCTAGGCACACAGAAGGTCAAGGGCAACCCAGGGTCACCATTTGAGCAATTTATGATGGGCCTACGTCCCAGATGCTATTTATCAAGTTTCGTGGAAATCTGCCCAGTGGTTCTGGAGAAGACTATTTTTGAAGGGTTTTTACCATATATGGCTTGGCGGCCATTTTGGTCAGGTGACCTGGACCCCATGAGCAAATTGTGGTTTCCTCCATCCCATGGAGGCTCCATATGAAATTTGACTTCAATCGGCCGAACGGTTTCCGAGAAGAAGCAGTTCGAAAGTAATCACATTTTTCGCCGCGGCGAGGCTATACTAAATGGAATGTAATATTTCGCAAGTTCATTGGTTAGATCTCATTGATATCTATCAGTATGCCAAAAATTGTTTAAATATTCCAAGCGGTTAAGTCACTATCACCTATTTTCACAAACGGATTACGGACGGACAGACAGACAGACCATATATGGCTTGGCGGCCATTTTGGTCATGTGACCTGGACCCCATGAGCAAAGTTTGGTTTCCCCCATCCCATAGAGGCTCCATATAAAATTTGACTTCAATCGGCCCAACGGTTTCCGAGGAGAAACAGTTCGAAAAGTTTCACATTTTTCGCCTCGGTGAGGCTATACTAAATGGAATATAATATTTCGCAAGTTCATTGGTTAGATCTCATTGATATCTATCAGTATGCCAAAAATTGTTTAATATTCCAAGCGGTTAAGTCACTATCACCAATTTTCACAAACGGGTTACGGATTGTTCGCCTCGGCGAGGCTATACAAAATGGAATGTAATATTTCACAAATTCATTGGTTAGATCTCATTGATATCTATCAGTTTGCCAAAAATTGTTTAAATATTCTAAGCGGTTAAGTCACTATCACCAATTTTCGCAAACGGGTTACGAACGGACAGACAGACAGACCATATATGACTCGGCGGCCATTTTGGTCATGTGACCTGGACCGCATGAGCAAAGTTTGGTTTCCCCTATGAAATTTGACTTCAATCGGCCCAACGGTTTCCGAGGAGAAGCAGTTCAAAAATTTTCACATTTTTCGCCTCGGCGAGGCTATACTAACTGGAATGTTACATTTTGCAAGTTCATTGGTTAGATTTCATTGATTTCTATCAGTATGCAAAAATAGTTCAAATATTCCAAGCAAAGTCACTATCACCAATTTTCACAAACGGGTTACGGATTTTTCCCCTCGGCGAGGCTATACTAAATGGAATGTAATATTGCGCAAATTCATTGGTTAGATCTCATTGATATCTATCAGTATGTCAAAAATTGTTTAAATATTCCAAACGGTTAAGTCACGATCACTTATTTTCACAAACGGATTACGGACGGACAGACAGACATACCATATATGGCTTGGCGGCCATATTGGTCATGTGACCTGGACCCCATTAGCAACGTTTGGTTCCCCCCCATCCCATAGAGGCTCCATATGAAATTTGACTTCAATCGGCCCAACGGTTTCCGAGGAGAAGCAGTTCATTGGTTAGATCTCATTGATATCTATCAGTATGCCAAAAATTGTTTAATATTCCAAGCGGTTTAGTCACTATCACCAATTTTCACAAACGGGTTACGGATTTTTCGCCTCGGCGAGGCTATACTAAATGGAATGTAATATTTCTCAAGTTCATTGGTTAGATCTCATTAATATCTATCAGTATGCCAAAAATTGTTTAAATATTCCAAGCGGTTAAGTCACTATCACCTATTTTCACAAACGGATTACGGACGGACAGCCAGACATACCGTACATGGCTTGGCGGCCATTTTGGTCATGTGATCTGGACACCATGAGCAAACTTTGGTTTCCCCTATCCCATAGAGGCTTCATATGAAATTTGACTTCAATCGGCCCAACGGTTTCCGAGGAGAATCAGTTCAAAACTTTTCACATTTTTCGCCTCGGCGAGGCTATACTAAATGGAATATAATATTTCGCAAGTTCATTGGTTACATCACATTGATATCTATCAGTATGCCAAAAATTGTTCAATATTCAAAGCGGTATAGTCACTATCACAAATTTTCACAAACGGGTTACGGATTTTTCGCCTCGGCGAGGCTATACTAAATGGAATGTAACATTTCGCAAGTTCATTGGTTAGATCTCATTGATATCTATCAGTATGCCAAAAATTGTTTAAATATTCCAAGCGGTTAAGTCACTATCACCTACTTTCACAAACGGATTACGGACGGACAGACAGACATACCATATATGGCTTGGCGGCCATTTTGGTCATGTGACCTGGACCCCATGAGCAAAGTTTGGTTTCTCCAATCCCATAGAGGCTCCATATGAAATTTGACTTCAATCGGCCCAACGGTTTCCGAGGAGAAGCAGTTCGAAAATTTTCACATTTTTCGCCTCGGCGAGGCTATACTAAATGGATTATAATATTTCACAAGTTCATTGGTTAGATCTCATTGATATCTATCAGTATGCCAAAAATTGTTTAATATTCCAAGCGGTTAAGTCACTATCACCAATTTTCACAAACGGGTTAAGGATTTTTCGCCTCGGCGAGGCTAAACTAAATCAAATGTAATATTTCGCAAGTTCATTGGTTAGATCTCATTGATATCTATCAGTATGCCAAAAATTGTTTAAATATTCCAAGCGGTTAAGTCACTATCACCAATTTTCACAAACGGGTTACGGACGGACAGACAGACAGACCATATATATGGCTCGGCGGCCATTTGGTCATGTGACCTGGACCCCATGAGCAAAGTTTGGTTTTCCCCCATCCCATAGAGGCTCCATATGAAATTTGACTTCAATCGGCCCAACGGTTTCCGAGGAGAAGCAGTTCGAAAAATTTCACATTTTTCGCCTCGGCGAGGCTATACTAAATGGAATATAATATTTCGCAAGTTCATTGGTTAGATCACATTGATATCTATCAGTATGCAAAAAAGTGTTTAAATATTCCAAGCGGTTAAGTCACTGTCACCAATTTTCACAAACGGGTTACGGACGGACAGACAGACTGACCGAATGACGTGGTGATTTTAGGGCACACTTAGAAAATCAACCGACTTCAGTCGGTCGCTTTTTCTGCCGGTCGTACAATTTATTCCTACAAATTCATGAACTGAATGTCAAACAGTGTAGCATCTGATCTGAATCTACACTGTTTGCAAAGATAGGGGTTGTCGTGAACAGCAAGATAAGAGTTAGGGAATTTCGGCAGACTGGTGGTAGTCATCCGCGTGAACTGTGGTTATTCTTAAAATTTGAGGATAAACGGAAAACATTTTAATTTACACATTAAAACAAATATTCTGCATAAGTTACCTGAGGACGATGAATGGACCAAGCCTTGAAAGTGCCTCCGTAGTTTATTCTGTCTGTCCAAGATTTGCCGCCATCCCTTCGTGCGGAACTTTTTCCATCCATTTCTTACCACACCACTCTAACTAACTAACTAACTATTACGCCACAAAGCCGGTTTATAATCTCACAGAACAACAATTTGATGATGATTATAAAAAATATATTGAAATAGTAGTATACGTAAACTGTTTGATATGAAGATTTCATGTGTATCAACTTTCACTCTTAGGACCTTTGCCAAATATAACAAGTGAGGGACGTACAAAATCTACTGCAAAGTTCGTGTTATTTGTTTGTTTTGGAGTTGAACGACCCAGTCAACACTATTAAGGTCATTTTGTGAACCGCTCAGTATACCTATCCACACTTTTCCTGGGCAGGCTTATATGCAAGCATTTAACCAGTACAATGCACATTCTTTCGCCAGAAACTGACAACTGTCCTTATTGAATCAGCGGAAGGGAGAGAATGGCCGTAGAAAAAGGTTTTATAATCAATCTCCACGAAAGACGGTTGCCGACCCCGGCAGGTATCGTCTCTGCATCATCCTGTTTCATGTTATAGAATATAAGATGTTACTTCGAAAGGGTATTTCTTACAACGTACGTGCACCAATGCACATACCAATGTGTAGCCAAATATGTCATGTTTTTTTTTTCTGTTTTGTTTTGTCCTCTAGAAGCAGTCTGATCAGGGTCTACACTGTTTGCCAGTTTAAAATATTTCAAAAAGTTATCAAAATACCCAGTATATGACATTTTCCGATGTAGTCATTCCGAACTTATGACATTCGTTGAAAATATTTCAGCAACAGTTTTAGCCAGTTAAAATCTTGTGGAAAAAAGTTTTATTGGTTAAACAAAACTTTGTGGGACTGGTCCCCTGTCTTTTATCTCCACAGGATCATTTTCTTTCTGCTGGGAATCAACTCCTTTCTTTTGAGGAACGATTTCTTCCTGCTGAAAAACAAATTGTTTATCAGGTGGAGCCTGATCAGTCTTGCTGTATCATGATTTCTCTGAAGGATAAAATACTGTTCTTTTGTGGGGCAATTTCTTTCTCAAGGCATATTCTGTCACAGAAGCATGTTTTTCTTCTGAGGAGCAAATTTATTTTCCCGAGGAGGAAGGTTTTTCTCCTGGGGTGTTTATAAAAATCTTATATGTGTATGAGGGGTAGATGAAAAAATCCGTCCAGAGGGTCACTGTCCGGCATCACGAGGCTTGCCGAGTGATGCCGGACAGTGATCCCGAGGGACGGATTTTTCTATCCACCCCTCACACCCATATAGGATTCTTTTTCTTGCACACCTTTCATTTCTTTGCGCGTACTTTTAATGCTGCAGTCAATTCGGCTACCGACGTCCGCCATATTGTGATGACACAGCAGGAATGTTTAGTGACGTCACGTGACGTGCTGTGGCGTCAACCTAACGACGACCCATTCGAGGTCGTAATCAACCAATGCATTGATCAAACACGCGATTATATTCGATTATGGGTCGAAACACCAGGGTCAGATCATAAATTTCTATCCCAGGGTAAAATCACGGATTTCCTTGTCTGGTGTGCAAGAACATTTTTTTTTTTATCCCGACTTACAAAATCTTTCGGACCACAAACTGTTTTTCCAGATGATCACTTTTTCCAGAAGAGCAAATTCTTTCTTCCGGAAGAGAAAGTCTTGCTCCCCATGAAATATTGTTTTTGTTAAAGAGATTTTTTTTCTCCAAAGAGTTCTCTCTCGAGGAAAAAATCACCGGGGAAGAAAAATCTTTCCCCCTTATTGTTTTTCCTGGTGCTATTTTTTCAGAGGTGTACTTTCTTTTTCCCGATGAAAATATTCTTTCTCCCGATGAGCAAATGCTTTGTTGGCAGGAATTTGCGGAATATCTATATCTCCATTTAAGGGGAATGAGAACACCTGGCAGATTGTCCGTTATGTTTCAAAGAGATTCAACTTTCGGGACTTCCTGTTCGCTTTCCTATAAACCCTGTCCTACTGAGAAAGGGATATACTCTATAAGGAAAGAATTTGCTCCTCATGAGCAAATTCTTTCCTTTAAGAGTTGACACCTATTAACATGGGAGACAAAAGTACTTTTGCGGGAGTTGCCTCCCCTGAAGGTGTTCCCATTCCACTTAAAAGATATTTTGTTCAACATCTTTGTGCAGCTTTTTTATATCTCTTGAGTGCATATTGAAAAAAAATTAAATTTGAAAAAAAAAAAAATAATAAATAAATAAAATATGTCAATATAAGTATTCTTCGGTCTCTTTCTTTTGTTTCTTTGTTGTTTGCACATTACCTGTCATACAATACATAAATAGGTATAATGTGCTATGCGCATGCAGTAGCGATTCATATTTAACCTACTCTACACAACACTAAACCTTTATCACACCGTATAACCGCAGAGTCGCCAAATCGGAAGCGCCATTAAACTATAAGCCTGAAAATCACTGGGGCAGATAAACAAAGATTATAGGTTGAAGTCTTCTGTCGGTAAGAAAGCAACAGGATTTGAATACAGTTTTCGGCATCGGGGGAAGAACTGGGTGTATTTTACACGTACGATTCTCATAACCTTTGGCAGTGGTGGTTTTTGTGTAGCTGTCATCTTGTGCGGCTCAGTCAGTGATTTTAGCAATGTCGCCCTACAGCTGTTAATATAATCAAAACTAAAGCCAACCGCCTACTAACGCCGCCAAGAAATGTTTTTAAGCACGTGTAATCTTTGACACCTTGAAGCTGCTATCGTTCTGTTAACCATGACCACTCGAATTGCACCAGTCACTTCCTAATGACTATCGGACTAGTGCCCACTATACTGCATCACTAGCCACAAGTGCATTTTATTAATAAACTTTGTCAGAGTTCGTAAGAGTACAGCAAGTGATGTTATAGCAATTGACAGTGTTTCATTGTTAATTGGCCACGATAAGATTCTTCTGGTCACTTTTGTACTCAGTTTTGCCAGAGTTTTTTTAGCTCACCAGAGCGGAAGGCTCCAGGGAAGCTTATAGGATAGGCAGTTGTCCTGAGTGTTTTTTTTTTCTCCTGGTACTCAATTTTATCCCATATCTGATTAACGATTGGCTCGAGATAAGTGATATAATCTTGAAAAAGCCGGAGAACAAAAACAACAATGCTGTGTGTGTATTACGTCGATTGAATTTACGTCCCACTTATGCGTACTAAAGGTCATAATAGATACGGGACCTCGGTTTAAAGACTCATCCGATAGTCCGGAGAAGCCCGAAACGGAACTCATCAGCTCTTGTTTACAAGGCGAGAAGCTATACCACTACACCACGGAGAATTATTAAAAGTGTATATTTTGCGTGTATGTGTGCCTTTTTGTTCATGAAGCCAATCAGCTGCTCCACTGATCGATCAGTTCTGTGTATACTTCAGCAAATAACGCATCAGGTTTGTTTGAATTGAGGTTTCATGTTCCCGCCAACACCATTCATGTCCTTTTTGGACTTGACATAATTGTGTAAGACTCTTTACTCGACATCGAGATGAAATGAAATCCCAAGCCCTGCCGCCTAAACGAAACCAAATGGGTTATATGAAGGGGGGGGGGTCCGACTCGCATCACTTTGCCTGGGCAGGCTTACTTTTCACTGACTTTTCCAAGGCGGTTCTTCGGTTGTGGTTTATTTTTTGTTATAGTTCGTCTTTGAATGTATGTATCGCCTAAAGGCCCCCGCCCATAGGGGCTTGAAGAAATATATGGGCTGCATGATGCTTCCACGCAGAACTGAATCCGTCCCGTACACTAGTACTGGTAAACCGCTTAGAGGATCTAAGCCTGTCCAGGAACCGTGGTGCGAGGCGGACCGTCCATGCTAATAAACCCTATTGGTTTCATAGGGCGACAGGGCTTGAGATGTCATTTCATCTCAATATCGGGTAAAAGTCCCACAAAAATTGGAAGCAACGTCTCCAAAATGACCTTTGCAGTGTTGACGGGGACGTTAAACCTCAAATCAAACAAACAAAATGTACCGCCTATATCTTTTTGTTTTGGATTTTGTGGGAAAGTTAACTGTCATTTTGGCTTTCCGCCATTGATGTTTCTATTAGTGTCTAGTTATTTTATGTTTGTGTTTCTTTACCTTTGGTGTCTCTGATGGGAGGTGTGTGTTATTTGTATCGATTCCTGATCATTGCCTTCACGTCTCTTTTAGACACGTCTCAGCGGTTTACAAGTACTCGTGTGCAATCGGTTTCAGCTCTGCGTAGAAGCATCACGCCAAATCTATTTCTCCAAGCCCCGATTGGACTTGCAACGAACACCTCTGTAAACCCGACATTGTATAGAGAGTATTCGTGTCCTTATTTTTGCTCCAAAGCATTGATTGTAGGAACTCGTTATAATCAATTAGGCTGTTCTAATGAGCACCCACAATCTAGGATGTATGTTTCGACTAAAATAATAATGCTCCTTCTGGAGATATGACAGACGCCATTTTAGCCTACGGATCTGCTATCATTATGACCAATCATAGCTCCCGTACCCCTGCGGCTAACTTGTCCCTTTCCAACTAGATCAGTGAAGTAACTGGAAAACAACATTCAATAATTGATAACTGCACCTGTTGTTAAACTGAGTCTGTACATTTGAGATGATGGCTATTACGACATCTCCCACTCAGACTATCAGCCTCAAAACTGTTTAGGTCATGCCTAGCAGTCAGTTTACCTGGCTGCATATTTCCTGTATAGGCTTAACCACTACAGTACACATTCTTTCGCCAGAAGCTGAGATTGGCCTTTTTCTCCCTTCCACTGATTCAAGAAGGGCAGTTGTCAGTTTCTCTACACTGTACTAGTTAACCGCTTAAGTGTTAACCTGTACAGGAAGAGTGTGGTAAGCTAAGCAGTGTTACTTGGTCGTTTAACTACAAACAAACCAACGAAACCTCTCACATCATGTAAAATGCATGTCTTGTTCTTCCCGTCAGATAACATACGATGCATGATTGATTCCGCTGACTATGTACATGCATAAAAGTGTTATAATAATAAATAAACAAATAAATAAATAAATAAATAAACCTATAAATAAATAAACAAATATTACGTTCTACTGAGAGGCGTAAAGGTACTTAGGAAAATAATCAGGAACGCCGGACAGTATCTAATGTGGAAAAAATAAAGGTGGAAGCAATGATTAGGAATCAATACAATTAACCCACAGCTCCCATCAGAGACACCAAAAGGAAAGAACCACAAACATGAAACAACAGACCCTAATGGAAACATCAATAGCGGAAAGCCAAAAGGACAGTTACTTTCCCGCAAAATGGCCCAAAGCCCTTTTCCAACACAAAATGACAGATTTTCAAAACTTTCACAAATGTGAACATAAAACAGTTCATACTGGTTATCCAGTTAAATATAAAGAAGGTAAGTCCTATCGTGATGATGTTCATATAATATCAACACGGTAATGTCCAGTGTGAAATTAAGAAAGTGGGGTTAAACTGTCCACTTTAAAAATGGTTATTCCTGAACTAGACGGCAAAATCCTGTTTTTTCGTAAATTCGCTTCAAATGTGTTATTGATGTAAGTCTGTATCAGTGTACCCAACAACCTAAAAGACCCATTTTATATTCTCATGCTGTTTTGTACTTATCAAACCATTGCTCAAGACGAAAGTTACCTTTATTGGCATTTGTCGCCTCCCAAGCCATGGCCATGACGCATAACAACAAGAATCGATTTTTGTTTGGCAACATAGTCACTCCCAGTGTGTGTTTCTGGACATTTGTCATCGCAATATAGTTTTAATATTCCCTTCTCATGGGGAGATTATGGTTAAATTTGTTTTATAAGGAACCCGGAAATGGACATTTCTTTTCCAGTATCTAGCAGATCAAAAAATTAAAACAATTAAATTAAAGTGGCTTTTCCACTCTGAAAAAGTACTCGTACAGTGGAAATTAAAACAATTAAATTAGAATGGAACAGAAAACAAAACTTAATATGTCGTCGGCATATTTCTTGTTTTCTGTTACACTCTGTTAAAGTAGGGTTCAACTTAAAACAATAAAATAAGAATGGAAAAGAAAATGAAATAACGACATATTTCTTGTTTTCCTTTCGATTTTGAAAAAGTAGAGTTTAATAAGAAAAAAAAAAAAAAAAATTTGAATGGACAAAAATATGTCGTTTAACGGCATATTTCTTGTTTTCTTTTCCATTCTGAAAACGGAGAGTGGGATTTGAAACAATACAGTCTGATCATCACGCAGACTGATCAGCACATTTTTGTCCGCTGTTTTGATACTATGATGAATACTAAAGCACCTTTGCCAGACTTCGTGCCTCTGAAGGCGGTCTGAGCCTAAGCAGGTTTGTTTTGTCAAACGTGGTTAGACACACTGAAGACAGTTTTTTTTTTTCATGATAAGGCTCCAATGTCACTCTCATGAACAAGAGGACTATAATGGCAATGTATCGCTCAGCTGAGCTAACAGACTTGACCGGTGTTGCATATTTTAGTACTGGTCATAAACTGACTCAATAAATCCGAGTCTGCTACTTTTGTTTATTAGGTGTATTCTGTACTTCCAAAGGATCCAACTATTCAGAACTTATTGAAGCTGCACACTGCTACAACCTTGAATAAGCTGTTGGCAATGATACACCGTTCCAAGTCTGACCAAATTTCCTTGATCTTGTTCATAAGATAGGGTGCAGAGAGACCGTATTGACGGCTATTTTTTATTTATTGCTTTCCTGTTTTTGTAGAGGACGGGTGGGGGTGGGCTATGTCCTTGTTATTAGGTAAAATCAAACCACAATTGGCATTTCCAGTGATCAAATGGGTGAAAATATGAAAAACGGCCTGACATCGTTAGTTTTCGAAATCATCCAAGTTTCCATCCCTGAAATATTATATGCAAGTTTCAAGAAGATCCGATGAAACCGGAGGGGCTATAGTAATGACAGATAAGCATTTTGTGCCATAAATGTTTGGTAACTGTATGATAAATAGGCCGACCGTAACGGATTCAAACTCATCTGATCATTTAACCCTGACTTACTTGTATGTAAGTTTCAAAACAATCCGCTCAACACAGAAGGGGCTACAGTGATGAAACGGTCAAAAGTAAGCATTTTCATCAAAAGGGGGACTAAACGCTATGCGTAAGCAACCGGCCTAGACATGTTTTGAAATCATCCAAGCTTTTAACTCTGACTGACTTATATGTAAGTTTCAGGAATATATGATCAAAACTGAAACAAGGTCAAAAATAGCTATAGAAACCAAAGTTTTTATTTGATTTCAATGATGACAAAAATTCAGAGAACAACTTCAAAATGTCCAAATATTTCTATTTACACGTTTCAGCCTGTAATTGCCTTCACCAGGTGTAATAAACAAAATACTGCTCAAAACATAGATTGTGGGTATTCGTTGATATCAATTAAAAGCTTATGTCCTCAATGCCATACCAGAGGCATGCTACAGATGAGAAATGATTTTGATTAACCAGCAGGTTACCATGATGCCAGGAATCAAATTGGGCATTTCAGGAATCAAAGGGACGTGACTCCATGAACAATTGGCTGACCCCACATCCGAGCTTTCATACATGTCTCACATATGTGAAAGTTCCAAGAAGATCCAATGAAAACTGAAGGGGCTACGGTGATGACAAGGTAAAAAATAAGCATTTTAGCCATGTAGGGAACACAACTTTATCAGTAATAAACGAATGTCTCTAGTTCACTAACTCGTTCAAGCTTTTAATCCCGACTTGCTTACATGTATATGAGTTTCAGGCAGATACGATCAAAACTGAAGTAGCTACGACGATGATATGGACAAAAACAGTCGTTTTCAACAATCAAGGGGACGTAACTCACAAGTAATAGGGTGGCATTGCCAGTTTTCGAACTCACCCCAGCTTTTATTCCTGAATTACTTATTGTTTTAAAGAAGATCTGATAAAAGCCTTAGGGGATTAGGTGATGGCATGGTCAAAACAGGCATTTTCTGCAATCAAAGAATTAATAGACAGATTTCACCATTTTTCAAACTCATCCAAGCTTTTATCCCTGACTAACTTGTATGTTAGTTTCAAAAAGATACGGCCAAAACTGAAGGGTTACAGTGATTACAAGGTCAACAATCAGCATTTACCGCAAAGTAAGAGAAATAACTCCATAAGTAATCGACCGACATCGCCAGTTTTCGAACTCAGCCGAGCTTTCCACCCTAGCTTACTAATATGTAAGTTTAAGAAAGATCCGATTAAAGTCGAATGTGCTACAGGGATGGCAAGGAAAAAAATAGGCATTTTCAGCAACCAACGGGACCTTACTCTATGATTAATATGCCGACTTTTGCCAGTTTCGGACTCAACCGAGTTCATTATCCCGAGCCACCTTATATTTCAGTTTCAGAAAGATCCGATCTAAACTGAAGGCGCTACAGTGACGCATTTCGAAAAATACTTATTCAAATACATTAAAAAAATTAACACCAAAAATGAAAATATTTAGATAAAAAAGCCCGATATGTTCCATATTTCTGCTCGAAACATAGATTTACGGTACTCTTTATGAAAAAGAATGCCTGGAAATACCCGCCATGGTTTCCTCGTGATAACACTAAGCAATGGATGGCTAGGAAACGACATATTATATTGAAAAAAGGATATATTTAATCAATGACAGATCAAGATTATGTCGATTAAACATTATCTTTATCTTTATTTGTTTAAATTCCACTCTTCTTTTTCAGAGTTGTTACGAGCCAGGCGTAGCAGAAAGATAACGCAAACAAGCCTTTTGGAAAAAAAATAACGATTTTTTTTGCAAACTTTTTTTAAACTGTTGAAGTAAGAGAATTAAATGTACTTACTATCCTTGAATGAATCTATTTTTCTTGATCCCACAGAATTCACAGTCCGAAATGAAAAATAGTATCCTTTAACAATCCGAAACAGAATATAGAAATAACTTTTCTTAAAAACCCAAATTTCTAACTCCAAAGTCTGACTCAAAGAGAAAAAATAAGCTCTTTTAAAGACCCTAAGATTTCTCTGCAACATTCAAGAGGGCTGTGGAATAAGATTAGGTAATTTTATAAAAATAATGCAACTCCGAACTTTCTGGAAGCTTCCAATGTACTTTTCTTTGTAAACAAGTTGTTCATCAACTGAAATTAATCTGTGATTCATTTTTCCAGAAAATTCTTTAAGGAAGAATAAACAAGATATTAATAGCATTATTAGGTCACCCAGTGGGGTGGAAGAGGGAATCAGAAAAATCAATTCTTATGCATAACAGAGTGAAAAAAAAAACAAGGAATATATGTTTTTCTTTTCCATTATAATTTGTTTGTTTTACATTCCTCACTATGTTTTTTCAAAGTGGAAAGGAGAATAATAAATACATCACTTAAACGACATAGTTTCGTTTTCTATTCCAGTCTTATTTTGTTGTTTTAAATGTCACCTTTCTTTTTCAGAATGGAGCAGAAAACAAGAAATATGTCGTTTAAACTACATATTTTGGTTTTCTGTTCCATTCTAATTTTATTATTTTAAATTCCACTCAACATTTTCAGAATGAAAAAAAAAAAACATTATAAAATAATGTGTCATAGTATTTCGTTTAAATGATATATTTCTTGTTTTCTTTTCCACTCATTTTTTTTTTTTTTTGTTTTAATTTCTGTTTTGCTGGATACTGAAAAAGAAATGTCCCTCGTAGGAACCCGGAAAGGGGCATTTATATTCCAGATAGAATTATCTTTTAAGGCATTTGTCGCTTACTAAGCCATGTTCGTTAAGCATAACTCAAACAACTGGTTTTTGTTTGACAACAAAATATCTATATCAATTATAATCGCTGTCAGAGTTTGACTCAAGACATTTGTTGTCACAATCTTGATTTAATATTTCCTTCTCTTAAGGAGGTTATGATTAAATATGTTTTAGCAGTTATTTTGTGACTTTTGATGACTAGGTGCCTAAGAAAAACCCGAAACTGTAATCTGGCTTGATAAAGCAAACAATATAACTTTACAAAACTTTCTTACCGATTCGAGAAAAGAAAGTTCACTATAAAATAGAACTATTTTTTTATTTATTTATTTATTTATTTATTTATTTATTTATTCATTCATTTATTTATGTATGTATTTGGTGATAATAATTTTGTTAAAAAAACAACAACAAAAGTTTACTGAATATGACCTATACTGTCAATTTTATGTAGATTTACAGCATATACATAAATGAATAAATAAACAAAAACTCTCTTCGCTCCTTAATCCTTATTTTCTCATCATATTCATATGAGCTGGTCATGTAACATTGCTCCTTGGTAAAAATAAAACAAACGTCGCTAATTGTTCAGTGTATATTTATGAGGTCTTGTGAGCTTGCCGCTTGTCGGATAGTCATTCGGATGTGACTGGTGCAATGTAAGCGGTCTTGGTTTACAAGACCCAAACATTTAGACGTTGTCAATGAATACATAATTATGTTTGAACGATTTCATGCCGATGTTTGTAGATTGGCATTATGTTTGAGTATTGACCTGGATTCATCGGCCGATTCATTGTGCTGAAGGGCGACAGAGACAGGAGAATCACTGGCTGAGCCGTGCAAGGTGCGGTCTACACAAACATACACCACTGTCAGAGGTAATGTGAATCATACTAATTGAAATACATCCATTTCTTCCCCGACGCCAAAAACTGCATTCAAATCGCACAGTCCGGTGCTTCTTACCGACAGAAAGCTTTAACCTGTTATCTTTGTTTATCTACCGCTAGTGATTTTTAGGTGTACAGTTTAATGGCGTTTCTGATTTGGCGACTGTCCGGTAATACAGTGTGTTTACGCATAGCAGAAGTCAATTTAACATTTGTGGTACCAGGTTGGGATGGTTTTAGAAAATGGTTAAAAAAAGCATTCATTTTATTAAAAAGAACAAAAAAGGTGAAAACCCAGATGAGACACCGCTTCTCGCGTCGTCAGATCAGGGCCTGCACTGTTCGCAAGTGGTTGGGTTTCGGGTTTCCCGAATAAAAGGGTTAACTAACACTACAGCCTAGATAATGATAAGATCTTTTTATGCACAAAATCCGTTGTAGAAACGTGTTAATATTGCATCAGTCAGATCAAACTATTATAACTATTACAAAAAATTTGGTTTCTGGAATCATACCTTCAATTATCATTGTTACACTTATTCTTATTTCTTATCTGGAACTTTGAATTTACTGAATTTATGTATAAGGAACTGAAGTAATTATTTTCTGCTTGACTTACCGTCTACTTTAGTTTTAATGAAGAAAAAACAGTTGAATCTTAAATGGGACACGTGTAGCAACGGAAGTTTAAATACCGAAAGATATAAGCTCGGCGTATCTTCGTAATTTCGTAAAAAAGAAACCCTCTGTAAAACACAAACATGAATAATGAAACATATTTTACAAGTTTAATGAGAGACCGCGAAATGTTTAATGACTATACATGCATATCATCAGTGTATTCATCATACTGCACGGCGAAGCGAGACTCTCATAACTACACAGACCTTTTTACAGTTCAACAGGTAAAGGACGATATTAAAAGTGACTCAGTAAAGACTGGAGCAAAAGAGAATAAAATACACTGTGAAAGTGGTAAAACGAACGCAGCTGCAAGCCGCTGTCCGCCAAGATGCAAACTACTTATATGTGCGGTCGTTAAAGTTATTGCTGTTGGCATAAAATTGGCTGTAGTCATTGCAACAGCTACAAAAACTGACTGAACGTCAAATCCTGGAAAGAAGCGTTACTTATAATCTGAATTTCAGTAACCTGTTGAATGATTTCTTCGCTCTAAAGTGACATGTTTTTATGAGCTATCTATCACATGTCTGCAAATTTATTTTTCATTGATGCTTTTCGCAGTTAAAAGCATTTGTTTCAAAACATACACATCTTGCAAGTTTCTGTGACGAAATTGTTATATTGCTCTGATGTTGGTGAATATTGTGACTGGTCGGGGCATCGAATTACACGAGCTTGCGAGTGATATAAGTGAGTAGTATACTGCATTGCAATGTCCGCCATCTTGGATTTACTGCAGTTGATAAGAAACAAACAAAAACCAAAATAATTTCAAGCCAATAAAACAAATAAATAAAAAAAATTATTGATTGAATTCCATTCGTTCGGTATTGTTCTCATTGTCTTCCGATATATATAAAACACTTATTCTATTATGACGTGAACATTTTTCCACTGAACACCGTGATCAACGTAATGCGTGCAGAAGGGTGCGTTTGGTGACGTCACATGTAAACATGACGTCTGATGACTTCCGCTACGAAAGATTCCTTTAGAATACATGGCAATAATGTACACAATGTCATTAAAAAGTTTTCCAGTATAGCAAATTCATTATATTTTGATTCCTGACGGGGACCAAGGAATCACATTCCAGTTGTGCGATGGGCCTCACCTAACGGGCTCAGACAAATATCGCTCTCAGGCGGGGAAAGTGATCCTTGCCATGTATTGCCCCAGGGCTATAATTTGAACAATCTTGGAAGAGGTCCACTACATGAAGCTTCATACTAAATATCAAAGAATTGGGCCTTGTGGTTTCAGAGAAGATTTTTAAAGGTATTTTCGTTTATTTGGTGTATTCTTTGCTTTCCAAGGATCTAACTACACAGAACTTATTCCCTTTATAAATATGTTCTATAAAAGGGTTATCCTTTGGAAGCAAGGAATATACCACAGAAGTGAAAATATGGAGTGTACATGTTTCTGGGCCAGACTAGCTACTTTCGGCCAATGAGGCCTCATCAGTGACCCTCAGATATTTTCAAAATTCCACAATGGAATCAATGATCCCAAAGGACAAGAAAATATAATCTACACTATGATGTAGGGCAGGGAGGCGTTTTACCGCCGCCACACATTCCCACACACCAGCTGTAGTGAAGTTAAATATGTTCCATAAAAGGGTTATCCTTTGGAAGCAAGGAATACACAACAGAAGTGACAAATATGGAGTGTACATGTTTTCTGGGCCAGACTAGCTAGTTTCGGCCAATTAGGCCTCATCAGTGACCCTCAGATATTTTCAACATTCCACAATGGAATCAATGATCCTAAAGGACAAGAAAATATAATCTACACTATGAACTCTATGCAAAACATAAGGGCCCCCAGAACGGGGCCATTTTCAGGCTATTAGGCTACAATTTGAACACTCTTGGTAGAGGTCCACCATATGAAGTTTCATACCAAATATCAAATACCTGGACCAAGAAGATTTTTAGAGTTTTTCCTAAATAATAAGTCTTCGTAAAGCATGTTGACCCCGATGCGGGGCAAGTTTTCGTCCCAATGATAATTTGAACGATCTTGGTAGAGCTCCCCTAGATGTAAAACAAGTTGGTACCTGGGCGGAGTTATTATTGGCACCAAAGCTATACTTTGAACAATCATTTTAGCAGTCCTCTTGGTGAGGCTTCTTGGTCTTGTGGTTTCAGAAAGAAGATTTTTAAAGTATTTCCCTATATAAGTCTATATACAACGTGGGTCCCAAAACGGGGCAATTTCTGGTCCATAGACTATAATTTGAACTATCTTGGTAGAGGTCTAATAGACGAAGCATCATACCAAATAACAAAGACCTGGGCCTGATTCAAGAAAGGAATTTTTTTTTTCATGAATCTCTATGTAATCATGTTGGTCCCGGGGCGGGGCCATGTTTGGCGCAAGGGCTATAACTACTAGGCAAAGCGTCATACCGAATATCAAAGACCTGGGTCTTCAAGTTTCAGACAGGAAGATAAAACTGTATATAAGTCTATATAAGTCCCTGTAGAAGTTCAGTCAAATTTCGATAATTCGAAGTGATAGAGACCGCCAGAATTATCAGGAATTCGAAATCGGTAGTTTTCGGAAATGTTCGGAAGTTTTCATTCAGCAGTAATATTTGACTGCATTTTGTCCACAGGCAAAAACACAGGCTTTCTATATATATAGCATTAAAATGATGAGCAAAGTACCTCATTTTTCACCCTTGAGAAAAAAGCAAACAAAACAACATTAACCATTTAACAACCCGCAACAATTGGGTAATGTAAAACAATAAATCTCTAACAGACGAACTATAGTACCAGTAAAAAGGCGGGACAGAAATGGCTCACGGGAGTAGTCAGCAAAGATCTAGATCAGAATGCAATAAGCACACTGTTGAAGTCTATGCTTGCAAACCACATGTTTCTAGTCACTTGTGTACTGCATTTTTATTTTCTTTTTTTCCCTTTCAACTGTCTTTTGAAATTCTCTGAAAATAGTCTAATTTCAGTTTCTCAAAAAATCCCATATGTTCTAATGCTTTGTACAGAAGGTCTCAGATTGAAGTCGCTTTATTGAAAACATCAAACAGGATAATCTTCTTCACGATGTTCATTACCAATTACCGTTATTTCAATTAAGAAGCTCAGGATTAACTAGGTGCCAATTACCTATATACACAATAATATAATGCACCTGTGAAATTAGTCGGGTGTGAACAAACTCAAAGAAAACATGCTCTTTAAATTTGACATATTTTGACTTCGAATTTGGAGATGGATTATATAGGAATTTCTTTGATGGGGACCGACAATTTTATTCGAGAAATAGCCATCAGAGGAGATGGCAAATCCCCCGACCAAAAGCCAATATTGCCTTAAGAAGACTGTTCACAAATAGAAAGTGCACCAGAATTAAAACGCACTGGTAAGCCCATAGTATATTTTGTAAATGTAATGTTTATTGCACGACCCGCAGAAAAAGCGACCGACTGAGGTCGGTTGATTTCTAAGAGTGCCCTAAAATCACCGTGTCATTCTGTCATTCAGTCAATCGGTCATTGTGTCAGTCTGTCAGACTGTCTGTCCGTCCGTAACCCGTTTGTGAAAATTGGTGATAGTGACTTAACCGCTTGGAATATTTAAACAATTTTTGGCATACTGATAGATATCAATGAGATCTAACCAATGAACTTGTGAAATATTACATTCCATTTAGTATAGCCTCGCCGAGGCGAAAAATGTGAAAATTTTCGAACTGCTTCTCCTCGGAAACCGTTGGGCCGATTGAAGTCAAATTCCATATGGAGCCTCTATGAGATGGGGGAAACCAAAATTAGCTCATGGGGTCCAGGTCACATGACCAAAATGGCCGCCTAGCCATATATGGTCTGTCTGTCTGTCCGTCCGTAACCCGTTTGTGAAAATTGGTGATAGTGACTTAACCGCTTGGAATATTTAAACCATTTTTGGCATACTGATAGATATCAATGAGATCTAACCAATGAACTTGCGAAATATTACATTCCATTTAGTATAGCCTCGCCGAGGCGAAACATGTGAAAATTTTCGAACTGCTTCTCCTCGGAAACCGTTGGGCCGATTGAAGTCAAATTTCATATGGAGCCTCTATGGGATGGGAGAAACCAAAATTTGCTCATGGGGTCCAGGTCACATGACCAAAATGGCCGCCAAGCCATATATGGTCTGTCTGTCCATTCGTAACCCGTTTGTGAAAATTGGTGATAGTGACTTAACTGCTTGGAATATTTAAACAATTTTTGGCATAGTGATAGATATGAATGCGATCTAACCAATGAACTTGCGAAATATTACATTCCATTTAGTATAGCCTCGCCGAGGCGAAAAATCCGTGTGAAAATTGGTGATAGTGACTTAACCGCTTGGAATATTTAAACAATTTTTGGCATACTGATAGATATCAATGAGATCTAACCAATGAACTTGCGAAATATTACATTTCATTTAGTATAGCCTCACCGAGGCGAAAAATGTGCAAATTTTCGAACTCCTTCCACTCGGAAACCGTTGGGCCGATTGAAACCAAATTTCATATGGAGCCTCTATGGGATAGGGCTAACCAAAATTGCTCATGGGGTCGAGCGCATATGACCAAAATGGCCGCCAAGCCATATATGGTCTGTCTGTCTGTCCGTCCGTAATCCGTTTGTGAAAATTGGTGATAGTGACTTAAACGCTTGGAATATTTAAACAATTTTTGGCATACTGATAGATATCAATGAGATCTAACCAATGAACTTGCGAAATATTACATTCCATTTAGTATAGCATCGCCGAGGCGAAAAATGTGAACATTTTCGAACTGCTTCTCCTCGGAAACCGTTGGGCCGATTGAAGTCAAATTTCATAATGAGCCTCTATGGGATGGGGGAAACCAAAATTTGCTCATGGGGTCCAGGTCACAAGACCAAAATGGCCGCCAAGCCATATATGGTTTGTCTGTCTGTCCGGTCGTAACCCGTTTGTGAAAATTGGTGATACTGACTTAACAGCTTGGAATATTTAAACAATTTTTGGCATACTGATAGATATCAATGATATCTAACCAATGAACTTGCAAAATATTACGTTCCATTTAGTATAGCCTCGCCGAGGGGAAAATGTCGAAATTTTCGAACTGCTTCTCCTCGGAAACCGTTGGGCCGATTGAAGTCAAATTTCATATGGCGCCTCTATGGGATAGGGCTAACCAAAATTGCTCATGGGGTCGAGCGCATATGACCAAAATGGCCGCCAAGCCATATATGGTCTGTCTGTCTGTCCGTCCGTAACCCGTTTGTGAAAATTGGTGATAGTGACTTAACCGCTTGGAATATTTAAACAATTTTGGCATACTGATAGATATCAATGAGATCAATCCAATGATCTTGCGAAATATTACATTCCATTTACTTAATAGTATAGCCTCGCAGAGGCGAAAAATGTGAAAATTTTCGAACTGCTTCTCCTCGGAAACAGTTTGGCCGATTGAAGTCAAATTTCATATGGAGCTTCTATGGGATAGGGAAAACCAAAATTTGCTCATGGGGTCCAGCTCACATGACCAAAATGGGCGCCAAGCCATATATCATGGTAAAAACCCTTCAAAAATAGTCTTCTCCAGAACCACTGGGCAGATTTCAACGAAACTTGATAAATGGCATCTGGGACGTAGGCCCATCATAAATTGCTAAAATGGTGACCCTGGGTTGACCTTGACCTTCTTTGTGCCTAGGTTAAACTTTGCCACATATGCTTTTGTATTGGAAAATGTGAGAATGCATTTTATCCTGCAAACGATTCAGAATACAGTACTAAAGTATAAGATATATTTTTGCTCCTTACGATAAGGCGCATTTATTGGGGGAACCGTTTTAGGTCAAGGTCACATGACCAAAATGGCCGCCTTACCCATATATGGTAACACTCATAAAGCTAAAAGCATCCGGCGGGTCGTGCACTTCAGCTGAAGCACTGGTTAATACTATCTTCGACTAATGATACAAAGGATCGCTTCTCAACATGATGAAGATCCAAGATTTCGAATGCACAAAGTACAGGTATACTGAGTTGTGGTTCTTGCACATGAAATGCCTTATGTATATATATATATATATATATATATATATATATATATATATATATATATATATATATATATATATATATATATATATATATATATATATATATATATATAATCAAAAAGTCCGATATCGCCACAATAATATATTTTTTACCAAGCTTCTACTAGAGCTAAAATATTTACATGGCAACAATACGTAACGTCGTTACTTCCGGCGTTACTTGTGACGTAAGTAACGTTACGTTGGGATTGTTAAAAGACGGTATCATTACAAGGTCTGGTCATGAATACCCTGATGGCACATGTCTCTATCAGTTGATTCTGTTCAACTTTGGCTTGAGCTTAGTGATAAAAAGCTTTTCTTTTGCCCTTCTTAAAGTTGTACTATCGGAGTACATTTTATAAAAGGGAAAAATTTTATATTTCGGATTGACAGTGTTTGCACAATTTGCTATGTGTTCACTGACCTTAAGTATCCTTGTTCTCGGGTCACGGATTTGTTGATTGTGAACTGTTACCCTCTGCCTTAATAGATTTCCAGTTTCACCAATATATTCCTCCCCGCAGCCTCTGCATTTCATGACATAAACTACATTTTTCACATCACATGACATGTGTTCGTGGATTTTAAAGTTAGTTCCACAGTTGAAGGTGAATGAACTTCCTTCTAACAAGTGAATGCAGAGGCCGCAGTTCGGTCTGTTGCATATTTTTACTTCTGCATTGCTATGTGACGTGAACTTAGCCCTTGTTAGCAAACGCTTTAGACTGTACGGCTGTCGTTTGTTCTTGATGATTTTGTATTTTGATAAAATGTTCCGCATTTTATCATCCTCTTTTAAAATTGAGACATTTTCGAGTATAACTCGAAACAGTTCTGGATCTTTCGGGTTATGTGTTGACACGAACGGAATGAGGTTTTCTTTAGACTTTTCTCTTACGGTTCTTAGAGAATTTTTATCTAACGCCATTGCCCTGTTTATTCCGTATTCAATAGTTTGTAATGGATAATTCTGTTTTAGCAAAAACGATTTAAGTTCTTTCATACGTGTATGCATAACCTGCTCTTCAGAGACGATTGACCTTAGTCGGCGTGCTAGGTTGTATGGTATGTTTATTTTAGTATGCCTGGGATGACACGAGTTAAATAACAGATACTGCTTGCTGTCTGTTTCCTTATAAAATATATCGATTTCTATTTTCCCAGCTTTATTTTTTACCAATACATCTAAAAAGCACTGCTCTACATTGCTACATTCTAAGATAAATTTCAAATCTTTGTGCAGGCTATTTAGTATGGAGTGCAAACGTTCCAAATCTTCGACAGACTTTGACCATGGTATGAAACAGTCGTCTAAGAATCGTTTCCAATTGCTAGCGAAGTATATTTCGAATTCCGGCCCAAATGATTTTTCTATTTCTTTGTAAAGATTTTGCTCGAGATAGCCAATTGTTAAAGTCACATATACTGGTGCGAATTTGGTGCCCATCGCTGTACCTTTTGTTTGTTTATAGTGTTGATCATTGAACGAGAATGTGTTATTTTCAAGAATTAACTTAATTCCTTCTAATACAAATTCTTTGGAAAATCTACCTTTTAATGCTTCTGGGTGTTTTTCTAACCAGAACTGGATTGCCTTGATTCCTAGATCGTGTGGAATGTTAGAATAAAGTGCTTCAATGTCAAATGAAGCTAACACAGTACTGGCTGGGACATTATTTGGTAGACTGTTTAAAAAATCGGTCGTATCTCGTAAATTACTTTTTACATAATTTGTGAATGGCCTTAAGATAATATCCAAGAGGTTACTTAGTCTGTGTGTAGGGCATGATGGACCGGTAACAATTGGGCGTAATTTTAAATCCCTAACATTTTTAAACTCGACATAAGAAGTGTTTGCTTGTTTGCATTGTTTATTTATTTCCTGGCTCTTATGAATCTTTGGCAAGCCATAAAATTGACTTCCTTTTATCTCAAAATTCTCTAAATAATCATATTCCATTTTGGTTAGTTTGCTTTCGTATTTCCTTAAGAACTTATTGTATTTAGTTTTTGTTTCCTTATGTGGATCGATGGCTACCCTCTCATAGTATTCTGTATCATTTAGAGTATTTTCAATCATTAGCCTATAATGGTCCTTATCCAAAATCACTGTAGCGCCCCCTTTGTCAGCCTCTTTTATGATAATTGAGTTGTAATTTTGTAATGAATTTATTGCATTTGTTTCTGATTTATTGATATTTGGCTTTGGCTTAAAATTTGGCTTTAATTTTGGAGATTCTTCTACGGTATAAATGAACCTATCTAGGGCACTATTTCGTTCTGGGGGTGGGATAAAATTACTTTTGTTTCTTACCAGAGACTCATCTGTATCTTCCGTGCCATCAAAGTATTCGACCAGACGTAACTTTATATTAAATTCTTTCAGATCTTCTGTTAATTGTTCAGGGTTGCCTATTGGTGGGGTGGGTGTGAATTTACGCCCTTTGTTCAATAAAGATATTTCTGCCTCATCTAGTTGTATTTTTGATAAGTTTATTATTTTTATGTTTTGGGCTTCGTTTTCGTCTACTGCACATTGGGTTGGCGGCCGCGACCTCGAACTCGACCTTGACCTCGACCTCGACTTTGGCCACGGCCCCATCCCCGGCCTCGACCGCGACCCCGACCTTGGAATAAAAAATCCTATTGTCCTGCATAAACGGTTTCCTCTCTCTGCTGTTGGTTAGTAGGCAGAGTGTTTACAGGCCTTTGATGTAGTGAAGGTTGTCCGCTACCACTTGCTTCCATTACTGTTTGTTGGGGTGTAGGTCGTGCTCTTCGTGGCCCCGAAGGTCTCTGTGGTAATGGAATCTCATTTGGCTCATTTCCCCTCACTTGCTGTCTTAAAGGTATGGCAGGTTGATTTTGTGGCATACCTTGTGGCTGTCCGTAGTTATTAGCTGCCACATCTGCATATGATACTGGGGACTGTGTAGATTCTCCCACTTTTATAAATGGGTTCTTGTTTTCGTATGTGTTTCTGAAGGATTGTTCATACCTATCAAACCACGGGGCATTTTTAGTCTCCCATCGTTTGAGTGATATCTCCTTGTTTCTATCGCAGTCCTCTTCCCATAGTTTTAATAAAAAGTTCCGCCTCTGGCCAGCTGCAATTTTGTTTATTTCTTCCTTCATTTTGTTGTCGATTGTTCCATACTTTTCCTCTTCATTTTCTTGGCGCAGACTGTGTATATCTATTTCTGCTTGCAAATTGTCCATTACTTGTTTTTCCCTGCGTTTTGTTAAGTTTTCCTGTTCATTTGGAATAGCTTTCATCTGCAGGTATTGGGGAAGAATTACGTTGTCTAGAGATGCCCACTGTTCATATTTTTCGGCGATCATTTGATGGCGATATGCCTGCCAGTATGATAGTCTTCGGGTCTTGAGGTTTTTCTCCCACACTTTTGAGATTCTTGTCTTAAGTCTGAGTGCTTCCTCTTCGATGAGCATATTTGTTTGAGATGATTCTTGCAATACCGCCACGTCTGATTGTGTGGTATTCATCCTCTCTAGAAATGTTTGAATTTGCTGTGATGTCTGACTAATTTGTGGGTCATTATTGTCTGGTGATATTTCAGTTTTTGTAATTGTTTGGTCTTTTAAATCATGAAAGTCATTTTTTATCTCTTTCACTTCGTTGATAAGCGTAGAAAGTTTTTTACTTATCTCTTTTAGGATGTCAACCTGTGGGTTCTTTTCCTTTCCTCTGTCTTCTAATCCCGGAAGTTCAATGATCAGCTGTGAGCTGCTCGTTGATTCTGTTACTTTCTTTTGCGGCATCGGTAGCTCCTGTATGGTAGTATTTTCACACGAAATCAAATGTCACACATACAAGGATATATGTAGAAAATCAAAAAGTCCGATATCGCCACAATAATATATTTTTTACCAAGCTTCTACTGCAGTTTCACTGATTTGACAGATTTTCAAGAAGACATAAATATTTACATGGCAACAATACATAACGTCGTTACTTCCGGCGTTACTTGTGACGTAAGTAACGTTACGTTGGGATTGTTAAAAGACGGTATCATTACAAGGTCTGGTCATGAATACCCTGATGGCACATTTCTCTATCAGTTGATTCTGTTCAACTTTGGCTTGAGCTTAGTGATAAAAAGCTTTTCTTTTGCCCTTCTTAAAGTTGTACTATCGGAGTACATTTTATAAAAGGGAAAAATTTTATATTTCGGAATGACAGTGTTTGCACAATTTGCTATGTGTTCACTGACCTTAAGTACCCTTGTTCTCGGGTCACGGATTTGTTGATTGTGAATTGTTATATTATATAACGCCGGAAGTAACGACGTTAGTGAAACTGCAGTAGAAGCTTGGTAAAAAAAAAATTATTGTGGCGATATCGGACTTTTTGATTTTCTCTCTCTCTCTCTCTCTCTCTCTCTCTCTCTCTTATATATATATATATATATATATATATATATATATATATATATATATATATATATATATATATATATATATATATATGTATATATATATATATATATATATATATATGTGTGTGTGTGTGTGTGTGTGTGTGTGTGTGTGTGTGTGTGTGTGTGTGTGTGTGTGATGTTATTCAAATCGGAAGCGCCGTTTTATTCATACCATCTTAATCCTCAATAGTGGAGTATTAGAATTTCGAAGCAACGAAATGTGGCTTTACACATCATCTTTGCAGCAGAGAGGAAAATTAAACTAGTGTTCCTGTCTCATATTTCGTATTAATACGAGGTTTATGTGCGCATCCATTGCTGATGAATCGGTAATATTCTTTTATCTAGAGGCCACCGCATCCAGGTCAATATTGTCAAAGTCATTACATCACCTCTGCTAATTCAATGTTAAATCTTCGACCAATATTTATTCTCTAACATCCGGTAATTCTGTTATCGAAACGGTTAGTGCCTTTAAACTATTAACCCTTGAATTGCGTCTATTTTCCACACAATTTTCTCACTAAGTAAAATGCATATTTTCTTGTTCTTTGGGATGATTGCTTCCATTGTGGAATTTGAAAATATTTGAGGGTCACTGATGAGGCCCAATTGGCAGAATCTAGCTAGCCCAATCCAGAAAATTTTGTATACTCCATACTTTTCAGTTATGTGGTGTATTCCTTGCTTCCAAGGGATATCCCTTTCAAAGAACAAAGTAGAAGTAAAACAAAGATCAGGAATTGATACAATTAACTTACTCCACCCATAAAAGACACCAAAGGGAAAGAAATACAAACATTAAGCGACCAGACCATAATGGAAATCATAGCTATTTCCACAACCCAAAAATATGACTGTGCCTTCACATCTATGTCTGGCAACAAAACACTGTTGGCAATTTCCTATTTTTTTCTATGAACTATTCGTGATACATGCTACAGAAAAAAAGGATTTTGCGATGTTGCTAGGCGATATCGCACGAATTACATACGAATGTGGCATTGGTTATACGACATACCTCTGCAAACAAAGTTGGGGATATACTGTTTTCACGTTGTTGGTCCGTCCATCAGTCCGTTTATCCGTCCGTTTGTCCGCAACACTTCGGCTTTTCCTGCACATTTTAACAAATAATATTAAGAATCTTATTACTTTTTTCGTAAAATTTGATATTCATGCCGCAGAAAAAATAAGGACCTGTGTATCAGTACTGTTATATTTATTCTCCTTTATATTTTTTTAAAAGTTGTCCGTGACAATATGGCTTTTCGTACATATTTTGATTATTGATATTAGGAATCTTATCATATATTGTAAAATGTTGTTTTTTAAAGCTGTTGCTGCGACAGAAAAATCAGGTCACGGAAGTAGTACTGTTATAGTTATTCCCATGTATTATTATTTAAAAGTTGTCCGTGCCACTTTGGTGCTCGTAACACTTTTATTTTTTCTTGTCTATTTTGCTTAATGTTTTAAGAAATTTTATCATATTTTTCATATATGTTGATATTGTTTAGACAGGAGAAGATCAGGGTGATGGGGTCAATACGTATATAGTTATTCCCTCCCCTTAATGATTCTTGAAAAAGTTTTTCCCAATTATCTTGATTAAAGGTAGAAGGAAGCTTATCATTTTTTTCATAAAAGTATTGATATTTTTTTCTACAGATAAAAGGGCCAAATGTTCAATACTTTTATAGTTGTTTCTCTTCGTAATCCTATGGTTTATGCGTTTTTCTTTTTCCTGTCTTTCTTGCTTGGAGATTTTACATGTTACATCATATTTTGAGTAGATATTGTTATCGATAAGATGTTATGCTAGAGAAAAGTCAGGGTTCAGGAATTAATACTTGTTGAGTTATTCATTCCCTATGTAGTTCCTAAATACTGGGGTTTCCTGCATGTCTTGGTTAATACAGTGGAACTTAGATGGCTCGAATAACGATGTCCATCGTTATTTTGACCTCGCTCTGTAGTCCCTAAGAAAAGATTTATATAACTGCAGATATAAATATATTTAGGATTATTGTCTTATTGATCTTGGCAATGTTTGCTGTGTGTACTCATTATAATCGCTTCTATGAGTACACACAACATACATTTATTTTGAAGAAAATTGAAAAAAAATGTCCATATTATGCCTCCTGATCTGGCTTTAAGTGGCTCAAACTACCCCTGTCTCGAACAACTTCTCATGGCCCCAAAAGGTGTTCGAGCTATTGAAGTTCGACTGCAATATGAGGAATCTTATCATAGTTTGAACAATGCATTTTTGAGATGGTGCTGCTACAGAAAATGACGGGTCAGGTGATCAATACTGTTATAGCTATTCACGTTTGTTATTCTTTAGCTTGTCTTTCGTGGAGATTGATCATAAAATCTTTCTACGGTCATTCTCTGCCTTCTGCTGATTCAAGAAGGGCAGTTGTCAGTTTCTGGCGAAATAATATGCACTGTACTGATTAACAGCTTACGTATAAGCCTGCCCAGGACAAGTGTGGATAGGTAAAGTGACCGGCTCAAAAATGACATAAAATAGTGTTGACTGGGTCGTAAACTCCAATACAAACAAACAAACATGTTCTTTAGTGTCCGTAATTTTTTTTCTTGTTTTCGACCATTACCTTTGGGTGTATCTAAAAATCAGCGCTTATTCATTTTCAACTAAATTAGTTTGCTAATTGGTGAGAAGAATACATATTAGTGTATGGTAGATGGGTGCATATCGAAAAAATATTTACAGCTCAAGATAAGGAGTATTTTTAGCTCACATGGGCCGAAGGCTCCAGTGAAGCTTATAGGATGGTAGTACCTCCATTGTTCGTCCGTCGTCCGTCCACACTTTTGACAAGCTTTATCTCTGCAGCCTGCAGGCTGATCTCAATCATTTCTTACTTGTAGCATGTTTCTGGTAGGGCATTGTTGACATTAGCTTTTTATCGAAATCGAATGAAAACTTTGGTTGCTATGACAACCACAAGGTCGCATAGACTTACAATGGGAAAATGATTGCCATCACCTTAGCACCTTTAGTTTTTATCGGATCTTTCTGAAACTAATATGTAAGGTGGATGGGGATAAAACCTCGGATGAGTTCGAAAACCCATGCCAGCCCATTTATCATAGAGTAACGTCCCTTTGATTGCTGAAAATGCGGATTTTTGACATTGTCATCACCGTAGCACCTTCAGTTTTGATCGGATCTTTCTGAAACTTATATGTAAGGTGGCTTGGGATAAAAACTCGGATGAGTTCGAAAACCGGCCAAGTGGGTCCATTAATCATAGAGTTACCTCAATTTGATTGCTGAAAATGCCCATTATCATACAGTTACGTCCCTCTGATTACAGAAAATGCTGGAGTTGACCTTGTCATCACCGTAGCCCCTTCAGTTTTAATCGGATCTTTCTGAAACGTATATGTAAGGTGGCCGGGGATAAAACCTCGGATGAGTTCGAAAACCGGCCAAGTCTGTCCATTTATCATTTAGAGTTACGTCCCTTTGATTGCTGAAAATGCGGATTTTTGACCTTGTCATCACCGTAGCCCCTTCAGTTTTGATCGGATGTTTCTGAAATTTATATGTAAGGTGGCTGGGGATAAAAACTCGGATGAGTTCGAAAACCGGCCAAGTGGGCAAATTAATCATAGAGTAACCTCCCTTTAAATTGCTGAAAATGCCGATTTTTGACATTGTTATCACCGTAGCCCCTTCAGTTTTAATTAGATCTTTCTGACACTTATTTGTAAGGTAGCGGGGGATAAAAACTCGTTTGAGTCCGAAAACCGACCGAGTCAGACCATTTACCATAGAGTTACGTCCATTTGATTGCTGAAAATGCCGATTTTTGACATGGTCATCACCGTAGCCCCTTCAGTTTTGATCGAATCTTTCTGAAACTTATACGTAAGGTGGCTGGGGATACAACCTCGAATGAGGTCAAATACCAGACAAGTCAGCATATTTATCATAGAGTTACGTCCCTTTGATTGCTGAAAATGCCTACTTTTGAACTTGTCATCAGCGTAGCCCCTTCAGTTTTGATCGGATCTTTCTGAAACTAATAAGTTATGTGGCATAGGATAAAAACTCAGATGAGTTCGAAAACCGACCAAGTCGGCCTATTTATCATAAAGTTACATCCCTTTGATTGCTGAAAATGCCGATTTTTGACCTTGTTATCCTGTAGCCCCTTCAGTTTTGATTGTATCTTCTTGAAACTTACATACAAGTAAGTAAGGGTTAAAGGCTCGGATGAGTTTGAAAACTAGCGATGTGGGTCGATTACTGACGGAGTTATGTCCCCGCCTTTGCTGAAAATGCTTATTTTGACTTTGTCATCACCGTAGCCCCTTCAATTTTGATCGGATCATCTTGAAACTTACAAACAAGTACGCCAGGGATAAAAAATCGGATGAGTTAAAAAAACTGACGAGGTTAGCCCATCTATTGTAGAGTTACGTCCCCTTTACTGCTGAAAATGCCTTTTTTTGACATTGTCATTATCATAGCCCCTTCAGTTTTCATCGGATCTTTTTCTTACTTACATGTTAGTAAGGGATAACACCTTGGCTGAGTTAAAAAAATGGTGAGGTCGGCCTATATTTCGGAGAGTTATGTTTCCCTTGATTATAGAAAATGCCTTTTTTTGACATTGTCATCACCGTAGCCCCTTCAGTTTTGATCGGATCTTCCTGGAACTTACATAAAAATAAGTTGGGGTTAAACTCTTGGAAAATGTCTGAAAATGCTTAGTTTTGACCTTGTCATCGCCCTGGCCCTTTCCGTTTTGATAAGATATTCTTGAAACTTACATAGAAGCATCCGTGGTGTAGTGGTTAGACTACTCGCCTTGTAAACCAGAGGTCGCAGGATCGATCCCGGGCTTCTCCAGACTTTCGGATGAGTCTTTAAACAGAGGCCCCGTCTCCATGTGACCTTAGCTGTAGTATTGCGTCCCCTTTACTGCTGAAAATGCCTATTTTTTACCTTGTCATCACCACAGCTTCAGTTTTCATTCGTCTTGAAACGTACATGTATGTACGTAAGGTATATAACCTCGGCTTAGTTAACTTATTGGTGAGGTCAGCCTACATTTCAGGGAGTTATGTCCCCCCCCTTGATTACCGAAAATGCCTATTTTTTATCTTGTCATCACCGTAGCTCCTTGAGTTTTATTGGATCTTCTTAAACTTACGTGTTAGTAAGTCAGGGATAAAATAGATGAGTTCGTGAACTGATGAGGACAGCCTATTTAACATAAAGTTACATCCCTTGGATTGCAGTAATTGCCTCTTGTTGATCGTTACTCCTTTAGTTTTCATCGGACCTTCTTGAAATTTATATGTTAGTAAGTTAGGGATAAAAGCTCAGACAAGTTGGAAAACTAGCATTGCCAGTCAATTAATAATGGAGTTATGTCCCCTGCTTGGCTGAAAATGCTTATTTTCGACCTTGTCATCACTGCTGCCCCTTCAGTTTTGATCGGATCTTTTTGAAACTTACAAACAAATAAGTCAGGCAGAAATCCTCGGAGGAGTTTGAAAACTGGTGAGGTCTGCCTATTTATCATTGAGTTATATCCCTTTGATTGCAGCAATTAATTGCTTTTTTTTACCTTGTCATCACCAAAGCCCCTTCAATTTATATCGGGCCTTCTTGAAAGTTACATATATGCAAGTCAGGGATAAAAGCTTGAATTAGTTTGAAAACCGGTGAGGTGAGCCTATATATCATAGAGTTACATTCTACTTGATTGTAGAAAATGCTTACGGTGTCATCACCTTGTCCTCGCATAAATCCTTCAGTAAAGGTCAGCACTTCCTGAAACTTTGAATCTGTTAGCTCAGGTGAGCGATACAGGACCATACTGGTCCTCTTGTTTTTATGTTTTATTTCATTATTTTATGGTTGTGGGGTGTGGGGTTCGGCCCTTTCAAGATTATTTCAATCAAATCGAGCCGATACTTAATCAGAGAGGTGGGCGAAAGCCGGAGTACCCGGAGAAAAACCACCTCACCTTCCGTTGCGAACCACCTAATGATTAATTGTTAGCGCTCTCATAGCCACTAGGCCACAGAGGCCCTTCAATATAAGGAGTCATGAAGATATTTAAGGGATGCTATTTTGACATATCTTGTAATAAGTTCTAAAAAGGGTTATCCTTTGGAAGCAAGGAATACACCACAGAAATGGAAAATATAGAGTGTACATGTTTTCTGGGCCAGACTATATCGCATCTATTCAATTGGCTGGTCAGAATCGCGTCGATGAATTCCACACAATATATTTTATGTAAAAGAAAAAAGTCGTTTCAAAAATCACCCTAGTTACTCCTCCTAATCTTGCGCAATTTAAATCTTTTGATACTACTACTAATACATTCAACCCTCTTTATATCGACATTCGATATAACGGCAAACCTTGTTATAACGGCAATGTCAATGGAATTACTTCTTAGCTAAAGCACGGCTGGTAGACTCGTAAGGGGTAACCGCCGGTTATGCACTCAAAATCCTTACGGGGTCTTCCGGTTATGCCTTCCGAGACCACAAATATGTCAACAAACAGGTGCGTGTTCCCGATTTATGATTTTTAGTCATTTTTGTAAACATATTTTGAGAAATCGGACAATGCTATTCTCAACAACTTTCATGTCTGCATCAGAAAAAAGATGGGTGTGAACATAAAAAGGCAATCGGTCGATTTTTAATTCAATTTCTCCATGAGGAAGGTAGTCAGATATTTCTGTTTTGACCTATTTTCTAGTGCCGAATGAAGGCATTTTCAGCTACCAGGACGATGCGTAACTAATCCAACATGGCAAATAACACGTAATTCAAACCACTTCCATGTTGAAATACATAAGTTGCAAAATTTCCGCAGAATTTGTTCCAGGTGCTTTAATATTTGTGCCGATTATGACTTACGAGGACCGATTACCCCTTACGGGGACAGAAAAAAAGACAACTAATGGGTGTCTGATTGAAATGTGTTTCTTCTTTTCAATAATTCACACAAACGGTTCATCAAAGCCCTGAAGACACTGCAGTTGCCCGGTTAGACTGGTAATACTGTTATCTTTATTCAGAACGATAACATTAAATCGAAATTCGTGCGCTCGTATGAATTCATGTACTCTAACGAATTGCTGAAAACCTGATATTGTTACATTGTCAAGGCATTGATATGATATGCTTGTACAGTAGAATAAATACCACATAAGATAAAGCATTTTACAATACACCCCGCCCATCGGGGCTTGAAGAAATAGTGCTTCTGCACAGAGATGATTCCAACCGAACTTGAGTACTGGTAAACATTTTAGGTCTAAGCCTGCCCATGAAAACTGCTGCCAGTGGGAACGCTCCTTAAACGTTCGCGATTTCTATGGGCGGTGGGGCTTGAGATGCCATTCATCCCAATGTCGGGTAAAAGTCCCACAAAAAGGTAAGCAACGTCTCTGAAATGAAACGATTGTGTAAACTTAGCTTTATATATGATAACTGAAGGCTCTAGATATTGGATTTAAGAATTGTCTGACAGGGCTTTCCCGCATTCCAAAATTTTGTGAGTCCTTTCAGCCTCAAGGGTCCCATCCTAAGTTCAGGAGTCCTAAATTTTAAATACACTCTCTGACATGTGCAAAGCTGCTCCGATTAAGTTTGTCATCAGTAATGACTAAATTTACAATTACCATCATGATTCTACATCCTATTATTGGAACTGACAGGCCTTAGCAAACAGTGCAAACTCAGATCAGACTGATCACGGTCTACATTGTCATTTTGTCTGCACCTTTTTACTCCTTGATTTTATGGCACTGCATTCAGTTTTGTTTCAGTTATGACAATTGCCTATGTATCCGCTGTCAGGGTCCATGAGGACTCCCACTGCTTCATTCAAAGAGTCGCAGTCAGACTTTTACGAGTCAGAGACTCAAGGAAAACCATGGAAGTGAGATTTGATGTTGTTTCCGTTGGTCCTAACTTATAGATTGTGGGTACTAGATAGAACCGTCTCGATTAGTCGGTTCTAATGAGTACCACAATTTATGTTTTTGAGACAAAATAAGAAAAAATAATGTATTACCCTGTAAGCCAAACTTTTCCTCTTTGCAAAGTCAAACTAAATTTTGAGTACTGTCATGATAGTTTTGCTCTTTTTTTCATTATATTTCAACACCTTTCATCTCAAACAACTGTTATCCCAAACCGAATATTCCGGTCTCTTGGAGTTTGAGATAACAAGAGTCGACTGTATAAGTATCGTATATCAAAGCCCTTCTCGCTACACAAAGTTAAATCTGTGGAAGCATTCATTGTATTCCGGGAAGGGTATGTATGATGCCCACACAGATGTCACCTATCTGATCAGCTCCAGTTGCGTTAACAAGGAAAGCAATGTGTTTTGGTTTAAACTACAAAAAGGGGAAACTTTTCAGATAAAAGCTTTCTTGTATACCTTTTCCAAAAAAACAATTGTGGATACCCGCCAGGCTCACCTCGTCAAGGCGGTTCTAAGTTTCAGATCAGAAATAAGGTAAGTAAAGTGTATCCCTGTAAACCCACTTCTCCATATAAAAATTGGGTTTACCTGGTTATTTATTACGCAGACTTGTTCTGAGAAATCAGAAATAAATGAATGGTTTAGACTCATATTCTAGACAGGTTTTTAATTATTTAGACCCTATTTTGATTTATTTCAGTCTTTTAATCGACTGTCTATTCGAAATTCGCAAAATTGCAGTATGTTTCCTCTGGCTTTCTTTGCCGGATCATTACAGGGTCACTGATGAGGCTTTAATAGTCGAAACTACGTAGTATGGCCCATCTTCTTTCTTATGAATGTTTTCATTGCTCTTAAAGGAACTCATTTTTGATTTTTATTTGTTAACGCGATAGATACCCAAACAGTATGATGTGTGGATATGGTTTCACGTTTAAAAGGCCGGCCTCATTAGCTAAGTCGGATGCGTGTCTGTTCGATTACTGCCGGTGTAGGCAAAATTCTTTTGATGAGATTGATAATGAAATCCTTTCTACGGTCATTCTCTCCTTTCCGTTGATTCAAGAAGGACAGTTGTCAGTTTCTGGTGAAAATACATGTACTGGTTAGCGTTACGTATTAGCCTACACAAGAAAAGTGTGGACAGGTAAACTGACAGACTCAAAAATGACCTTAATATTGTTGACTGGGCCGTTCAAATACCATACAAATAAATTCACGTTTGATATGTGTGTAGGCATGCCCATTTCCAACAGTCTATGTGCCCCTGTAAAATGATTGAACTCAGACCATAACTCAAGACATACGCATTACAAGGGTAAAACTTGAAAGGTAAAAGGAATCAGGCAAGTATATTTATATTGCATTTATAAGAGCTCTGTTGAGCTTATATAGAAGATGCCAAATTGAATAATAGGGGCTTGAAGAAATAGATATGATGCTTCCTTGCAGAGCTGAGACCGACCGCACATGAGTACTGTTAAACTGCTTAGAGGTTGTAAGCCTGTCCAGGAAGGGTGGTGCGAGTCGGACCATCCATGCATATAAACACTATTCGTTTCATTGGACGACAGGGCTTGAATTAATGTCATTTCATCTCATTCCCGGGTAAAAATCCTTGAAAAATTGGAAACAAAATCTCCAAAATAACCCGACAATTGTTGAAGGGGACTTTAAACTTCAAATCAAACAAACTTATTCAAACCCCTGTGCAATAGACTGGTTAAATTTGGTTCCCGTTTTACGTTTTTTTTTTTTAAATACCCCACTTATTAATCAGACGTGGGCGAATACTTGAGTACCCGGAGAAAAAATCATGACTTTTCGTTGCTGAACTTGCGGATCAACCCTAATCTCTGTTTAGATTAGCTCAAATATGAAAACCGAATGTTCTTATAGAATCAATCGTCCAAGAGCGATCGAAATCACGTAAACAAAAGTGTAATAAAAAACTGGAAATTCCCACTTTTCATAGAGAAAAGTAGGATTTACGGGAAAGTACATTATTTTTCTTACTTGGCTCAAAAACATAGATTGTGGGTACTCATTAGAATAACCTGGACGAGACAATTGTAACAAGTTACCACAATCTATATTTGGAACAACACATAGGAAAATAACATGAGTGTTCAGATTACCTCAACATCTGGAAATCGAATGACTCTTATAGATGTAAATGCCCAAGAGAGATCGAAATCACTTTACCGAGTCTGTGTAATAAACAGCCTGCAAAACCCTACTTTACATAGGGAAAAAAGTTTGACTTACAGGGTAATACATTATTTTTCTTATTTCGGCTCAAAAACATTAACTGTGGGTACTCATTAGAACCGACTAATCGAGGCGGTTCTATCTAGTACCCACAATCTATAAGTTCGAACCAACGGAAACAACATCAAATCTCACTTCCATGGTTTTCTGTGACGCAGGCTCTAACTCATAAAAGTCTGACTGGCTGGCTACTCTTTGAAAAAAGCAGTGGGAGTCCTCATGGAACCTGACTAGCATGTATGATCATGATTGCAAGTATAATTTTAATCATTACTGATTATGTACAACCTTAATCGAAGCAGCTTTGTACATGTCAGAAAGTGTAAACAGCTTTTCCTATTTTTAAAAAATGTAGGACTCCTGAATTTAGGATGGGACCCTGGAGGCTGAAAGGACTCTCAGAATTTTGAAATGAGGAAAAACCCTGTCCGACACTTCGTAAATCCAATATCTAGAGCCTTCAAATATTATATATAGCTAAGTTTACACAATCGTTTCATTTCAGAGACGTTGCTTACTTTCTTGTGGGACTTTTACCCGACATTGGGATGAAATGGCATCTCAAGCCCTACCGCCCATAGAACTCGCTAACGTTTAAGGAGCGTTCCCACTCACAGCAGTTTTCATGGGCAGGCTTACATATAAAAAGATTGGGTACAACATAAATGTTATACGACACACTGCATGCATGGTAGTTAACCCAATCACGGCTGACAGCTTTGCTTCCCTCTTTAATCGCACGCCGGTGGGTCAGGCCTCAAATTCTATGACGGTTCCAGTGTAATGGCTTATTGAGAATTAGAGATATCTAATTCAAGGTAATGTTGGCTGGTGCCTGATGCTCTATCTCTGGTCGGACCAATCGGAGTCTAACTGTTGGTTTTCTTTTGCTCCAGCATTTCAGTAGCTTCTTGCTGTTGAGTCCTCAGCGTTGTTTCATCTCTGTGGTTGTTTGATTATTTGTGTTCACGGAGATGTTGCACTGATGAGTTAGGAGGCCTTTATGCGGACTGAACAAAGTATTTGTCTAAATCGCGACAGAAGTAAGGGCGAGGATTGTGGCCATGTAAAATCGATTTAAGCCCTTCAGTGGAATTTGTTTCCAATGACCGTTCCAAGGCGGTTCTTCTGTCGCGGTTTATTTTTGTTATGGTTTGTCTTTGGGTGTTTGTGATGCTTATATTATTTCATTTTGGATATCCTATTGGCCATTTTGTGGGAAAGTAACTGTCATTTTGGCTTTCCGCTATTGGTGTTTCCATTAGGTCTGCTGTTTCATGTTTTAGCTTCTTTCCCTTTGGTGTCTCTGATGGGAGCTGTGGGTTGATTGTATCGATTCCTGATCATTGCTTTCACTTCTATTTTTCATGTTGTCGCTTTCCATTGATAACCAATCTGAAATTATTGAAGTTTTTAGCGTTACTTCTAGATGTTTAGATGATTTATTTATTATTGACAATACTTACTTTGATGGTTTGATCAGTCAGATTATCCCCTAGAACTTTAGTTAAACAAGGCAAATTCCTCAGATACCGAGGCCCCCTTTTTGGATTTACATTTATCTATTGTAGATGGATTTTTTTCTTGCAAAATTTATGATAAACGTGATGATTTTGATTTCGAAATTGTAAATTTTCCTTTTTTGGACGGTGATGTTCCTCGTGCGACATCGAACGGGGTTTATATTTCGCAGTTAATTCGATTCGTAAGAGTGTCTAGTCATGTATCCGACTTCAACACTCGTAACAAATTATTAACCGCTAAGCTTCTTAATCAGGGGTATCGGTATCATAAACTACGTAATGCCTTTTCTAAGTTTTATAGACGTCATTCTGATTTGGTTTCAAAATTCAATGTTGGACTTAAAACACTTCTGCAACAAGGCCTATCGGAACCCGAATTCTATGGTGACTTGGTATATAAATTTAGAAAAATACAAGCCTGTAATGACTTTAGTACCCAATTACGTAAAATCGTTCGTCGATATATAAAGAGTGGGTACAACATAAATGTTATAAAACAGACTGCATGCATGGTGGTTAACCCTATCACGGTTTGCAACTTTGATTCCCTCTTTGATTGCACACCGGTGGGTCGGGCCTAAGATTAAAAAAAAAAAAAAACAGCGTTAAAACATAAATAGAATTTTATTTTAGTATTCTTTATGTTGGCTGGCGCCTGATGCTCCGTCTTTGGTCGGACCCCTCGGATTCTAACTGTTGGTTTTCTTTTGCTCCAGCAATTCTGTTGTTGTATGTTGTCGAGTCCTCAACCTTGTTTCATCTCTGTAGTTTTTTTGATTTGTATGTTCTCGGAGATGTTACACTGATGAGTATGGAAGCCTTCATGCGGACTAAACAAAATTAGTGTATTCCACGACAGAGGTAAAGGCGAGAATTATGGCCATGTAAAATCGATTTAAGACCCCCCCCTCCCACAGTGGAATTCGTTTCCACTGACCTTTCCAAGGCGGTTCTTCTGTCGCGGTTTATTTTTTTTATTTTATTTTGGATAGCCTATTGGCCATTTTGTGGGAAAGTAACTGTCCTGCTTGCTTTCCGCTATTGGTGTTTCCGTTAGGTCTCTTGTTTCATATTTGTGCTTCTTTCCCTTTTGTGTCCCTGATGGGAGCTGTGGGTTGATTGTATCGATTCCTGATCATTTCTTTCACTTCTATTGTAGACGTAAACGGTTTACCAGAACTCAAGTTCGGTCGGTTTCAGCTCTGCGCAGAAGCACTATTTCTCCAAGCTCCGATGGGCGGGGTGTATTGTAAAATGCGTTTCTAATATGAAATTTATTCTTGTGTACGAGCATATCAGATAAATGCCATATTAGGTTTTCATCAATTCGTTCGAGTACATGAATTTGGATACATTCGTACGAGCAATTCATACGAGCGGACGAATTTCGATTTTAAGTTATCGTTCTGAATAAAGTTAACAATATTATCAGTCGTACCGAGCAACTGCAGTATCTTCAGGGCTTTGATGAACCGTCTGTGTGAATTATTGAATAGAAGAAACACATTTCAATCAGACATCCATTAGTTGGCTTTTTTCTGTCCCCGTAAGGGGTAATGCTCCCGTATGGGGTAATCGGTCCTCGTAAGTCATAATATTACAAATATTAAAGCACCTTAAACAAATTCTGCGTACATTTTGCAACTCATGTATTTCAACATGGAAGTGGTTTGAATAGCGTGTTATTTTGGCATGATGGATTAGTTCTCATCGTCCGGGTAGCTGAAAATGCCTTCATTCGGCACTAGAAAACAGGTCAAAACAGAAATATCTGACTACCTTCCTCAGGGAGAAATTAAATTAAAAAACGACCGCTTGCCTTTTCCTGTCCACACCCATCTTTTCTGATGCAGAAATGAAAGTTGTTGAGAATAGCATTGCCCTGTTTCTCAAAATATGTTTACAAAAATGATTTAAAATCATATCCTGTTTGTTGACATACTTGTGGTCTCGAAAGGCATGACCGGACGTTCCCGTAAAGATTTTGAGTGCATAACCGGCGGTTACTCCTTACGAGTTTACCAGCCGTGTAAAGGCTTTGCCTCGGTTGCGAGCGGCGTGGGCTTCCCTTGGGTTGCAAATGCACAAATCGAGTCCCGTCATGAAATATTCTTTTAACCTAATACTCCAAGAAACAAATGTTATAAATATTTGTTAGAATTGCCTCACCGAGGCGATTCTAACAAATGTCGTTAACAGTTTTTGAGTAATAATGGGCAAAAGGCCTTTAAATACCTATCATACTCCTAACTGGGATTCTTTAGAACGGCAAATTCTTTATAACGGCACAATAATAGGGAACAAATGCTGTCGTTATAACGAAGGTCCTATGTACTACTACTAATAATAACCGACTTTACTTATAGAGGGTAACACATTAAGTAAACATGGCCCTTTTTTCTTCCTTCTGTAATGAATACAATAGTATTTACATTGTAGACAAAAGTGTATAGAACTTAATAGCTAGAATAAGTTGAACTATAAAACTGTTTATTCTTAGATAGCGTGCAAGGAGTGCATTTGAAATGCTTGTTAGTGAGGGGTCAGTTCTTTATTCCCGTTTCTGTTAATTTGAAGCCAGTTAGCAAAACAGCTTTCAAGTTAAAGGTTTATCGACAAGGAAGTTTTCAAAATAGGGGATTTACCTCTGAAACAGGGTCAGTCAAAAAGTTCTAGGCTTGAAAATGTCGTTGTTATTCATTTCAACTTAAGAATACCATGTTTGTTTGTTTATTTGTTTCTATTGGAGTTTAACGTCCCAGTCAACACTAATAGCTCTAATAGCCCAGATAGCTCAGTGGTAGAGCGACCATTTTCGGATCAGGAGGTCGCGGGTTCGATCCTTGGCCGCGCTATACCAAGGTGTAAAACAATGGTACTAGGAGCTCCCTTGGCTGTCGCTGGCATTATCAGGGGTAGTCCTAGGAAGATAAATGAAGGCAGATAAGTATTTGTAAATGGACACTTAGTTTGTCGCAATAAAAGATCCACAGAGCTTATGTTATTTTTTTATTATGCGACGTTAAATAAAACGCCTTTGTCATTTATCTAACACTAGTTAAGGTCATTTTTGAGCCGGTCAGTTTACCAATCCACACTTTTCCTGGGCAGGCTTATACGTAAGCAGTTAGCCAGTAAAGTGCACATTCTTTCACCAGAAACTGACAACTGCTCTTCTTGAATCAGCGGAAGGGTCCATTGTATTTGATGGAAATGCAGAGCATACCGTTTAGTGAAGCACTAAACTTTGATGTTAAAGTTATGGTAGGTCATGTACACCGCTTCGTGAAAACATTTCTGCAAAATTTAAAAGATGAGTACTGAAGGATTCAAACAATAGAATCAAACTTCAATAGCTCAAGCATTTTTGAACTTTGAAAAGTCAAGCCATCGAGCATTATGATAACTCACCCGTGCAGCATAGCGCATTTTTCACATCTCAAAATGGCTACTATTCTGATGAAAATCCGTGATATTTTTCTAATAAATGCTCAAAACATAGGTTGTGGATGCTCGTTAGAACCGTTATAGCGTCAGATCATGATGTATAAAGAGGATCTTACATAAGTTTTCATGTAATATTGACTTTATTAAACGCGTTGGGGAAAATGGATAAAATGCGAGGCTCTGTCGAGCATTTTATCCCTTTTTCTCAACGAGTTTAATAACTTTGATAATACATGATCACGAATGCAAGGCCTATTTATCATATGTCATTTAAAAACACATTTTATTCACGATTGTTTATATTCCGCCAGTAGTAAAATGATGATGATGATGATGATGATGATGATGATGATGATGATGATGATTTCGAGTTTAACGACGCGCCAACCCCCTTTGTGGGTCATAAGCGTCAAACCATTAGTAAAAGCGACAAGGTTAAGAAAGTCAAATGTGTAGCGTTACGGCGCGCATCTTACTAATTTGCATATCTAATCCACCGGTGGATTACGGAATTTATTACATGGCGTTATGACATTCTCAGACGCGACGACATATGATAAGAAAAGGTGTGCTGTTTGCCTCATCTAGGCGGTTCTAATGAGTACAGACAACATACATTTAGAGAAATACTTAAAAAAAAAAGGAAAAAAAAGACAATCATATGATGTCGCGTCCGAGAATTTAATAACGCCATGTATTAAATATGGTAATCCACTAGTCGATAATCCACTAGTGGATTAAATATGCAGATAAGTTATAATTGCCCCCATAAGGATACACTTATGACGTCCTTAACGACGTCGCGTTTACTAATGGTGGGATATTGACATTTTTCTTTAAAAATCGTGGATAAAATGCAGTTTGAATATCATATGAAAAACAGAATCTTGCATTCGTGCTCATTTATTATTAAATTTTTAAACTCGTCGAGGAAAAGGCATAAAATGCTCGGGTAAGCCTCGCATTTATTTCTTTTTCCTTAACTCGTTTAATAATTTCAATAATGTAAGATCATGTATAAAATTATCATAAATACAAGCAAACTTCACTGACTTCAACACCGATCACTTGTTCACCAAGGATGTTGATACCCTAGGGAATTCTTCCAAAAGATCCGGAATAAAGGGAGATCTTCTTATTTCCTCTTGATAATGTTTGTTGAGTGCACTTTCTAGAATCGCCTCTTTACCTTCCAAAACATTGAAGAAATATGCCAAAATAACTGCTTAATATGCCTCCGTATCTGTAGCTATGGGTAACCCCCCAAAAGCTCGAACTAGTGCTGTATAGAACAAAACATCCATAGATCCTATGGTGCTCGAGTATTCAGTGATACGAGGACTGTTCAAATATGAATGCAAGTAGAACGTTTTCTCATGCACTAATGCGAAAATCACCTGTAAAATAAATATCACAGCGTAGAAAAACATTTTACCGATACATTGATACCAAACATGTTAAAATCCGTAAACTTTAGCCATGTATATCGTTCGATAAACACTGTCTACTCTTGTATACTAATACAAAACATGGTTGGAAGAAGGTCAGAGTACGCCGTTGAAATACGGTCCTATATTAAGAATCGTTGTATTCTTGGTATACGGTGCAAAGACATTTTTGATGAAATATGTTCGGTTTATGGGCATAATGAAATGTCTTTTCCGTCAGTATTTCGTTGGTGTAAGAAATTCAGCTGTGGGCTAGGCTCAACAGAAGATGCACCACATGGTCGTCGGCCGAAAAGAGCAACATCTGCCAAGATGGTTGCTAGAGTGAAAGAAATAGTTGCTACCGATACACGATACATCACTAGGCAAATAGCTAGTATGGTTGGCATCTCATTAGACGCAGCTCACACGATTCTGAAACGGGATTTGAAAATGAGAAAGATCTGTGCTAGATGGATTCCCCATCTGTTGACAGATGAGTAGAAAAAGACACGCGTTCAGTGCGCAAAGAAGTTGCTTAAAAAGTTTCCAAATTACAATGCACGGTCTTTCGCTAAAGTCGTCACAGGTGACGAGACATGGGTTCACTTTTTGAGCCAAAACGAAAGATTCAGAACAAAATATGGGCAACAAAGTATTGCAAAAGATCATGCATTGCAAAGCGGACCATGAGCGTCAAGAAGGTAATGTATGCCATATTCTTTTTAAATCAGGGCCCTGCTATTCAGGTTTCTGTGCCTAAAGGCAAATCTGTAAATGCGAAATTTTAAAAGAATAAAGTTCTTCGAAAATCGGAGAAATATTTCAAAGAACGAAGACCCGCAACTGGTTTGGCCCATGTCAGATTGCTACATGACAATGCGTCATCGCACAAGGCAATCATTGTGCAAGACTATCTGAAGCAGGAAAATGTTGTTGAACTACCTCACCCCCCCCCCCTCACCCCCCCGCGTATTCCTATGACCTTGCCCCGTTTGACATTTTTGTTCCCGCGGCTGAAAAAAATAGCTTTCTGGTCGAAAATTTGTACAGCGCAAACACCTCGGTTCTGCAATATTCCATTGCCTTCATAGTATACCTCGAAAAGACTACCAAAATGCATTCAATGATTGGATCAGAAGACTGAAAGTTTGTATATCTGTTAAAGGGGAATACTTTGACGGGACAAAATAAACTTTTCATCGAAATCTATCACGGAATCATTTTTATGTGCTTAGTTGCATTCATATTTGAACAGTCTTCGTAACGAGGTTTTGGAAGATTTCTTAAGGGACTCAAGAAAGTGTAAACAAGCCGTCGGTGTTCGAACCTTTGAAGCTTTTCTACAGTTTATTCGATTTTGCCTGTCAACATTATTATGGGAAAGTTTTGTGATACTCCTATATATGATTTCATCATAAACTGAAAAAAAAACCACAGTTGTAAACGTAGCCCCTAATTTCAACGAGAAACAAAAATGTGTAACATCACACGCACATGACCGCACACACACACGCACTCACGTCAGCAATATGTCGTTGCCGCGAAAATGTATCTAAGGTTAAGTGCGCACAGCTGTCGTTTCATTACTCAAACTATTATCGTTTTAGGAAGTAAACCCGTATTCAGCTGAATGGGTATACAGAATGATTTTTTGTCTTCGCAGTCTGCACATATTAAAAAAGCATGTTCGATTTACGTGGCACAGCTACAATGCTTTACCAAAATAATCTCAGATAATGATCGAAATTTATATGACTATAATACCGCATGTTTTGTTAAGAAACCATATAAGGGTCGGGATAGAGAAAATAGAATATTGCGAGGAAGGGCGTGTTATCGCAAAATTGACACAGAATCACGGAAGAAAGGTTTTGATGCAGTCTAATTGGCCGAAACTAGCTTGTATGGCCCAGAAAAAATCTTGTACACTCCACAGTTTTCTGTTTTGTCTTGTACTGATTGCTTCAAAATATCACCTTTATCTAAAATATATAATTATGGCGAGAAAAAGCGTAATTTAAGGCGACAAAGGGCTTAATAATACAAATTAAAGGCGTAGTAATGCAAAAGGAAGGCGTAGAAACGAACACCCAAAGAATACAGAGTACATAACACAAAATATGTAGTATAGAAGGGTTATAAACCGGAAAGAGGCTCATCTCTGGTCGGGCCCATCGGAGTCTAACTGTTGCTCCAGCATTTCAGTGATTTCTTGACGTCGAGTCCTCACCGTTGTTTCATCTCTGTGGTTGTTTGATTTTTTGTGTTCACGGAGATGTTGCACTGATAAGTTAGGAGGCCATCATGCGGACTGAACAAATAATTTGTCTAAATCGCAACGGAAGTAAGGGCAAGGATTGTGGCCACGTAAAATCGATTTAAGCCCCCATGCACAGTGGAATTCGTATTTCTGACCGTTCCAATGCGGTTCTTCTGTCGCGGTTTATTTTTGTTATGGTTGGTCTTTGAGTGTTTGTATCGCTTTGGATAGCCAATTGGCCATTTTGTGTAAAAGTAACTGTCATTTTGGTTTTCCGCTATTGATGTTTCCATTAGGGTCTGTTGTTTCATGTTTGTATTTCTTTCCCTTTGGTGATTCTGATGTGAGCTGTGGGTTAATTGTATAGATTCTTGATCATTGCCTTCACTTTTATTTGGTAAAGCGAAACATGGAAAAGATAATGCAAAAAAAAAAAAAAAAAAAAAAAAAAAAAATGCAGTAATACCTTTTTAGAAATCATCTTACTGCCTGAACAAAGTATTTGACTGAACCGGCGTGGATTGTAGCCACGTAAAACCTATTAAAGCCCCAACCCCTCAAAAACAACCTTTTAGTCACCGTTCCAAGGTTAATTGTTGCTATATTTCGTCTTTGTATGTATGTATGTTTTGCTAATATCTTCGTTTTGCCTAGTTTGTGTGGGAAAGTAAGTCGCTTTATATGTACCCATTCTCTCTCAGTTACCGACTCTGTGTATGATGATCACAGAATGTCAATTAGACTTTACTTATTTGAGCAATCATTTTAGCAGAGATTACGGTCATAGTTTCGCAGATTTACCTCCACTTTGAAATTCGATTTATTTGATTCAATTCAGTCAGTGAAGTTCATCACAAAAACACGTCTTTATAATTTTGACCCCCTCGAACCCCATTTTTTTATAGTAAAACTGGGGTTTACAGGGGTAAACCATATTTTTCTTATTTCTGCTCTAAAATACAGATTGTGTGTACTCGTTAGAACCGCCTCATCGTCGAGACAGTTCTAACGAGTACCCACAATCTATATTTTAGAGCTGAAATAAGAAAAAATATCACAATTTTTCATCATCAAATTTTAGGTTTTCGGTGGTAAAGTTTACAATGTATTTGTGTAGGCGTGTTTTCTTTATGAAAACTAATTAAACGACCTAGTCGGTCAAATAGAACGACCAGCAACCTCATTTACAAGAAATCATCAGAGAACAAACAATCAATTTAATTCAAAGAAATCCGTATAACAGCATACGTTTTGTTTTTTCTGCTCATTTTTTCTCCAAGAAAGTTCGTCAAATAGTAATCATGATTTTTACAATAATAATCGGGCGGTCCAAAAACAAATTCACATTTTTTAGACAAAGTTCGAACAGATCAATGTATTTATTATTTTTTTTGTATTTTTTTTTTTTTTTTGGTCAGACAAACATTGATACCAGTATTTGATGCAGTAAACAAGTCTTTCCATCGGGCATAAGCCCGTCTATAGCCGTCGTACAGCATCATAATGTGTGCACCTCTTTAGACATTTCTACTTGTAGTCCTCCGTAAACAAACACAATGAAAAAGAAGAAAATGAAAAATCGACTGCAGTACACGCAATGAAACCAATGGGCCGGACTGTTTGAAAAACAAATGGCAAAAGTTTGGGAACATAGACCTGCTAATTAAATTAAACAAATAAATCTGCGTTGAATGCTTGGTTCTGGAAGTAAAATATTGTGGCACTATTTTCCTACGCCGGCACCTTGACAATATTCCCTTTCATCCCTCAGTTTCTGACCCCCCCTACCCACCCACCCACGTAGGTTTACTACAGTCGTCCCAAGGCAGTGTTTTTTTTTGCAGTGTCTTGTTTGTTATTTGATTTTGGGCCGTTGGTTCATGTCACTTTCTTTAGGTGACTTGAGACGGCTGCGCTCGTAGATTGTGGTCTTTCATGGGTGACCTTTTCTTACTAGTTTTCCGAAATATATCTGAATTGCTGTACGCCAGCTAACGTTGCTAATGTAGAAGGCCGAAGTTATTCGACTATTTGAAACGTCACGGTTTTTTTTTTGCTTGAGTTGAGGTATTAAGTCCCCGTCAATACTGTTTAGGTCATTGTGTTGACGTTGCTTCCTGTTTTGTGGAATTTGTACCAGACAATGTGACGTCCAAGTAACGTCGATCGGCATCGTGCCCTCGGTATGGTTGAAGGTGGGCTTTCATACCGCCAAGTTACAGAGCGTATGGGTTGTTCGCACACTACGATTGCTCTTTTAGTTGAAAGGCACAACGCCACGGAGTCTGTGGACGACAGACAACGCCCTGGACGGTAACGTGTTACTACACGTCCGCAGGACTGGTACATTGTTTTGAGTCATTTACGCGACCGATTTAGGACATCTGTGGAAACTGCCACGGAGACAGTGGGAACCCATAACCTACGCGTAAGTGCCTTAACTCTACGGCGTACGGCCATAAGACATATAGGGGGACGCAGAGCTTCAAATTAGTTGCTTTAATTAGTGTCGACAGCGTATTCGATGGACAAATAAAAATCAAAAATGAGTTCCTTTAAGAGCAACGAAAACATTCATAAGAAAGAAGATGGGTCATACTACGTAGTTTCGGCTAATAAAGCCTCATCAGTGACCCTGTAATGATCCGGCAAAGAAAGCCAGAGGAAGCATACTGCAATTATGCGAATTTCCAATAGGCAGTCGATTCAAAGACTGATATTAATCAAAATGGGGTCCAAATAATTAAAAACCTGTCTAGAATATGAGTCTAAACCAATAATTCATTTCCGATTTCTCAGAATATTCACGCTGATCTCAAAGGACCAAAAGTAAAATATAAACTGCACTATGGTAAAACAGCTTTGGCGTGGTGAAGTGTTCACGGGCGGGTCCCGTTTTATGCTAAAATGTCTACTAGGCGGCGTAAAGTATAGCTTCGACGTAGGGAGCGATTTCAAGAATGTTGTGTTAAACAGGTGTCACGTTGGGGTGGTGGTAGCGTAATGGTGTGGGGAGGGATCTCATGGCACCACAGAATCCAACTCATCGTTGTTGATGGCAATTTGACGGCACGTCGGTACATCGATGAAATCTTAGAGCCTGAGGTGGAACCGTTTTTACGCAATAATGGTGACGTTACGATTTATCAACATGACGGTGCACTTGCTCATTCTTCGAGGCTAACCATGAACTTTTTCAATCAAAATGGTGTGCAAGTTCTTCTTTGGTCTGCGTTTTCGCCGGATTTAAACCCAACTGAGCACATTTGGCGCCACTGGAAGAATGGGACAATATCACACAGGACCAGATACAGCGTTTAATTTGCAGCATGAGGTGTGGATGCCAAGCAACACTTGATTATAATGGTGGATATACCCGGTATTAGGATGTTTTTTTTTTTTTGTTTTTTTTTTTGTTGTTGTTGTTTTGTTTTGTTTTGTTTTTTTCGGGTGTTTGGACTTATTCGAGTCTCCGTTTCTCTGCATCCAATGAAATGCTGTAACTCAGCAGTGAGTCTGTGGATAAATTAGTGATCAAATGCTGGAAATATTGTGAATCAATAAAATTTGAGGTATAGTACTAGTGGTGTGTTTTTATTGAATCTGAGTATATTATAAGATATCTATATTGCACAATAAATAATTAAAAAAAAACTTGCCATACTATGTTATTACTTTCCAAATTATATGCATGTCGTTTTGTTTCAAGTGCTTTTTGCGTATTTTTCTCTTCAATTTTTATCACTTTTTACTGCTTATTTTCGGTTCAGATATCCCACCAACGATGGCTTTTACAACTGTGGAAAATGATACGCAGTCGCAGACAACAATGGCTTCAACGATGACAACAACCAAAACAGTGCCGACTAAACCAACAGAACCAGCAGGTTTACTTTTTTCAATCAGCTTGAAGATGAATAAAACAATACCTCTGGTTGAAAATAGAAGTGAAGGCAATAATCAGGAATCGATACAATTAACCAAACTAAGTATATATATATAAAAATTCTTACGTGTTAATACTCCTAAATGTGCTTATATTTATCTGTTGATTGTACATGTTTTTTGTGTGTGTTTCTTTTTTGTTGTTGTTTTGTTTTTTCTAAGTTTTTCATTCTAATTACAGCAATCTTGTTGTTTTTTAATTCGACCAGTCATTAGAGGAATACAACTGTAAGTTATCACATTCTGAAGATTTCATGTTGTCGCTTTCCATTGGTAACCAATCTGAAATTATTGAAGCTTTTAGCTCCACTTCTAGATATTTAGATGATTTATTAAATATTGATAATACCTATTTCGATGGTTTGATCAGTCAGATTTACCCACCAGAACTTCAGTTAAATAAAGCAAATTCTTCTGAAACCGAGGCCCCGTTTTTGGATTTACATCTATCTATTGAAGATGGGTTTGTTTCGTGCAAAATTTATGATAAACGCGATGAATTTGATTTTGATATTGTAAATTTTCCTTTTTTGGATGGTGATGTTCCTCGTGCGCCATCCTATGGCGTTTATATTTCGCAAGTAATTCGATTTGCTAGAGTGTGTAGTCAACTTCAACACTCGTCATAAATTATTAACGACTAATCTTCTTAATCAGGGCTATCGGTACCATAAACTACGCAAAGCCTTTTCAAAATTTTATAGACGCCATTCTGATTTAATTTCAAAATTCAATATGGACTTAAATCTCTTCTGCAACAAGGTCTATCGGAACCCGAATTTTATGGTGACTTAGTATATAAATTCAGAAAAAAATATATAACCGCAATGACTTCAGCACCCAATTTCGTAAAATCATTCTTCGATATAAAAAGATTGGGTACAACATGGATGTTATACGACAGACTGCATGCATGGTAGTTAACCCAATCACGGTTGGCAACTTTGCTTCCCTCTTTAATTGCACGCCGGTGGGTCAGGTCTCAGATTCTCTGACGGTTTCAACGTAAAGGCTTATTGAGAATTAGAGAGATCTAATTCAAGGTAATGTTGGTTGGTGCCTGATGCTCTGTCTCTCGTCGGGCCCATCGGAGTCTAACTGTTGGTTTTCTTTTGCTCCAGCATTTCAGTGGTTTCTTGCTGTCAAGTCCTCACCGTTGTCTCAACTCTGTGGTTCTTTGATTATTTGTGTTCACGGAGATGTTGCACTGACGAGTTTGAAGGCCATTATGCGGACTGAACAAATTATTTGTCTACACTGAAATGGATTAAATCTTTACAGACCCCTTTTCCACTGGGATTTAATGACAACATTTATCATGAGGGTAATATTTCTAGAATGCCGGAAATATTACCCATCGGAGTCTAACTGTTGGTTTTCTTTTGCTCCAGCATTGCAGTGGTTTCTTGCTGTTGAGTCCTCACCGTTGCCTCACCTCTGTGGTTCTTTGATTATTTGTGTTCACGGAGATGTTGCACTGATGAGTTAGGAGGCCTTCATGCGGACTGAACAAAGTATTTGTCTAAATTGCGACCGAAGTAAGGGCTAGGATTGAGGCCACGTAAATCGATTTAAGCCCCCAAGTGGAAATTTTTCCACTGACCGTTCCAATGCGGTTCTTCTGTGGCGGTTTATTTATGTTGTTGTTTGTTACTTACTGTGTGTATCACTTGTGTCTTTTCATTTTGGATGGCCATATGGCCATTTTGTGGGATAGTAACTGTTCTTATGGCCTTCCTTTGTTTAGGTTCCCATTATGGTCTGGTCGCTTAATGTTTGTGTTTCTTTCCCTTTGGTGTCTTTGATGGGTGGAGTAAATTAATTGTATCGATTCCTGATCTTTGTTTTACTCCTACTTTTCATTAGAAGTTTTTGGCTTACGCAGATCACTCATGTGGCCACAACCAACTAGTTGAGTTCTAGAGAGAATAATCTGTTTCCAAAGGAAACGTTTATAGCTTTATAAGATTTATAAAATTCATTTCCTCCGGTTCATCCTCTATATAACATTGTGTTATTCTTGCACACCAGGGCCCAGTTGTTCAAAGCATAGTTAGCTTAACGAGCTCGTAAGTGGTCATATTGTTAACTGTTGTAGTTGGTACAATATCTAACACAGTGGTATTTGTGCTGAAAAATGTGAGCAGCTTTTGCATCTGCAAAAGCTGCTCACATTTTTTCAGCAAAAATATTAGCATATTTGCCACATTAAATGATCAAAATTTCAACGATACGTTACCTTACGACATTGGTAATTTTGAACAACTGGCCCCTGATAAGAAAATTCGTTGTTTCAGTCTGAGATATAAGTTCTGTTCGTATTCCGGTGTTCTTACCCAGACAAACTACATAAGTATAGTGTGAGAAATATAAAATGGTAAATAAAGTAAAATGAAAAGTTTCAGTATTGTTGTGCAATAAAAAGAATCAAACATGGTGTTCCGTTGTAGATGACGTTTCCAACCCTCAGGATGACCTTGCTGAGCGGAACCTCGGCATAGCCTCGGTCCCTCTCAACATGGCCATCCCTCGACTCGTAAAAGCCCATCTGCAACAGAACCCCATATCAGAGTCTTACACTTGAAGAATACAGTAACATGAAGCTGATTCCTCGAAGATATACACAGTGCACGAGTTACCTAACGGCCTTTTATCTGCTTACGATTTTCACTGCTGTCTGACTGACAAAACAAGTTTAAATTAACATAATAAAATGAGTCGATACATGCCAAAAAGGGCACTTAGGATACCTCAGTTTATTTTCTTCAACTAGGTAATTGTATGTGTAGTTAATGCATGATCTCTCTCTCTCTCTCTCTCTCTCTCTCTCTCTCTCTCTCTCTCTCTCTATGTGTGTGTGTGTGTCCGTGTGTGTGTGTGTGTGTGTGTGTGTGTGTGTGTGTGTGTGTGTGTGTGGTGCCAATACATGATCTGTCTGCAGCCAATATATGATCTCTGTGTGTGTGTAACCAATGCATGAACTGTGTGCAGACAATGCATGATCTATGTGTGTGTGCGTGTGTAGGCAATGCATCATCTGTATGCACGATCTTCAACATGAAGGTAATTTTGGTGCTCCTCGTTCCGTCTGCGAGCAGCAAACGCTCTGGTGAGACTGCGTGCTTTTCGCCTATGCAATATATTGACACGTTTCGCATGAGCTGACTATAAAATTGTTTTTGAGTGACCGCCCGACGTTTTAAACTTAAAAACCTACAGGAAAAAGGTTGGTCTTGGAAACAAAAACAGATTGCAAATAGAAACACAATAGGCTTATCAGTTTTACTGTTACTCGAGAAGTCAAAATTTAATTCAATTTACAGATAAATGCCTTGGAAGATCGGTTTATTTCTAAATAAAAATATGAAAGACACATATTAACTTAAATGCAGAATATATTGTTTGAAGTCAGTGTTTATGTATGTGCAACCGAACTATTTTATGGATTGTTCTAGAATGGGCGCCGTGGGGATTTTGGACAACATGTTCTGTTACCTGTGGTTCCGGAGTTTATGTGAGGTATCGAACTTGCAACAAAACGAATCCTGAAGCTGCTGATTGTGAAGGACAATACGTACAACATGGTGTGTGTTCAGCTGCAGCATGCCCTGGTAAGTTTCTTTTGCATATTGACTGTGAGTAATTCTAACACAGCGCGCCTCTATAGGCAATGGCAAATAACTGTGTTTTATACTACAACAAATCATGGCAAGGAAGAGCGTGACGAGTGGTGTCATTAAAAACTGCCAACTTATGACGTCACTATTCGATTTCCTTGACGTTAGACGGTGTAACGTCATATTCTCGTATCGAAAACGTTAGAAAAAGAAAATAAATGCATGTCTTTCAGTCGATAATTTTAGCGGGATTTCTTCTAACAATGGCGAAAAGTTGTAAGATTTTGAAGGAAACAACAGCATTATTGTCGATTTTCAGCCCGTTAGAATCGAAATAGATCAGCTCTAGTTTATGATTTGTTTAGTAATATGATTGTCAGTTTGTCCGTCAGTTGTAAGTAGACACATCACGCGCATTACGCGCTCGTGATTTGATATACTTTACAACTGACCTCCAAACTGTGATTTATTACTCAACAAGTCACAGTTGGAGCTGATCTATTTCTTAAATATATTCAAGTCGAGATATGCATAAACTATAAATAGAGGATCTTACACGAGTGGTCATTTCATATGAAATCTATGAAACGAGCGTTTGGCGAGTTTCATAAATATCATAGGAAATGACCACGAGTGTGAGATTCATATGACCACTTAAAATCGGATTTTATCGCCTTTATATTTGACAAGTTTTTTTCCACAAAAAATGCATGGCTGACATGGACGCCGTCATGACGTTTCTTAATCTCGCCAACGAGTTATTACACGTGTAGTCACAGGACGTTATCCAGTTCTTATCAACGACGTCATATGATAATCTTAATTATCTTGCTGATAATGAAGACACCAATCTTCAATTTAATAACGTGTACCAACTATCCCGATTAACAGAGAAAGAATGTGTAAATTGGACGTTTATTTTAATAAGGTGACTGCTGGTCGTGTGATAGTATAACTTTGAAAATAGAAGTGAAGGCAATGATCAGGAATCTATACAATTTACCTACACCTCCCATCAAACACAAAAGGGACAGAAACACAAACATGAAATAACTAAACCCTAATGGAAACATCAATAGCGGATAGTCAAAAGGACATTTACTTTCCCACAAAATGACCAGTTGACAACCTAAAACAAAAATATATAAGCGATAAACAAAAGAACCACCTTGAAACGGAGAAAAAAAAGAATCCACGGGGCGGGGATGGGGGTGGGGGGGGGGGGGGGCGGTGCTTAAATCGATTTTACGCAATGTGTATTTATCGTTTATTCTTCAACACACTGCATATGCCGCATTCATGTTTTAAGTGATTTTTTGAATAAAACATTTTTAAGTTCAAAATGAGAAACTTGCAGTTACATCCGGTTTCTTTGGATGTATCGTTTTGGTATCTGAGCCAGATCAGACAGAGGTGGCGAAACAGAAAAAAAACTGTTCGTATTATATATGGCACTAAGAAGATACATACCTTTCTTATTTATGCTCTGCATTTGTATATGTAAATGCAATATACATAGAAACCCAAAACTAGCAGATCTGACCATTTCATAGAAGCGTGCATGTTGAAAGCTAAAGAAGGTTGCCTTAAACGCTTGAAAACAAAGAACACACCAATGAAGGAGACTGGGAAGTTCAGTTTTAGACACTTTATTAGAAGTACTGAAATTTGCAACACTACTCACGCCTTCAACTTATATACATGAACAGAACCCAATTTTCAAAGATTCCCAATAGAGGTGAAGGCAGTGATCAGGAGCTGATTATATTATCCATTACGAAAACACGCCTATACAAATACATTGTAAGTTTGACCGCCGTAAAAATGAAAAATATTTTGAGCAAAAATAAGAAAATCGAGGCGGTTCTAACATGTACCCACAATCTATATTTTGCGCAGAAATAAGAAAATTAAGGTTCATCCCTGTAAACCCCAGTTTTATTATATATTAGTGAGGTTCAAGGGGGTTAAAACTATATAGGCATGTTTGCGTGATGCTAACACTTTCCACCCAAGAAGCCAAAGGAAAAGAAGCACAGACAAAAAGCAACGGCACTTTAATTAAAACATTACAAGCGGAAAGCCAAAAGGAAAGTTTCTTTCCCCAAAACCGGCCGAACTGCTTTCCAAAATAAAATATCTTACCAAATCACATATGCAAAGACAAGCAATGGCAAAAAAAAACAAGAATTTGTTCAATGATTTGTAAAGGAAATACAAATATCCTGCACTATGATGTTAGACGAACTCTAGACGTTCTACCGCCACCACACGGCACGTAACACCAGCTGCACTGAAATGAAATGAAGCTGTTAAAGCTGTAAAAAGTTGTGTTTGTGGTATAGAAAAATATTTACGAAGCTAAAACAAATATCCTGCCACCATTATTTTCTGGGGCAGTTCAGCATAAATTATTTGACCAAGGAGACTTAATATAACATGGATGTTATGCGGCTTGCAGGATTCTTTTTCAATTGACAGCTTTGCTTAGTTGATTGGTTGCAAAGAGGAGGGTCTTTGGACTATGTTACGACTCCGTCACAACTCCGTTTAAGTATAGTGCGAACAATTTGACCTGAGACTAACCTTTATGCATGGAATAAATTTGTCAATGTTATCGCCTAATACGTTGGCTTTCGTAAACGTCTTGTGAATTTCCGGCATCACGTGAATTGCGACCCATTTACCGACCTCTATGTATTGAATACCAATATCGCCATTTTCGGGAGATGGCGAAGATAAAAACATGCATTTTATTCGGGTGTGAAATTATGCTAATAGAGTTCACCAGTCTCAGGTCAATTTGTTCGAACTATATGATAGAACTTAAAGCGTAACTATACCAAATTTAGTGACACAGAGGCCTTTCTGATATTAAATCTTCATCAGTGTGTCTCAACCCAAAAGTTCTGAAACCGAAACGGATGATGGACAAGTCCCGATGCTTCATTTTTTGGTGCTCGACCTCCGTGATCTCAGTAATGTTTTCTGCTGAGAGATTGTTGCTGAATTCTCAACCTCCTCGCTTAATACCTATATGATGTTGTCATGTCTAACTCATGCGCGTTGATTAGTCCATGTGTGCAACTGTGTAGTTAGTTAATTTGTACGGGTCTGCATTGAAATTGTACCCCGGCGTTGAAGTGTCACGCTAGACTTCAATGAATAAAATGAAATCGGTCGAAAAAAAGATTTTTTTTTGCTGTTTCATCTTTGATGATTACCGAAATCCAAAACCTTGTATAAAATGAAATCTGCTATACTGAAAAACTACTAACTAAATTAATAACACACGTGTTGATTTGGACTTTGTGTGTTTTTGATTTATGTCATTCACTTTTTATCAGCCTTTTTATCAGGTCTTGTTTTTGTTATTTTTCCTGAGTTACATATTCTTTCTGTTCCGCAGTATATGGGAAATGGATCACATGGTCACCCTGGTCTAGTTGCGACGTATCTTGCGGTGGTGGTATTCAGACGCGTTCACGAGTATGCCAGAAGGCTTCTCCTGATGCTATTGACTGTCTGGGCGTTACTAGTCAGCAACAAACCTGTGGTGAATGGGACTGTCCAGGTATGTAGAATAACTTTATTTTTCTTTTGATTCAGGAGAAGGCTTAACTTTCAAGGAAAGCAACTTGTTCAAAATGTTTTTTTTTCTTTATCGGTCTGTGCTAAGCTTAAAAAGGGCTAGACAGACAAATGGATGTACGGAAAAAGTGAAAAACAGTATACCCCCAAACTTCGTTTGCGTGGGTAAAACTATTACCAAATGATTTACTTTGGGAAGAATTTGGGATCTGACTATATCATGTTCAACAGGTCTCTAAACATTTAGATTTTGATCATAAACATGACAAATGCCACAAATGATAATTCATAATAGAAGTGGAGGCAATGATCAGGAATCGATACAATCAACCCACAGCTCCCATCAGAGACACCAAAGGGAAAGATACACAAACATGAAACAATAGACCTCAATGGAAACACTAACAGCGGAAAGCCAAAAGGACAGTCACTTTCCCACAAAATGGCCAATAGGCTATCAAAAATAAAATAACATAAGCGACACAAACACGCAAAGACAAATAATAACAAAAATAAACCGAGACAGAAGAACCGCCTTGAAACGGTCAGCGGAAACGAATTCCACCGTGCATGTTTGGATTTTTTCTACGTTTTACATTGTATATTTTGACACAAATCTGTAACCTCATCATTACTTGGTTATTTTATAATAAAGAACCCCGTATAATGTGTTATTAATATTAAAAAAATAACTATAAGAAATACAAAATGTAATTTCAATTAACTAGTATCAGATTCTGATATTAATGCTTACAATTCTGATACATTAGACTGTCAAAATGTAAAATTCATGTATCCTGCCCTGGTCATGTTATCACGGGAAATCTTAAAATCATATCTGACAAAAGAATTCGAACATAGATTCTACTGATTTCTCTCTCGTATTGATTTTAATAAATACCGGGATTAAATTGCCCAGCCTTTGAACACTTTCGGCGATCGTCGGTGTAAGCGCGAAGATGTTGAATACAGAGCTTTAAAAGAATGGAAATCGAACATTTTTAAATTAACTAATAAACGTTTTGAATGTTATTCCCAAAATACTAATCTCCTACTGCCTAAACCTAAATCTATTTTCCGTAATTTGAAACATGGTATCCAAACATTTCATTGGAAAGTAGAAGTAAAACAAAGATCAGGAATCGATACAATTAACTTTCTCCACCCATCAAAGACACCAAAGGGAAAGAAGCACAAACATTAAGCGACCAGACCATAATGGAAACCTAAACAAAGGAAGGCCATAAGGATAGTCACTTTCTGCATAAATATCCCAGTGTATTCAATAATTCAGAAATTGGTACATTGGCAGGTGGTGAAGTGCACCTTACCCTGAAAGAAGATGCACAGCCTGTAATCAAAGCATGCATTTACAGTTAAAAACAGACAGTTAAAATTGAGTAAGGCTTTTTATCAATGGATCAGATTTAGATATATCAAGTACGCTTAATCAGTAAATTTTATAAGTTTCGACATTCTAATTAATTTAAATGCGTTAAGATTAAGCTTCTTTTAAAATCGGTACTCATTCACTAAACTTTTAAAAGTCTTAGCCTTTTGATTTTACCATGTTTACATTAACACCGGTTTTATGACCTTGATCCAATGATTAATAAATAGTTCATCAGAGAGAACACGTGTCTTTTGTTGAAACTGTTACATGGTGGAAGCATTTCGGACAAACTACCGCGTCAGTGGACATAAAATGTGTTTAATAGGATGAACTGATTATTAACCCATCAGAAGAACCAGTTGTTTGGACTGACATTCATGTTCTTCTGATGTTATTGGCAAAATAGTGAGCGGGTATCCTGGAGGTCATTACCCCACCCAAAGGACATTGCCTGTTTCGCTGAGCTAATTAGGAGAATAAATGCCCGGGGAGGAAGTAGGAGGGGCCCCTGCGGCCCCCAGGTGTTAATGTGGTTGTCCCAAATTTGCAGCCACCACCCCCACCCGACGTTGAGAGCTCAACAATTGTCAACAATTGGAATCTTTGGAAACAACAATGGGACAATTACTTAATAATATCAGGTTTGGGCCTAAAAGAGAAAAAATATATAACAGCCCTATTACTTCACTGTATATGGAAAGACGCATTACGTATTTATAATGCCATGACATTCGTGACAGAGGGACCTGATTTAGAAAATAAGGAAGACCCGGACACAATCATCAAAAAGTTTGATGAACACTTTCTGGGGATTACAAAAGAGTTCTTTGAACGATTTAAATTCAACCAGAGAAACCAAGATAGCAATGAAAGCATAGACCAGTATGTTGCAGCACTGAGAAATCTGGAAAAAAACCTGTGGGTTCTGAGCCTGCATGAAGGAAAAGCTAATAATGGACCGCATTATTCTAGGCATCAGGGATGAAGAAACAAGAAAGAAATTGATTTCACAGAGTAAATTAGACCTTGTAAAAACCATTGACATATGTAGGGGAATGGAGGCCGCAGCACGTCAAATGCATGTTTTGAACAAAACATCAAATGAAGTACATAAAGTAGCATCTGCAAAGTCAAAGAGAGAGAAAAAGCCAGACAAAGCCCCTGAAAAACACCTACCACCCTATGTTATTTCAAAGCCAAAACATAAGAAAAATCAGGCAAATGTAAATTTTGTTGTCAGATACATGAGTTCAAGCGTGAGCTATGCCCAGCTTGGGGAAAAATATGTAAATCTTGTAAAAAGCCAAATCACTTCAGTGCATCAATGAAATGTATAAAAAACCGAGTTGAGCAAGACTCGGAAACGGAGTACAGTTCAGATTGTAGCAGTATTGCCTGCGTTACAGTGAATGAAAATGTAAATTCCGTCAACAATGAGTCTGGTCCCATATACTGCGAGATGTTCGTTGACGACAACCCAATTAAGTTTCAAATTGATTGTGGTGCAACGGTAAACATATTACCAAAAAGTTACATAAATTCGCACAGGATCAGAAATGAACATATTAACTTAAAAATGTGGAACAATGACATTACCACTGCTCTGGGAAAAAGTAAAATTAAGACTGTAAACCCAATCGGTGGTAAAAAATACAAAGTTGACTATGTAGTTGTTGAACAGGAGAAACTAACCCCTTTACTAAGCAGGAAAGCAGCTGAAAAAATGGGTCTGATCACTGTGAATTATGACAAATTTGAAGCTGTCACATCAGGAAATGTGTGGATGCATAAATATCCCAGTGTATTCAATGATTCAGAAATTGGTACATTGCCAGGTGGTGAAGTGCACCTTAACCTGAAGGAAGATGCACAGCCTGTTATCAAAGCTGCAAGAAACATTCTAGAATCAATGAAATCTGATGTTAAGAAGGAACTTGCCAGACTTAAACCAGCCGGTGTACTATCTAAAGTTGATAGACCCTCTGATTGGGTTAATCAAATGGCTGTTGCTGAAAAGAATACAAAAAATGAGCTAAGAATTTGTATTGACCCGAGATCACTGAATTTAGTGATAAAAAGGGAACAATATAAACTACCAGTTCTTGATGATGTATTGCCAGAACTGTCAAACTCAAAGATATTCAGTATTTTAGACTTAAAGCAAGGATATCTACACTGTATGTTAGATGAGGAGTCCAGTTACCTAACTTCAGTGGCTACCCCGTTTGGTCGCTATCGCTGGATCCGCATGCCATTATGCTTGAATGTTAGTAGTGAAGTCTTCCAGAAGAGACTGCACCAGGCTTTGGATGGTCTTGAAGGTGTACAGTGTAATGCTGATGATGTCATAGTCCATGGCATCAATGACGCAGAACATGACAAAAATCTGGGATAAGATTTAACAAGTCGAAATGCAGATTTGGATTAACTGAACTGAAGTTCAATGGTAACATAATCAGCTCTGAAGGACTGAAAATTGACCCAGATAAAATAGAAGCTGTGTTAAAAATGGACAAACCTCAGGACAGAGAAGCAGTCGAAAGGTTTAGGGGTACAGTGAACTACTTATCACGATTCATACCAAAACTAACTGAAATAATGTACCCTATCTCACAACTCAGCCACAAAAATGTTGAGTGGAATTGGGGTCCAACCCAGGACTTCGCGTTTTCTGAATTAAAGAGACTATTGACACAAGCACCGGTTCTCGCATTCGTTGACAATAATAAAGAAGTGACAATCCAATGTGACTCGAGTATGTATGGGTTAGGTGCTACCCTATTACAAAATGGAAAACCTGTCGCGTATGCCAGTAGAGCACTTCACGATGCTGAAACGCGATACGCGCCCATAGAGCGTGAAATGTTAGCAATAGTATGGTCACTTGAGAAATGGCATCAGTTCACGTATGGTCGCAAAGTTGCAGTGTTTTCAGACCATCGCCCTTTGGAATCCATCACACGGAAAGATCTGAACAGGGCACCAAGACGTCTTCAAGCAATGTTATTACGCGCGCTAGCTTATGACATTGACGTTAAGTGGCTTGAAGGAAAGAAAATGTTCTTGTCGGACACATTTAGTCGCGCCTATCTACCTAAAACCAAAAACAATCCGCAGGCTGAATTTGAAGTTGTAAATGCAGTAAAATTCTTGCCAATGAGTGATCAACCAAATCAAACTTGAAACTGAAAAGGATGAGTCTTTACAATAGTTGAAGTATGTAATCAAAAATGGTTGGCCAGAGAATAAATCGGAATTACCAAAACTTGTCGTTCCATAATTTCACTTAAGGAATGAACTAGCTGTATCATACGGACTGATATTTCGTGGTGAACGTTTTGTTATTCCACATGGATTAAGATATCAAATAAAAAATGACTTACATGTCGGACACACAGGTAGAGAAAGTTGCCTGAGACGTGCTCGTGAAACAATATACTGGCCAGGAATGAGTGCTGAAATAAAATCATGGATTGGAACATGTGAGGCCTGTCGCGACTATGCAACATCACAGCCGAAAGAAACATTAATGAGTCATGAAGTGCCAGAAAGACCATGACAGAAAATAGGTGTAGATATTGTGACTTACAAGCAGAGAGACTATCTGATAACCACTGACTACAGATCGAATTTCTGGGAAATAGACTACCTTCAAAACACAACATAAAAAACAGTTATACACAAGCTTAAGGCACATTTCGCCCGATATGGAATTCCAGACTCAGTTATATCAGATTCAGGGAGCGTGTATCCATCATCTGCACATCACCATCAGTCAAATGGGAAAGTTGAATCATCGATTAAGTCTGCAAAACGCATGCTTAGAAAGTGTATGAAATCCGGAGAAGATCAATACCTTGGCCTACTAAACATTAGAAATACTCCATCACAGGGCACAGACAGCAGTCCTGCCCAAAGTTTATTTGGAAGACGTACAAAAACTATCATACCAACTGCCAATTCACTTCTCCAACCCAACAACCAATCAAATTCAGACACTGAGAAACTAAAAAATAATCAGAAACGGCAAGCAAAATACTACAATAAATCGGCACATGACTTAAAACCACTGCAGAAAGGCGACGTTGTAAGAATGAAACCTTTTAAACTCGGTCAAAAGGAATGGAAGAAAGGTCAGGTCAGCCAGAGACTTGATCAACGATCGTATGAAATAGAAACGGACGATGGAACCATCTACAGACGCAACCGTGTTTATCTGAACAAGTCCAAGGAACCACCTACAGTTATGGTTGAACCCCGTATTGACCATGACATGTTACCTGATTCACCAAGTGCAGGGACTCGTGCAAGGACACAGGAAACCCCAGTGAAACAGTACCCTGAACCTCCTAAATCCAGTCCATTACCAAATCAGAACTTACCTGTTAGGCGATCCGGCAGAGAAAGACACCCGCCGAAAAAACTTGATGACTATGTGTTAAACAAATAGTGTTTTAAATCCAAAATGAAAAGTACTTTCTAGTCATAAGTATCGCGTATCGATCAGTATTCAAAGTTCTAGTCAAAGTTTACATTCACAGACTGTCAGTGTTTGAATAGGACTCAGATAGAGACTGCATAGCTCGGTCTTACTGTAGTTTTAGTTTATTTTCTTATTCATATAATCACATTTAAGCATATAATCACTATAGAATACTGTAGTTTGTATATGACTCTGAATAATCTCATTTCAGTCAAAAACAGTTAAAAACAGACAGTTAAAATTGAGTAAGGCACTTTATCTATGGATCAGTTTTAGATATATCAAGTATGCTTAATCAGTAAATTTTATAAGTTTCGACATTCTAATTAATTTAAATGCGTTAAGATTAAGCTTCTTTTAAAATCGGTAGGATGTTTAGATATGCACATCTTGATGTACTCGTTCACTAAACTTTTAAAAGTCTTAGCCTTTTGATTTTACCATGTTTACATTAACACCGGTTTTATGACCTTGACCCAGTTATTAATAAATAGTTCATCAGAGAGAACACATGTCTTTTGTTGAAACTGTTACACTTTCCCACAAAATGGCCATATGGCCATCCAAAATAAAAAGACACAAGTGATACACACAGTATGTAACAAACAACAACATAAATAAACCGCCACAGAAGAACCGCCTTGGAACGGTCATCGGAAAGATTTCCACTGGGGGGGCTTAATTCGATTTTACGTGGCCACAATCCTCGCCCTTACTTCCGTCGGGATTTAGACAAATAACCTGTTCAGTCCGCATGAAGCCCCCCAACCCTCCAGTGCAACATCCCCGAGAGTACTGTTCCAGCAGTTTAGGTTGCTAGTAATGTCGTCGTTGTTTGACGGTTGCATTATATTAACACTTTAAAACAGGAACTATATGGTACCATGGCCTTGGAAACAGGCTCCTTTGCTGATGGCCACAGCAACAAACTACCCATATGTTAAAGAACGCCAGTATAAGCTTGCCACGATGCATTGGTTACCAAAGCTTCATAAACGACCAAGCAACGCCCGCTGTATTGCTTACTGCAGCTCATGTACACTACTGAACTTTCTATATTATTCTTTCTCATCGCTAATAAGAATCATGCTATTAGGTATTGTGAAACTCTCTATGAAAGATCAGATAAAAATTGTTTTGGTCTATAAAGAATTCTTGTGAGGCACTGACTAAATAGACAAATCGTAGATATTTCGATAGGTACAAACTGTGCTCCCCGTGTAGCTGATTTATTTTTGTTGTATTATGAACGAGATTTTATGATGTCACTTTCTAGTCAAAGCCAAGCTCACATTATTGAAGCCTTAAATCTACCTCAAGATTTTTAGATGATTTTTTATGCCCCCAACTTCGAAGAAGTTGTGGGGGCATATTGCTTTTGCCCTGTTCGTCCGTCCGTCCTTCCGTCCGTCCCGCTTTTTTACTGCATAGCATAACTTAAGAACCATGGGTGCTAGGTTTTTGAAATTTCATATATGGATTCTTTATGAAAAAATAATTGACCCGTGTTTTTTTGTTTGTTTGTTTTTTTCTCGTCAGGATTATGCCACTTTCCTGAGTTATGCCCCTTTGCAAAAAATACTTTGAAATCTTGTTAGCATGATATCTCAAAAACTGTTTGAGCTTTTGCCCTGAAACTTAACAGACTGGCTTGGGATGATGAGTAGATGAACTGATTACCTTTTGAAAAAAATCCAAATTTTTTCTCTCGAGTTATGGCCCTTTGAATTTTTTTTGCGTTTTAAGCTTGTAAGTAAGATAACTAAAAAACTGTTTGAGCTATTGCCCTGAAACTTTACAGAACGGTTGGGGATGATGAGAAGATGAACTGATTAATTTTTGACAAAAATCCATTTTTTCTTCAGATATGCCCCTTTGAAATGTTGCGCGTTTTAAGTTTGTAAGCAAGATATCTCAAAAACTGTTTGAGCTTTTGCCCTGAAACTTTACAGGCTGGTTCAGGATGATGAGTAGATGAAGTGATTAACTTTTGAAAAAAAATCCGAATTTTTGTTTCTTGAGTAATGGCCCTTTGAATTTTTTTTGCATTTTAAGCTTGTAAGCAAGATAACTCAAAAACTGTGTGAGCTATTGCCCTGAAACTTTACAGAATGGTTGCGAATGATGAGAAGATGAACTGAATAACTTTCGACAAAGATCCAATTTATTTTTTCTCGTCAGGATTATGCCCCTTTCTTGAGTTATGCCCCTTTGCAAAACAATATTTTGAAATCTTGTAAGCAAGATATCTCGAAAACTGTTTGAGCTTTTCATTACGATAACACATCCGTGTGATATAGGGCATTTTTCAAACCTCAAAAAAAGGTAATTTTTCTGATGAAAATGTGTGATATTTTTCTTATTTATACTCAAAACATAGGTTTTGGGTACTCGTTAGAACCGCCTCATTGAGGCGGTTCTAACGAGTACCCACAACCTATGTCTTGGAACAGAAATAAGGAAAATAATGTTTACCCCCTTAAACCCCAGTTTTCTCTATATAAAGTGGGGTTTAGGGGGGTCTTTATTTCACGGACTTGTTCACGTGATGGCCCTGAAACTTTACAAACTGGTTTGGGATGATGAGTAGATGAATTGATTAACTTTTGAAAAAAATCTGAAACTTTTTTCTTGAGTTATGGCCCTTTGAAATTTTTTGCGTTTTAAGCTTGTTAGCAAAATAACTAAAAAACTGTTTGAGCTATTGCCCTAACACCTTACAGAATGGTTGGGGATGATGAGAAGATAAACTGATCAACTTTTGACAAAAATCCATTTTTTTTGTCTTCAGTTATGCCCCTTTGAAATTTTGCGTATTTTAAGCTTGTAAGCAAGATATTTAAAAGTAGAAGTAAAACAAAGATCAGGAATTGATACAATTAACTTACTCCATCCATAAAAGACACCAAAGGGAAAGAAATACAAACATTAAGCGACCAGACCATAATGGAAACCCAAACAAAGGAAGGCCATATGGACAGTTACTTTCCCACAAAATGGCCATATGGCCATCCAAAATTAAAAGACACAAGTGATACACACAGTAAGTAACAAACAACAACATAAATAAATCGCCACAGAAGAGCCGCCTTGGAACGGTCAGTGGAAGATTTCCACTGGGGGGCTTAAATCGATTTTACGTGGCCACAATCCTCGCCCTTACTTCCGTCGCGATATAGACAAACAATTTGTTCAGTCCGCATGAAGGCCTCCTAACTCATCAGTGCAACATCTCCGTGAACACAGAAATCAAAGAACCACAGAGGTGAGACAACGGTGAGGACTCAACAGCAAGAAACCACTGAAATGCTGCAGCAAAAGAAAACCAACAGTTAGACTTCGATGAGCCCGACCAGAGACAGAGCATCAGGCACCAACCAACATTATCTCTTTAATTTTCAATAAGCCTTTACGTTGGAGCCGTCATAGAATCTGAGGCCTGACCCACCGGCGTGCAATTAAAGAGGGAAGCAAAGTTGCCAACCGTGATTGGGTTAACTACCATGCATGCAGTCTGTCGTATAATATCTGTTTGAGCTATAGCCCTGAAACTTTACAGGCTGTTCAGGATGATGAGTAGATGGACTGATTAACTTTTGAAAAAAATCCGATTTTTTTTTCTTCAGTTATGGCCCTTTGAAATTTTTGTGTTTTAAGCTTATAAGCAAGATAACTCAAAAACTGTTTGAGCTATTGCCCTGAAATTTTACAGAATGGTTGGGGATGATGAGAAGATACACTGATTAACTTTTGACAAAAATGCAATTTTTTTTTTCTTGAGTTATGCCCCTTTGAAAGTTTGTGTGTTTGAATCTTGTAAGAAAGATATCTCAAAAACTGTATGAGCTATTGCATTGAAACTTTACAGGATGGTTTAGGATGATGAGTAGATGAACTGATTAACTTTTGAAACAAATCCAAATTATTTCTCTCCAGTTATGGCCCTTTGAATTTTTTCTTGTGTTTTCAGCGTGTAAGCAAGATAACTAAAAAACTGTTTGAGCTATTACCCTGAAACTTTACAGAATGGTTGGGGATGATGAGAAGATGAACTGATCAACTTTCGACAAAAATCTGATTTTTTTTTTCTTGTCAGGATTATGCCCCTTTCTTGAGTTATGCCCCTTTGCAAAAAAAACTTTGAAATCTTGTAAGCAAAATATCTCAAAAATTGTTCGAGCTTTTTCCCCGAAACTTTACAGACTGGTTTGCGATTATGAGTAGATGAACCGGTTAACTTTTGAAAAAGATCCGAAATATTTTTCTTGAGTTATGGCCCTTAGAAGTTTTTTGCGTGTTAAGCTTGTAAGCAAGATAACTAAAAAACTGTTTGAGCTATTGCCTTGAAACTTTACAAAATGGTTGGGGATGATGAGAAGATGAACTGATTAACTTTTGACAAAATCCAATTTTTTTTTCTTGAGTTATGCTCCTTTGAAATTTTGCGTGTTTTAAGCTTGTAAGCAAGATATCTCAAAAAACTGTTCGAGCTATTGACCTGAAACTTTGCAGGCTGGTTCAGGATGATGAGAAAAGGAAGTGATTAACTTTTGAAAAAAATCCGAAGGATTATGCCCCGGTCTTGAGTTATGCCCTTTTGCAAAATACTTTGAAATCTTGTAAGCAAGATATCTCAAAAACTGTTTGAGCTTTTGCCCTGAAACTTTACAGACTGGTTTGGGATGATGAGTAGATGAACTGATTAACTTTTGAAAAAAAAAAAAAACGAATTTTTTTTTCTTTGAATTTTTTTGCATTTTTAGCTTGTAAGCAAGATAACTAATTTATTGTTTGAGCTATTGCCCTGAAACTTTACAGAATGGTTGGGGATGATGAGCAGATGAACTGATTAACTTTTGACAAGAATCCATTTTTTCTTGAGTTATGCCCCTTTGAAATTTGGCGTGTTTAAGCTTGTAAGCAAGATACATGTATCTTAAAAACTGTTTGAGCTATAGCCCTGAAATTTTACAGGCTGGTTCAGGATGAAAAGTAGATGAACTGAATAAGTTTTGAAAAAAAATCCGAAATTTATTTCTTCAGTTATGGCCCTTGGAAATTTTTGTGTTTTAAACTTGTAAGGAAAACCCAAAAACTGTTTGAGCTATTGCCCTGAAACTTTTCAGAATGGTTGGGGATGATGAGAAGATGAACTGATTAACTTTTGAGTTATGCCCCTTTGAAATTTTGCGCGTTTTAAGCTTGTAAGCAGAGATCTAAAAAACAATGTTTGAGCTATTGCCCTGAAACTTTACATGCTGGTTCAGGATGATGAGTAGACGAACTGATTTGGTGAATTTTAATGCATTTGCATTTTTGGGGAACTTAATTCATGCTTGCTGTAGACAGGTTGCTCGGAGAGGTTTAACTGTATCTCTAAAACTGTATGAGCTATTGTCCTGTAACTTAAAATACTGGTATGGGGTGATAAATAAATGACCTGTTAAACTTCCTTTTTTTTATTGTGTTATGTTACTTCTAAAATTTCAGCATTGCACCCAAATAAAAAAAAAAACATATCTCAATTACTGTTAGGGATAAGCACTGTTAGGGTCAAGCTCTGTTAGGGTCAAGCAGTTGGGGACATTGTGTTTCATAAACACTGGCTCTAGTTTTTAATATTGACAGCCCCCACGTTGAAGGAATGGTCAGTCAAATTTATCCATCTGAGCTGCAGTTAAACAAAGCCTATAACTCTGATACCGAAGCCCCGTTTTTGGATTGGCATTTGAACATTTCAAATAATTGGGTTCAACTAAAATTTATGGTAAGCGCGGTGATTTTGATTTGAATATAGTTAATTTCCCATTTTTAGATGGTGATATTCCTTGTTCGCCATCTTACGGTGTTTATATATCGCCGACACCGTCAATTAATTTCTAAATTTAACATTTAATTTCTAAATTTAACATTGGATTAAATAGACTTTTCTTGCAGATGATATCACAGCCTACGTTTTCTTTTGGTGACATTATATATAAATTAAGAAAGATTAAGACAAATCTAACCTTGCGGAACAATTTCAGAAAATTATTTAACGTTACAAACGCATTGTATATAATATAAATGCTATTCAACAGTCTGCATGCATTGTGTTTGACCCAATCACGGTCAGGATCGGTGTTCAGACTCCATGATGGCTTTGTTTTAAAGCTATTTATTAGTTGATCGGAGCCGGATGTCTGTTTCTTAGTCCAACGTGGTTCTACTGTTGGTTTTTCTTTCGCTCCAGTATTCCTGTGGCTTTGTGTTCAGCACATGGTGGCTCGGTCGGCGCGTTTTGCTGTCGAGTCTTCATCCTTATGTCGACTTGGCTTTAATTGTGGTTAACTTGGGCCCGCCAGTAATTTTTACAGTCCGTTCCAGGTCGGTGTTTTTGTTCCCTTCATGTTTTGTGTTGGTGGTTCTGATACTTTCCCTTATAATGCACACTGTTACGTTGGTGGTTTTGATTCTTCCCCCTTTTTTGTTGTTCATTTTTGGTTGCGTTTGTGCATTCATCCAGTTAAATATTTCTCATGTAGGTGAATCGGATTCCTCCCCCCACACCCCCGTTGTGTGTTGCTCCTTTTTGGTTAGTTTATACTAATTTATTTTAGTTCGATTGCGATGAAAGCTTCAAGCTTATTGAATCGCTCTCGAACACTCATTCCGGGTGTTTTCACGTGCGCGCGAGAGAGAGGCAGTGGCTTTTACACCACTGCTACCCATTTACACCTGGGTGGAGTGGGGCAGTGTCATAACGTGTCTTGCCCAAGGACACACCTCGATACCGGTGGCTGGATTCGAACTCACAACCTTTCGATCATAAGTCGAAAGCGCTAACCACTGCGCTATCGAGGCTCCTTTTTGGTTGGGTTTGGTAGTTAACCCAATCACGGTTGGCAACTTTGCTTCCCTCTTTAATTGCACGCCGGTGGGTCAGGCCTCAGATTCTATGACGGCTCCAGCGTAAAGTCTTATTGAGTATTAGAGAGATAATGCTGGTTGGTGCCTGATGCTCTGTCTCTGGTTGGGCTCATCGGAGTCTAACTGTTGGTTTTCTTTTGCTCCAGCATTTCAGTGGTTTCTTGCTGTCGAGTCCTCACCGTTGTCTCACCTCTGTGGTTCTTTGATTTTTGTGTTCACGGAGATGTTGCACTGATGAGTTAGGAGGCCTTCATGCGGACCGAGCAAATTGTTTGTCTAAATCGCGACAGAAGTAAGGGCGAGGATTGTGGCCACGTAAAATCGATTTAAGCCCCCCAGTGGAAATCTTCTACTGACCGTTCCAAGGCGGCTCTTCTGTGGCGATTTATTTATGTTGTTGTTTGTTACTTACTGTGTGTATCACTTGTGTCTTTTAATTTTGGATGGCCATATGGCCATTTTGTGGGAAAGTAACTGTCCATATGGCCTTCCTTTGTTAAGGTTTCCATTATGGTCTGGTCGCTTAATGTTTGTATTTCTTTCCCTTTGGTGTCTTTTATGGATGGAGTAAGTTAATTGTATCAATTCCTGATCTTTGTTTTACTTCTACTTTGGAAGTTCTGGCTCACTGCCTGTCTGTGTGGGAGGGTGTGGGTGGGGCTGCTGACTCGGTTTACCTGTGATCCGTTTTGTTTACTGTTGGCACTCCATGTTTGGACCTTTTTCCCTAGTGATATTGTGGGAAGAATTTTGGATCTGATTGTATCAATCCCTGATGGCTTCTCTTTTTAATGTTTGTAGCAGATGTGTTTCCAGGCTGGTTCAGTATGTGTTTTATGTCAGGTAACATCGACCTTAAGAGCAAACTACATATAGTAAGAATTTTTTTTCTTTAGAGAAAAACTTAATCAAGAACACAACCAACCCAAGACACTGAGAGAACCAAAAGACTTAGTGTCTCTGAGACATGCGCCAAATATAAATCCAGTTAGAATGCAAGAAAAAGCAAATAAATGGTATACAGTCCCGGAAAAGCACGCAGAAAAATTACTCGGGACTAGATACTGTACTGGAACTAAGGGCGAGGTTGAAATTTCATAAACTCCGGAGTTGAAGCGCCCCGGTAGTTTAACTACTGACCGTCCCAAGGCGGTTGTTCTTTTGCAGTGATTTATTTATTAATTGTCTTAATGTCGTTGGTTAATGTTTTTCTGTTGTTCTGTGTGCCTCAGTGTCACTTTCTATAGGTGACTTGAAACGGCTGCGTTCTTAGACTTTGGCCTTTCCTGGGTGACCGTTTCTTACTAGTTAGACTCCGGGGCTTCGTTCCCAAAATACGCAGTGACATATATAACAATAACAATTGATCCAAATAAAGTATTACTGGCTCAACAGTTAGTCATGACAGAAACATATACACAAATAAAGCCATTTGAAGAAAAAAAATAATTAAAGATAGAACATTGGGGATTTGATTTTTAGCCTACCCTTACGCAGCCCTGTATTTCGCAAAATAGAAGTGAAGGCAATGATCACATCTCCCATACAAGACACTGCAAAATAATCCCTGATGAGTGAAAAAACTACAAATGTGTCCATAGGACACGGATGCCCCCGCCTGAAAAATCAATCCATGACCAACAAAGATATTAAGCGGACACAAGAAAAAAAAACACTTTTCTTTACCTTTGACCTGTAAGTATGACCGTGACATTGGATGTACCAACCTGGTCTTGCGTATGACACACTGACTCATGATGGTTAACATTTCTACCAAGTTATTTCCAAATCCATTCAGAATAACCGAACACAAGAAAAAGACATTTTCTTTACCTTTTACGTCTATGTATGATATTGACCTTGGAGGTACCAACCTGGGTCATGGGCACGACACATCGTCTCATGAAGGTTAACATTTCTGCAAAGTAATTTCAAAATCCATCCAGAAATAACAATGTCATTGATTGTGTTTAAGATTTGGACCATTTTTTAATCTTTGACCTCTAAGTATGACCTTGACCTTAGAGGTAAAGACCTTGATTTTGTGCGAGACAGATTGTCTCATGATGGTAATTTCAAAATCCATTCAGAAATAACTTAAAGAAAGTTATTGACCATGTTTAAGTTTTGAACACTTATTTTTACCTTTGACCTCTAAGTACGACCTTGACCTTGAAGGTATGTAGACGGTTTTTGTGCACTGCTCATCGTCTTATGATGGCTAACAATTCTGATAATAAATTTCAAAATCCATCCAGAAATAAGAAAGTTATTGGCCATTTTTAAGTTTCGGACCCTTTTTTTGACCTCTAAGTATGACCTTGACCTTGGAGGTACGGATCTGGGTTTTGCACGTAGCACATCGTTTTATGATGGTTAACAATTCTACAAAGTAATTTCAAAATCCATCCAGAAATAAAATATTTATTGACTGCGTTTAAGTTTCGGACCCTTTTTGACGTTTGACCTCTAAGTATGACCTTAACCTTGGAGGTACGGACCTGAAGTTTGCACGTGACACATCGGCTCATGACGGTTAACATTTCTACAAAGTAATTTAAAAGTACATCCAGAAATAAGGAAGTTAGTGACTGCGTTTAAGTTTCGGACGGACGAACGAACGGACGGACGGACAGGGCAACGCTATATGCCCTTCCTCCATTCTTCGAATGACGTGTGTGTGTGGGGGGGGGGGGCGTAATAAGAACATTAAACGAATGTACGGGGAAACATTTTATAAACTTAGTATGCTGCCTATCGTGTCTCAAAGCAAAACCAAACCATTTCCATAGATATAAAATTAGACTAGCAACTATACATGACTTAAAGAAACCATGAATTGGGATTAAAACCCTTTAAGTTTCACTTTACCTTAGCAGTTGTTATGTTTGGTGTGCTAGATTTCCCTGCACTGCATCATACTGTATTATGTACATTATTTCATACGAGATCATTTAGCTCGTCTACAGTCTTGACTTTTGGTATGTGAATCACTGAGGAGGCCCAATAGGTCGACACTAACTAGTCGGAGTTAAAGGGACATGCTTTGTATCTAAATTATTCTGAGAAGAGATAAAAAAATCGAAAATATAACCATGTAGGAAAAAAATCTTAGTTTTATTCATATGTCCATAACAGATAATGATGATCTCACACTATTTAGCGGCGGAAAGAGAATAGCAAAGTACCTAGAAATGGTCATATTCCGCCTTCTTTTAAATAAGTATTTCGTCATATTGCATTTCATTTTGCCTTTAGACTGTAGTAAACTGTGTACGGTAGGAACATTGAACGACGCTTGTGACACTAGCATTTGTCCATCTACGACTACAGAAGGAAGGGTGATGTCGGGTTTTGGAACCCCTATTGGCGGAGCCTTGTTTAGATCAACTACTGCACCGGCTAAAATAATAGCCGAGAGCGATTTCACTGGATTTTTTGGTCTAAATGCAACCTGTCTAACTTCGTCAATGTTAATATCAAGAGAAGGCTTTCAAGACAAGGAAGTTGTTATAAACGAGACATATCAGATTATCTACATGGACTTAGAAGGTAAGGTGTTTCATCTTCTTAATCAAATCCTCCATTTTTTGCGACGTATTTGCACCACAAGTCTAGAAATTTTACTATTGTTTGCTATTGGCATAAAATCGCAGTTGTTAATTATTTTATAAGTCTTTGCGTTTCCAATGTTCTAATAAGTAATCCTTTCAGGCGCTGAATACACTACAGAACTAAACATTGAAGGATATACAAGTTTTCTAGACCAGACTGGGTTGTATCGTCCAATTTGGCCTTATTTGTGACCTTCTAGTAATTCCACAATGCAATCACTTATTCCGAAAGTACTAGAAAAGATAATCTACGCTCTGATAAAAGGCACGATGACATTTTACGGCGGCAACACACCTTTTTTCCTTTTACTTTACCTAGGATATGTCTGCGATCTGTTCCGTCCGTCATAATTTCAGCATTAAAGGACTAATGAAATACAAATAAAGATGACGAAGAAGTGCCACGGCCACAGAGGACTCGCCACCAATGGCTCTGAAAGGAAGATCTGACAAAATCTTTACTTACATGCTTTTCAATGAAATATAGATTTCTAGTGAAATCGAAATTAACAGTGAAGCTACAATTTTTTTTTATTTTACTGTTTGTGATTTCGATGTATCGTGATATATCGTCTATTTATTTGAATGTAATTTAGCTTTACGTAAATAATCTTTGTCAGAAATTATGTCACGCCTGTTTGCACGTCAGTAAGAGATTGATAATGTCACTTTTTGCGCCGATGTACCATAAATAATGCACGCGACGCCAGATAATGTGCCCTACGAAAGGGTTATCCTTTGGCTGGCAAATTTAATGTTTGTCTTCAGAAAAGTCCCTTTGAGTCCTTTGATGCGTGGAAAACTCCATGTTAATAAAACTCGATCGGGATAGTGGTAGCGATAAAAGCTCAGGGTCTTAAAACATGACGCCAGAACTTGAGAAGCACCCGAGATATGACATATATATCGCATCCAAACGTAATTTACTTCGCGAATGTCCGACAAAGTATCAAAACATCAGATCGTAGCCAGTCGTTTGCAAAACAATGGTGATTTATATTTTCTCCCCATACAGAAATCTGTTATATTTACCTAAACCAATTTATAAGAAATATAGTCAGCAATAACGATGTGTATTTTGTAAGAGACAATAAGTTCATGTTTTCTTTTTCACATGTGTGCGTTATGTTTCGTGAAGATTATTCAAGGACAATAACGCATATACCAGGTTGATGACATACATCAATGAAAGAAAAATTGGATTTATTGGCTATTATTTGCCCATTTGAAAAAAAGGAATGTATATGTAATGGCGCTGGCGTCCGGCAGTAGGTCCGTAAACTTTAAGGTTCTTCTGTCGTGGTTTATTTTTAGCTCACCTGAGCCGAAAGCTCCGGAGGAGCTATTGTGGTCGGTCACCGTCCGTCGTCTTCCGTCCGTCCGTCCACAATTCCTTCAAACGACATCTCCTCCTAAACCACTGAACAGATTTTGATCAAACTTGGCAGAAATGATCTTTGGGTGGTCCTCTCTCAAAGTTGTTCAGAGAATTCCATTCCATGCAGAACTATGGTTGCCGTGGCAACGAAAATGGGAAAATAAGAGAAAAACCTTTGAAAATCTTCTTCTCTGAAACCATGATATTTGGTATGAAGCTTCAGCTAGTGGACCTCTACTTAGATTGTTCAAATAATAGGCATGGGGCCAAAAATGGCCCCGCCACGGGACCCACTGGTTTTACATAGGCTTATATAGGGAAAACCTTCAAAAATCTTCTTGTCTGAAACCAGAAGGCCCAGGTCGTTGATATTAAGCATGAAATTTCATCTAGAGGATCTCTACCAAGATTGTTCAAATTATAGCCCTGGCGCCAAAAGTGGCTATGTGCCGGGGCCCACCGATTTTACATAGGCTTATATAGGGAAACCGTTAAAAATCTTCTTGTTTGAAACCAGAAGGCCAAGGTTTTCGACGTTTGGTATGAAGCTTCATCTAGTGGACCTCTACCAAGATTGTTCAAATTATAGCCCTCGGGCCATAAATGGCCCCGCGCCGGGGCCAAATGGTTTTACATAGACGTATATAGGGAAAACCTTTAAAAAATATTTTTGTCTGAAACCAGAAGGCCCAGGTCTTTGATATTTGGTTTGAAGCTTCATCTGGTGGACCTCTACCAAGATTGTTCAAATTATAGCCCTGGGGCCAAAACTGGTCCCGCGCCTAGGCCCACTGGTTTTACATAGGTTTATTTAAGGAAAGCCTTTAAAAATCCTCTTGTCTGAAACCTGAGAAGGCCCGGGCCTTTGATATTTAGTATGTAGTTTCATCTACTGGACCTTTACCAAGATTATTCAAATTATAGCCCTTGGGCAAAGATGGTCCCGAGTCGGTACACACTGGTTTTACATAGGTTTATATAGGGAAACTTTTAAAAATATTATTGTCTGAAACCAGAAGACCCAGGCCTTTGATATTTAGTATGAAACTTCATCTAATGGACCTCTACCAAGATTGTTCAAATTATAGCCCTGGGGCCAAAAATGCCCTCCCCGGGACCCACTTGTTTTACATAGACTTATAAGGAAAAGACCATTAAACTGATTTTTGTCTGAAACTAGAAGGTCCAGATGTTTGATATTTGGTGTGTAGCTTCATCTAGTGGACCTCTACCAAGATTGTTTAAATTATAGCACTGGGACCAAAAATGGCTCGGCCCTGGGGCCACTTGTTTTACATAGACTTTTAAGGGAAAAACCTTTAAAAATCTTCTTGTCTGAAACCAATAGGCCCAGGTCTTTGATAAAGGTATGTAACTTCATCTAGTTGACCTCTACCAAGATTCTTCAAATTATAGCCTGAGGGGTCAAAAATGGCTTGCCCCAGGGTCCACTGTCTAGCATAGGTTTACGAATCTTGTCTCAGACTTGAAGCCCATGTCTTTGATATTTGGTATGTAGCTTCATCCCTCCACCCGGACACATGCAAATCTCTTAGCTCTTAGCTAGGGTGAGCGATATAGGACCATCATGGTCCTCTTGTTGTTATGGCTTGTCTTTGAGTGCGTGTATCGCTTAAATTATTTTTATTCGGATAGCCAATTGGCCATTTTGTGGGAAAGTAACTGTCTCTTTGGCTTTCCGCTAGTGGTGTTTCCATTAGGGTCTAGTTGTTGCATGTTTGTGTTTATTTCCCTTGGTATTTCCGATGGGAGCTGTGGGTTAATTGTATCGATTCATGATCATTGCCTTCACGGCTATTTATGGTTTCCAGATAAATCTACTGTTGTTTATTTAGCCCTTTATAAACAAATTATATATATGAGTTTCCTAGGTATTGGGACTCTTCATAAGCTGTCCCGAAATAAGCAAAATATTACTCGAAAAAAAGTATGATTACTAAAACTTCTCATCTCAAATCACCAAAAGAAAGATTTAGTGTATGAAAGCACATACTAACACACACATCAAACCGTGTTCAAATCCAATTATCATATAAGATACTGAAAAGGAACGACCACCTTGTGCCCGTCATTCGAAAATCTACTGTTCCTTTATCTCATAGTTCACGTATATTCAGCCCTCGCATTATATCCAGTACAGAGCCCAACAAAACAAATATAATAAATTAAAAAGCTGCTTCAATTGGCCGAAACTAGCTTGTCTGGCCTAGAATACACCACAGCAATGAAAAGGTCGGAGAAAAGATCCTGTACACTCCATAATTTTCAATTCTGTACTGTACTCCTTGCTTCCAAAGGATTACCTATTTCTCATAACATTACACACTGCAGCATATACTTGAGCCCAACTCTATACAAAGATTTAATAACTAGACTCAATGCTGTCACATAAATTTTACTTGCGTGATGATATGTACGGGAAGACGTAGTATATCCACCTCACAGCACTAAACACCAGATGTAGTGAAGTGAGTAATGTAATAAAAGTTGTCTTTGAAACAAAGTACGTGCTAAAATTTGGCGGAAAGTTAGACCAAGAGATGGAGCAGCGCATGTCGTTTCTGGGCAACGCTCGAGTTTTGCGGTTACGCTCGAATTATTTCAAGGAACATTACAGCCCCTTTAGAGAATTTTATGAATGGACATTTCCAGATAACGTCTAGAACTTATATCCATTTACATAAACTTTTACCCTTTAGGGCTTGAAGAAATAGAAGGGCTGCATGATGCTTCCATGCAGAGCTGAATCCGACTGCACACGAGTACTGGTAAACCGCTTAGAGGATTTATGCCTGTCCAGGCAAAGTGGTGCGAGTCGGACCGACCATGCTTATAAACCATATTGGTTTCATTGGTAGACAGGGTTTGAACTGTAATTTCATCTCAATGTCGGGTAAAAGTCCCATAAAATGGAAGCAGCGTCTCCAAAATTACCTATACAGTGTTGACGGGGACGTTAATTAAAAATCCAAAATGAGTTCCTTTAAGAGCAATGAAAACATTCATAAGAAAGACGATGGGTCATACTACGTAGTTTCGGCTAATAAAGCCTCATCAGTGACCCTGTAATGATCCGGCAAAGGAAGCCAGAGGAAACATACTGCAATTTTGCGAATTTCGAATAGGCAGTCGATCCAAATATAAATCCAAATTGGGTCCAAATAATTAATAACCTGTCTAGAATACAAGTCTAAACCAATAATTTATTTCCGATTTCTCAGAATATTCACGCTGATCTCAAAGGACCAAAAGTAAAATATAAACTGCACTATGGTTGATGTACGGGGAGACGTTTTACGGCCGCCACACGGCACAACACCAGCTGCAGTGAAGGCAAATAAAAATCAAAAATGAGGTCCTTTAAGAGCAATGAAAACATTTATAAGAAAGAAGATGGGTCATACTACGTAGTTTCGGCTAATAAAGCCTCATCAGTGACCCTGTAATGATCCGGCAAAGAAAGCCAGAGGAAACATACTGCAATTTTGCGAATTTCGAATAGGCGGTCGATCCAAAGACTGATATAGATCCAAATGGGGTCCAAATAATTAATAACCTGTCTAGAATACGAGTCTAAACCAATAATTTATTTCCGATTTCTCAGAATATTCACGCTGATCTCAAAGGACCAAAAGTAAAATATAAACTGCACTATGGTTGGTGTACGGGGAGACGTTTTACGGCCGCCACACGGCACAACACCAGCTGCAGTGAAGGCAAATAAAAATCAAAAATGAGTTCCTTTAAGAGCAATGAAAACATTCATAAGAAAGAAGATGGGTCATACTACCTAGTTTCGGCTAATAAAGCCTCATCAGTGACCCTGTAATGATCCGGCAAAGAAAGCCAGAGGAAACATACTGCAATTTTGCAAATTTCGAATAGGCAGTCGATCCAAAGACTGATATAAATCCAAATGGGGTCCAAATAATTAATAACCTGTCTAGAATACGAGTCTAAACCAATAATTTATTTCCGATTTCTCAGAATATTCACGCTGATCTCAAAGGACCAAAAGGAAAATATAAACTGCACTATGGTTGATGTACGGGGAGACGTTTTACGGCCGCCACACGGCACAACACCAGCTGCAGTGAAGGCAAATAAAAATAAAAAATGAGTTCCTTTAAGAGCAATGAAAACATTCATAAGAAAGAAGGGCTGCATGATGCTTCCTTAAATCTTAAATCAAACTAATAAAACAAAAACATAACATTTTAGCTCAAACATCTGAAATCGGCGGACTAATTGTCATGATACTTCACAGGAACAGTTGTCCCACTACACTATTCTTTCTCATATACCTTTTGGAAGCGTGCAGAACCCGGGTTGCCTAGGCAACAAGTACAAGGTCCCTCAAACTTCATCAGCTTATGTATCATTCCTGGTCAGCATCCAAAAGCTAGGCCACTTTGACCTTTTTTGAGGAAATTTTACCACGTGTCTAGTTTACCAAGTTGACGTTTGGCCGCTTTTGCAAGGCAATACATGCGAGATGGGTAGGCGTTAGCAAAAGAACTTTCCAGCGGAATTGTGAACTTACCTATATGTGCCTTATTATCAGAATCGACCGCATTCAATGTCTTTGAAGAATTATGGCGCTCTGTGAAGACCCAAATCGATCGTATCCGATCAGGATAGATATAGCCTTTTCCATCTACACGATAAAGTTTTGGGGCGACGGGCAGCCATTGCAAATAGTTACTAATCTTATCGGGTTTCGTGAATGCGCCAGCTGATTATGTGGGTCCAAAGAAATATTCTCGCATTTTTGTGTCTTAAAAGAAATATTTACATATTGGCCGGACTTCACTTATATGAAGCATTTCGGACCTTCTTTCTTCTTACTTCAATAAAAGACAGTTGATTATGTGATATTGGCCTTGCCGTTACACAGCGACAGAGATCAAAATTACTTGAATTACTTGTTTGGCCACCGTAAAGTTCGACTGATGCCAAGACATTTTGACGGCTGTTCAACTATATGGCTGAATGGATCGATTTCATGTTTTGTGCCTCACGTTTCGCATATTTGCGTCTGAGACGAAACATCCGGATTAACACGACCAAACAAAAACCTTCGTAAATATTACACAAATGTGTCTAAATATAAGCCTCGAGATTTATTTTGGAAAATCCATGATGTGATGAAGACAGCTGGCGAAGCTTACATTCCACGAAGCTTTATGCGAAGTAATCATTCAAACTTTCCGCTTCAACCAGTCCCTAAATAAAGGAGATACTTTTGCCTGTAGATGATAAGTTTAACATCATGTTAAACAAGCATAGAGATGAAATAAAAACAGAATAATTTCTTATATTCTAGTTTTACCACGAATCACAGAACAACCCCAGTCAAAAGTAAGAATTGCAGGCGAAGACGTCTTCTTGTGCTGCTCAGCAATTAGTGCACCGAGTATCACATATTATGAATGGTAAGTCACTGTCTCTAAAAATTCTTGATTTTTTGCAAATGTGTATACGTGCCTATACGAATGACTTCAACAATATCTGTGCAATTATACATTAATATGAACGCCTTTGGAATCTTGAATAATTAAGTAAAAAACATAAAAATCAGAGTCCATTTCAATGAAAGTCTTCGTAAGGATCACCATAGTTTGCAGTGCTGATGATTCCTCTTGCTTCAGGGCTTAAGGATTTAAGACATAATGACAGTTTAAATATATTCGAAAAGTTAACTTTCCAAAGGTGGGACTGTTGTAATATTCGCCTAATATTTGCAGAAATTATCTGTGCATGCATGGTAGTTAACCCAATCACTGTTGACAACTTTTTTGTCCTTTTTTCTTTCCGCTATTGATTTTTCCATTAGGGTCTGTTGTTTCACCTTTCTACTTGACAATATTTATATTAGATTCGGTACTAAGTTATTTAGACAAATTGTGGGTATTCCGATGGGTACGAATTGCGCACCTCTTGTGGCTGATCTGTTCTTGTATTGTTATGAAAGAGACTTCATGTTGTCGCTTTCCATTGATAACCAACCTGAAATTATTGAAGCTTTTAGTTCTACTTCTAGAAATTTAGATGATTTATTAAATATTGATAATACTTACTTTGATGGTTTGATCAGTCAGATTTATCCCCTAGAACTTCAGTTAAACAAGGCAAATTCCTCTGATACCGAGGCCCCCTTTTTTGATTTACATTTATCTATTGTAAATGGATTTGTTTCTTGCAAAATTTATGATAAACGTGATGATTTTGATTTCGAGATTGTAAATTTTCCTTTTTTGGACGGTGATGTTCCTCGTGCGACATCGTACGGGGTTTATATTTCGCAGTTAATTCGATTCGCTAGAGTGTCTAGTCATGTATCCGACTTCAACACTCGTAATAAATTATTAACCGCTAAATTTCTTAATCCGGGGTATCGGTATCATAAACTACGTAAAGCTTTTTCAAAGTTTTATAGACGTCTTTCTGATTTGGTTTCAAAATTCAATGTTGGACTTAAAACACTTCTGCTACAAGGCCTATCGGAACCCGAATTCTATGGTGACTTAGTATATAAATTTAGAAAAATACATGCCTGTAATGACTTTAGTACCCAATTACGTAAAATCGTTCATCGATATATAAAGATTGGGTACAGCATCAATATTATAAAACAGACAACATGCATGGTGGTTAACCTAATCACGGTTGGCAACTTTGCTTCCCTCTTTGATTGCACACCGGTGGGTCGGGCTTAAGATTATATGACGGTTCCAGCGTAAAAATATAAATGGAATTTTATTTTATTTTAGTATTCTTTATGTTGGTTGACCCCTGATGCTCCGTCTTTGGTCGGGCCCCTCGGAGTCTAACTGTTGGTTTTCTTTTGCTCCAGCAATTCTGTTGTTTATTTTTGTTATGGTTTGTCTTTGAGTGTTTGTGTCGCTTATATTATTTTATTTTGGATAGCCTATTGGCCATTTTGTGGATAAGTAATTGTCCTTTTTACTTTCCGCTATTGATGATTCCATTAGGGTCTGTTGTTTCATGTTTGTGTTTCTTTCCCTTTGGTATCTCTGATAGGAGCTGTGGCTTAATTGTATCGATTCCTGATCATTGCCTTCATTTCTATTTAGAAATTGTTTATTTGAGCTACAAAGCATTTCACTTGTGGAAAATCAACAATTTTAGAAATAACGAGTGACAAAACAAATAAAGGGTAGTTTGCTCTTCGGTAGTACTCAAGCAAAATTATTTAAAGTCATTTTGGTTGGAAATATTGCTGCTTTGTCTTTTTATGGAAATAACTACAGTCACGGTATGCTTGTCCAAAACCAGTGTTCAGCTGAAGTGCACGACCCGCCGGATGCTTTTAGCTTGATGAGTGTTACCATATATTGGTATGGCGGCCATTTTGGTCATGTGACCTGGACCTAAAACGGTTCCCCCAATAAATGCGCCTTATCGTAAGGAGCATAAATATATCTTATACTTTAGTACTGTATTCTGAATCGTTTGCAGGATAAAATGCATTCTCACTTTTCCGATAAAAAAGCATATGTGTCAAATTTTGACCTAGGCACAAAGAAGGTCAAGGTCAGCTCAAGGTCAAGGTCAACTCAACCATTTTAGCAATTTATGATGGGCCTACGTCCCAGATGCTATCAAGTTTCGTGGAAATCTGCACAGTGGTTCTGGAGAAGACTATTTTGAAGGGTTTTTACCATATATGGCTTGGAGGCGATTTTGGTCATGTGACCTGGACCCCATGAGCAAATTTTGGTTTCCCCCATCCCATTGAGGCTCCATATGAAATTTGACTTCAATCGGCCCTACGGTTTCCGAGGAGAAGCAGTTCGAAAATTTCGACATTTTCCCCTCGGCGAGGCTATACTAAATGGAATGTAATATTTCGCAAGTTTATTGGTTAGATCTCATTGATATCTATCAGTATGCCAAAAATTGTTTAAATATTCCAACAAAAGCATATGTGTCAAAGTTTGAACTAGGCACAAAGAAGGTCAAGGTCAACCCAGGGTCACCATTTTAGCAATTTATGATGGGCCTACGTCCTAGATGCTATTTATCAAGTTTCGTGGAAATCTGCCCAGTGGTTCTGGAGAAGACTATTTTGAAGGGTTGTTACCATATATGGCTTGGCGGCCATTTCGGTCATGTGACCCGGACCCATGAGCAAATTTTGGTTTCCCCTATCCATATGAAATTTGACTTCAATCGGCCCAACGGTTTCCGAGGAGAAGCAGTTCGAAAATTTTCACATTTTTCGCCTCGGCGAGGCTATACTAAATGGAATATAATATTTCGCAAGTTCATTGGTTAGATCTCATTGCTATCTATCAGTATGCCAAAAATTGTTTAAATATTCCAAGCGGTTAAGTCACTATCACCAATTTTCACAAACGGGTTACGGACGGACAGACTGACAGAATGACGCGGTGATTTTAGGGCACTTTTAGAAAATCAACCGACTTCAGTCGGTCGCTTTTTCTGCGGGTTGTGCAATTGGTCATAGATGTTTATGGCACTGTATACCATGGCAACCAGGTAAACCTAACGGACGCGATGGCATATCCGAAAAATTTGTGTAGCAGGTCGACCGTGTGGCTCGGAAGCTCAGTCGGTAGAGTGTTTGCATAGTATGCGAAGAAAATTGGTTCGAGTCCAGGCCAAGCCATGATCTTTTTCCTCTTTTTCATTTGGTGGCCAATCTGGGTCAGGGACGTGCATAAAACAGCATTCAAAAATAAGTCTCGCAGCTTGATTGTATAGGGCTTGTATGGTGACCCGAATTTTATGGTGACTTAGTATATAAATTCAGAAAAATATATAACCGCAATGACTTCAGCACCCAATTTCGTAAAATCATTCTTCGATATAAAAAAATTGGGTACAACATGGATATTATACGACAGACTGCATGCATGGTAGTTAACCCAATCACGGTTGGCAACTTTGCTTCCCTCTTTAATTGCACGCCGGTGGGTCAGGCCTCAGATTCTATGACGGCTCCAACGTAAAGGCTTATTGAAAATTAAAGAGATAATGTTGGTTGGTGCCTGATGCTCTGTCTCTGGTCGGGCTCATCGGAGTCTAACTGTTGGTTTTCTTTTGCTCCAGCATTTCAGTGGTTTCTTGCTGTCGAGTCCTCACCGTTGTCTCACCTCTGTGGTTCTTTGATTTCTGTGTTCACGGAGATGTTGCACTGATGAGTTAGGAGGCCTTCATGCGAACTGAACAAATTATTTGTCTAAATCGCGGCGGAAGTAAGGGCGAGGATTGTGGCCACCTAAAATCGATTTAAGCCCCCCAGTGGAAATCTTCCACTGACCATTCCAAGGCGGCTCTTCTGTGGCGATTTATTTATGTTGTTGTTTGTTACTTACTGTGTGTATCACTTGTGTCTTTTAATTTTGGATGGCCATATGGCCATTATGTGGGAAAGTAACTGTCCATATGGCCTTCCTTTGTTTAGGTTTCCATTATGGTCTGGTCGCTTAATGTTTGTATTTCTTTCCCTTTTGGTGTCTTTTATGGATGGAGTAAGTTAATTGTATCAATTCCTGATCTTTGTTTTACTTCTACTATGTAGATTCGGCACGAATCCCAACGTGTGGGTAGGTAGCTCAGTCGGTAGAGTATTTGCACGATATGAAAAAGGCTCTGTGCTTGAGTTTCGGTCCTCCCCAGTGACATATATACATGCACGTTCGATAACAATCTATAATTCCGTTTAAGAAATGTTCCACACATAAGAAAAGTAAAATAAGTGAACACTGCAGCACTGGCCCTGCAAAGTTCTGGATATAAAAATAATTGAATGGGAGTAGATCTTGCTTCGATCTCACACATCATATAAAAGTGTTAAATTATAGAAAAAAAGTTTTGTTTCAGTAATATTGCAATCTTTTAAACTCCTCTACAGCCTTAGCCATCTACATGGGATGGAAACCAATACATTCAAACTTCTCAGTGAGTTAAAGTGTATTCCAGAGCTTCAAGAATGTCTGTAGAAGACTGAAATTGCATAATAAAGTTTGCACAAATAGTTAGATTTGGCAAATACAATGAAGAAAAGAGCAACGCTTGTAAAGAAAACATTGCCATCATACTTTGCAACTCCGTTAGCAAGTGTTCAAAGAAATTTATCTGCATTCGCGCAATCGTGACCTTGAAAACAACTCAAAGTTACCAAATCAAACAAGCACGATCTATAATGCAAAAGTAATTTATATTCCTTTATTTAAAAAAAAACACAGTTCTGGCCGACGATTCGCGGCGATTGTCTATCACAATAATTTCCCTCGTGAAAATCGCAAAAATTTCTCTCTTCCGAAATTGGCTTACAGTATTTTACTTTATGCACCGTGTCTACCTTTTGGATCCCTTGCTAAAATAGCTAACAGTACCTGTCTCATATAATAAAGCCAGCCTCGGTGGTAAACCTATTCTCATCATGTACTGGATAAAAGCAAGGATAAAAGCTTTATGTAGACGTCTTGAAGTTTATAGTGTCGATTCCACAAAATTTACCTTTTTGTTGTTAAGTAGTCCACCAGTTCTACTTTTTAGTTAAGAAGTCCTCCAGGCACCAGTTTTTTCGCGGCATTTATCCCTGCAAATGATCCCAGTGGAGCATGTTCGGAAACCGCATTTTTATTATATTACCGCTGCCGGGAATCGAACCAGGAGCCTCTAGCATCACCGGCAAGTGCACTAACCGCTGAGCTACCACGCTCTACACTAACTGTGGCTAGATTTCTTATATATCATATTAGCCAATAATAAGTAAAGCTGGCCATGGCTCTCGCTTGACAGTTCGAGTTAAGCGAATACAAATGATAGGATTGAAGTCTCTCTTTTCGTCAAAAGTATTACTTTCATGCAAATATAAAAATATACAAAAGTTCTAAATTATGTTCCCGCATTTTGTAAAACATATATATGCTAACTTTTGTTCGTTGGATCTGAGGTTTATCGTCCCCGTCAACACATTTAAGGTCATTTTGAGGACGTTGCTTCCAATTTTGTGGGATTTTGCCCAACATTGAGAAATGACACTGCCATCCCTTCGCCCAATGAAACCAATAATAAGGTTAGGAGGCCTTCATGCGGACTGAACAAATTATTTGTCTGAATCGCGACAGAAGTAAGGGCGAGGATTGTGGCTACGTAAAATCGATGTCAGCACCCCCCTCCCTCAGTGGAACTCGTTTCCTCTGACCGTTCCAAGGCGGTTCTTCTGTCGCGGTTTACGTTCTGTTATGGTTTGTCTTTGGGTGTTTGTGTCGCTTATATTATTTTATTTCGGATAGCCTTTTGGCCATTTTGTGGGAAAGTAACTGTCCTTTTCGCTTTCCGCTATTGATGTTTCCATTTGGTCTGTTGTTTCATGTTTGTGTTTATTTCCTTTTGGTGTCTCTGATAGGAGCTGTGTGTTGATTGTATCGATTCCTGATCATTGCCTTCACTTCTATTTTATATGCATGAAGGGTTGGTAGAGTGTCCGCTCCGGGGAACGGGAGATCACGGGTTCGATCCCGGGCCGCGACATACCAAATTCGTTAAAAATGGTACTTGTTGCTCCTCGCTTGGCACTCAGATTTACGGGGTAGAGCTAGGATTGGTCGACCCAGCGTCAGGATAATGTGACTTGGTGTGGTATCATGTAATGTGTCTGGGACATGATACTTCAGTGAGGCAGCACTATGAAAGTGAGCATTGAGCTCCCTGTCGCAACCAGACACCGTCGTGATATGGCTGAAAAATTGTTGAAAGCGACGTTAAACTCGAATTCACACACACACACACA